>BSBN01000982.1:0-1221447 GCA_027924645.1 Cunninghamia lanceolata | reverse complement strand
TACATACCCTGTATCCATGGGATCAAGACACTTAACGATGGAAATGAGATGTACTTTTGATGTTTTATTGATGAGATGATGAAAATGGATTGATTGGGATTGATGAAATGTTGATGATGTGGTGATATGTGGTGGATTGAGATTCTTTTGATTGGATTTGTTTCGATGGTTGGCTTGATGTGCTTTGGTTTTGACATTTACTGTTACTGGGTTGATTGTTTTGATGATAGTGATGGTGTGATGATTAGAGTGTCAACTCAATCTAAGCATGAGCAAGTGTTCTCAGTGTGCTCAAAGGATGTAAAACAAACAAGGTATTTCCCTTGTCAAGTCATAGACCAATGATTGATTGTTTGATTGATGATGATAGTGTTGTCATTGCGGGGAACACTATATTCCTAGATCAACACAAGGATGTGGGAACACTATATCCCATTGATGATGATTGATTTGGTTCATGACAAGATTAGGATCAAAAACTTGTTGATTTGATTGGATAATGTTCCTTGATTGATTAGCTTTCTTGATATGGATTAGTGTGACTTGGATTTAAGATAATTTCTTAGATTGATTTGATTGATATGATTGGAAGAAATGATTGATTAAAATGGATGAATGAATATTATTGATAGGAAGAATTGATGATGATGATTTTGATTTTGATTGAATGTTGATGGAGTGGATTGTTTTGGATGATATGATTGGTTTTATTGCTTGAATTTTTCATTGGATATTTAATTTTTTGGATTTTTTGACATTTTGATTTTTTTTTTGTGTTTTTTTGGGATATTTTGATTTTTTTGTTTTTTGTTTTGGGATATTTTGATTTTTTTGTTTTTTTTTTTAAATGTTTTGAAAAATTCCAATGGATTTATAATTTGAGTAGCCTTTGTGCTTGATACCAATGACAAGGGAAAATCAAGTCTAGATGAAAGGATGGATAAAAGGATGGGCTCATAGTAAATGTAATGGCAAGATCATGATAGATGGATAGATAAGAGGATAGGCCATATAAGGGATGGATGCATGACTCATAATGGAGCTAGGATGTGATCTCCAAAGACTATGTTGCATAGGAAGAATAAATTGCCCCATTTAGGTGGTAATGCTTAGGATTTTTACATGACAAGGCTCATGAAAATGGGATGATAAGATTGGATTTTACATGACGCTTATGACGATAGGAGGACATGATGGATTGGTTTGAATGGGATGGATGAATGGTCAATGGATAGGACTTGGTTTGGAAAAAAGGTATGTCAAGAAATATCCAAACATGTTTCAACATTTTGCCCCTATGTCTTCATCAAAATCAAAAGGCAAAAGGATGGGTTAATGGGTTCAGTGGAATAGGCATGTTTATGTAATGGATAAGGATAGGAGGGACTCAAGTGTCTAGTGCTATGAATGTTGGTAGTGTCCCACTAGATAGGGATGGATGTCGTTGCATGGACCATGTCATTATTCTCATAGATGTTGGTAGGGGATTGCATGGAATAGTGATGGAGTAGGTAGATAGTGGATTATGATGTGGATTATCCAAGATTCATGCAAGGATAAATGGATGGGGATACTGGATTATGATGTGGATTATGTAGGTTCATGCAAGGATAGATGAATGGGGATAGTGGATTATGATGTGGATTATGTAGGGCTTATGGAAAAGGATGGGTGAAAGGTTTATGCAAAAGAATGGACCATAGGAAGGTGATGGGGAGGATATGTAGGATAGTGGATGAAGGATGGGGAGATGGAGGTATGTGGGAATGTTGCGGAATGGAATGGAACCATGTCCAATGATTGCACACACCGTGATAAACATTGAAGCTTTAGATGGGAAGGTGGTGTAGAAAGCAATGTCAATGTTTTCTTGGGAGATGGGTGACTTAGTGATTTAGGTACCCACATAGACTTAGTATTTTGAGTGCTTTTATTTTGCTTGTCAGATTTTTGAAATATTTGAAACTTTTGAATGGAAGCGGATTTGTGGATGGAAGTGGATGGTTGGGATTCTTGAGATGTAGAGGAGGATGCCTCATTAGACTTGCTTGATTTTTTCTTAGGGACCCAAACCATTTTATTTTTGGGTTTTTCTTGTGAAGGTATGGGCTTGGGTAGCTTTTTGGATTGCTTTGCTTTGGTTCTTTGCATTGATTTTTCATGTTTGTTCCCTAAGGCATGAGGGTTCTTAGGATTTTTGGTAGGACTTTTGGCTTTGTAAGTAGAGGCATCAAAATTTTTGCTTTTGAATCCCATGAGGTGGGTGGAGTGGATGGAATGATTGGAAGCTTTATGCTTAGGCGATGTGTGTATTTGTTGGTCATGATTAGGGATGTAAGGATACTTATGAATGATAGGTATGTTAGGTGTTGGAAGTAATGGTGGCAAGGTGGATGGAGGGATATTTAGAGTTGGTAAAAGTGGAGGCAAAGTGGATGGCAGAAGGTGTATGGTCACATGGTTTTGACATTTATAGGATGATGGAGGTGGAATGGCAACATATGTTTTTGGGAGATGATGGGTGATGCAATGGAAAGTGGTAGGATTAGGATGCATGAAGGGATTACCAACATCTTGGCCTTGTTTACCTCGGGGTGTGTGTCCAAGGCCATATGAGCATGGAGGGATCTTGACATGAATTGGATCCAAAATACCTTGTTCATAAAGGCCTAGACCTTTGCCTTAGTAGTTCATGTTTTGGAGTGTGTGATGGATAATGGGACTAGGTGTGCTTAGGGAACTAGACTTCAGCTCTTTATTGGATGGAGAAGGTGAAGTGGATAAAGGTCATTGTTGTCCTAAGGAAGAACATTCATGGATGAAGGTGGTAAGAACAAGGGGATATGATGGTGGATATGGATGAATGATCATTAAGATCTTGATTATGTTCATTATGTTCACTAAGATCCAAGCTACTTGTTTGATCTTTTATGCTTACTTGGGGGACAAGTGTCTCATCATGACAAGTGGATGTTTGTTCATTATGGATAGGGCTAGATGGTGGATGACTAGGAATAATTTGGATATCTTGCTCATGGATAGATAGAGGATTATGGATAGGATCAAGGTGCTCATGGATAGCTTTTTTATATGTATCATCTTGATCATAAAAAAGGTAAATGTTATGGATAGGTTACATAAAAGTGATTTGACCTTGAGTTGGACTAGGGCTTAATGTTTCCACATGCTTAGGATTAAACCTTTGACATACCTCTTGGGTTGCTTGAAATGAATTGGATGACTCTTGGATAGGCTCTTGGTCAACAACATGAAGGCATGATGGCTCTTGACTTGGATTTATGATAGGAGGCTCTTGAATAGGCTTGATGGCTTGTAGGTCACATGATGGGCTTGAAAGGCTAGGCATGTTAATGGAAGACTTTTTGATAGACTCATGAATGGGTGTTTGACATGGAGATAGTTTATTCCTAGCTAGTAGCCAATGGATCACATCCTTTGCAAGGGTATGAGTGGATGGGCAATATAATGGATGAACAATAATAGCGAATGATGTTGTAGGCTTAGGACTAGGATTAGGTTGGGGGATAATTGTATTGGGTGGATTAGGATTTGGATTGGATGAAGGGTTAATCTTACCATAATTTATGAGGTTTGTGATCAATCTCTTAAGTTTGACACAATTGGTTGTTGTATGGCTCTTATACCTATGGTATGCACAATAATGGTTTTTATTATACCAAGGGGGTATAAAGATTGGTTCAAAAGGTTCTATCAATGGCAGCTCAATCGAATTTGCTTGAACCAATTGTTGTACGGTTATGTCCAAGGGATCTTGTGGTGGAGGATTGATAGAACATGGGGATGAAGGTGATGAAGGTTGGTGGACCAATGGACTAAGGGTATAATAATATGGTTGTGTTATGATAGGGCTAGTAGGCTCATGTGTTGGCATGTGATTGGATGATGAAGGCCACTCATTGGATGCATTGGCTATATTGGTATCTCCCTTGTCAAAGGTAATTAAGTCTTTTTGTATTAAGCTCGCATGGTTTATATACAAAGGGCCACTTAGAGTTGCATATGCTTCTTGTTGCAAAGGTGGATTTGGGCTCACTAGTGCTTGTTGTGGAGGCTATTGATAGTCTTGACAACTAGGTGTAATGGTAGGATATGTAGACAAAAGATCTCAAGGTGGACTCAAAGATGCAGGCATTTGATCTTGTTGGTAGGGTTGACTTGTGCTCACTTGATTCATATACAAAAGGCCATTGGGAATTGTATGTTGTTCTTGTGAAATCACTTGATTGCCTTGTGGATGGGCTTGGTAGTGCATTAGAATGTTGGCATGAGGGATTGAATAAGCTTGAGGTGGATATTCATAGGTTGATGTGGCATTGACTTGGTGGATAGGTGGATTAGGTTGATAGGAAGTGGATGGATATGACATGTGGCTATGAGGTGGATTAGGTTGGTATGGAGTGGCTAAGGATTGATGTACTTGTCAATCTTGACTAGTGGCTAAAAGGTGTTGGACTTGGGCTATGAAGTGTTGCAGTTGAGGTGATTGGATTGCATGGGGTTGAGCTCTTTGGATGAAGAATTGTAATGTTTCAATGGTGTCTTGGTTTAGGGGTTGTGATCCTTGATAAATATTTTAGAGGAATATTTGGAATTTGATTTCTGGGTCCTCTAGTGTAAACATGTTTCCACCCAAGTGTTTGTCTTAAGACCTTTTAGCAAGTACTCGTTTAAGGATTTTGATGATGTGGCGGAAGTGATTTGGCTAGGATAGGGATGTGACTAGGATAAGTTTAGGATGGTTTGAATGACTTGGCTATGAAGGATTGGATGATGACTAGACTATGTTTGGGATGAAAGTGATTGGGTTTGGATGTTGTTGGAGGAATGTGTAAGATGACTTGTCTTTATGTGTTTTGGTTGTAGACACCTAAAAATATCTTTTACCATCAAACTGACTCCTGACATCCCTAAACATACCAATTTCCCTTCTAATCAATCAATTAAATTTTTATTTAATTAATTACCCCTTCATCACTTAATTTTCCATCATTTTATCCCCAACAATTGAATTAATTTCATTAATTCAATAGTCCAAACCTTAGCCAATTGATTTAATGAATATGCAAATGTTTATTTGGTCAATTTCCCCCTCCTTACTAATTCCAATTAATTAGCCAAACCATGATTAACTAATTAATTCAGCCTATTAATTGACCTATCCCTACCCTAGGTAATTAAATAGCTATTATTTAATTACCTACCCTAGTCTACCTCATCCTAGCCCTATGATTAATTAAATAAAGCCTATATTTAATTAATTCTAACCTCTCTTTTAGGTGGTCAAACCTAGCTTAACACCCTTCCCCACATCCTCCAAATAAAAAATTGGAATATATCCACATAAGTCAATTTTTTATTAAAATAAGTCCAACATCACATTTATTCCTCTTACAACCCCCATACCTCATTTATCTCCACTTATCCCCAAATAAATTTTTAATTCATTTACCATTCCCCATATGAATTTTTAATTCATACATTTTCCATCTCACCCAACCTCATTTAATTCACCATTTTTCCAAAAATGAATAAAAGATTCACTTTTATTCCTATCCCTTCATCCTCCAAGATCAAATCTAGGCCTTCCACATCACTTTCATCCTCCACCATTGATCTTCCAAATCAATCTCCACCCTTGGATCAAAATCACTCCAAAATCTCTATAAATACATCTCTCAACCCATTTTTGGATCGAAGTTTTATACAAAGTTATTATGCCAAAATATCATTTGAGCTAGTCTTTTTGTGAGTTGCATGTAGAATTAGAGTATTTCACATTTCATTATCAATTAGAGAATATCAAGTCTAGGAGCTCTTGGGTGCAAAGTTCTTCACCCTCTTTGATGAGATTAGGTCTTCTTGTTGAGGTATAACTGTTTTATGTTTTATGCATTTTAGTTTGTATTTGATAGCGCTACATGCCTAAACCTACTTCCTGAAACCCAAAAAAAATGCACGTATAACAAAAAATCATAAAGCTAGGTTAGGCCCTACCTAGGGTCCAGCTGCTGGTGCCTGCCCGAATGATCAGAACCTCTCAGGAATGTGTCGAAGACAAGGGAAGTGGGGGTTGCGCTCTGCCATTTCTCCTCTGCTCCTTCTCACCAAGTCAATGTGTGCAAATGTGGCACTCTTAGGGCCCACTTCTCCTAATATAGCATGCCATGTCATCCCCCCACCACTCTTTTCCTCCCCCAAGGTGCAGATCCTAACCTTTTTCCTCCATTTTTCTTCCTGTAGTCTTTTGTTTCCATCCCCTATCCAACTTTCACTTCCGTCTCGTCCTTTTGAGAGCCTACCCTAAAAATTTTTATTTTTTCTACGACCTCTCAAGGGGGCATCCCTCACCCATCTTATTCCTTCCCGACAACTGGGGCATATTTTTCTTCGACTTGATGCCACTTCCCTACTAGGTCCTGATGCCACGTCAAAGAGGGCAAATGTAGACACCTAAAAATATCTTTTACCATCAAACCGACTCCCGACATCACTAAACACACCAATTTCTCTTCTAATCAATTAATTAAATTTTTATTTAATTAATTACCCCTTCATCACTTAATTTTCCATCATTTTATCCCCAACAATTGAATTAATTTCATTAATTCAATAGTCCAAACCTTAGCCAATTGATTTAATAAATATGCAAATATTTATTTGGTCAATTTCCCCCTCCTTACTAATTCTAATTAATTAGCCAAACCATGATTAACTAATTAATTCAGCCTATTAATTGACCTGTCCCTACCCTAGGTAATTAAATAGCTATTATTTAATTACCTACCCTAGCCTACCTCATCCTAGCCCTAGGATTAATTAAATAAAGCCTATATTTAATTAATTCTAACCTCTCATTTAGGTGGTCAAACCTAGCTTAACACCCTTCCCCACATCCTCCAAATAAAAAATTGGAATATATCCACATAAGTCAATTTTTTATTAAAATAAGTCCAACATCACATTTATTCCTCTTACAACCCCCATACCTCTTTTATCTCCACTTATCCCCAAATGAATTTTCAATTCATTTACCATTCCCCATATGAATTTTTAATTCATACATTTTCCATCTCACCCAACCTCATTTAATTCACCATTTTCCCAAAAATGAATAAAAGATTCACTTTTATTCCTATCCCTCCATCCTCCAAGATCAAATCTAGGCCCTCCACATCACTTTCATCCTCCACCATTGATCTTCCAAATCAATCTCCACCCTTGGATCAAAATCCCTCCAAAATCTCTATAAATACAACATCTCTCAACCCATTTTAGGATCAAAGTTTTATGCAAAGTTATTATGCCAAATATCACTTGAGCTAGTCTTTTTGTGAGTTGTATGTAGAATTAGAGCATTTCACATTTCATTATCAATTAGGGAATATCGAGCCTAGGAGCTCTTGGGTGCAAAGTTCTTCTCCCTCTTTGATGAGATTGGGTCTTCTTGTTGAGGTATAACTGTTTTGTGTTTTATGCATTTTAGTTTGTATTTTACCTTCAACTTGAATCTCCTAATCACATTGGTGTTTAGAGCTTGATATGGCAATATTTAAACAAATGATTATGCATATACACACATGAATCACTCACACAAGACACATAAGCAAGTTGTTAGTCTGGAAGAATGTGATGATGGTTAAGCAAGCATGTGAAGACACTTCAACAAGTCCAAGTCAAGGCAAGGCCACTATCACAAGGAGGTTCTAGTGAAAATTAGAGGGACCGGCACCCCACAAGCATCCAACAAGCCACTTAAGACTTTAACTAACCCTACTAGGAGTTTTAATATACACAAAGGTACACCTCCTTTCAAGTTAGCACTATATGGTGAGCACTAATACTGGTTAGACTTGGCTTTCACCTTATCCTCTAATTTTTACAGCGGACCAGATGGAAGTACCGCTTGAGGTCGTTCCCTTGGGGTGAGTACCTCTTTTCCCACCAAGGCAGGCCTATCTAAGGTTTAACAAAAGCAACACAAGTAAATATTTTTGATCTTCATGTTCATGTTAGGATGTGAGGAGAGAGCATACACATTCATTTGGTCACACTCACATGGGGTTCATTAACCTTAGAAATTCAATGTGTGGAAGATAATGCAAGCACTTGTTTGTTTTTAAAGCCCAAATCCAAATGTGATGGAAGACAATGATTTGTTTTAGCGTAATTTTAATGGTATGATTGCAAACAAGTTGTTCATTATATGCCCAAAATCCAAATGTGTGATCAAACTAGATTGGAAGATAAGAGATGAAATGGTTACACCTAGTTAATTCGCTATCCAAGTCTACTGTAGATGATAATGCCAATGCTGCTCCAGGTCCTTAGATGCCCCTGATAAAACCTACTCCACTGTGCAGTTCATCCCCTCAGCTTTCCAGCGAGTCCTTGTTTGCATGATTTGGCCTCTGTATGTGAAAGTTATGATAGAAACAGCAAAATGCACAATGACAACAACCAAAAGCAAGTTACAGTTACCAGAAGTGACCAACTGTTGATTATAAGCACCCTGAATTTGTCTTCAGGCTATTCATTATAGCTCAGATGCAACCCAGATAAGACCATATGTGAGTGGCTACAGCTTAAAAATGATGCGTAAAAGCCAAAAGCGAATGATTAGAGCTCAAAAGCGACCGAAAATTGTGAAAAGTAGGTATAAATGGAAAAGCCCTAATTTGTAGGAAGTGACTCAGAGATCTAAAAGCGATTATGTTTGGCTTAAGAGCGACGCGGAAAATGGTAGAGGTGATCACTGCTTCCTTAAAAATGATACATAAATGGTTGGAAGCGACAGGTAATAGCTCATATGTGACCCAAAGAAGGCCAAAAGTGATGGGTAATAGCTCAAAAGTGATCTAGAAAGTTTCATGTGATAGAATGCAAATGTTAACTAGAAGCGACCAAGTTTACTAGAGGTGATAGGTTTTTGTTCAAAAGCGATGCAAATTTTTCCAAAAGTGATATACTGTTGTTCAAGAGTGAAGCAAATTTTACGAAAAGCGATTAGTTTTTTATCAAAAGCAAGCTAGTTTACCAAAGGCGACTAGTTTTTTATCAAAAGCGAGTTGAATTACCAGAGGCGAATTTCTGCAGATTGATTGTTGTTTTCTTCGCTAAACGCTCTATGTTTCATGAAATCTAGGCAAATTTGTACTCAAAATTTATGGAAATGGCCCCCCGAACGTAATGGTGAGGTTACATTTGAGCTAAGAGATCATCTACATACATTTTTATCCAAATCTTAACAAACTAGGGTTAGAAAAATGCAAATTTTTGCTACAAAAGCTTGCAAAAATGAAAGATTGATGCTCCAAGAGATCTAAACTTCACAAAAACAACTCAAACAAGGAGGTTAATCAAGGACGTGAGTCCCACCGGACATGCCAAAATGTATATAAAAAAATTTGGATTTGCAAATGGAAATGATCAAACAATGAAATGTATAACCTAAACCCAAATCATTCAATACCTCAAAGATGCAAGATGAATTGTTTGATTGATTTGATATGTTGGTTGCTCACAATTTGGCAGCATAACATTTGCTTAGGATTGAGATGATAGATGGAAGATGATGATGATAGATACAAAGGCTCTAATGTGATTTCAACAGCATAAGGATACTCCAACTCAATGCCTCTTTTTAAAAAATTTGGCAGAATAAGGGTACTTGAGGCTCAATGCATGCTAATGGCTTATGAGGGAGTTGATTTATAGGAAAGGCTTGTTGCAAGTATGAGGTTAACCAGTGTTGTCATTGATGTCAACATACTCATATTGCATTGATAAGAAGGACTGGATGAGCTGTGTGCTGAGGATATTGAGAAAATTAGTCTCAACCAGGAATAGTGAAGAACAGTGATGAGAAGAAGGCAAAAGTACTCAATAGATTGAGGATAAGAGGATGCAGATTAAAGGGTTTGTATATATGAGTCTTGAGATTCTCCAGATAAGATTTCAGAGGTTCGTATGAAGATCTGAATAAGTTATGATCGATCAAGTAGAACCGGTTCTGGGAAATGCTCTAGAGTGATAGAGTGTTACAAAAAGGTTGGTGAGATCCAGAAGTACATTGTCCTATTCTGCGGATTGGAATGAGTGTTTGTGATGTCCTTGTGATGTGTCATCTTGATTGGTTTATGGTTTGGAGGTCCGGAAGCACCTCTTTCAGTATGTCAATGGTGATAGACTGTGTTCTTGAAGTTTTGGATGAAGGAGAGAAGAGATTTTTGCAAGTAAAGGAAGTGCGGATGTACTTGGTCATTCAGAAAAGCTTGTGAAGGTTATTGGATCATGTTGAGATGGTGTTGTCAGTCCACATTAGTGTTAGAGCCTAAAATTGGAGATATACTTCTGGATGAAGATGTTCTTGTTCAGGCTGGCCGACCAGATGAGTTATTCATCTTGCGAATGTTCTTGTGGATAATTGCTGACTTAGATGATTATTCTTAAGTCGATGCCTTGTATAAATAAAGGTTTGTGAATTCATTTCATGGTGTGTTGAGTAGTGGATGAGTGTGGTATAGTGAAAGAGCGAAGGCCAGAGCAGAAGTTTCTCGGTCTTAAATGGAACTAATCCAGGCATGGTAAAGATGTCAATCTCTAGTTCAAGTTTGTGATTCTTATCACTTTGTAGACAGTGTGTCTCTTGTAGGTAGTGTGCCTCTTTATGAGCAGTGTGCTCAGGTAGTGAGCCCTAATTAGCATGTGCCATTCATTCTTTCTTATTCTTCTAATAGAGAATAATCCTTGGGTTAATCACCTCGTGGTTTTTCCCTTAACTGGGTTTTTCACGTCAAAATCTTGGTGTCCAATGTGTTGATGTTTATCTACTCTTGTGTTTATGCATTATGCTTTCATGAATGGTTAACTGATATGCTATTAACTAATGAAGAAGAATCAAGTGTTTGAAGTAGAAGCAAGTTTTTGTACAACTAATTCAGCCCCCCCTCTCAGTTGTGTGCCCTAGATCTAACAATTGGTATCAGAGCTAAGTTCCTCTGAAAGGAGCTTAACTACTTGAGGAGATCCAGGATGTCATCATACAAGAAGGACAGTCTGAAGTTTGATGGAACCAACTTCACTCTTTGGAAAGGCTGCATGAAATGTCACTTGGAGTGTATGGGAAAGGCGTACTTGTCCATGGTTGAAAAAGCATATAAGCCTCCACAGGGTGGTCCGACAACTCTAAATGAAATCACAGATGCTAAAAACAATCTACAGACCAAAGAAGCTCTTCTAAGCGCATTGACTGACTCAGAACTCTCAAATGTTATTGACCTACCAACTACCTATGAGATCTGGGTTAAACTGGAACTTCTGCATGAAGGAGATGAGTTTGTTAAGAGTGCAAGGTTGCAAAGTCTCAAATGGAAATTTGAAAGATTGAAGATGAGAGATGATGAAAATATCACTACTTTTATGCCAAGAGTAAATGAGATGGTGTGTAGAATCAGTAATGCTAGTGGGGTTCTGGATGAAAATGAGATTGTTTGCAAAATTCTCAGATCCCTTCCTGCTGCCTACAAGATCAAGGTTGCTACCATTGATGAATTCAAAGCCCATGCAGCTGTCACAAGAGAGCAATTGGCTGGCAAACTAGCTGCATTTGAAATGACTAAGTTTGGAAATGATCCCCCCAAGACTGAATCTACATTCAAAGCCAGTGCCTATGTGAAAGGCAAACAAAGATTTGATCTGGGAGAAAACTCTTCAAGGAGGCTATCATGGTATGATCAAGCAAGAAAAGACATGGAAGAGGAAGAAGCAGAAATAGCTCAACTTGAAGCCTTCATTGCAAAAAGACTGCCAAGAGGATCCGGTAAGTATGAAGGAAAATTACCCTTTAAATGCTTCAACTGCAATAAGATTGGTCACTTTGCCTCAAGATGTCCAGAAAGATCCACAAGATCAAATTCTAACAGACAAAGGATCCAAAAGAATTGTTATTATGTTCATGAAGAAGCTGATAATGAAGGAGTAACAGATGATGAATCAGAGATAGGAGACAAATCTGGAAATGAATGGGTGTTCATTGCCATCAAGGAAGAAGATCCAATATCCCTTGAATCTATCAATCTTAATATTATAGAAAGATCTTTGGCTGCCCAAGTTGAAGAAAAAGATGATTGGGTTATTGACAGTGGATGCTCTCACCATATGACAGGTGACAAGAACAAGTTCTTAGATTTGGAAAGGTATGAAGGAGGAATGGTAAAGTTTGGTGACAATTCTGCAGGTAGAATCAGAGGTAGGGGAACTATTTCTTTTGATGGAAAGAGCAAAACTAGTAATGTACTGTATGTTGAAGGATTGAAGCACAATCTTCTCAGTGTTGGATAGTTAGTAGACAAAGGTTATGATCTCCGGTTCAAAAATGGAAGATGCAGGATCTTTGAAAGCTCTGGAACTGAGATTGCATCCAGTACTCAAACAAAAGGTAATATCTTCCATCTGGTTGGTTCTAATAAAAGTTGTTTATTTGTTCAAGTGGATCAGAGTTGGTTATGGCATAGAAGGATGTGTCATGTAAATTTTGATAACATCATCAAAATAAGCAATACTCAGGCTATAAGAGATCTTCCAAAGTTGGTGAAACCTACAAATAGTTTGTACAAAGAATGTCAACTAGGTAAATAGAGCAGAGTCTCTTTCAAAAGCAACGATCAGTCCTCTACCAGATTATTGGAATTAGTTCATATTGATCTATGTGGTCTGACAAGAATCAAAAGTATACAAGGTGATAGATATTTCATGTTGCTAATTGATGACCATTCCTAGATGATGTGGGTTACCTTTCTAAAAGAGAAATCAAAAGCCTTTGAGAAGTTCAAAATCTTCAAAGCTATGGTAGAGAATCAAACTAGATTGAAACTGAAGTGTCTAAGGTCTGATAGAGGTGGTGAATTCACATCCGGTGAATTCATAGACTTTTGTGAGAAGCATGGTATAAAGAGATAGTTGTCTGCTCCTAGGACTCCACAGTAGAATGGAGTAGTTGAGAGAAAGAACCGGACCATCCAAGAAGCTTCCAGGACAATGATGATGGAAGCAAATGTTCCTTAGATGTTTTGAAGAGAAGCTGTCAGCACTGCAATCTACACTCTCAACCGAGTTCAAATTAGAAGCAATACCAGTAAGGCTCCTTATGAACTTTGGTTTGGTATAACTCCTACTATGAGATATTTTAGAGTACTTGGTAGCAAGTGTTACATCAAAATAGATGAAGATCTAGGAAAGTTTGATGCTAGAAGTGATGAAGGAATTTTCTTGGGTTACTCCACTCAAAGAAAAGCATATTGGTGTTACAATAAGAGACTAAGAAAGATGATAGAAAGTACAAATGTGAAGGTTGATGAAGGAGTTGAGAAGCCCTCAAGGTTTTATGAATATGATGAAGATGATTAGGATGGTGTTCTGGTTCAAGGAGCTCAATCCTCCTCTGAAAGTCTGATTCAGACTGATCTAGTAAATCAAGAAGAAGAAGTTTGTTTGGATGAGCCTAATTAAGAAACAATAGTACAAGAAACTCCCAAAGTTCCAAGGTATGTAACTCTAAATCACTCTGAAGATTAGATCATAGGTGACAAAAGCAAAGGGGTACAAACAAGGAGGAAAATTGCTCAAAATTTAGATGAATGTTGTCTGATTTCAAAGATTAAACCTAAGACAATAAATGAAGCTTGCAATGATGAAAACTAGACCAAAGCAATGGAGGAAGAGTTGATGCAAATTGAGAAAAATCACACTTAGTATCTTGTTCCTAGACCTAGAAACAAGAATGTGATTGGAACCAAATGGGTCTTCCGGAACAAACTAAATGAAGTTGGTGAAGTAATCAGAAACAAAGCCAGATTGGTCTGCAAAGGCTACTCTCAAATAGAAGGAATTGATTTTGAAGAAAACTTTTCTCCGGTGGCAAGAATTGAAGTAGTCAGATTATTTCTTGCATTTGCTGCCTTCAAAGACTTCAAGGTATATCAGATGGATGTCAAGTCTGCCTTCCTAAATGGTGATTTGGAAGAAGAAGTATACATTGAACAACCAGATGGATTTCAATTATCTGATCAAGATGATATGGTCTGCAAGTTGAAGAAAGCACTGTATGGATTGAAACAAGCCCCAAGAGCATGGTATGAAAGGTTGGATAAGCATCTTGTGCAGATTGGTTTCAACAAAGGTACTACTGACAGTAATCTATATTTCTAAATAGATAATGAAAACATTTTGTTTGTTGAAGTATTTGTTGATGATATCATTTTTGGAGGAAGAGACAATATGTGTAAAACCTTTGCAAATCAAATGAAAAGTGAGTTTGAAATGTCAATGCTTGGTGAAATGAATTTCTTCTTGGGTCTACAAATTACCCAGACAAAGAAAGGCATCTTTATCTCTCAAACCAAATATGTGAAAGATTTGTTGAGGAAATTCGAAATGGAAGATTCAAAGCCAATGAACACTCCTATGGCAACCGGATGTAAGTTGAGCAAAGATGATGACTCTCCTAAAACATATCAGACCAAGTACAAATCAATGATTGGAGGACTATTGTATCTCACTCAAACTAGACCAGATATTATGCAGGCTATTGGTCTTGTGGCAAGATTTCAGGCTGATCCTAGAGAATTTCATGTCATGGCAATCAAAAGAATTTTTAGGTACTTGAAAGGAATAGTTGAGTATGGTCTTTGGTATCCTAGAGATCAGGATTTTTCTCTTCATGCATATACAGATGCAGATTGGGCAGGAGATGTGGATGATATGAAGAGTACAAGTGGAGGAGCATTCTTTTTGGGAAAAAGATTGGTTTCTTGGCTAAGCAAAAAATAAGAGGCAATTTCTCTATCTACAACTAAAGCAGAATATATTTCAGCAGCAGGTAGTTGCACTCAAATTTTGTGGATGAAGCAAATGCTAAGAGACATTAAAGTAGAATATGAGGAGCCTATCACAATTTTCTATGATAATTCAAGTGCAATAAATATTTCTAAGAATCCGGTGTTGCATTCTAAGATCAAGCACATATCTATCAAGTTTTACTTTCTGAGAGAACAAGTGAACAAGGATGAAGTCAGATTGGAGTATGTACCCTCCAAGGATTAGATTGTAGATATCTTTACTAAACCTCTTCCCAAGAACTCTTTTGAGTATCTCAGGGAGAAGTTAGGGGTCATGGCCCCTCCAGTGATGAACTAAGATGCACTGATGTGCATCAGTCCGGTGGATATCACAGTCATATCTTGTGATCTGGATTGATGATGGGGAGCTGCTACTAAGGGGGAGCAGCTGGTATGATTCTAATGTGTCAGAATTGCAAGTATGAGCCCGTTTCCATTCATGTCAAAGGGGGAGAGAAGACATGTGAAAAACAAATTGTTGATCAAAGGGGGAGTAGTAAAAGTAAGAGAAGACATGTGAAGAGTTGTTACTGATAGGGGGAGCTGTGACAGAAAGGAAAAGTTCTTGTCTTGATGGTTTTTCACATCATATGTTGCCATCAATGACAAAGGGGGAGATTGTTGCAAGTATGAGGTTAACTAGTGTTGCCATTGATGTCAACATACTCATATTGCATTGATAAGAAGGATTGGATGAGCTGTGTGCTGAGGATATTGAGAAAATTAGTCTCAACCAGGAACAGTGAAGAACAGTGATGAGAAGAAGGCCAAAGTACTCAATAGATTGAGGATAAGAGGATGCGGATTAAAGGGTTTGTATATATGAGTCTTGAGATTCTTTTGTTAAGATTTCAGAGGTCCACATGAAGATCTGAATAAGTTATGATCGATCAAGTAGAACTAGTTCTGGGAAATGCTTCAGAGTGACAGAGTGTTACAAAAAGGTCTGGTGAGATCTGGAAGTACATTGTCCTATTCTGTGGATTGGAATGAGTGTTTGTGATGTCCTTGTGATGTGTCATCTCGATTGGTTCATGGTTTGGAGATCTGAAAGCACCTCTTTCAGTATGTCAGTGGCGATAGACTGTGTTCTTCAAGTTCAAGATGAAGGAGAGAAGAGATTCTTGCAAGTAAAGGAAGTGCGGATGTACCTGGTCACTCAGGAAAGCTTGTGAAGGTTCTTGGATCATGTTGAGATGGTGTTGTCAGTCCGCATTAGTGTTAGAGCCTAGAATTGGAGATATACTTCCAGATGAAGATGTTCTTGTTCAGGCTAGCCGACTGGATGAGTTATTCATCTTGCGAATGTTCTTGTGGATAAATGCTGACTTAGATGATTATTCCTAAGTCGATGCCTTGTATAAATAATGGTTTGTGAATTTATTTCGTGATGTGTTGAGTAGCGGATGAGTGTGGTATAGCAAAAGAGTGAAGGGCAGAGCAGAAGTTTCTCGGGCTTAAATGGAACTGATCCAGGTGTGGTAAAGATGTCAATCTCCAGTTCAAGTTTGTGATTTTATCACTTTGTAGACAGTGTGTCTCTTGTAGGTAGTGTGCCTCTTTGTGAGTAGTGTGCTCAGGTAGTGAGCCCTAATTGGCATGTGCCATTCATTCATTCTTATTCTTCTAACAGAGAATAATCCTTGGGTTAATCACCCCGTGGTTTTTCCCTTAACCAGGTTTTCCACGTCAAAATCTTGGTGTCCAATGTGTTGATGTTTATCTGCTCCTGTGTTTATGCATTATGCTTTCATGAATGGTTAACTGATATGCTATTAACTAACGAAGAAGAATCAAGTGTTTGAAGTAGAAGCAAGTTTTTGTACAACGGATTCACCCCCCCTCTCAGTTGTGTGCCCTAGATCTAACAAGGCTTATTTCAAATCGATGGTTGAGCTTAAAAAGATAAATGATTGATGTGGATGGCTAGGATTGATTAGTTATTCCCACTTTTCAAGGGAGTTGTAGTCATGGGACAAGTGGAGGTAGGAGAATAGGTCTCATATGTGATTATGTACACAAATACTTTTATTTAATAAGTTTATATGTGATGGTGTACACAAATACTAAAATTAGGTCCCATTAGTTGTACATGTGAAATATTTTAAATGAAAGTTGTACTACCACACATGATTCAATTGAGAAATGGACAAGTGTCAAAATGTGATGAAAGGTGAAGACTTAATTCAAATAAAATATTTGAATTAGTTGGGATATGAGTTAGAAAATTAGTTAAATAAATAAAATTTAATTAATTAATTGGGAAAATGATTAGGATGGGATTGGGATATGATGTGGAAATTAATTAATTAAATAAAATTTATTTAATTAATTGGCTAAGTGGGATAAGGATGGGATTAAGATGAGATTTTAATTAAATAAATAAAATTTATTTAATTAATTAGCTAATGGATTACTGAGATTAAGAGTGGGATTAGGACAAAATGCTACATGATGTCTAAGTGATGTTTTTGACTAGGTGTTGCAAGACATGGACAAATTTGGGTGTCTACACCATTTATCATGATCCTTTCATCCATCCTTTTGTCCAATCCCATTCATTCCCTTGCACCTAGACTTGGTTCCCTTTGTCATTGGTATCTAGTACAAAGGCTACCCAAATTGTAAATCCATTGACATTAAAAACATTTCAAAAATGCAAAAAAAATCAAAATATTTCAAAAAACTACAAAAAAATTAAAATATTTCAAAAACCCAAAAAAATCAAAACATTTCAAAAACCTAAAAAATAATCAAATATTCCCAAAAAGACAAAAAAATTAAATATCCAACAAAAAAATCCAAGCAATAAGATAAATCATCTATCAAACAATCCATCACATCAAATCCATCAAAACAAGTCCAATTACATCATTAGATCAAGCCAATCTATCAATCATCTAATCTATCAAACAATCAAAAGAAAATTAAATAACATCATTCCATCAATCCCAATCAATCCATAACCTGATCAATCTAATCCATATCATCCCATGAATAAAAACACAAATCAAAACTATATTTTATCTTTATCATTAAGTGCCTTGATCCCATGGATATAGGGTATGTAGGCAATCTAGGATATGAAGAAAGTGCCTAGATTTAGGCCTAGATGATATTCCTCTTTCTTCTTTTTCATCATTCTTCTATCATCTATCTTCATCAATTCATCAATCTTTCAAAAAAATTATTTCAATCAATCTAATTCTTCAAATTTTCTTCAATCACTTCTTCCAACTCAAATCCATTCATCGAATCATATCATATCATTCAAATCCGATCCAAGCAATGATCCAAATGCAAGTCATTATTTATCCATACCAATCAAGTCAATCAGCTTGTCAAATTATCCAATCACAATCAATGGTCTTTATCCTAATCTTGTCGTAAACCAAATCAATCAATCAAAACATCATCATCATCAATGGGATATACCATTCCCACATCCTAGTGTTGATCTAGGAATATATCAATCCCCACAATGACAACACTATTTATCATTGTTAATCAATCAATCAATTGTCTTAGACAGGATGTCGCATTGTCGAAACCAGACCAGGCGTCTTATACGACATGTTTCACCCCTGAAACTAGACATCAGCATTATCATCAATCACTTAATCAATCATTAGTTTACAACTTTACAGGGGCAATACCTTGTTTGTTTTTGGTATCCTTTGTGCATGCTTTCTTGCTTGCTTGTGTGTGTTATCATTTTCAACTTGCATTTGTATTTAAATCCAACCCAACTAATATTCATATCTTGTATCTAGACAACATTGTAATATGCTGGGCCACAAGACACATCATCACCTTGGTCCTTATACCTTGGTGCATAATGTCTTGTGCTATATCAAACATCATGGTTTCTCACTTTCATTGCAGCATAACACATCATTCCTTTTTTCTATCCATTCCCTCATCCTTCATCCTTAACCAATCCCTTTTCATTTCGAGAGCCTACTCATGTTTATCCAACCCACCTATCCTCTCGAGGGGGCATCATCACCCTATCCTTTTCTTCTATCCATTTCCTTAGCTTCTTTGAAATGATGTTAATTGACATAAATCTTATCATCTCAAAGAGGGGCAAATGTAGACACTGAAAATTGTCCAAGTTTTGTTAACACATGACCTTGTAATATTTTGCCCTAGGTCCTAGGTCATCCCATTCCTAATTCCATCAGAATCCTATCCTAATCCATTATCTAATTAATTAAATAAATTTTATTTGATTAATTAATTTCACTTATCCCATGCTAATCCACTTCCCCATTAATTATATAATAATTTTACATTATTTAATTAATTTCCATATCATATCCTAACCACTTTCCAATTAATTAAATAAAATCTATTTGTTTAATTAATTTCTCAACTAATTATTCTCACCTCTCACCACAAATCGACACTTGTCCATCTCTCCATCCACTCATGTGTGGTAGTACATCTTTCATGTGTTGTAGTACAACTTTAATTTAATATCCTTCACATGTTCAACTAATAGAATATATTTTTAGTATTTGTGTACACAAGCACACATGAGACCTATTCCTTTCATTCTGCTTCACACACTTGTCACATAACTACGATTTCTTGAGGTGCAAGGAAACCCTAATCAACCCTAATCGATCTCAACCATCCATATAATTCAAAATAACTCTCAATCACAGCTATCCATTCAAATTTGCCTTTTCTATAAAGGTAGCCTCTCTTGAGCCATTTGTAATGAATCTTATTCTAGTATCCTCATGCTATCAAATTTTCCTTTCAATCATCCATCATCAATCTATCATTCATCTATCAATCCCTATCTTCATGTTATGCTACTAAATTGTGAGTAATCAACATTCATCTCTTTGGGTAAAGCTAGAGTATTTTGGGTGCAACACTCTCCACCTTATCGATGGATTATGGATCAATGTGAAGGTATTGCATTGTTTGTTTTGTATTTTGTTATTGTTTTCCTTCATGTTAGATCTCCATGATCTCAATATTATTGGAGGAATGACATATGCAGATGAAGACATGTTATGGCAAAAATCATGTTATGATGTGTGTGATTTTGACACAGAGGGCTAGAGAATTTTGCTTGAAGATGAATTAGGGTATGGAGATAATTTTTTAGTGCAAAAGACAAAATGCAAATTTTGATTCTTGAACAGAGGAAGATATTATAAATTGCAGAGATTGTAATGTGTAGGTGATTGATTGTCATGTGTATCAGAAGCTTGGTTGATCATATTATGAATGCAAATAATTTTGTCAAGTGAATACAAAAGGAGAGATAAGTTTTTTGTGAAGAAGTGAATCAAGGAAACCCCTTGAATTGTTTTCTTGTGTCCAAGGTAATTGAATGTTTTGTAGCCAGTGAGGCTTGTATGGTCAGTGAGACCTCTTTGTAGCCAGTGACGCTTGTATGGTCAGTGAGACCTATTCATTAGCCAGTGAAGCTCTGTAACTTTTAATTTTCATGATTAAGCCAGTGAGGCAGTTTAGAGTGGTTTTTCATCCCTATGAGGGTTTTCCACTCATGAAAAACTTGTGTTATGATTTGCCTCTATGTGTGTGTATTATAATGTTTTACTCATAAGGTCTTGTTCACACTATTCATCATCATACTTGTGCATGTGTATTTGATAGATTATTGATGTCTCCTTTATTCTCTTTCTTGTAAATTAAAAGGTGTAAAAAGATTATAAAAATTATACAACATGGATTCACCCCCCTCTTAGTGTTGTCATGTACTCCAACAAGTTGTATCAGAGCATAGGTTTCCTTTTTGAAGTCTAACAGGCTTGGGTAGGTCCTGATAGTGGACTACCATGGGAAAGTGTAGAAGAAATAAGGGTATAAGAAATGTCAAGTCACATACTGGTCAAAAGACATCATCTATACCAAACTCAGATGTTGATATACAATCAGTTAATAGAAACGTTTCATAAGTTGAGTCAGATATTAAATTAGAGGAAGAGTTTTCTGGAGTTCCTTTCTTTGATGGTTTAGATTTTTCTATTTGGTATATTAGAATGCAATTCTATTTATCCTCTTTAGGATATGGCGTGTGGATGTCAGTTGAAAATGGGTATTTTATTTCTTCTCAATCACCTAATACTACAAGTAACAAAGAGGCTTATGATTGCAATCATACAGCAAAGAAGGTCATTTTGTCTGGATTATCTAATGAAGTTACTTGTAAAGTTATGTATTGTGAAACAACTCAGGATGTGTGGGAGGAGTTAATAAGAATCTATCCAGGTGATGCACTTAAAGGAGAGGACAGCTGATGCAGGAGCATCCAGTGGTGTAAGGACAATCTTGCATCACCCAAAAAGAAGTTGATTCAAAATCATTGTAGTCATTTTCATTTCTTTCCATAATTAGTGTTTCTGGTTCCATAATCTCCTGAATAATGATGTACGACTTCCAATTTTTTCAAACTGCTAAAAATAGCAAACTACCAGTTTTGGAAAGTGCAAATGCCATTTTAGGAAAGTTTGTATTTGGGCATAGATTGAAGCAAAAACTTACAGAAATCTTCATAACTGAAATATAAGACCTTTGGCGAAGGAATTAGACAAAGATCATTTGTGAGCTGAAAGATATTAAAGTTTTTGTTTTCCGAAAAGCCCTTAAAAATTTCTAAAACAAGATATAAGGCACTAAAACATCCCATAACATCTCCAAAAGTTGACAAAAATCCATTTATAGATTTTTGGCATGATAGTTCACATCGTGAGCTTTCTAGATCTTAAAACGGTTCATCAATCGGACACCCAGATCAAAAGTTATGCTTCCTGGAAGTTGACCTACTTTTGGAGGGAGTTGCAAATTTCAAAATTTAGCTAGAGGCCACCAAAAAGTGCTATTTATGACTATTTTGGGAACCTTGGGTGATAGTAGAGTTAAGGGGAAAAGTGTAGAGTCAAGAATAGGTGGGAAAATAGAAACCCTTGCTGATTTGGGGTTATAGAAGGTAGAAGATTCCAGAGCCTAGTGATGTGTAGCTGTAGTGTGTTGCGGCCTGTGGAGGATTGATTCCTCTTATTGTAATTAAGCTTCTGTAATATAATGAGTTGCCCAGATCAATAAAGAAATATTCTATTTTATGTGTTCTATTTCTATTGTTGTGTGTTTTGTGATTTACCCGCTTCATCAATAGCTTGGTGTCTGAGGAAAGTGACAATGATAGAAGACATTCACATGAAGGAGATGAGGTCCAATCTGATTCAAAAGAAGAAAATTACATTATGAGGGATAATTAACGGGATTGTGAGATTGATATAGAAGGAGAACTCATGTGTGCTCTAGGTGAAATCAAGAGATACAAAAAGGAGAACCAAATATTAGAGTTGCAGCTACAACAAGAAAAAGACTTCAAAGACAAAGCACTTTCATATCTTGAAAGAGTATCTTCTGATCTTGAAGAGGCAAGAAATCGGATTGAGAATTTAAGAACACAAGTTGAAGAATCAGATAAATTGATTATCATCCTAAAGATTGAGATTGAAGAAGCTAAGAGAATAACAAATGCTACTAAGTCTGAATGTGAAGTCAAATCTATTGAATGTCTAAGACTAGAGGCTGAAATTGTTACCTTGAGAAAAGATATTGAAAATCTCAAGAGTATGTCAAAGAGAAATCAGGAGTTTGAAGAGAGCACCATCAAGTTATATGAGATAATAGGTAAAAAAAAACAACATAGGGACACTACAAGACTTGGCTATGAAAAGGGACAGTCTTCTAAAGTTAGAGAAACTCCAAGAAAGAAAATAGAATTAGACTATCATGCTGCTTCTCCTAAAGGCAAAAAGAAGATTGAAGCTGAAATGAAAACCAAAGATGAGTTTGTAAAAATGCACAATCAAAGAAGAAATCTCAGAAGAACTGCTCTAGTAAGGCAAGCATATATGTACAGGTATAATTATTCATTTTTTGGTTATTGTTATACTTGTAATCATTTTGGACACAAAGCAGTTGATTGCAGAAGGAATACTAATCTTGTATGTTTCAAGTGCAATTCTCCTGGTCACAAAGCATATAGTTGCAGAATGTATGGAAGAATAGCATCATCTGGTTTGAAAAGTTGGAAAAGGAAAGAGGCTAAAAAGATTTGGAAGAAGAGACCTGAAAAGAATGAAGAATGTGTGAAAGTTTGGAGAATGAAACAAAGTCAAGAGAAGATAGATCCTAAACTTGTGCATCTTGCACAAGTCATATCATTAGTTGCATAACATATAGTATGAAGTGAGGGGGAGTTGTCAAATGTCCTATCATTTACCCCCAAGAAGTTTTAGGAGGATATTATTTGGTGATTAGTGGTTTATATTGTCATTAATGTCATAATGCATACAAGATATTGATAAGATGTTCAGGGGTTCAAAGCACAAAGAGTTTGATGATGTTGAATAACCTTGTTTATAAATGATCCTATTTATATCTTGTTCATATCATGTTAATACTTACAAAGCGTTGGTTATCATAGCAAAGAGTTATTCAATGGTGTTGAGGAGTACATGCAGTGTAATTCTAGTTAAGGTGTACTCAAGGAGCTCTCATCAGATGTTAGCATATGTTGGCTGAGGAGGTTGCAAATGGAATAAGTCAATTCATAGCACTTGTCTCTGTATTTTTATTTGCAAAGGTATTGACAGTGGTTTCATATTTGATATAACAATATTTCATCATTGATGTGTTGTGATTGTGTAGTAGTCTTTATAAGAATAGCATGACAATGCTTAGTTGCTAACTTGAGACATATGGACTATGAAAGAAGACTTCAAAATGAGCATTTGAAACATTTTTGCATATTGTTGAAAGCATGGAAAAGTCTATTTCACAGTGGGCAAAGAGTAAGAAATGATTTGTCTTGATGGTGTTCATTCAGGACAATGTTCTTACCATAGTTTTCATGATGGCAGATCAAGTTGAATGGTATTTGTTAGCAAACATTACTAGCAAACATTGCTAGCAAACATCTTGTAGCAAATATTGCTAGTTTCTCTTACCTTGTATCACTTGATGTCAGTTGTATTTGTAACCTTGTTGTGATAAAGGTATCAGTCTTTGTAGTGGATTGGTGGTAGACTTGTTGTGCAAACTTTTCTCTTGTATATTGCAGTCTCTTGCAAAAATATTGTAGAGATGGTAGCAGACAGTTGATGAAAGCAGAGAATCTATGTTAGAAGTTTAGACATTGGTGTATGGAAGCATGGTTAGAATGCTTCATGCTATGGGTGTTTATCTTGTTATGAAACTTGGCTCAAGAGTTGAGATTGAGGTAAGTCACAAATCTTATTGAGGTGTCTCACTATGGTGTTTCTAGAAAATGATCAATATCAGAGACCTATTGTAATCTCTTTCATGATTTATAGTGCAAGTAGTGATATGAGTTGATATGGTTTATATTGGGTGTTCACATTTTTCTTAGTGATGGTGTTGATTGCAAGTCATGCTTATGGATAATCATGGTGATGATCATGTTGGTTTATCAAAGTTGTCTTCTTAGAACACTTTATGTTGAGCTGATGAATGGATTTTGAGTCTAAATTGAAGAATTTGAAACAAGGCATTTGGACTCAATTCTAAGTGAGTATTGTTATTTGGAATCCAAGACAGAGGGAGTTAATTCATTCTTTGTCATTTGATGACAAAAAGGGGGAGAGAGAGAGAAAATGCATCATGTAGTTTTGCCATCAATGACAAAGGGGGAGATTGATCGAGGTTGATTGTCATTGATGTCAAAAAGGTGTTGAGTTGTTGATGCAAAGTTAGTTGTCATTGTTGATCAAAGAGATATTCATATGATCACTCATGCTTGAGTTGTCATGCTTCTAGTTCATTGGTTCAGTCCACATGTTTACATGCTTTTATTTCACATGGTTCATACTTCATGTCACTATGATACAAGAATTTATGTATATAGGATCAAGATGCTTCATGTCATCATGACAAGGAGATGTGATGTCTTTGATGTTGCTTTGTTGTTTCATGATGCTCATGCTCTCATTTCAGAAATTTCAAGTTCTCATACTATTTATGATCTTTATTTTCTATATCAAAAGTTTGTTCATAATTCTCATATTATGGTCTTCATGTTGTCTAAGGCACAATAGATGTGGACACTATGCTTCAAGATGTAGACATCTATCATATTCATTGATATCATGTGTTCAGTTGTCTTGGTTATGATGTTGTTCATTTAGGGGTGTCTTCAACGTTGATATGATGAAAGGAGTTGCTATGTTGCCTTGAAGGTTGACATGACAAAAAGAGTTGGATCAAGATTTATCTTTGTTTAATTGTTTCAGGATATCTTTATGTTGTGGATGCTTGCTTATGACATACAGTGATAAGGCTCTACTATAAAGGTGATGTTGTTGGTATACAAATGTGATGATTTTGGTATTATGGATCTTTATTTTGATGCTCATAACTGGATCAATGTAATTATGTCTTCATAAGGTCTTTATGATAAGGTTCACATGAATGTTCAAGAAAGTAAGGTTTCATTCACAGAGGTTTCTTTCACAGCTTCAAAAATCATCAAAGGTTTACATAATATGGCTATTTGATGTGGATGCTTTACTTCAAGATGTCTTTATACTTAGGATCAAGATCATATGTGATTGTGTTGATCATATGTTATCCATGCTTCATGAGGGTTTATGATAACTTAGTAACAAGTTCATGACAAGTGTGAATGATAATGTGTTATTTCAGATCAAAATGTCATCATCTTCATCTGATGATTCTTTGTCCATTGCATGGATTTATCTTGTTTCATTTTGTAATATTCAGTGGTTGGTGAATGTCAAGAAGTGTGTCAATGTGAAGGTTGTATGTCCTCAATTGTTTTGGTGAAATAAGACCTCAGTCAAAGACAATGTTTGGTATTTAGAATAGGACCTCATTATATTGGAACATGACTTTAGTATAAACCTGGTAATGATCATGGTGATGATGCCCATGACATGGTAATGTTGGATTCATGACATGGTATGTTCTATCAGAAGGTTATTGTGTTTTATCATTATGCAGGTCCTTGGTCATGCTTCATAGTATAGTTTATATCATAGTGTGCTTCAAAGTATGTTCTTAATGTCAATGGTCCTTGTTTGCGGTTAGGGTTTATATCTAATAAAAATAAATGCCTAAACCCTGACCTAGAAATCCTAGGTGAAATCCTATACCCTATGTCCTTGTTTCAAAATGCCTTCTCTACCCGTCATATGATTAAAAGCACTTTTTTTCTATTGATTTTTTGACCTGATATTGAAGGTCAGTTCACTTAAAATTACCTGCTGAAGGGGTTTAAACTTGTTATGAAAATCGGCCCTCTACTTGCAAGAACCCATTCTAGCGGTCTTCATATGAGCGCATTGGGTGCTAAAAAGCAATCGAAGGTTTATATTTAAACTTTTGTGGGTGCAATTTTTGTGATCAATGTCTCTAATTCAAATTTGGAAACCTTTCTCATAAGCCCAACATTTGAAGCTCATTTGACCATCAAGGAAATAAGACTGCAGTTGATTTGCTTTTAAAGACTATTTTTGGTATGTTTAAAAGGTAGTTTTTGTTGGAGTTTTAAAAGCATATTTTTAAGGAGGTTTTTTCTTAAATTAGATCCCTTCATGTAGATAAGGGAGTGAATAAATTCCTTTTCTATTTTAAGAGTTTTTATGCAATATTAATTGCATTATTTAAAGTGAAAGTTTCTATAGAAGTGGCTTTTCTTTTTGAAAAGAAATATTCATTGTAGGGAATATGAACATGTGATATTTCATTGACCGAGGATTTTTTGAAGACATTAATTTTTTATTATGAGTCATTTTTTGTATAGATTGAAAGATATTGAAGAGTTGAGAAAAAAGAATATGAATGGTTATGAAGAGAAGAGATATATGATCTTATTTTTTGCAGAGTTGTTAATTGAAATGGTGAATATGAATATGCACAGTAGAGGAATATCAAAAGTCATTTCATTTATATTGCAGATGCTTGTGAATTGATTTTGTGTGTGGACAAAATGCTACATTGAAGATATAATTTATGTGAAGTGTAAGATATATTATTACAGGAATGACATTGCAGATGAAGACATGTTACGGCAAAAATCATGTTATGATGTGTGTGATTTTGACACAGAGGGCTAGATAATTTTGCTTGAAGATGAATTAGGGTATGAAGATAATTTTTTAGTGCAAAAGACAAAATGCAGATGTCGATTCTTGAATAGAGGAAGACATTGTAAATTGTAGAGATTGTAATGTGTAGGTGATTAATTGTCATGTGTATCAGAAGCTTGGTTGATCATATTATGAATGAAAATAATTTTGTCAAGTGAATACAAAAGGAGAGATACATTTTTTGTGAAGAAGTGAATTAGGGAAACCCTTTGAATTGTTTTCTTATGTCCAAGGTAATTGAATGTTTTGTAGCCAGTGAAGCTTGAAGTGAGACCTATTCATCAGCCAGTGAGGCTTTGTAACTTATGATTTTCATGATTAAGCTAGTGAGGTAGTTTAGAGTGGTTTTTCATCCCTATAAGGGTTTTCCACTAATGAAACATAAAATATACTAAAAAATAGAAACATAAAATATACTAAAAAATAAATATTTTATTAATTTACATCATTTCAAAATTTAAAACATATATGTCACTTTTTAGTGATTCAAATTTAAAAGTTGGATCAGCGTTGGCCGTTTCCTTTATAAAAGTGTGACATAGCATTGTACTTTTACCCAAAAAGGACTTCAACAAGAGATAACTCTCTTCAATCTTTGCATGGTGCTACTTCTATGGATTTTTCCTTTGTTTATCTATGACTGTCATTATATTGACCTCTTGTTATGGAAACCTTTGTTCACTATTCTTGTAGAGGTCTCCTTTCACCTATCAGAAAAAATATTTATCCCTTTTTATAATGAATGAGGTGTTAAATTACTATTGATTGTTTGACTATTGAAATGGATGATATTTAAGTAGGGCGCTTATTTAGTAACCATAGTTTTAATATTGTGTAGAATGGGTATTTATGCATGTAGTGCTAAATAACAATCAAAGGATAACATGCTTTCATATTTAAATGAATTTGCCCCTCACCTGGAGATGGATAAGGTATAAATCTGATTCAAGGATTAGATTCAATCGAATATGAGTTATCCATTGTGGAATGAGGAGATCGGCCCAAGGGTCAAAATTCCTTGCATTTGTTGCTATAACCCTACTTCTACCAGGAGCTACTAGTACACAAATAAAGATAAAATCAAAAGTCTTCATCTTCTCTTCCCTACTTCTTGGTATTAAATTATGAATGTTTCCCTGGAAAAATTCAAACATACTAGTGACTCACACAGAGCTCAATGGAACTCAAAATTACATGCAGTTCTATTATCACAGAAATAACCTTATAAGATTATTGTATTACTAAAGCAGAAGGAATACAATAGAAGGCAAGTGTAAGAATTCATAGGCTAAGGAAAACATGTGAACCATAAAAAGTTGCATTGCAAGATTTATTGGCAGTCAGCTATTCTTAAATGTCATCCACTTCAACAGTCAAAGTCAATTTTTACCAATAAAAATAGGACAAATATTTACAAATTTTTGTTGTGAATGAGGTGTAACATTTCTATTGATTGTTTGACCATTGAAGTGGATGATCCTTAAGTGCAGTGATTGGGAGTCGACTATTCTTAAATATCATCCACTTTAATAGTCAAAGGTCAATTTTTGCCAATAAAAATAGGACAAATATTTACATCAGCCTTGAATTTGCTTTATCATTTTAGTTGTTTAAATAAGCATTAGAGGCTCCTACCTTTGTGGGTGGAGGAAGCAAGTTTTTCAATGATGAAGATGCAAGGAGCTATAAATGTTGTAGGGCCCATTTTACATTCACCTTCAAAACCTGATTTGTCAAGATTACTTACATGAAAATCCAATGGCTTGCCTACTCTCTGGGGCATCTAATATGCCATTAAAAGAATACAATAACTTAGTTAAACTACCAAACTTATTTTTTTATAAGCTCAAGATAATATCACATTCACAATGTTACTAGCTTTTACCATTTTCAACAGCTCTTCCTAAGGTTTCTATTTTGAAAAATTCTAATTTTAAAGAATCTAAAACAAATTTACACAAGATAATTTAAGAACATACATTGTTGTTGAAACCAATGGGTCTAAATGTCTGAGCAAGAAGCCCATGATGTGCATATGGAATATGGGAAGGGTCCTTCAAATTTTCAGTAAGTACTTCATACCTACAAAGTATCAACCAAGGTATTTGTTTAATTTGCATGTAGAAATAAACATTATATAATCTTATTAATTTGAAGGAAGAACACTAAAATAATTTAAGAACAAAAAAACAAGAAAGATGAACAATAAAACCATTAATATCTTGTGTCCGTGGATTATAATCCCACCCAATAAATATTTGATTTTGCTTGAAAAAGAGTTACCCATAAGGAAAATCTCTCATTGTTAAAACAGATTGGATTGATGGATCACTTAGAATTGGAATCAATGGCAGAGTTTTGTTGAGAGCAATATTTGTGTAAAGAGGATCAGTGTTTGGACAAAACTAGATGATGCCTTGCTATAGTAGACTTGGATAAACACCTACATGGTCCCTCTTGGAGGTGTGGACCTGCATTTAAGGTAGAATCACTTCATTAAAAGTTATATATTTAATACACATAGCCACTACAAAATCACTAACCCTCACAGTAACTTGATTCCCATTCCTTGTCAATGAGACTAGATCCTCATTTTGATGCACAGTTAGATTGATCTCCATTTTTGATGACTACTGCCTCCTTAATGAACCTAACACAATGGATTTAATGGCAATGAAACAAGCCAATATCCCTAAAAAAAACCATTGTCTCTTTTGTTGCACTCTTGAAACCCTAGATCCCAAAGCATAATGTTTTGAAATAGTGTCCAAAGGCTAGATTGTAAGGGTTTTGAATCTGAAAACTTCTATTGCATAATGTTACCTCCATAATACATAAAATAGAGCTCTACAAAGTAACATTTCAAACTAAAAATGCATATCAAACAAAAAAGAAAACCCTAACCCATGGGAATAAGGGAAAGAGACTTCAAATGGATGAAGAAGACATTGATATGCAAGAACAAGAAGAAAGAACACTCCCTTATTTGCCTTCTGCAACTCAGAAATGAAACAAAGAAACCCTAGGAAGATGGAAAAATGTTGAAAAGAGGCAGAGGAAACAACCAACTATGCAAATCAAGATTGAAAATACTCAAAAACATTACCATGAAGCTACCCCATGATCTTAGCTGAATGAAACTCAAATAACTACCTATAAACACCGCAACCTTCCTCTTCAAAGCAACAAACAATAGAGGAGGCATCCATCTTGGAATGGTAAAAGCAACAAGTAAGGGTTTTTCCACTCAAAACTAAAACTTTCTCTCATGAGTGCACAAGTTTCCCTCCTTTCTTGCAAGAATAAAAAAATTAACTTTAACACTTGCTCAACTTCATGTGGATTTGATCAAAAAGGCCATTAAAGATAAAAATTCCATTTTATAATGTTTTACTATAAAATATCAGTCCCTTTGACTAATTATTTAGTTGTGTTTTTTACCCGATGATCAAATTAGTCATTAATTAGCCATTTATTTAGTCATTTATAGCTGTGTTGGAAAAAATTAGTAGAATTTAGTCATTTTTTGTTGTCCTGACTAAAAATTTTAGTCATGTAGTCATTTATTTGCCAAAATTCTATTAGTGCAATGACAGAGACAATGAGAGGTGACAGAAAAGACTTTAAGTCGACATGATTTTTGACTTGATAGGTAGAGGCATCCAGATTTTTATGGTTGAATTCTCTTGAGATGGTGGAAGTGGAGTTTGAGGAAGTTTTTAGTTTAGACAACATGTACACCTGTTGGTCATGATTGTGATTATTAGAGGATTTATTGGTGGATGGATAAGGCATTGGAAGAAGTGGTGGTAAAATGCATGGAGGGATGTTAGGGGTTGGAAGTAGTGGAGGTAGATTGGATGGTGGAAGGTGTGTGGTCACATGCTTTTGGGAATTGTAGGATGATGGAGGTGGAATGGTGACATACGTTTTGGGGATATGATAGGGTTTGCGATGGAAAATGGGGGATTTTGAAGGAATGGAGGAAGTACCAACATCTTGAGATTGTTCACCTTGGGGTATGTATCCAAGGCCATATGAAGGAGGAGGAACATTGACATGAACGGGCTCCAAAATACCTTGTTTGTGAAGGTCTAAACCTTTACCTTGATAGTTCATATGTTGGAGTATGCATTGGATAGTGGGATTATGTGTAGGTGGAACACTAGACATGAATTCCTTATTTGATGAAGAAGGTGGGATAGAAGATAATGGTGGCTAGTGTTCTAAGGAGGGACACTCATGAATGAAGGTAGTAAGACCAAGGATATATGGTGGGAGATTTGTAGCATGGTCGATAATGGATGGTGGAGGAGTATTTTTTCTTTGATCTTCTATGCTTGCTTGGGAGGCAAGTGTCTCATCAAGGGAAGAGGAAGTTGTTGAATCTTGGATAGGACTAGATGGGGTTATAAGCTCAGGTCCATGGAATGCATAAAGTGGGCTAAGAGGATCATCATGGTCTACTTGATCATAGATAGGCTCTTGATCATAGATAGGCTTTAGCATGATGGAATTAAGGTGCTCTTGTACATGTTCTTCATCAATGATAATATCTTGATCATGGAAAGGATATAGGCCATGGAAAGGTTGGAATTTGATCTCTTGTTCATGTATAGGATCAAGTTGCTCATGGATAACTTCTTCATCAAAGGTAGTATCTTGATCATAAAAGAGATATAGGTTATGAATGGTTTGAAATTGGATTTCTTGTTGATGTATAGGTATAGGATCATCGAAAAGATAAAGGTTATGCATGGGTCAGATGGGGGTGCTTTGATCTTGATTTCGACAAGGGATTGACATTTCCACATGCTCTAAATTGTGCTCTTGACATAACGCTTGGTGTTCTTGAATTGAAGTAGAGGTAGAGGTCTCTTGGATAGGATCTTGGTCAACAATACGAAGGTGCAACAGACCTTGACTTTGGTGCATGGTAGGAGGCTCTTCGATAAGCTCAAGGGGTTGAGGATTACATGAAGGATTTTTGGTAAGGTCAAGGACTAGAATTTGGGGACATGGTTGACTCTCTTCTAGTAGCCCTTGGATAACATCATTGGTAGGTGTATGGGTAGATGAGTGAGGAAACAAATGAGTGGATTTGGAGTCCTCCATAGCTTCCTTTCATTGTATAAATTTGGAAAAATGCTTTTCCATAAATCATCTGAAGATTCCTTGGTTGTCGGTTTAGAGCTTGAGGAACTCGATGGCAGTGTTGGCATAGGACTGGTATGTTTTGGAATATGCATCTTAGAAGACGGTGAAGGAGGACTAGTAAACAAAGTGGTATACGATTTCCAACTTGAGGTGGTGCTTGCCTTGTCATGAGCATCATTAAGATGAGAAATAGATGTATGAGTTTGGGGTGAGGCGTAGCTAGTACTGACACGTTTAGCTTGTAAGATTGCCATTTCTTGTTGTATGACTAGGAGTTCTTGAGCAATTGCTATATGATCTTGGGGTGAGGCATTGAAGTCTAATTTCTCTCATAGATATTGGAGTTCTTGAGAAATTACTTCTAATTGGTTTGTCATTTCAACAGAAACTGACACAAGACTGAAATGGGTACCTAGAAAACTTTAAAATTTTCTCTGAAAGATTGTGGAAGTGCTCTCTGTCATGCATGCACTAGAACAGATGCACTGCAGAAATTGGTAAATGCATGGGAAGTCAGCATAGAAGTGCCACACTAGAAAAAATCAAATGCACTATAATAGGTAGTAAAAGCACTACAACTCAGTACATATGCACCGTAGGTCAGGACAAATGCACAGCAACATAGGACGGATGCGCGGCTCTGGTTTTTTCTCAGTATTTTTTCAATTTTTTTGTAAATTTTCTGATGTTTTTGGTACTTTGGTTGCAAGAAGGTCTTTTTGATCTAATTTTCTAAAATTATGGTAAGAAGACACAGCAAACACAAAGAATATTTTTATGGTTTTTTCTTTTTTGTCATTTTTTTACTCTTTTTAGACTAAAAGGAAAAACAAGTACAATCCTAGGCTTCAAATGGATTACAGGGGTTTTTGGCCACTAGAACAAAGGTGTTTAATGAAGGCAACCATTTGAGTGGTTATACATATGGCAGCACTACTCTCCGTTATGGAGTCTCCCAACCTGCAAGGGTTGCACCTTGGAGAGTTTTGGGGGAGGTTGGCTATCGGTATAACACAACTTCACTCATTATTTGAAGCTTTCGCTCCAAACACAATTTATTTATAGTGGCTTGGAAGGGCTTGGCGTCTAGCCTATTACCACTTAGGGTCGTTCCTACTTGGATGAACGGTATCCAAGAGCAGGTCCCTCTAAAGGAAAACACATGCAAAAATGATATGTCTGGTATTTTGGTCACCCAAGAAAGGGGAGAGCATAGGCCTGGTATCATTCCCAAAACATAGAATACAGTGGTTCTTTCCCCCTAGTTAAAATGAGAAAAACTAGATGAGCTATCTACTTGGGCAAGCACAGAATTTTTTTAACTTTGAAGTGATAACAAGATAGCAATGGTCCAGTTTTACCAAGATAGCAATGATGAGTTCAATTTTATCCCAGATAGCACGAATTGTTAACTTTGAAGTGATGATTGAGATAGCAATGGTCCAGTTTTTACCTAGATAGCAATGAGTTTGTTAACTTTGAAGGATAGCAATATAGCAATGATTCAATTACTGCCTTCCTAGTTAAGACTATGTGAGATTTACATGAGCATCCATTTACTTTCCCTTTAGAAATTGAAGTGTGAGTTAATAAGTGCAACTATATGATTCTAAACCTGTACCTAGCCTACAAAATAGATCAAGAGAGTTCTTGCAAAAAAAAGTGTTAGCATTAGCAAAACCACAAGAAAACTCAAAATATCAATGTCAGAATCAGATGCACAAGTACAGAGGTCATATGCGTAGAAACAGAGGTCATATGCGCAGTTTTACAGATGCAAAAATTCAGATCACATATGCGCAGAAACAAAGGACATATGCACAGCTTTATAGATGCGTTGAATCAGAGTACATATGCGCAGCTTTACAGATGTGTTGAATCAGAGGACATATGCGCAGAAAGAATGATGAGATGCGTTGAAACAATGTTCTAAAAATTCACTGCAAAATAGATGCGCTGTAGGATGGAATAGATGTGTTGCAGGATGGAATAGATGCACTGCAGGATAGAACAAATGCGCAGAATCGGTAAATGTGCCGTATCAAAGGTCATATGCACCGAAACAAAGATTGTATGCACCAAAATAATAGATGCATTGTATCAGAGGGTAAATGAGCCATAATAGAGTCTGTATGCACTAAAAGGATGTATGCACTGGAACAGACAGTATATGCATCAGATCAGAGACTATATGCACTGAAAGAATGTATGCGGCATACTAGATAGTATATATGTGTTAGAATGTGTCAGATGTACGATTTCCTCATGTGTACAGCTTTCTAAAACGCAAAAACTTAGTTTTTGGGTTAAATTAGGGCTAGGCCCCACGATGGGTGCCAAAAATGTTAAGGGAAAATTGGATTTAAATGAATAATCAATAAGATCAAATATCAAGATACCCAAAACTCAATGAAATAGTGAACAAAAGATATTCAAATAAATAATTAGCAACAACAAAGCAAACCTCCTTTAATTCAAAGCTTCCATTGATTGCCTATCACAATCGATCTTGCATGTATGAAATAGGGCCCTCAGAGAGTGCACTTCCTTGCTATGCTTCAAGAATGTCAATTAGGAATGGCTATGATAATACCACCATGAAGAGGAGCTTCACAACGATGATAGTGGTGTGTAGTAACGAGTGTGATCACAAGCAATGAAGGAATTGGTGCCAAAGGCGCACTGTAATTCCTACAAAGTAACAATACTTAAAGCTTGGATGATTGGAATGGAAGAATGAGATTGAATTTATAGACTTGAGAGAATGAAGATCAATGATATAGAGAGAATGAGAAGATCAACGGTTGAGAACAGATGAGGAACGTGCAATGAATAAGAAGAAGACATGTGTCTTGCTTTCTTTTGCATGAGAGAATTTGCTAAGAATAGAAGAATGAGTTAAAGCAATTAAAAGAATATAATAATTAGTTAAGTGATTTAAAACAAGAAGAAGGGATTTGCATGAGAATAAGAAGATATTTTGCTTTATTAAATATTTGGAATATTTAATTACATGTGCAAAAAGATTAAATTATATTTAGAGATAACTCAATTTAGAAGAAAAAGACAACTTAAATAAATAATTGATTTATTTAAATTTAGAGAAGATATTATTGGAAGAAATAATTAAATAATTGGAATTATTTAATTTAGAAGATAAGAAAGTAAATTAAATAAATAAATTTATTTAATTATGTGCGCATGATTTGGAAGAATAAATAAAATATTTGATTGTATTTTATTCTTGGAGATTGAAAGGATTTAAATAAATTTGTTTTGATTTATTTAAATTTGGAAGAAAGATTTGATTTAATTAAATAATTAAGATTTATTTAATTGTTTGGAAGAATTTTAATTAAATTAAGGTTTTTATTTAATTATGACTTTAGAAGAGGTAATTAAATATTTCGATTGGTTAATGTCTTGTGTTAGGGTTTCTGCTTGAAAGTAGGCTTTGCTTGCGCTTGCTTGCTTGGTGAGAAGATTCCATAATCTTTATTGGCGAGACGGACCCTAAGGGACTGACCTAGTGCCTCGGGGGCTCATTGCTAAATGGCCTTGCCTACGTGATGATGTAGAGGCAACATAGTTTGGGGTAAACCCTAACGGACCTAAGACCTAGGCGGTAGAAAGTGGTGTGGACCCAGATAGATAGAAGGACTAGACATGGGATGGATGGGACCGTGGAGCCTCGAGGGCGCATTTGAGAAATGGCCATACCTACTTGACAATGTAGAGGCACCGTAGTTCATGAATTGACTTTGATGGACCTAGGATATGGATCGGATGAGACATGATATGGAACAGATATGGATTAGACATGGAACAAATATGGATTGGATAAGACATGATATGGAACAAATATGGGTCAGATAAGACACGACATGGAATAGATATGCATCAGACAAGACATGATATGGAACAAACATGGATCAAATATGGAACATATATGGATTAGATATGGAATATATATGGATCAGATATGGAATAGTATGGATTAGATATAGAATAGATATGGATAAGATACAGAACAAATACGGGACATATATGGATCCGATGATACTAATGACAAGGAAACACCACAGATAGGTAGAAGGAATCAAGGATGGGATCTCTAAGGATTATGTCACATAGGAATAACGTGCCCCACTATAGGTAAATACTTAGGACTTTTTATGGCAATGCTTATGACAATAGGAGGATAAGAGGATAATGAAGGATTTGCTTGGTTTGGGAGGGATAAAGTATGTCAAGAGACATCTAAAACATTTTTCAACATTGTGCCCCCCAATCTTTATCAAGATCAAAGAAATAGAGGAATGGAAGATCAAGATGGATAGACTCGACAGTATAGGTATGTAATGGATAGAGGAAAAGGATAGGAAATGGCATGGAAGAAAACTAATAGGAGAAGAGTGATATGCCGATGAGACACGGTATCCCCAAGTGTAGGTGATGTAGAAGATCAACTTACACATGATGCCTATTTGCTAGGTTTTCATCGTGGTACTTATCCAAGGCGCCTGTTTGCTAGATTTTCACCGTTGGATGAAAAGATTTTCTTTACTCTTTTTTTTTGGATAGGAGAAGGTGGATATGGATGAGAGGAACCCAAGTGCCTAGTTCCTTGAAAGGTGATAGTCCGGCTAGATAGATGTCATTGCATCGACCATGTCAAGTGTTCTCATAGATGTTGGTAGGAGATTGCATGAAAGTGAGATGGAGAATGGTAGATATTGGATTATGGAGGGTGCGACAGTGTATGATGATGCAGAATATGGAGGGAAGGCTTATGCAAAAGCATGGACCATAGGAATAGGATGAGGAAGACATGTAGGATAATAGTGGAAGGAAGGGGAGATGGAGGTATATGAAAATGTTTGTGGGATGGAAGGGAATCATGACCAATGGTTGCACATACCATGGTAAACATTGAAGCTGGTGATGGGAAAGTAGTGTAAGAAGCAACATAGACTTTTTCTTATGGATGAATGACTTAGGCATGTAAGGATCCACATAGACTGAGTATTTTTCTGATTTTTGCTTGTCATGTGGGATGGAAGAATTTGAGACTTTTGGATGGAATGGGAAAAAGTGGATGGTTGAGATTCTTGAGAGGTAGATGCCTCATGTAACTTGAGGGCTTTTTGCTTAGGTACCCAAACCATTTTATTTTTAGATAGTACCTATGAAGGTATGGGTTTTGGTGTATGCATCTTTTGTGCAGCTTTTGGAGTAATCATTTGTTGGATGCGGACCCACACCTTTTTCAGCCTGGTGTATAGGTGTGTGGGTGTATGCAGCTCTTGAGAAGGATGCTTCTTTGATTCTTTGATTTTGTATCCTAGGTCATGAGGACTCTTAGGATTTTTGACTTGATAGGAAGAGGCATCTAGATTTTTATGGTTGAATTCTCTTGAGATGGTGGAAGTGGAGTTTGAGGAAGTTTTTTGTTTAGACAACATGTGCATCTGTTGGTCATGATTGTGATTATTAGAGGATTTATTGGTGGATGGATAAGGCATTAGAAGAAGTGGTGGTAAAATGCATGGAGGGATGTTAGGAGTTGGAAGTAGCAGAGGTAGATTGGATGGTGGAAGGTGTGTGGTCACATGCTTTTGGGAATTGTAGGATGATGGAGGTGGAATGGTGACATATGTTTTGGGGATATGATAGGGTTTGTGATGGAAAATGGTAGATTTTGAAGGAATGGAGGAAGTCCCAAAATCTTGAGATTGTTCACCTTGGGGTATGTATCCAAGGCCATATGAAGGAGGAGGAACATTGACATGGACGGGCTCCAAAATACCTTGTTTGTGAAGGCCTAAGCCTTTACCTTGATAGTTCATATGTTGGAGTATGTGTTGGACAGCAGGATTATGTGTAGGTGGAACACTAGACATGAATTCCTTATTAGATGAAGAAGGTGGGATAGAAGATAATGGTGGCTAGTGTTCTAAGGAGGAACACTCATGAATGAAGGTAGTAAGACCAAGGATATATGGTGGGAGATTCGTAGCATGGTCGATAATGGATGGTGGAGGAGTATTTTTGGTTTGATCTTCTATGCTTGCTTGGGAGGCAAGTGTCTCATCAAGGGAAGAGGAAGTTGTTGAATCTTGGATAGGATTCGATGGGGTTATAAGCTTAGGAGCATTGAATGCATAAAGTTGGCTAAGAGGATCATCATGGTCTTCTTTATCATAGATAGGCTCTTGATCGTAGATGGGATCTTAATCATAGATAGGCTTTAGCATGAAGGAATTAAAGTGCTCTTGTATATGTTCTTCATCAATGATAATATCTTGATCATGGAAAGGATATAGGTCATGGAGAGGTTGGAATTTGATCTCTTGTTCATGTATAGGATCAAGTTGCTCATGGATAACTTCTTCATCAAAGGTAGTATCTTGATCATAAAAGAGATATAGGTTATGAATGGTTTGAAATTGGATTTCTTGCTAATGTATAGGCATAGGATCATTGAAAAGATAAAGGCTATGTGTAGACACCTAAAAATGTCTCGACCACCAAACTGATTCCCGACATCCCTAAACTTACCAATTCCCTTTCCAACTAATTAATTAAATTTTTATTTAATTAATCACCCCTTTCATTTTCTAAATCCACACCATTTTATCCCCAAAATTGAATTAATTTTATTAATTCAATAGTCCAAACCTTAGCCAAGTGATTTAATAAATATACAAAATTTATTAAATCAATTCCCCATTTTCCCTAAATCCAATTAATTAGTTAAAACCATGTTAACTAATTAATCTAGCCTACTAATTAGCCTATCCCTACCCTAGACAATTAAATAGCTATTATTTAATTGCCTACTCTAGCCTATCCCATCCTAGCCTTAGGATTAATTAATTAAATCACTAATTAATTAATCTTATCCCCCCTCTAATCCCTCTACTAATTTATTCCAGCCACATTAATTAGGTTAATCACCCTAATTAAGAAAGTCAAATCCTCATTAGCACTTCTCTCCACACCTCCCAAATTTAAAATTCAAATAAATCACACATCACATTTACTCCTCTTACACATCCCTTACACATGTCATATCCACTCTTCCCCAAATAAATTTTTAATTCATTTTACCCTTCCCCATGTAAATTTTTAATTCACAAATAATCCATCTCACCCAACCTCATTTATTCACCCCTTTCCCAAAAATAAATAAAAGATTTACTTTTATTCCTAGCCCTCCATCTTCCAAGATCAAATCTAGGCCCTCCACCTCACTTCCATCCTCCACCATTGATCTCTCCAATCAATCTCCACCCTTGGATCAAAATCCTCTCCAAAAGTCTATAAATACAACCTCTCACAAGTCATTTTCATCATCCATTTTCATGCAAAGTTACCATGCCAAAATCACCTTTGAGTTAATAGTGAGTTGCACAATTGAAGGGCATTTCACATTTGGATCAATAGTCTAGGGATCATCTTAGTCTTAGGAGCTTCTTTTGGGTGCAAAGGCTCCTTCTTTCCCTTGATGGGATTAGGTGGTGCATGTGAGGTATAATCTCTTGTTTTATTGCATTTGATTTGGTGTTTTCTTTCATTTTAAATTATCTAATCTACATTGGCATGCCCTTATCCATCTCATTCCTTCCCGGCAGCTGGGGCATATTTTTCTTCTTTGACCTGACGCCACTTCCTTCCTAGGTCCTGACGCCACGTCAAAGAGGGGCAAATGTAGACACCTAAAAATGTCTCGACCACCAAACTGATTCCCGACATCCCTAAACTTACCAATTCCCTTTCTAACTAATTAATTAAATTTTTATTTAATTAATCACTCCTTTCATTTTCTAAATCCACACCATTTTATCCCCAAAATTGAATTAATTTTATTAATTCAATAGTCCAAACCTTAGCCAAGTGATTTAATAAATATGCAAAATTTATTAAATCAATTCCCCATTTTCCCTAAATCTAATTAATTAGTTAAAACCATGTTAACTAATTAATCCAGCCTACTAATTAGCCTATCCCTACCCTAGACAATTAAATAGCTATTATTCAATTGCCTACTCTAGCCTATCCCATCCTAGCCTTAGGATTAATTAATTAAATCACTAATTAATTAATCTTATCCCCCCTCTATTCCCTCTACTAATTTATTCCAGCTACATTAATTAGGTTAATCACCCTAATTAAGAAAATCAAATCCTCATTAGCACTTCTCTCCACACCTCCCAAATTTAAAATTCAAATAAATCACACATCACATTTACTCCTCTTACACATCCCTTACACATGTCATATCCACTCTTCCCCAAATGAATTTTTAATTCATTTTACCCTTCCCCATGTGAATTTTTAATTCACAAATAATCCATCTCACCCAACCTCATTTATTCACCCCTTTCCCAAAAATGAATAAAAGATTTACTTTTATTCCTAGCCCTCCATCTTCCAAGATCAAATCTAGACCCTCCACCTCACTTTCATCCTCCACCATTGATCTCTCCAATCAATCTCCACCCTTGGATCAAAATCCTCTCCAAAAGTCTATAAATACAACCTCTCACAAGTCATTTTCATCATCCATTTTCATGCAAAGTTACCATGCCAAAATCACCTTTGAGTTAATAGTGAGTTGCACAATTGAAGGGCATTTCACATTTGGATCAATAGTCTAGGGATCATCTTAGTCTTAGGAGCTTCTTTTGGGTGCAAAGGCTCCTTCTTTCCCTTGATGGGATTAGGTGTTGCATGTGAGGTATAATCTCTTGTTTTATTGCATTTGATTTGGTGTTTTCTTTCATTTGCATTATCTAATCTACATTGGCACGCCTGGTGGGACCCACAAGGTCCAATCTAATCCTTGTTTGTGAGTTGTTGTGTTAGTATTCGGTCTTTTGCAGGATCAGCGCTATTTGACCGTCACAGCGACGCCATCACTGTCGTATTTCAGCGCTATTTCTCTTTTAGCGCTATTTCTGCACGATTTCATTTTATGTGCTAACCATACTCACGTTTGTTTTTTGCTTTTTCAGCTGTTTCCTGTGTTTTTTGTTCTCTGTTTTGCAGGAAAACAAGGAATTACAGGGGGAGGTTATGGCAAATTTTTGACAGAATTGGCCGAACAACATCAGTTCTGCGTTTTGATGCCATCCTTCAGATTAGCGCCATCCATGCCTTCCCCTAGATTCAGAAACACCGCGCAGTGGCGCCTTCGTTACTTTTTATTATCGCTATCCTCTGTTTTAGCGCATAACATAGGATGTATTAGCGCTATCGTTTGTAACAACGCCTTTTATTTTATTAGCGCTATCTTAGGTTGTAATTAGCGCCTTAAATTGTTTTAGTGCCATTTTACATAAGTCGGGTTGTTCTTCCCGTAGTGGCGCCTGTGTATGTCAGTTTTAGCGCTATTTTGTCTTTCTGTTTGTTGCAGGTACTGTGGATACTAACGAAATCTTTTACAGGATGGTTTGTTAACTAGTTAGCCAACATTTCAATTTGGAAACTAAAATGAACCTTTATTTGCTTTGCTAGGTCTTAGACAAACATTTCCATTTGGTGTTCTAAAAATCAACCCAAACAACTCCTTGATTGAAGTGTGTGATCATAACATTTGCTTTTGGTGCTCTAAAATATACTTCTTTTTTCTGTGTCAACAAACAAACAATCAAAACACTTCAATTTGGGCTATAAAAAGAACAACAAATTGCATACTTCATTGGATAAAAAGAACAACAAACTTGCATTTCCACGCATCTAATCAAGACAATCTATAAAATTGTGTGAAGTGTCTTCGTGATTGTGTCAAGTAGAGTGAGAAAGTGTATGCTCTTCCCTCACACCTTTTGGTGATCTTGGGAATCAAAAACTTCTCACAACACTTTGCATTAATCACCCCCATCTAATCCAAAGATTTAAAATTGAACCATGTTGAGTGTGATATAATCATAGGGAACACGTATGCTCTCCCCCCACATCTTTGTATGAACTTGGGGATCAAAAGTGTTTTTATGATTGTTGGTGCAGGAGCACCCCTACAAGACAGGATATAGGTTCATTGTCCGCATGACAGGACATTAGTCTATTTTTAGCATGTTTGACTTCATAATGTAATAAGGTCCATTGGACCAATGCATATGTATTAGATCAGCCTAGGAGAGTGTGCAGGCAGTTAGAGTTCATGATCAGGTAGTATGAGCTGTCCTCTCCCAGCCGCTTGGAAGCTCCCAGCCGCTGGGAATCGAGTTGGTAGTACTCGTAGGATATTGCTATAAATAACTTAGATCAGTTAGGGTTTGAGATCAGAGAATATCATATCAGAGGTAGTAGTTATGTTATGTTGTACTGGTGATTGAGTGAGATCCAGAGATCAGTTCAGACATTGTGAAACATTGTTGTAGGAACAGGACGTTTGTGTTTCATCTAAATAAGATCTCATCAATTGCATTATCTGGTTTATCAGCTGTTTATGTTTTGATTTCCGTTCTGATTACAAGTTGATGGATTCTTTCAACCCTTCCACCGGTTGATTCTGTGAATCGGTGGAATGGTCATGCATGTTAGTTTAGGTTGTATTTTAGTTTTCTGTTTATGCATTTCATTGTTTGAGAGATCAGTTGGTAGCATGCTGTGAATCAACCTAGCATCCTCATGTGCTAGGATTTAGGAAGATAAACTGTTAAGTTTTGATCTGAAGGTGATCTGGCCTGATCTTCATGTTTTCTTTGTGAAATTGTGCGGTTCTGTGAGTTTACATGCAGCTGACGGATATACAGGGATCTGCATGTGCTTTTCCAGCCGGAGTGAATCGCATCGACATCTGTGAGTATATCGCTATCCGGATCGGGTTATGAAGCTGACAAAGACTGTATGTTTCAAGTGCATCAGGATGTTATAAGTTGGATATATACTCAGTGTGTATATCGTCGTCAGGATCATCTTTCGTGTGTACCCATCATCCGCATATCGCTATCGCATGCAGGAGTGAAAGTTCACTTTTTGGCTAAGGACCGGAAAGATCATCATCAGGATATTAAGAGTTCACCCGGATATTCATTATCATGTTGCGGAGGATATAAGTGTCTTATATCCTGTTGACATCATCATCAGGTGTATTGACATCATCATCAGGTGCATGTGACGTCATCGTCATCAGGATATTGTGAATATCACCCTATGCAAGTTTATCCTGCTGTCGCTAAGTGTTTTGGCATCGGCGTAAGTTATCGGCATAAAGTTTGGGTAACATCATCAGGATGTTTCAATATGACCGGATAAGTCATATCATGATGCTGTTGTTTGTGTAGTCAGATATCAGGGTGACGTAAGCATCGAAGGAAAGGTGCTTGAAGTTGTCATCATCAGGATATATTAGAGGAACTGGATATTTTATATCCTGCTGATGAAGATGATGATGAAGATAGAGTTTGGCGGTAAGATGAACAGTGAACATTAGGAGGATGTTTGCGCTTGCCGGATGTGATGATGCTGCTGACAGGCGAAAGGCGAAAGGTGATAAGGAAGTGGACAGTAGTTAGCAGGAGGATATTTCATGCCTCTTCGAAATATGATGATGCTGTCTGTGTTAGCAAGAAATATGATGATGCTGTTAAGCCGATAGGTATTACATACTGCATGTCTAGGATTTTAACATGCTGGTTGTGTTAATGACTCCTCCTTCCCATTTGTAAGCTCCCGTTGCGTTTACCTCTACATCAATTGTATTGCTTTTGTAAAACTTAGAGGGCCTACCACCCCACTTCGAAAGGTGGGAACGACCCAAGCGGCAACGAGCTAAAGCCAAGCTCTTCCAAGCCGCTATATAAAATAAGGCGTTTGGGACGAAAGTCTCAAGCAACAGGTGTTGTTTTGTTATACCGACAGCCAACCTCCCCATAAACCCTCCAAGGCGCAACCCTTGGAGGCTAGGAGACTCCATAACGGAAAGTAGTGCTGCCGCACGTATAACCACCTGAACGGATGCCCTTACTAAGAGCCATTGTTGTAGTAAGCCAAAATCCTTCTATTTGTTGATGTAGAGGGCAAAACCCTTGAAGCGGCCCTAATTCATGCGGTTCTTAGCCGAGGTAGCAGGGACAATCTAAAAGTTTGGAGAGGGTCAAGCCTTATAAGAAACTCAGATCTTGGTATGCATGAGAAGTGTGTGCAAATGTAAGGAGGAGCTGGTGCTACCAAGATCCTGGAGCTACCCACTTTGAATAGGCGCAGCTAGGGGATTCAACAAATACTGTCCCATTCTCGCCATAGGTTGTAAAAATGTGCTTGTTCTAAACAAAGTCATATCATTTCACAAACAAAAATCATTGCTTGTTTTACATTCAAATGTGTGTTAAAGTGCTTTGATTTTTCACAAATAACTTGCCAAGAGACAGAACACATTAGTTTGTCACAGTCTAAACAATCAGATCCAAAAATTTGCCAACAAAAATCTATCAAACCCTGTTTTAGCGCCATATCTCTCTTATTGTAGCGCCTTTTCACCCATGGATTGGCACTATTTTGAGATTGACGTGCTTGTTACAGAACAAATCAGTTGATCACATTTGAAACAGACAAATCCAAAATCTACCTTCAGAAATCCAAAAATTTGCCATCAGAAATCTGTCAAACCCTGTTTCAGCGCCATCTCTGTCTTATCGTAGCGCCTTTTCACCCATGGATTGGCGCTATTTTGAGATTGACTTGCCTGAGATAGAACAAATCAGTTGGTCACAGTCTAAACAATCAGATCCAAAAATCCACCTTCAGAAGTCCCAAAATTTTGCCATTAGAAATCTGTGTAACTTGTTTTAGCGCTATATCTGTCTGATTGTAGCGCCTTTTCACCCGTGGACTGGCGCTATTCTTAGGTTGACTTGCCTGAAGCAAAGACCCATCTTGTTGTGATCTACACCTTCTGTTCTGCCATAATCCATACCCATCTCATAGAAATCCGCCAACCATCCAGCCATTTTCTTCCAAAGTTTTCCAAATTACACATTCTTTTTGACCTTAGAGGATCACTCACCACCCTTGTTGGACCCCTTTGATACATCATAATCAGCCCAAATACATATCTATCCATCCCCATTCATTCCTTTTGCATATCTCCTTGGACCAATATAAAATCATTTCAAAAATTCACATCCAAATCAAAACCTCATCAAAACACTCATCAAATCTTGTCACCCTTTTGAGCCAAAGTTAGATCTAGATCCTATCATTAACATCACATTTTCGTTGAAAAGTCATTAGTCTACATTTCAAGAAAAACAAATCACCTCTCTTTGTGTAAGGTCATTAGTCTACCCCAAACAAAGAAAATCATCATCCTTTGTGTGCCAAATCAAAATCTAGATCTTATCCAAAAGCTCAATTCGAGAAACATCAACAATATCATCCTCACCATCCTAAATCAATCAAAAAATCAAAAACAACAAATCCCTTTCTTATCATCCATCTTTGGTCCAAAATTTGTGCAAAAAATATCAATATCACCCATTCATATCACCCTTAGGATAAAACCTTTGGAAAACATATCGATCTTCATCATACCTCTCTACTCCATCTCACGACCACATCCATCTTTGGGTCCAACACAATCAATTCGATTCTCTAAGGTCTCCACTTCATCCCACACCTAGAAATCAAATCCATACATGTATGCCCACCACAAGATCACAACACAAAAGAAATCAAGAAATGGTAGAACGATGGCCCTTTGGCATGCCTAACACCGACAGTACCAACATACCCATTTATCAAACATACAATCCACCTACATATTCCTTCATCCCCCCATTTGGCGCCAAAGACCCTTTTCACTTCTTACCACAAGCACCAACACCACCCCCACCACCACCACAAAATGTCCCCATCATACCCCAAGATGACCTAGCTGTCTTGACTTTCACGCAAGATGCCGATAATATGGACCTACTTGATAAAGTCCTAAGATCGAATCCAAAGAGATATCTTGACCATCTTCTCAAGCTTGGTGCTCAACTTCCCCCTGTCACAACATCATCACAACCATCCACTTCTATAGTTGTCCCAACCCCATCAAATACCCAAGCATCTACATCACATACCCAACCCACCATCTCTCAAACGTCAACACCTAACGTATCTACCACATCTACAACCTCAACCGCTACCACATCTACTACTTCCACATCCACTGCTAACATCTCCCAACCTGTCATCACCTCTACTACCATGACTACCTTCAACCCTTCCGCTTCAAACACAACGGGCATACAAGGCAACATCACACAAGCAAATACCTCCACAAGTGTGCCCCCACCAAACCCTCACACCCTTGCATACCTACGACAACTATTCGCACAACAATCCCACAACATGTCTAACCCATCCAACATTCACATACCCAACGTCAATCTCACAGGTCAACACAATCCCAATCCCCAAATACCACCACATGTTCTCCAAGAACAACAGACACCAATCAATCCAAATCCCAACCCGCAATACCAACATCTCATCCAAACCAATCCCCAATACCAACATCTCATCCAAACCAATCCCCAACACCAACATCTCATCCAAACCAATCCCCAACACCAACATCTCAATCCAAACCCCAACCCGCAACATCAACATCTCATCCAAACCAATCCCCAACACCAACTCCCACCCCACCTCCAATATCTCACTAATCAACAACCCTACACATTTCAACCACAACAACCATGGGATTTCAACACCGCGCTGCAAAGCTTAATCCAAAAGGTGGATGACTTACAAACTGGGGGCAAACGCAAATACTATTCTTTTGAGGATATTTGTCCCTACCCATTTGATCGCACCTTGTACATGCCCCCTTTCCCTAAAAACTTTGAAACGCCAAAATTTGACAAATACAAGGGAAAGGGAGACCCCAGGTACCACCTAAGGGAATTCTATATTGCTTGCCTCGAAGTCTCTCACAATGACACGTATCTTATGAGACTCTTCCCAAGAAGCCTTGGCGGCCAAGCCGCTAAATGGTTTGCCCATTTGCCACCTGGAATCCACACATTTCTTGAGCTTGCGGAGAAGTTTGTCAACCACTTCTCCTACAACTTTGAACATGAGATGTCTATGATTGACCTTTGTAACACCAAACAAAAGAAGGGCGAAGCTTTCACTTCTTTCCTACAAAGGTGGAGGGGCCTAGCAAGCAAGCTCCCATGGCCTATTCCTGAAAAACAACTTGTCACCATGTTCGTGGCCAATGTCAATCAGGAATTAAGTTTTCACTTACAGATTCTGTGTACATCTACCTTCGAAGAGGTTATCAACAAAGGCACCACTGTGGAACGAGCCCTCATTGCCAAGGGTTCCATTAAACTTTACGATCCCAAGTCCAACAACAACAACAATAACAACAACCACAAATCCAATCATAACACCCCCAACAACAACAACAATACTAACACGCAATCTAATGATAAATCACGTTATTGGGGGAAGAACAAAAATAATTTGAATGACGGCGTCACCGATGTAAAGGCCATCCAACACATCCAAAATCACACACCAACACACACGTATGCAGCAAACACCAATAAGCAAAGAGGACCCAATAAACCCCGCAAACCCCGTCGAAATTTCACACCGTTAGCAGAACCTATTGAGGACATCCTCGATCGATGTCTCAAGCAAGGAGAAATCACACTCCTGCCTGTCAGACCACGCCAAGACAATGACCTCAAGGCAGCATGGTCTAATGAAAATGATTATTGTGAATACCACCGCGTGGCAGGTCATAAAACAGTAGACTGCACGCAATTAAAACATTGTATTCAAGACCTAATAGATCAAAATCTTGTCAACCTTGAGCACAGTGCACAGCCATCGCCAAACGCTAACCTTGGAGCTTACAAGGATCCCTTGCCCAACCATAACAAAGCTTCATCATCCAATCAAGCGTACAATGTCACTCCACCACCCACACACTACGACTCCATTGTCGGCAGCATCGAACCCTCATCCCATTCTGTCAACACAATCACCATTCGGGCACAAGCACCCAATTGTGCCATCACAACCCGTCAAGGCCGTGTCTCAATCCGCACTGCCCCTCCCACTAAACCAACACCCCCATCCACATCTGATCCCCTCCCCCCTCGTCCAAACACCCATCCATCACCCACCACTCGATACAACCTCCTAGACCATCTAGGAAAGACACCCGCGCAAATCTCCATCCTTGAGCTACTTCGTACATCACCCCGCCACAAGGACATTCTCGACAAAGCCCTTTTGGAAACACAAGTCCCTGCAAACTTGGATGTCAATCAATTTCAAGCCATGGTCGGCCATATTGCCACACCACACCATATCACGTTTTCTGAAAAAGACCTTCCTACTTCTGAGCACCTACATAATGATGCACTAGACATCGAGGTCCGCATTCACAAACACACCATTAAAAGGGTCCTAATAGATGGTGGTTCTGGCCTAAATATATGCACTCTAAAATTGCTAAAACACTTGGGGTACTCAGATGTGGTTGTGGATGCTAGCGAGTGCATAACAATCAAAGGATATGATGACACCAAGAGGCTATCCAAAGGTACCATAAAGCTTCCTATTCAAGTGGGACAAAAAATCCTTGAAACCAAATGTCAGGTTCTAGATCTTGACCTCCCTTACAACATTCTTCTCGGCCGCCCATGGATCCATGCCATGCAAGCTGTCCCCTCCACTTTCCATCAATGTCTCAAATTCCCCCACAATGGCACCGAAGTCACTATTTATGTCGATCCTCGTCCCTTCCAATACTGCAGTTTCCTGGAAGGACACAACCAAACCTTCTGTCCGTACAATAAAGCCACCAACCAAATCACCCCAATAGCTTCCACTTCATACATCGACCCTGCCAACATCGCCACCATTTTATCCCAAACACCTTCACCACCTGAGGTCAAGATCAAGCTCAGCGACCAAGGCTGTGGGGAATACAACCTCCATGGCACCTTTTGCATGGGCTTATTACCCACTCCGAAGACATTTGGCACTCCGCACACAGAGGCAGCTGACACAGTCATCATCAAATGCAAACCCTCGCCCGTCTTTGAGAAAAAACACCTTCTGGATTAGCACATACTTGAAGATATTTCATCCTGGCTTTACAAGGACGAGGAAACAGAACAAGACATCCCCACCATCCCAGTAAACAGTTACGGCAAAGGTTCTGAGATAGTCAAAAGCATGGGTTACAAAGGACAAGGCGACATTGGCCTTCATGAACAGGGCATTGTGGAGCCACTGCAAGCAACAAGGAACCCCTATACTCAAGGGTTAGGGTATGGTCAACCACAACGCATCCTTAATACCGGCGAATGTATCTTAGCCGAGTTTGCTCCAATTTCTCCAGATGTTGATAATATTAACAAAACGGACCTACAAGACTCCTTTAGCGACTTTGCCGATTTCTTCGCCTCCTCCATTTGCACCATCTACTCTGTCACTACTCTCACCTCATCACCCAATGACCTACCATTAGTATACCCTGACCTCATCGACTGGGACCAACGAGGACCTCCTATTTTGGATATCGCACCTAATGACGAAGCCATTGCTGAAATGATGGGAGTAAGAGACAACTTCCCCTTGGGAGACCACAGAGCTGGATACATCATGGAACTCAATCCGGCTGCCTATTTTGGGGAGACAACCCCTGCTTCTAGTCACAAAACTACAAAAACAAAAAATGGATCTGATGGTGAAAACCGTTCCACGGTAGTGTCAGATCCTAAAAAAGTAAAAATAAAGGACGTATCTCTTGGTGAAAACCTCCATGAGGCGCCAGGAGATGGAAGCATGGGCCTCCCTGAAATAGATAAAGTATATCCTGATAGATCACCAATCTTGGTTGAACCAGCATAGGAAATGAATCTAGGGATAGAGAAAGAGCCGAAAATCACATATCGAGCAGAATCTCTTAGCCTGTTTGAATAGGAGGACTTCTTGGCATTCTTCACACGCAGAAATCGCAACTTTGCATGGACCTATGCAGACATGCCAGGGCTAGATCCTGCCTTGGTTGTACATCATCTTGCAGTGCGTCCTGATGCCAAACCAGTCAAACGGAAGCTCTGAAAGATGAATCCTCAGGTGGCTCTTCTTGTCAAAGTAGAGCTTAAAAAGTTACTAGACGTGGGGTTCATACGTCCAATTGATTATCCCGAATGGGTCTCAAATCTAGTACCTGTTGCTAAACCAGATGGCAGAATCTACTATTGCACTGACTTCAGAGACCTCAACAAGGCCTGCCCGAAAGATGACTTCCCCCTTCCCAACATTGACATGATCGTGGATCTTACCGCAGGGCATGAGATGCTATCCCTCATGGATGGCTTTTCCGGCTACAATCAGATCAAAATTGCTGAGGAAGATCAGCAAAAAACATCCTTTATATGCCCATGGGGGACATACTGTTGGGTAGTAATGTCGTTCGACCTAAAGAATGCAGGAGCTACTTATCAACGAGCAATGACTGTCATCTTCCACGACCTCTTTCACCACATCATGGAGGACTATGTTGATGACTTACTTGGCAAATCAAAGACCTGAGAAGAACACTTAGACGTGCTAGTCAAGATCTTTGACAGGTTAGAGCAATATAATGTTCATCTAAATCCAAAAAAATGTGTCTTTGGCGTCACTTTAGGCAAATTATTGGGATACATAGTCTCCAGACAAGGAATCGAGGTGGACTTGGCAAAAGTCAAGGCTATTACTGAAATGCCACCTCCTAAAACCTTGAAACAATTGAGAAGCCTACAGGGTAAACTGCAGTCTATTTGCCAATTCATTGCTCAACTTGCTGACAAATGCCAACCATTCTAGCATCTCCTCAGAAAAGATATAGCTTTCACCTGGACTACTCAGTGTCAGGATGCCTTCGACTAGCTAAAAGCATATCTAGCTAATCCCCCTATTCTATCTCCACCAAGACAAGGAGAGCCCCTCCTCTTGTATATTTCCGCAACTGCCACAGCAATTGGGGCTTTGTTAGCACAACACGTTGAACAGGGAAAGGAAAGAGCCATCTACTACATCAGCCACACCTTGATTTCCTATGAGCTTAACTACACACAAATTGAACGAGCATGCCTGGCCCTCGTCTTCACATCACAAAAGTTAAGACATTATATGCTCAATCATAAGACTAAGCTCATTGCTAAGATCGACCCACTCAAATATTTGCTAAACAGAGCAGCTCTCACAGGAAGGATGGCAAAATGGGTCATGATTCTCACCGAATTTGACATAGAATACACAGAGAGGAAGGCAATCAAAGGACAAGTCATAGCAGATCAACTGGCTGAGGCACCTATTCAGGCAGAGCATCCTACAATAGCAGAATTTCCAGATGAGGCCATCTTGACAATCACACCAGCTACAAATACATGGAAGATGTATTTTGATGGATCCTACACTCACAGAGGCTCGGGGGCAGGCATCCTGTTTGTTACCCCTCAAGGTGACATGATCCCTAAATCATTCAAAATCACATTTCCATGCACCAATAATGTAGCAGAATATGAGGCCCTCATCACAGGTCTCTGAATGGCTATCCAATGGAAAATAGACAAACTAACTGTGTATGGCGACTCTCAACTAGTCATCAGGCAAGTCAATAATGAATATAAAACCAAGGACGATAAGCTTCTTCCCTATAAGAAGATGGTCGATGAATTTAAAGATTATTTTGGTGACATCCACTTTGAGCAGATCCCAAGGTTAAACAACAAAGTGGCAGATGCCATGGCAACCATTGGATCTCTGGTTGACATGAAGCAAGGCAGCAAGAAATGCGAATTCCTGATCGAAGAGCTCCCCATTCTAGCATATGACGTTCCCCAATCTGAATTAGTGTGCGAAATCATTGGTCCCTTATCCCCCTGGTATCAGGAAACTTACCTCTATCTTCACGATAACATCCTCCCCAACAACCTAACCCCATCACAGAAAAAATCCTTCATTCGTCGAGCCTCCCGTTTCATCCTTGTAGGTGACACCCTCTACAAAAGGAGTCTTGATGGTATGCTTCTATGAAGTTTAGACTCTAGGGAAGCTGAGGCAGCTTTGGAAGAGGTACACGCAGGTATTTGTGGGGCGCATTCAAGTGGACTAGCTCTTTCTAAGAAGATCCTGAGGACTGGTTATTATTGGCCCACCATGGACAAAGATGCACATCAGTTTATCAGAAAATGCCTCCCATGCCAACAGCATGGCTATCTCATCCACGCACCAGCACAGGAGCTACAACCAATCATAACACCATGGCCTTTCTCACAGTGGGGACTCGACCTCGTAGGTAAAATACACCCTCCATCTTACAACGGCCATAAATTCATAATAACTGCTACCGAATACTTCACAAAGTGGGTGGAAGCAATACCACTCACCTTCACCACAGGAATCCAAATCTCCAAGTTCATTCTCCACTACATCATCTGCCGCTATGGTATCCCCCATTCCATTGTCACTGATAATGGGAAGCCATTTAAGAATCAAGAAGTTTGCACTTTGTGTGAAAAGTTTGACATCAAACACCGCTTCTCCACGCCATATTACCCCCAAGGAAATGGTCAAGCAGAGGCTTCTAACAAAACCATCCTCTGCATCTTAAAGAAGACAGTCAATGAAGCTGGCCGCGACTAGCACCTCCAACTTAACCCCACCCTATGGGCTTACCGCACTAGCATCCGCACTCCTACTGGAGCCACTCCATACTCACTAGTATTCGGATCAAAAGCCATTTTACCTATAGAGGTCGAGCTCCCGTCCCTCTGAGTATCACTGCAAAATATTATCTCTGATGAAGACTATCACGTCGCAAGGTTGCATCAACTTGAATTGTTGGATGAGAAATGCCTGAATGCATTAAATCACTTACAGGCATACCAAAACTGCCTCAGAAGAAGCTACAACAAAAAGATCAGAACCAGAAAGTTTGAGGTAGGTGACCTGGTCCTAATGGAAAATCAAAAGAACCTGCAAGAGCATCCAAAGCAAGGAAAATTCAAACCTAATTGGCTAGGACCTTATGTCATCACCGCCGACTATGGGTCAGGAGCTTATCAGCTAGCAACACCCGAGGGGCAGCCTCTAGATGAGCCAATGAACATCTTGCATCTCAAGTGATTCTATGCATAACCCATATGATACCACAAGTCAAAAAATCAAAAAAAAAAAAGCAAAAAAATAAAAACACCAAAAAAATCAAAAAATCAAGAAAAAATCAGAGTGCAATAAAAACTTCCAATGGTGAAAATCACTTCGGTGATGCCTTGGATAAGTACCATGGTGAAAACCTATTTCAGGTGCCATGCGTAATGGCCGGTTCTACCATCTAATAAGTCCTCTTTCCAGCATAACACTCCATACCCACACATCCCATGGCTTGAAATTCTGAAACATCAAGTTTATTCGCCCATCCCGCACTACCTCACCCACCCACAACCCCACCCAGGGAACAAGGATCCTTGTAAGCTCTCCTTTGTACAGTTCATAAAATCAGAAAATCCAAAAACATCATAAAATCAGAAAATCCAAAAACATCATAAAATCAGAAAATCCAAAAACATCATAAAATCAAAAAATCCAAAAACATCATAAAATTAGAAAATCCAAAAACAGCAGAAAATTAGAAAATCCAAAAATAATCACTCTATGCATCAATCTCACATCCCACCACAATCATCTAAACACGCCTCAACCCTCATCGCATCACATCGCCAACCATTCCCACATCATCAAGTCTTGCCAGAACTACATATTCATTTCACCCGCATCTTAAAAGTACCTTGATCAAAACATAGCCAAGTCATCTAAACATTCCACATCATCATCCAATTCCCTAAGCAAGCACTTGCTAAAAGGACTTAAGACAAACACTTGGTGACAACATGTCTACACTAGAAGACCTAGAAATCAAATTCCAAAGATTCCTCCAAAATCTTTATCAAGGATCACAACCCCTAAACCAAGACGCCATTGAAATATTACAATTCTTCATCCAAAAAGCTCAACCCCATGTAAGCCAATCACCTCAATTACAACACTCCATAGCCCAAGTCCAACACCTTTTAGCCACTAGTCAAGCTCAACAAGTACAACAATCCTTAGCCACTTCCTATCAACCTAATCCACCTTATAGCCACATGTCATATCCATCCACTTCCTATCAACCTAATCCACCTATTCACCAAGTCAATGCCACATCAACCTATCAACCTCCACCTCAAGCTTATCCAATCCCTCATACCGCCATTCTAATGCACTATCAAGCCCATCCACAAGGCAATCAAGTGATATTACAAGAACAACATCCAAGTCCCAATAGCGCTTTGTACATAAATCAAGCACGTCCAAGTACACCTTTTCAACAAGACCACCAAGCACCATTGATAGACCTAAGTCCACCTTTACAACAAGAAGTACATCCAAGTCCAAGTGGTCCCTTGTACATAAATCAAACAAGCCCAAATTATCCTATGCAAGATCTAATAACCTTTGACAAGGGAGATACCAATCTAGAATGGCCTCCACCATCCAATCCCATACCAACACATGAGCCAACTAATCCTATCCCAACACCACCATGTGATCCTACTCCTAGTCCATTGGTCCATCTACCTTCCAAACCACCAAGCCCTCCATTACCTTCATCACCATGTCATTCTAATCCTTCACCAAAGGATATGGCTGAGAGAGTTTTACAAAGGATGCTTGAAGCAAAACTCATTGAACTTCCCCCCATCAAACCATGTGAAGAAAGTCCATATGATGAACATGATTATTGTGCATACCATAGGACCAAAGGCCATAATACAAATACATGCCCAATATTTGTTCCAATTGTTTACAAGGTATATCAACATACAATATGAAATCATGCCGCATCATCCCAATCCCATGTGTCACACCCATCTAGTCCACATCCTAATCCATCAAACTCCATTATCCCTCCATCTAATCCTAATCTAAATCTAACACCATCTACCCTTATCATCCATCCATTATATTGCCCATCCACTCATACCTTTGCAAAGGATGTGATCCATTGGCTACTAGATAGGAATAGACTACCCCTATGTCAAACACCAATTCATGAGCCTACCAATGAACTTCCAAAGATCATGTCCAATCATATAATCCCATCATGTGGTCCACCTATCCTTGAGCCTATCCAAGAGCCTTCCATTAACATTCTTAGCCCTTCAAGCCCATCATGTGACCTACAATCCATCAAGCCTATTCAAGAGCCTTCTATCATTAATCCAAGTCAAGAGTCATCGTGTTCTCATGTTGTTGATCAAGAGCCTATCCAAGAACCTTCCACTTTCATCCAAAGTCAAGAGGTATGTGAAGAGTTTAATCCTAAGCATGTGCAAACATTAAGCCCTAGTCCAACTCAAGATCAAAACACTTTCATGCAACCTATCCATAACATTTACCTTCTTTATGATCAAGATAATACCTATGAAGAAGCTATCCATGAGCACCTTGATCCTATCCATAAACTTATATCCATCCATGAGCGAGATATCAAAATTGCTCCTAGTCATATGCCATCTAGCCCTATCCATAATGAGCAAACATCCACTTGTCATGATGAGACACTTGTCCCCCAAGTAAGCATAAAAGATCAAACATATAGCTTGGATCTTAGTGAACACAATGCTAATCAAGATCCTAATGATCCTCCTTCCACATCCACTATCGATTCCACTTCAAATCCACCATCATGTCCTATTGGTCTTACCATCCTTGTCCATGAATGTTCCTCCTTAGGACAACAACAACCATTGTCCTCCATTTCATCTTCTCCATCCAATAAAGAACTCAAGTCTAGTTCCCAAAACACATCTAGTCCCATAGTCAATCGCATCCTCCAAAACATGAACTACCAAGGCAAAGGCCTAGGCCTTTACGAACAAGGTATTTTGGAGCCAAACCATGTCAAAGTTCCTCCATGCTCATATGGCCTTGGATACACACCCCAAGGTAAACAAGCTAAAGATGTTGGTAATTCCTCCTTCCATCCTAAGTCCACTTTCTATCACAAACCACATCATGTTCCCAAAACATATGTAGCCATTCCACCTCCATCATCCTATAAATGTCAAAAGCATGTGACCGTACACCTTCCGCCATCTAATTTGCCTCCACTTTTATCAACTCCAAATATCCCTCCATCCACCTTGCCACCATTGCTTCCAACACCTAACATACCTATCATTCATAAGTATCCTTACATCCCTAATCATGGCCAACAAAAGCACACATCATTTAAGCATAAAGCTTCCAATCATTCCATCCACTCCACCCACCCCATGGGATTCAAAAGCAAAATTTTTTATGTCTCTACCTACAAAGCTAAAAGTCCTACCAAAAATCCTAAGGACTCTCATGCCTTAGGGCACAAACATGAAAAATCAATGCAAATAACCAAAGCAAAGCAATCCAAAAAGCTATCTAAACCCATACCTCCAAATGCAAAGCCTAAAAGCAAAATGGTTTGGGTTCCTAAGCAAATAGCTAGCAAGTCAAATGAGGCATCCTCATCTACATCTCAAGAATCCCAACCACCTATCTCCATCCAACAGCCTACTTCTATCCAAAACTTCCATTCCCTTCAAAAATCCCACAAGCAAAGTAAAATCACTAAAAATACTAAGTCTATGTGGGTTCCTAAATCACTTCATCAACCATCTCCTAAGCAAACATCTCCATTGCTTCCTACACCACCATCTCACCAAAAGCTTCAATGTTTATCACGGTGTGTGCAACCATTGGTCTTGGTTCCCTTCCATTCCAAAACATTCCCACATACCTCCATCTCCCCATCTTCCATCTATTATCCTGCATATCTCCCCCATGCTATCCCTAGGGTCCATGCTTTGGCATAAACTTTTCATCCATCTTCATTCCATAAGCCTATATAAATCTACACCATAAGCCACTAGCCTACCCTTTCATAATCCATTTCATCATCCACTATCCACCTAATCCATCTCTCATCCACGCAATCCCTTATCAACATCTATGAGCATAACAACATGGTCCATGTGATGACATCCATATCTAATGGGACAAACAACATCCATCAAACTAGACACTTGAGTCCCTCCTATCCATTACCATGGTGAAAACCTAGCAAACAAGCGCCATGTGTAATTGTCAACCCATCTAAAAGTAAAAAAAGAAAAATACAAAAAAAAAAGAAATCAAAATAGTAAAGAGAAATCCCTTCGTCCAACGGTGAAAACCTGGTAAACAGGCGCCTTGGATAAGTACCATGATGAAAACCTGGCAAACAGGCATCATGTGTAGGCTGATCTTCTATGTCACTTACACTTGGGGGCACATTGTCTCATCCAACCTATTCATTTCCAAACTATCTATCCCATTATATCATTTACCATCCTACCATCCTTAGCCATTACATAAACATGCCTATCCTATTGAACCAATTTATCCATCCTCCTCCTTTTGATCTTGAGGAAGACATGGGGGCAAAATGTTGAAATATGCTTCAGATATCTCTTGGTATACCTCATACCTTCCTAATCAATCTATCTTATCATTATCCACATTATCATAAGCCTTGTCATGCAAAATCCAATCATACAAAATCTCAAGTAGTACCACCTAAAATGGGGCAAGTTATTCTTCCTATGCAACATAGCCTTTTGAGATCACATCCTAGCTCCCTTATGATCCATGCACTATGGCGTATCCTTATCATGAGCTTTCCATATTATAGATTATCCTCATCTGCTTATCATGAGCTTTCCATATTATAGATTATCCTCATCTGCTTATCATGAGCTTTCCCATCCATAGCCTATCCTTGTATCTATCCATCTATCATGAGTCTTCCATCCCATCCATCTATCATGAGCCTTTCGTCACATTTACTATGAGCCCATCCTTTTATCCATCCAATCCCATTCATCCATCTTTGCACCTAGACTTGGTTTTCCCTTGTCATTGGTATCTAGCACAACAGCTACCCAAATTGTAAATCCATTGACATCCCAAAACTTTCAAAAAATCCAAAAAAAACCACAACATTTCAAAAACACACAAAAAAAAACAAAATATTTCAAAAAACAAAAAAAAAAAATCAAAATATTCCAAAAACACAAAAAAATCAAATATCCAATGAAAAAATCTAAGCAATAAAACCAATCATCATCAATCCAAAACAATCCACATCATCATCATCAATTCTTCCTATCAATAACATTCATTCATCCATTTCAATCAATCCATTTTCAATCATATCAATCCAATCAATCTAAGCAATGATCTTAAATCCAAGTCACACTAAACCATATCAAGCAAGCCAATCAATTAAGGAACATTATCCAATCCAATCAACAAGTTTTTGATCCTAATCTTGTCATGATCCCAATCAATCATCATTAAACATCATCAATGGGATATAGCGTTCCCACATCCTTGTGTTGATCTAGGGATATAGCTTTCCCCGCAATGACAACACTATCTATCATCATCAATCGAACAATCAATTATTGGTTTATGACTTGACAAGGGAAATACCTTGTTTGTTTTGCATCCTTTGAGCACACTGAGAACACTTGCTTATGCTTAGATTGAGTGGACACTACAATCCTCACACCATCACTATCATCACTCAAATCCTATCAATCATCAACATCAACACCAAAGCAAATCAACTCAATCACATCAACTCCAATCAACATAAATCCAATCACTCCAACAAATCAAAAGTAGCTCAATCCACCACATATCATCACATCATCAATATTTCATCAATCTCAATCCATTTTTATCATCTCATCAATAAAACACAACATCAGAACTACATCTCATTTCCATCATTAAGTGCCTTGATCCCATGGATACAGGGTATGTAGGCAGTCTGGAGTATGAAGGAAGTGCCCAGATTCAGGCATAAGCGATTTTCCTCTTTCTTCTCTCATCATTTCTTCTATCATCTATCTTATACATCATCAATAAACAACTTCTTCCAATCAATCTATCATAGCACATCAATCCAATCATCACTTCATCTAATCATCCTTCAATCATCTTCCAATCATTCCAAGCAATGATCCAAATGCAAGTCAATCCTTAAGCCATACCAATCAAGTTAATCAATCAAGCCAAGTTATCCAAACGCAATCCATGGTCTTGATCCTAGCCTTGTTGTAAGCCAAATCACTCAGCCAATTAGCCAACCAACTCAACAAACAACCTTGTGTTGATCTAGGGATATAGCTTTCCCCGCAATGACAACACTCTCAACTATCAACGATCAGCAATTAATCATTGGTTTACAGCTTGACAGGGGCAATACCTTGTTTGTTTTTGAATCATTTGTGCATGCTTTCTTGCTTGCTTGTGTGTGTTATCATTTTATCTTGCATTTGCATCATCTCAATACCATTCCAGCTAATATTCATATCTTGTATCCAGACAAGGTTGTATTATGCTGGGGCACAAGACACATCGTCACCCTGGTCCTTATACCTTGGTGCATAACGTCTAGTGCTATATCAAACATCATGGTTGCTCACCTTTCATTGCAGCATAACGCATCATTCATTTCTTCTATCCATTCCCTTATCTTTCTTTTGCAGCCAAGCCATTTCTTTTCGAGAGCCTACCCGTGTTTGTCCAACCCGCCTAACCTCTCGAGGGGGCATCATCATCCTATCTCATCATCATCATCATCATCATCAGCATCCCTATCAATTATCCGTACCTTAGCTTCTTTGAAATGATGTTACTCGACATAAAGCTTATCATCTCAAACATCATCTCAAAGAGGGGCAAAATGTAGACACCCAAAATTGTCCCAACTTTGTCCATGTCTTGCAACACCTTGTCAAAAACATCATTAAGACATCATGTAGCATTTTGTCCTAAATCCCACTCTTAACCCCACTTATTCCATTAAGCCAATTAATTAAATAAATTTTATTTATTTAATTAAAATCTCATCTTAATCCCATCCTTATCCTACTTAGCCAATTAATTAAATAAATTTATTTATTTAATTAATTTCACATTCATAATCCCACTTTCCAATTAATTAAATAAATTTTATTTATTTAATTAATTTCTCAATCATATCCTAATCCCACTATCCAATTAATTAAATAAATTTTATTTATTTAATTAATATCCAATTCATATCCCAACTAATTCAAATATTTTATTTGAATTAAGTTCTCATCATAAGCCGACTTTCTAATTAATTAAATAAATTTTATTTATTTAATTAATTTATCTTATCATTTAGCTGACATGTGTGCCTCTTTCATTTAAAAAGATAAGTGGTACTACAGCCTTTTATTTAATATCTTTTATATGTAGTACTTTTTATGTACACATGAGCCCTATTCTCCTTGACACTTGTCAAATGACTACAACTCCCTTGAAGAGTGGGATAACCGAATCAATCCTAGCCGTCCACATCAATCAATTAGCTTTTTAATCTCAACCATCCATTTAAACCAAGCCTTTCCTATAAATCAAACCCCTCATAAGCCATTAGCAATGCATTGAGCCTCAAGTACCCTTATCCTGCCAAATTATCTAAAGAATGCATGGAGCTTAAAGTAACATTATGCTGTTGAAATATCATTAGAGCCTTTGCATCCTTCAACTATCATCCTCATATCATCTTTATCTTAATGTTATGCTGCAGAAGTAAGCACTCAACATTCTTCCAACAATAATCCTTCAAAATCTTGCATGCTCATGCGAGGTGGAGAAGAGCAATGGAGATAAATCAAGTTTGACATGGAGATTGGTTTGCATTTACATTTGTTATTTTGATTTTCATGTTGTCTTGTGCTTCATTGTGCATTGCTATGGTTTTATCATTGTTGATTCTTCATCTATCCTATTTGCAATTTTACCCTAACATACACTAAACACGCCTCAACCCTCATCGCATCACATCGCCAACCATTCCCACATCATCAAGTCTTGCCAGAACTACATATTCATTTCACCCGCATCTTAAAAGTACCTTGATCCCGTGGACACAGGGTATGTAGGTAGTCTGGAATACGAAGGATGTTTCCAGTACTCAAGTATCTAAGATGCACCCATCCCACCCATTGGGATGGTTCCCACTCACTGAGCTTTCTAGATCTACGAAACGATATGCATGCTACACATACCATTGAAACATGGTCCCTCGCGCAAAAATCATCAAGCAATATACCAACTATAATCTTCCATTTGGCCCAAATGTTCTTTTGCCCATCTTCCACAAACTCTCCAATCAAAAACAGATCTGCGTCCTAGGATACGTCTTTCCTACAATGGACAAAAATCTATCATTCTATCATCACGTCTCTTGGCAAGAGCACACAAAGGCTATTTGTATCTTTTGTTGGTCTTTTTGCTTATTGTTTTTTATCTTTTTGTCTCACTCCAAGTAATCTCCAAAGCTACCTTGATCTCATTATATCATGGTACGTAGCGGATAGCCCTTGGAGTAGACATAGTCATTGTTTCAGTATGCTGTGCTTGTGGGTTGGTTTCATTACTCCAAGAATAGTATTCATATCTTGAAGTTCAGGTCAGTTCTAGCATAATGAGTCCTATTTTGCATATACAGGCATCAGCACCTTATATGCATTATTCACACTCATTGCTATGAGTCCCCTTCCTCTACTAGGCAAGATTATACTACATTGGGCATTCATGAAACCAACCTATTGTTTGTGGGTCTAGTCCATGCAATTGTCAGATATACATCATCACCTAGGTCATTTCATACCTTCGTGAATTATATCCTACATTGCTACATTAAACTAAGAAATGCTCTCAATTAATTTTGTGCAACTACTGATACTAGCTCAACATCATCATCCTAATCACTCAGTCACTTATCCCATATCGGCCTAGATTTGATCCACACTTTCCAACACCCCCCCCACCAATCTAACTCCTGCACTAACCCCATCATCCCAACCTATCTCCACTTAACACATCTTGAACCAAAACAAACCCCCCCCCTCAATGACGTGGTATCTTATGACCTAACCATCCTCCAATCCCCCCACCACCATCCCCTAGACGCTCTCACCCCTATCATCCACAACACCTAACACGTTCTCCCACAATCTCACCATTCAGGGTCAACACAAGGAACATCATGTGTATCAGGATTAGGCTACCTCACCTATCACCTAGTTTGCATACCACCTATCACCGATACTACATTTAGCACATATCATTTAACTACATCTCACCACCGTTTGCATCTCATGTTAGGTTCATTTTAATTCATTTGCATCTCATGTTAGGTTCATTTGAATTCATTTGCATCTCATGTTAGGTTCATTTTAATCCATTTGCATCTCATGTTAGGTTCATTTTAATCCATTTGCATCTCATTTTAGGTTCATTTTAATCCGTTTGCATCTCATTTTAGGTTCATTTTAATCCGTTTGCATCTCATATTAGGTTCATTTTAATCCATTTGCATCTCATTTTAGGTTCATTTTTAATCCGTTTGCATCTCATGTTAGGTTCATTTTAATCTGTTTGCATCACATATTAGGTTCATTTTAAATCCATTTAAGTTTGCATAAAACACAAGTAGATTCATTTCAGCTGCATATCATTACACATCATATCATAGGGGCATATTAAAAATAGCATCATCACATTGCATTCCATACATATCAACATCTCATAAACATTTAAATTGCATTACAACATCACCAACATCACCATTGAAACAACTAGTGGCATATAACATAATCCCATACATTTGCATCCATAATAAATGTTTGTTAATCCGCATATTTAGTTACATCATATAGTCCATAAAATCACAACACCATGCATATATCACAAAAACATAATTGCATCCACCAGATCACACACATCATTTGAAAAAACATCATACATCCACAACATATAAAATATAACATGTGCATCCATCATATAAGCATCATCACAATAGAATATCATAAGCTATCAGAAGTCTCGCATCATATATAATCACCACAAAAAATGTACATCGCTCACATCATCAAAAAATAAAGTGTCCTGATACAATGCCTCTAAGGGCTATCATGGTATAACTATCACATCGAGGATCCTCTCTCTGAGGGGGTAGGAGATGATGACCCTGGTCGAGCCTATGATCCTGACGGCAGCTGTGGCTGTGGTGCTACTGGTACCTGAGGATCCTGCTGGGACATATGTGGGAGGGGGCATCGTCTGCTGAACTGACTGAATAGATCTAGATCGATGTGATCTCGATGCCCCTGATCTACTGACCTGGCTGTAACTTGGTGCTCGCTGCGCTGCAGGTACGGCTGCATAGTATAACCCCCGATAATACTCCGTCCGTGCTCTGGCCTCTGCTAGCTCTCCCCGTACCTGAGCTACCTGTCCCTATACCTGAGCTACCTATCCCTGTGCCTGGCTCAACTGCCCCTGTATCTGATGTGCATGTGTCTGAGCCTGAGCCAGCTGAGTCTACATCCCTGCCAAAATCGGGGCAAGGCCCCCACCCATAGCCTGTGCACTGCTCAACGCAGTCTCTGCCTGCTGAGCTCTCACGAGTGCTGCATCCCACTCTATCCTCAAATCCTCCATATCCTCTCTGGCTTGAGCCAGCTGAGCCTCTGCAACTGCCAACCACCCATCTACTCCCTGCAGCTGTCCCAACTCAGCCTCTCGGCACCCCAACACCTCCTCTAAACTGGCCACCTAAGCACGTAGTGTCTCTATCTCCTCCATCTCCTCCCGTGACCGTCGCCGAGGCGTCAGCCTCTCAACCTCTGCCTCCATCCCTGCCCCTGAGCTCCCTGCCTTGGCATCATGTCTACCGACCCGCAGCTGCTCCACCCGTGATGGGGATAGATCACCCTACTCTGTCCTCGGCTGTCCACCGCGTCGTCGCGGTGCTCTACACTACCGACCACCCCTAGCCTGGACCTGCTGCGCTGGAACCTGCTGTGCTAGAACCTGCTATGCAGGAACCTGCTGTGCTGGAACCTAATGTGTTGGAACCTCCGGCCCCACCGGCCCCTGTCCCGCTCCCGCTGCTGCCACCTCATCCACAAGCTGACCATCTCGAGCAATCACCCTCTCTGACCCATCATCCATCACCTCTACAATGAAATCTGCAATGACCTCATCCCCACCCCCATCTGGATCATCTCCATCTCCATCTCCCTCATCCTCTGATAATGCCACTATCGGATCTATCAATCGAGTGGGCTGATGCGTCTGCCACCATACATCATAAGCAGGCGTAGTACCTGCATCCACCAGGGTGCTCCTCCAATCCCACTGAACTGGCCGAAGTGTTGCCCAGTCATTCAGCGCAACCTGTGGCTATAATGCTATGGGCCAGTAGGCTGTATCCTGCGGTGTCCGCGCATATATAGCCATCTGCTGAGGCACATCCTGTACCCGTCCAAACTGCTGCATCACCCGTGAAGGTAGGTACATCTCTATAGTCCAATCCGCACGACCAATAAGAAATCTCTATTGAAATGTGTACGGGAGATGGATCACATCATCCGGCCACTCCTCACAATCAATATATGGACGGTATACCACGCTAATCACATCATCCAGTATCCTCCGCCAATGGCGGACCTATCCAGTATAGGTATACAGTGCATCCTGATACAAAAACACAAATGCCTCAAACGGGCGCCGATAATAACCGCATGTCGGCCAAGTCACGGGGATATGCTCCCAAAGCCATACATGTAGCAGCGTAACCCCAGCAGATAAAGCCCTATCGTGAAGATAGGTGACCGTGTGCATCTCATGCAGCAGCTGTGCTAGCATCACTGGCCCCCATGCATAGACAGTCTCATGCCTCACCATCCCCTCTATCATCCCACCCTAGCCCATAGGAAAACCCCTTGCCTCGCCTATCCGGCAGCACCACACCTCCAATCAGCGCACACAAATATAAGGCAAAGGGATCTGCACCTGCCGCCAGCGTCCTGTCATAATCCATCTCCCTCCCATCTGCCGAAAGCACCACGTGCTTTGCTCCGAACACTCTGATCAACGCAGTCCGCCCCCTCCTCGTGTCATAACTCACATGTTGACCATGAATCGACAGCTTGAGGATGCGATAAACATCCTCAAGTGTGATGGTCATCTCTCCTGTCGGCAGCAGAAAGCTGGAAGTCTCGCTGCGGTATCGCTCCACTGCGGCCGTCATCAGAGCTCTATGAGCTCGCACCACTGGCATCGCTACCACCATCCAAAGCCCCAGTCTCGCAAGTCAAGTTCACCATGTCTCATCAAATAGCGGCATCACAGATCGCACTCGTCGCTCTCGCGACTGCAGTATAAACCGCCGCGTATCCTGCATCCACCACTTCTTCGTTAGATACAAAATTACTTTCCCCCCACACCTTTTTCTTCTAAATGTCTCAAAGGCCCAAATCATGTGGCCCCACACAGACAATCCCTAACTGCTATTTAAAAATAGTGCTACTTTCCCCTACCTATAGCGCCAATACAGACAATGGCACCACTATGCTCCCCGTATCGCGCCAACCCAGACATTGGTGCTACTGCGTGCCCTATATCGTGCCAATCCAGACGATGGCGTAGTACCCCATTTTCGCGTCAATTAAACTTTTAGCGCTAAAACTAATAATAGCACTATTCCCCATTATGGCGCTATTCCAGACAATAGCGCCGTTCTACCCATAATATGGCGTCAAAATGCCATTTTTGCTTCGCCCTGAGTTTTGGCGCCAATCCAGAAGATGGCACCAATATTCCTCCAAAATGGCGACAAAATCGCCTTAACCTACCCTGGCAGATAGCGCTAATCCGCCTTGTCTATGGCGTCACGCGCTCCTAACCCATATCCTGAAACCCAAAAACACGTACGTAAAGTAAAAAATCACAAAGTTCAGGTTAGGCCCTACCTGGGGTCTAGCCTTGGGTGACCGACCGACCTCTTGGAATTGCTCTGAGATGTGATGAAGTCGCAGGAACTGTGGGTTGCGCTCGCCCATCTCTCCTTTGTCTTTTCTTCTAGAAGGTCAAAAGTGTGCAAATGTGGCACTCTTTGGGCCCACTTTTCCTAATATAGTGGGCCATGTCCTCCCTCCATCCCTTCCTTTCCCCTCCAGGGTGCAGATCTCAGCCTTTTTCCTTTGTTTTTTCCTCCCACCGTCTTCTTTTTCCAGTACCTCTCCAACTTTCACTTCCGTCACATCCTTTCGAGAGCTTACCTGCAAAATTGTTATTTTTCCCACCAACCTCTCGAGGGGGCATCCCTTATCCATCTCATTCCTTCTCGGCAGCTGGGGCATATTTTTCTTCTTCAACTTGATGCCACTTCCCTCCTAGGTCCTGACGCCACGTCAAAGAGGGGCAAATGTAGACACCTAAAAATGTCTCGACCACCAAACTGATTCCTGACATCCCTAAACTTACCAATTCCCTTTCCACCTAATTAATTAAATTTTTATTTAATTAATCACCCCTTTCATTTTCTAAATCCACACCATTTTATCCCCAAAATTGAATTAATTTTATTAATTCAATAGTCCAAACCTTAGCCAAGTGATTTAATAAATATGCAAAATTTATTAAATCAATTCCCCATTTTCCCTAAATCTAATTAATTAGTTAAAACCATGTTAACTAATTAATCCAGCCTACTAATTAGCCTATCCCTACCCTAGACAATTAAATAGCTATTATTTAATTGCCTACTCTAGCCTATCCCATCCTAGCCTTAGGATTAATTAATTAAATCACTAATTAATTAATCTTATCCCCCCTCTAATCCCTCTACTAATTTATTCCAGCCACATTAATTAGGTTAATCACCCTAATTAAGAAAGTCAAATCCTCATTAGCACTTCTCTCCACACCTCCCAAATTTAAAATTCAAATAAATCACACATCACATTTACTCCTCTTACACATCCCTTACACATATCATATCCACTCTTCCCCAAATGAATTTTTAATTCATTTTACCCTTCCCCATGTGAATTTTTAATTCACAAATAATCCATCTCACCCAACCTCATTTATTCACCCCTTTCCCAAAAATGAATAAAAGATTTACTTTTATTCCTAGCCCTCCATCTTCTAAGATCAAATCTAGGTCCTCCACCTCACTTTCATCCTCCACCATTGATCTCTCCAATCAATCTCCACCCTTGGATCAAAATCCTCTCCAAAAGTCTATAAATACAACCTCTCACAAGTCATTTTCATCATCCATTTTCATGCAAAGTTACCATGCCAAAATCACCTTTGAGTTAATAGTGAGTTGCACAATTGAAGGGCATTTCACATTTGGATCAATAGTCTAGGGATCATCTTAGTCTTAGGAGCTTCTTTTGGGTGCAAAGGCTCCTTCTTTCCCTTGATGGGATTAGGTGGTGCATGTGAGGTATAATCTCTTGTTTTATTGCATTTGATTTGGTGTTTTCTTTCATTTTGTATTATCTAATCTACATTGGCACGCCCGGTGGGACCCACAAGGTCCAATCTAATCCTTGTTTGTGAGTTGTTGTGTTAGTATCCAACCTTTTGCAGGATCAGCGCTATTCGACCATCGCAGCGACGCCATCACTGTCATATTTCAGCGCTATTTCTCTTTTAGCGCTATTTCTGCGCGATTTCATTTTATGTGCTAACCATACTCACGTCTGTTTTTTGCTTTTTCAGCTGTTTCCTGTGTTTTTTGTTCTCTGTTTTGCAGGAAAACAAGGAATTACAGGTCAAATAGAAACTGACACAAGACTTAAATGGGTACCTAGAAAACTTGAATTTTTTCTCTGAAAGATTGTGGAAGTGCTCTCTGTCACACATGCGCCCGAACAAATGTGCCGTAGATATTGGTAAATGCGCAGGAAGTCAGGATAGAAGCGCCACACTGGAAAAAATCAAATGCATTGTAACAGGTAGTAAAAGTGCTGCAAGTTAGTACATATGTGCCATAGGTCAGCACAAATGCATAGCAACATAGGACGAATGCGCCGCTTTGGTTTTTTCTTAGTATTTTTATAATTTTTTTGGAAATTGTCTGATGTTTTTGGTACTTTTGTTGCAAGAAGGTCTTTTTGATCTAATTTTTTGAAATTATGGCAAGAAGAAACAGCAAACACAAAGAATAATTTTATGGTTTTTTATTTTTTTGTGATTTTTTTACTCTTTTTGGACTAAAAGGAAAAACAAGTACAATCGTAGGCTTCAAATGGATTACAGGGGTTTTTGGCCACTAGAACAAAGGTGTTTAATGAAGGCAACAGTTTGAGTGGTTATACATGCGGCAGCACTACTCTCTGTTATGGAGTCTCCCAGCCTGCAAGGGTTGCGCCTTGGAGGGTTTTGGGGGAGGTTGGTTGTAAGTATAATACAACTTTACTCATTGTTTGAAGCTTTCACTCCAAACAGAATTTATTTATAGTGTCTTGGAAGGGCTTTACGTATAGCCTATTACCACTTAGGGTCATTCCTACTTGGATGAACGGTATCCAAGAGCAAGCCCCTCTAAAGGAAAAACACATGTGAAAATGATATGTTTGGCATTTTGGTCACCCAAGATAGGGGAGAGCATAGGCCTAGTATCATTCCCAAAACATAGAATATAGTGGTTCTTTTCCCCTAGTTAAAATGAGAAAACCTAGATGAGCTATCTACTTGGGCAAGCACAAAATTTTGTTAACTTTGAAGTGATAACAAGATAGCAATGGTCTAGTTTTACCAAGATAGCAATGATGAGTTCAATTTTATCCTAGATAGCATGAATTGTTAACTTTGAAGTGATGATCGAGATAGCAATGGTTCAATTTTTACCTTGATAGCAATGAGTTTGTTAACTTTGAAGGATAGAAATATAGCAATGATTCAATTACCGCCTTCCTAGTTAAGATTATGTGAGATTTGCATGAGCATCCATTTACTTTCCCTTTATAAATCAAAGTGTGAGTTAACAAGTGCAACTATAAGATTCTAAACTAGTACCTAGCCTACAAAATAGATCAAGAGAGTTCCTACAAAAAAAGTGTTAGCATTAGCAAAACCACAAGAAAACTTAAAAACTCAATGTCAGAATCAGATGCATAGGTACAAAGCTCATATGCACAGAAACAGAGGTCATATGTGCAGTTTTACAAATGCCCAGATTCAGAGCATATATGCGTAGAAACAAGGGACATTTGCACATCTTTATACATGCATTGAATCAGAGGACATATGCGCAGCTTTACAGATGCGTTGAATCAGAGGACATATGCGCAGAAAGAATGATCAGATGCGTTGAAACAACATTCTAAAAATTCACTACAAAATAGATGCGCTGTAGGATGGAACAGATGCACTGCAGGATGGAACAAATGCGTAGAATCAGTAAATGTGCCATATCAGAGGTCAGATGCACTGAAACAAAGACTGTATGTGCTAAAATAACAGATGTGCTGTATCAGAGGGCAAATGCACTGGAACAGAGTTTGTATGCGCCGAAAGGATGTATGCGCCAGAACAAATAGTATATGTGTCAAATAAGAGACTGTATGCATTGAAAGAATGTATGTAGCATAATAGATAGTATATACATGTTAGAATGTGTCAGATGCACGATTTCCTCATGTGTATGGCTTTTTGAAATACAAAAACTTAGTTTTTGGGTTAAATTGGGGCTAGGCCCCATAGTGGGCGCCAAAAATGTTAAGGCAAAATTGGATTCAAATGAATAATCAATAATATCAAATATCAAGATACCCAAAACTCAATGAAATGGTGAACAAAAGAGATTCAAATAAATAATTAGCAACAACAAAGCAAACCTCCTTTAATTCGAAGCTTCCATTGATCGCCTATCACAATCGATCTTGCATGTATGAAATAGGGCCCTCAGAGAGTACACTTCCTTGCTATGCTTCAAGAATGTCAATTGGGAATGGCTATGATAATACTGTGATGAAGAGGAGCTTCACAATGATGATAGGGGTGCATAGTAACGAGTGTGATCACAAGCAATGAAGGAATTGGTGCCAAAGGCGAGCTGTAATTCCTATAGAGTAATGATACTTAAAGTTTGGATGATTGGAATGGAAGAATGAGGTTGAATTTATAGACTTGAGAGAATGAAGATCAACGGTATAGAGAGAATGATAAGATCAATGGTTGAGAACAGATGAGGAATGTGCAACGAATAAGAAGAAGACACGTGTCTTGCTTTCTTTTGCATGAGAGGATTTGCTAAGAATAGAAGAACGAGTTAAAGCAATTAAAAGAATATAATAATTAGTTAAGTGATTTAAAACAAGAAGAAGGGATTTGCATGAGAATAAGAAGATATTTTGCTTTATTAAATATTTGGAATATTTAATTGCATGTGCAAAAAGATTGAATTATATTTAGAGATAACTCAATTTAGAAGAAAAAGACAACTTAAATAAATAATTGATTTATTTAAATTTAGAGAAGATATTATTGGAAGAAAAAATTAAATAATTAGAATTATTTAATTTAGAAGATAAGAAAGCGAATTAAATAAATAAATTTATTTAATTGTGTGCGCATGATTTGGAAGAATAAATAAAATATTTGATTGTATTTTATTCTTGGAGATTGAAAGGATTTCAATAAATTTGTTTTGATTTATTTAAATTTGGAAGAAAGATTTGATTTAATTAAATAATTAAGAATTATTTAATTGTTTGGAAGAATTTTAATTAAATAAAGGTTTTTATTTAATTTTGACTTTAGAAGAGGTAATTAAATATTTTGATATTTAATTAATTTAGAGGAATGTGAATCAAATACATAAATTTATTTATTTATTTATTGATAGAATAATTAGAAGGGAATGAATATTAAGAATATTTATTTAGACCAAGTCGTGTCATTTTTAGGCATATACAGTAAGTGGTTGGATTATTTTATTCAGGAAGATATGTTGTTCAAAGGAAATCAATTGTGTATACCTAGGAGTTTAGTGAGAGATAATCTAATAAAAGAGAAACATAGTGGTGGAATGGAAGGACATTTTGGAATTGACAAAATAGTTGCTTTTGTAAGTGAACATTATTTTTGGCCTCAGATATGTAGGGATGTAAGGAAGTTTGTGCATAGTTGTAGAGTATGTCAAGTTGCAAAAGGGAGTAGTCAAAATATTGGTTTGTACAAATCTTTGACAGTATCAGAGAGACCTTGGGAGAACATAAGCATGGATTTCATATTAGGATTGCCAAAGACACAAAGAAGACATGAATCTATATTTGTAGTGGTGGATAGATTTTCAAAGATGGCACATTTCATACCTTGTAAGAAGACAACTGATGCAGTGCATGTTGTTGATCTATTTTTCAAAGAGATTGTGAGATTTCATGGATTACCTAAGAGTATAATTTCAGACAGAGATACAAGATTCATCAGATTTTTTTGGAGGACATTATGGAAGAAGATGAAGACAGACCTAAAATTTAGTTCAACATTTCGTCCACAGACAGACAGACAGACATAAGCGGTAAACAGGAGTTTGGGAAACCTATTGAGATGTTTGGTAGGAGAGAAGGTAGGAAATTGTTATTTAATTCTATCATAAGAATAGTTTGCATACAATAATTTAGTGAACAGAAGTACAAGAAAGACACCTTTGGAAATTGTAACTGAAGTTCACCCTAGAGGAGTAGCAGAATTGAGAGATATCAATATGGAGGATAAGGGAAGTGTAGAAGCAGAAGAATTTACTGGATACATGGAGATAATACATAATCAGGTTAAGAAGCATTTCGAGGAGATGAATAGTAAGTATAAAGAGAAAGCAAATGAGAAGAGGAGACACAAAGAATTCTCAGTTGGAGATAAAGTGATGGCATATCTGAGAAAAGAAAGGTTTCTAGTAGGCACATATAACAAGTTGAATATGAATAAGTTCGAACCATGTAAGATACTCAAGAAATTTGATTCAAGAAATGCATATGAAGTGGAGCTACCAGAGACATTGGGTATATCACTTATTTTCAACATTGCAGACTTATATTAGTATCATGAAGGAGAATCTAGTGACAACATTGAAGATGATTTGAAGAATCAGTTACCAAAGCAACAACTGGAGTAGATTAAAGACATCTTGGACAACAGAATTGGATTCAGTACCAGAGGTAAGAAGTATAAATAATATCTAGTCAAGTGGAAAGGTAGACTGGAAGAAGATTCTTCTTGGATTTTTCAAGCTAAGGTGGACAATCTTGGTTTTCCTCTAGCCCCAGCAAAGTGAGGGACTTACTTTTTCAACAACCCTAGGTGTCTGATGTAGGAGCATCCTAGGTTGCAGAGAAATCTTGCATCAACCAAAAACATTTGTATTCCTTTTGTTTTCTTTCATTTTCTAGTTTAGTTTAGTTTAGTTAGTAGCAGTTTTAGCATTTTGTACCACATTTTGCTGCATTTTCATTTCATATCTTGTGGAGTAGGACTTAGCATCTAGACATCATCATGCACATCATATCCAAAATTTAGATCATTTAGATCAATTTCTTGAAAGTTATCGCTATAAGAAGATCACCTAGTTTCACATAACAGAGCATTCAGACAGTCAGCTGAAGGAGAAGGTTCCCAAAGCACTTCTATGACTTGTGGAGATAAATGAAACATCATTCAAGATAGTTTGAGACCTAGCTGACCTTCCTAGAGGTTTGCATCAAGTTTCTATCATTTCCGGAGCATTACCAGCTATTTAACGCTGACCTATTCATTTTTGCATGTTACACCTTCATTGGAGATTATAACTTCTTTCCTAGCTGACGTGGAGGATTTCTTGAGCTTGGAGATAATATAAATAGATTCTTAGGATGTAATAGGAAGTTAGTATTTAATTAGTTAGATTTCATGATAGTTTAGAATAGAGGTTTGTTCTAGAAAGGTGCTTCAAAGCCACATTTGTTGTAACTAAATTTAGGCATGTGAGCCCTTGTTTTGTAGCCCACATGTTGCTAGCATTTGAGCATTCTGAATATATGATATATTGAGCATTTGAATCATTCTTTGCATTCTATATTTGTGTTGTTTCCATTGTGTTTACTCTTGCTACATTGCCTGGACAGTTCATTCTGTGAACCCTCCGACTGTGACTACACCATCAACTTCCAATATGCCTATAGTAGCTTCCAAACACTAACATCTATCACCAAGATACATGTAGCACACTATATAATGTTTATAACAACTCATTTCACACACATAGTAGCCTAGGGCATGCTTTCAACAACCTATTACATGCCTATAGAAATACCCCACAATGAGTCCTCTCTTTAAAAGGGATGGAGTGAGAAAGCTCCTCTCTTATAAGTGGAGTTGACATAAAGGAATGGCCCAATTAGTTATTGTGTAAGGACTTTTTGTGTGAACATGGTTCTCACAAAGTTGGTCTAAGTGGTAGAAATATTTCTAAAATATGCACAAGTTTTATCATGTTGCATTACCAATTTTACATACATTAGAAGAAATACTTTTCTTCACCTCTTCTAACATTTAGCTAGGACAAATTTGATCCTACTCTTCCAAGTTTAGCTATTTATTTCCATCCCTCTTATAGATCTTTATCCACTATATCCCAACCTTCTCCTCCAATTATTTCTCCTCTCTCCCTCTTCTATTGTGGGTTTTAACCCACCTTTGTCCATCCACATCCACAAAATGCTTCTCCTCCTTTTCTCTTCTCTTATGGGATTTGACCCTCCATTTTCTATCCTCCACCAAAAATATCTTTTTCTTCACTCATTTCTACACCCACACACAAATTATCATAACCAACATTATGGAAATGAAAATGTTCCACAAACATCTCCTCATCTTCTTCTCGTGTAGTCGACTATACCACATCCACTAATACTCTTCATGTCCTCCAAAGGACATATTGTTTTTGAACTCTCTCTACTAAGATATTTCTCCATATTCTCCATGGTGAGGATCTCTTCTTCCACCTCACCAACTCCCTCATCTACAAACTACTATGGATTAATATCTACAACTCCTACTCCTTGTACAATCCTAGGGAACACCTCATCAACATATTCCACATCATGTGCATTCACATGCACTATTTCCACTTCCTCACTAACATCAATCTACACCAATTTTGCCTCTATGTCCTCCAAAGAATAAATCGTTACTATTGTAACCTCATTCTCCTCTCCACATACTTGGGTTGATAACAACATCAACTAATCCACCTTATTTTGTTTCTCCTTGCCATCTATATGTGATATTAAAAATCATCTTCATCTTCTTCTCCCTCTAACAACAAATATTATTCTATTGGATTAGTAACTTGCATATCCATTTCCTCCACCACCAATTTCTTTTCTTCTCTTGCTTTATCTTCCTCAATTCCTACAAACAAAAGAATGTTAGATAAATCATGGGATTTAACATCTCCCATCTCCATTTTTTTACCCCAAAAATATCATCTTCTCTTTTCAATACACCACCTATAGTTTCTTCTTTTACAAAATTCATTATAATAGGTTTTCATTATTTCTAGGAAAAATTCACTTTCTCACTTCCTCTCAAGGCAATCTACTCCTCTCCACACTTAATTCTTGTTATTTTAAGCTCCTTCATCCATGGTTTATACATTTTGGGATGCACTATCTACTAGATCAACTTGTAAAACCATATAAATTTAAAACCATGATATATTCTAATTTCTTCACCGTTTCCTTTCCCATTTCTTATCTCCTACCTTGGAAATCTTTTCAAAACACCATTACATAATCACACAATTTGGTACATGTAAAATATACCCTCTTGGTGTCTTCAATATTATTCTCCACAAGGAAGTTCTCCAACTCTTCTACCCATCTCATTATCTCTTCCAAGCTCTCTACACTAAAAACAAAACATTACTCTATGGTTTGGGTTCTTTATACACTCATCTTTCCCCTTCACTAGGATAATGCTTTTCACTTCAAGACCATCTAATATCTCAAGATATTATACATAAATACTTTCAACTTTGAACTAAATTCTCTCCTCCAAAGCCCTTCCTCTTGGTGCAGGAGCACCCCTACAAGACAGGATTTAGGTTCATTGTCCGCATGACAGGACATTAGTTTATTTTTAGTATGTTTGACTTCATAATGTAATAAGGTCCATTGGACCAATGCATATGTATTAGGTCAGTCTAGGAGAGTGTGTAGGTAGTTAGAGCTCGTGATCAGGTTGTCTGAGCTGTCTTCTCCCAGCCGCTTGGAAGCTCCCAGCCGCTGGGAACTGAGTTGGTAGTACTCGTAGGATATTGCTATAAATAACTCAGATCAGTTAGGGTTTGATATCATATCATATCAGAGATATCAGAGAGAGTAGTAGTTATGTTATGTTGTACTGGTGATTGAGCGAAATCCAGAGATCAGTCCAGACATTGTGAAACAGGACATTTGTGTTTCATCTAAATAAGATCTCATCAATTGCATTATCTGGTTTATCAGTTGTTTATGTTTTGATTTCTGTTCTGATTACAGGTTAATGGGTACTTTCAACCCTTCCACCGGTTGATTCTGTGAATCGGTGGAATGGTCATGCATGTTAGTTTAGGTTGTATGTTAGTTTTCTGTTTATGCATTTCATTGTGCAGGAGATCGATTGGTAGCATGCTGTGAATCAACCTAGCATCCTCATGTGCTAGGATTTAGGAAGATAAACTGTTAAGTTTTGATCTGAAGGTGATCCGGCCCGATCATCATCTTTTCTGTGTGAAATTGTGCGGTTCTGTGAGTTTGCATGCAGTTGACGGATATACAGGGATCTGCATGTGCTTTTCCAGACGGAGTGAATCGCATCGACATCCGCGAGTATATCGCTCTCCAAATTGGGTTATGAAGCTGATGAAGACTGTATGTTTCAAGTACATCAGGATGATATAGGTTGGATATATACTTAGTGTGTATATCATCGTCAGGATCATCTTTCATGTGTAACCATCGTCCGCATGTCGCTATCGCATGCAAGAGTGAAAGTTCAACTTTTGGCTAAGGACCGAAAAGGTCATCATCAGGATATTGAAAAGATCACCGGCGGAGGATATAAGGGTCTTATATCCTGTTGACATCATCATCAGGTGCGTTGACATCATCATCAGGTGCAAGTGACGTCATCGTCATCAGGATATTGCGAATATCACCCTATGCAAGTTTATCCTGCTGTCACTAAGTGTTTTGGCATCAGCGTAAGTCATCGGCATAAAGTTTGGTTAACATCATCAGGATGTTTCAATATGACCGGATAAGTCATATCCTGATGCTGTTGTTTGAGTAGTCGGATATTGGGGTGACGTAAGCATCGAAGCAAAGGTGCTGGAAGTTGTCGTCATCAGGATATATGAGAGGAACCGGATATTTTATATCCTGCTGATGAAGGTGATGTGGACCATCATGATGATGAAGATAGAGTTTTGCGGTGAGATGAACAGTGAACATCAGGAGGATGTTTGCGCTTGCTGAGTATCATGATGCTGCTGACAGGCGAAAGGTGAAAGGCGATAAGGAAGTGAACAGTAGTTAGCAGGAGGATATTTCATGCCTCTTCGAAATATGATGATGATGATGAGCCGATAGGTATTACATACTGCATGTCCAGAATTTTAACATGCTGGTTGTGTTAATGACTCCTCCTTCCCATTTGTAAGCTTCTGTTGCATTACCCTCTGCATCATAGTGGTATCAGAGCAAAGGAAGGATCTTCTGGAAAAGATCAAGATATAGCAAGATGTCAGGTGACGAAGGAACATCTGAGATTCCGGCAAGGATGACCAACGTTGAGTTGGCAGTTCTGGTGAAGAAACAAATTGCAGAGAGCAAGGCCGTGAAGGCTCAGAATAAGGAATTAAAGGATGAGTTAGAGAAGTTGAGGAGCAGAGTAGGTTCTGGTAGAGAAGAAGATAGGGAAGAAGAAGAGATCCCTAGTTGGAACGAGGAGGTCGTTCCTGTAGACCAGAGACCACTGTTGAACACCCTCAAGGCCATGGAGAGGAGAACCATGGATGTGAAACTGGATTTGCCAGTGTTTACAGGAAAGATGGAACCTGATTCAGTGATGGAGTGGATAGACTCCTTGAACAATTTCTTTGAAACAGAGGAGATACCAGAACAACAGAGGGTGAAAATAGCCCAGTCAAAAATGAAAGAAGCTGCCTTGACATGGTGGAATTTTGTCCAAGATGATAGAGTATAGGAAGGAAAGCATAGAGTCACTACATGGAAGAAAAGGATGGCATTAGTAAAGGAAGCTTATGTCCCATCAGATTACAGTATCCAATTACACAAGAGGAAGCAAAACCTGAAGCAGAAGGAGCTAGATGTCAGCTCATATACAGAAGAATTCATGAAACTTTGTATGAAAACAAAGGTAAAGGAAAGTGAAGAAGAGAAGGTAGCCAGATACCTTAATGGATTGAGGTTCAACATTCAGGAAGATTTAAGTCTGCATAATCCAGATACAGTTTAGAAATGCTTTCAGTTGGCATTGAAAGTGGAAGAGAAGTTAAAGAGAAAACAAGAACAACACAATAGAGGAAGAGGAAGACAACAAAGAGGTGGAAGAGGTCCTTTTAGAGGTAGAGGACATGGACATGGATATCAAGGAGAATCTAGTCATGACAATAGTAAGGGAAACAATAGTCAGAACCAGGGGGAAAATTATAGTTAGCAAGGAAACTTCAGAGGTAGAAGACCTTTCAGAGGAAGATCCCAGGGCAGAGGATCCATCAGATGTTATAACTGTAACAAAGAAGGCCATATAGCTAGCAGATGTCCAGAAAAGGCCACAAGCTCAACAGGACAAAGGAGAACAAATCTGATCCAAGAACCTGATAATCAAAGTATGACAGGCTCTAATGCTTTTCAGAGTGTGAATGCTCCTAATAATTGTGGATACCCAGAAAGTGGAGAGTCCCTAATGATGAGAAGAACAGTGACTACCATGAAGATACCTGACAAAGAATCCCCTCAAAGAAAGACTCTTTTTAGGACTATTTGCAAAGCAGGAGGTAAGGCATGTAAAGTTTTGATTGATTCTGGTTCTACTGAAAATTTTGTGTCTGAAGAAATGGTGACAAAGCTTAAGCTTAGGAGATTGCCTCACCCATCCCCATATAAAGTCTCATGGCTTACCCAAGGTCAGCAGACAACTGTAGAAGAGCAGGCTTGGGTAGAATTTCAGATTGGAGCATATAAGGATAAGTTGTTGTTTGACATTACCACGATGGATGCTTGCAATCTTTTATTTGGTAGACCATGGCAGTATGTTTTGAAAGCACAACATGATGGTGTTAGAAACACCTATACAATCACTAAAGATGGTAAGGATATAAAGTTGCTACCATTGATGGAGAAAGAGGAGAAATCTAAAGGAAAAGAGGTGAAGGTAATGCTGATGGAAGGTAAACAGTTCATGAAGGAAGTAGCAGCAGAAGGTGCAGTTGCATATGCCCTAATCCCATGTATGAGGGTGAATAAAGAACAGCAGCAAGAAGTCAAGGAAGAGAAGAAGCAAAGGTTCATAGACCCAGCTATCCAAGAACTATTGGATAAGTACAAAGGTATCATCTCAGAGGGAATGCCAAGATCCCTACCACCTGTCAGGGATATTAGTCACTGCATAGACTTAATTCCAGGGTCAACACTTCCAAACAAAGCAGCCTATAAGCTAACTCCAGAACAGAATGCAGAAGTAGCTAGACAAATTGAAGAATTATTGGATTCAGGTCTAATTGGGAAAAGTTTAAGTCCATGTGCAGTACCAGCTATACTAGCACCAAAGAAGGAAGGTACTTGGAGGCTTTGCACAGATTCCAGAGCTATTAACAAGATCACAATCAGGTATAGGTTTCCAATCCCTAGGATAGAGGATTTACTTGACTGTTTGGGAGGTGCTAAGTATTTTACAAAAATAGATTTGAAGAGTGGATATCATCAGATTAGGATTAGGCCAGGAGATGAATGGAAAACAGCATTCAAAACTAATGAAGGGTTATATGAGTGGAAGGTTATGCCTTTTGGTTTATCTAATGCACCTAGTACTTTTATGAGGTTGATGAATGAGGTTTTGAAAGAGTTCATTGGTAAGTTTGTCATAGTATATCTAGATGACATTCTGATTTTCAGCAACACAAAAGAAGAACATCTCAGACACATAGATTTGGTTCTTAAGAGGTTACATGAAGAGCAGCTGATGATAAATTTAGACAAGTGTTTGTTCATGCAAGAGGAGATCACATATTTGGGTTTTGTCATTTCACAAGGAAAGTTACAAATGGATAAGGAGAAGGTAAGTGCCATATTGTCTTGGCCAACCCCAAAGACTATGAATGATGTCAGAAGTTTCCATGGGTTAGCAACCTTCTACAGGAAGTTTATAAGAGGGTTTAGTCATATTTGTGCACCCATGCTTGATACCATCAAAGGAGGACAGAAGTGCAGATTTGTTTGGACTCAAAGAGCAGATGATTCTTTTGAGACATTGAAGAAGAAGGTGGCACAGCAGCCAGTCCTTGCACTTCCAGACTTTAACAAAATCTTTCAGGTGGAATGTGATGCCAGTCACATGGCCATTGGAGCAGTACTCAGCCAAGAAGGTACACCTATTGCATTTTTCAATGAGAAGCTCAATGATGCTAAAAAGAGGTATTCCTCATATGATTTGGAAATGTATGCTTTAGTCCAGTCACTCAAGAAATGGAGGCATTACTTGATGCCAAAGGAATTCATAGTATTCACAGATAACCAGGCTCTGAGTTTCATAAACAGCCAGGAAAAGCTGAACCACAGACACATGAAATGGGTAGAAACCTTACAAGCATTTACTTTTACATTGAAGCATAAGAAAGGAGTCAAGAATAAAGTTGCAGATGCTTTGAGCAGGAGAATTCTAACAGTCAACTAGATTCAGTTAGAAAGTGTTGGCATTGATTCACTAAAGACCATGTATGAGACTGATGAAGATTTTGGGGAGATATATCATGTATGTACTTCTTTTGGAGAGAAATATCATGCTAAATTCTCTGAATTTTTGATTCAGGATGGATTGTTGTTCAAAGGTGGACAGTTATGTATTCCAAGGTGTTCTATGAGGTTAAACATCATTAAGGAGAAACATTGTGGAGCTATGGCAGGTCATTTTGGTCTAGATAAGACTCTTGATCTTGTCCGAAGACATTACTTTTGGCCTAAGTTACAATCAGATGTCAGAAAGTTTGTAGAGACATGTGTGATATGTCAGAAAGCTAAAGGCAGGTCGACTAATGCAGGTTTATATCAGCCCTTACCCATTCCTTCCAGACCATGGGAAAGCATAAGTATGGATTTTGTCTTGGGTTTACCAAGGACAAGGAAAGGGTTTGACAGTGTTTTTGTTGTAGTGGATAGATTCAGCAAAATGGCACATTTCTTGCCATGCAAAACCACTGCTGATGCTTCATACATTGCAGATTTGTTTTTCAGGGAGATTGTCAGAATCCATGGATTGCCATTGAGCATAGTGTCAGATAGGGATGTGAAGTTTATTGGTCACTTCTGGAGAACTCTTTGGAAGACACTTGGCACAAATTTGTCTTTTTCCTCTGCATATCATCCTCAAATGGATGGATAGACTGAAGTAGTGAACCATTCCTTAGGAAATTTGCTTAGATGTTTGACAAAACAACATGGAGAAAAGTGGGATAATATTCTATCTCAAGCTGAATTTTCCTATAATGATACTGTCAATAGGAGCACAGGGAAATCACCTTTCCAGATAGTTTATGGTATGCATCCAAGAGGAATTTTGGAATTGAGAGATCTACCTACAGTAGACCCTGTTAGTGCAGAAGGAGAAGCTTTTGCAGAAGCCATAAAAGAGGTTCATGATCAAGTCAAGACCCAACTGCAGCAAACCACCTTGAAGTATAAGGAATATGCTGATAAAAAGAAGAAGGATGTATAGTTTGATGTTGGAGATTTGGTATGGGTTCATTTGAAGAAGGACAGACTTCCTAAGGGAAAATATACTAAACTCATGCAGCGAAAAGTTGGACCATGTCAGATCTTGCACAAGCATGGACAGAATGCTTATGAGATACAACTCCCACCTGATCTTGGTTTGTCCCCTATATTCAATGTATGTGATTTAACTCCATACAAGTCTTATCCAGATGCATATCAGGATCTCCTACAGGATACAGTCAATGATAACATTCCCAAGCATGATCCTCCACAGTTGCAGAAGGTTTTGGACACCAGAGTGGTCAAACAGACCTGAAACAAACAGTACTTGGAGTATCTAGTCTCTTGGAAGGGAAAACCTAATTCTGAAGCAGTCTGGATGACTGAAGAGCAGATCCAGAAACATGGTGCAGATCTTCATACTCTCATCTCAAGTGGACTTGAGATTTCTTCTTCTGGGGAGTATGGTGCAGGAGCACCCCTACAAGACAGGATTTAGGTTCATTGTCCGCATGACAGGACATTAGTTTATTTTTAGTATGTTTGACTTCATAATGTAATAAGGTCCATTGGACCAATGCATATGTATTAGATCAGTCTAGGAGAGTGTACAGGTAGTTAGAGCTCGTGATCAGGTTGTCTGAGCTATCTTCTCCCAGTCACTTGGAAGCTCCCAGCCGCTGGGAACTGAGTTGGTAGTACTCGTAGGATATTGCTATAAATAACTCAGATCAGTTAGGGTTTGATATCATATCATATCAGAGATATCAGAGAGAGTAGTAGTTATGTTATGTTGTACTGGTGATTGAGCGAAATCCAGAGATCAGTCCAGACATTGTGAAACAGGACATTTGTGTTTCATCTAAATAAGATCTCATCAATTGCATTATCTAGTTTATCAGTTGTTTATGTTTTGATTTCTATTCTAATTACAGGTTAATGGGTACTTTCAACCCTTCCACCAGTTGATTCTGTGAATCGGTGGAATGGTCATGCATGTTAGTTTAGGTTGTATGTTAGTTTTCTGTTTATGCATTTCATTGTGCGGGAGATCGATTGGTAGCATGCTGTGAATCAACCTAGCATCCTCATGTGCTAGGATTTAGGAAGATAAACTGTTAAGTTTTGATCTGAAGGTGATCCGGCCTGATCATCATCTTTTCTGTGTGAAATTGTGCGGTTCTGTGAGTTTGCATGCAGTTGACGGATATACAGGGATCTACATGTGCTTTTCCAGATGGAGTGAATCGCATCGACATCCGTGAGTATATCACTCTCTGGATCAGGTTATGAAGCTGATGAAGACTGTATGTTTCAAGTACATTAGGATGATATAGGTTGGATATATACTTAGTGTGTATATCATCGTTAGGATCATCTTTCGTGTGTAACCATCGTCCGCATGTCGCTATCGCATGCAGGAGTGAAAGTTCAACTTTTGGCTAAGGACCGGAAAGGTCATCATCAGGATATTGAAAAGATCACCGGCGAAGGATATAAGGGTCTTATATCCTGTTGACATCATCATCAGGTGCGTTGACATCATCATCGGGTGCAAGTGACGTCATCGTCATCAGGATATTGCAAATATCACCCTATGCAAGTTTATCCTGCTGTCGCTAAGTGTTTTGGTATCAGCGTAAGTCATTAGCATAAAGTTTGGTTAACATCATTAGGATGTTTCAATATGACCGGATAAGTCATATCCTGATGCTGTTGTTTGAGTAGTCAGATATTGGGGTGACGTAAGCATCGAAGGAAAGGTGCTAGAAGTTGTCGTCATCAGGATATATGAGAGGAACTGGATATTTTATATCCTGCTGATGAAGGTGATATCGACCATCATGATGATGAAGATAGAGTTTTGCGGTGAGATGAACAGTGAACATCAGGAGGATGTTTGCGCTTGTTGAGTATCATGATGCTGCTGACAGGTGAAAGGCAAAAGGTGATAAGGAAGTGAACAGTAGTTAGCAGGAGGATATTTCATGCCTCTTCGAAATATGATGATGATGATGAGCCGATAGGTATTACATACTGCATGTCCAGGATTTTAACATGCTGGTTGTGTTAATGACTCCTCCTTCCCATTTGTAAGCTTCTGTTGCATTTTCCTCTGCATCACCTCTCTACTCCATGAGTGTAAATCTCACATGCCTTTTCAAGACCATCCTAGTCCTCTTTATAGAAGACATCTTCTCATTCTCACTCTCACACTCTCAAATTCCAATGACTCATACATCTTGAGATAATGACTCCTCACTCACACTTTTACTCACAACTAATTTACCTCTCAAATATAGTATACATGCCCTCTACCCAAAACTGCCACTAGAATGTGTAGACTCTTAGAACTCCATCTACTCACTTTCAACTTAGTGGAGGTTCCTACACCTTCTACCAAAAACTCTTATATTGGAGGACACTCAAAAATACTCTCATTCATAACAACCCTCTAATAAACCATTTTCCTCACATTACCTTCTACATTTCTAGAACTCTCTGATATCTACAATAACCCCACTAGAACCTTACAACACACATCCTAACAAGAAAACATTTCTTGGTACTACTTGGCACCACCTTCTCATAGCTCTTTGTAGTTACATGAATTCCTCACACCTCCATAAAATTGTTGAAATTAGGGCAGACAACTGAGAGGGGGGGTGAATTAGTTATCACAAAGCTTTTATCTTTTATTGCATTTAATCTTCTTTACCACTTATTATCAGATTCATGATGTAACCATGAAAACATGAATCAACAACACATGAGTAGAAACATAATTGAAACACATAACATAGGATTTTTACATGGAAACCTAGTCAAGGGAAAAAACATGGTGGGGGTTAACCCACAAGATTTATTCTCTATTAAACGAATAGAAAATGGGAAGGCACTTGCCTTCAGGTGCACTGCCCAGAGTTCACTACTCAAAGGAGGCTCACTGCCTACAAGAACATTCACAATGTTAACACTAAAAGGTTGAACTGAGAAACAACATCTTCTTCATGTAAGGTTCAGTTCCATTGAAGTGCACAACACCTCTACTCTGCCCCCACTCACTTCCTCACTACATCCACATCTTCGTTGACCACACTCATTTCCACAACTTCACAACACTTATTTATACATGTCATCAACTTTGGAATGAACATCAAAGTCGGCCAAACAATCATCTATCTGGAACATTCTCCAAGATAGGCATTACAAGCAATTACAATCATAAGACTTAAAATGCTTCATGCAAACCATCACATTGTCATCCAAACATAGTTGGGACTTGAATCTTCCTCAAACAACACACCACGCTCCATAGAACTCTTCTTAGATCATCCGCAACACACACCAAGCATCTGGTCAGCCAAGACTGGAAAGAACAACAACACTCAAGGAGAAATCTTCAACCACAAGCTCAATCCTCAATGCAAACCACTAGCACAATAGGTACATGATCCAGAGACCACCACAAGCACAATGAAATCAACAAGAACAACTGCATCACCTCAAATCACTAGAAACACTTGCATCTTCATCCAGAAACTTAAGAACACTAACTGTCATGACTGTCACACTATAAAGATTGCTTGCTGACCTCCAAACCATGAACCACTTGTGTTGAGGACACACATCAACATTCCAAACATAATTCTAGATCTGCATACCATAATATTCCAATGTAGAGCAATCCAAATCAAATTCCTGTCACTCTGTCACCTTTGAACAACTGTAAAACCCAGTTCTACTCAGATGGCCATAACTTCACCAATTCTCCATGTGGACCTCTCAAATCTTGTCTGGAGCAACTTCAGACTATCCTCTACACAACCCTTTGGTATGTAGACTCTGATCTTCATCTTACTGGAAATGCTAAGAAATCTACTTTGTTGAACTGCACTGTCTTTACTGTTTCTGACAAAGAGATATGTAAGTCACTTGTTTCTTCCAGAGAGGCTAATTTTCTCAATATCCTCAACATACAAGTCTTCTAAACAAGTAATAAAATAAGATACAGTTGACACCAATGATAACAAGGATATGTTGACATTAATGACAACACCAATTAGGCACATATTTGCAACAATCTCCCCCTTTGTCATTGATGGCAACATATGATGTGAAAATTTGTTACAACCATTAAGACAAGAACTTCTCCCCCTTTCTCTTATCACAACTACAACCACTCTCTTCACTACTCCCCCTTTCACTAGAAACTACTTCAAGTTTTTCACATGACTTCTCTCCCCCTTTGACATCAATGGCAAAAGGCAAATATTTGCAATCATCTCTCAACTTTTTTTTTGTTTCTTAGACAAGACCAAACTAAACTCAGAACATACTAACTACTCCCTCTAAGTAGCATGCCCTTACCATCAATCTTGATCACAAGATATGACTATGAGCTCCACCAGACTAATGACACTTAGTGCACCTTAGTTCTAAATAAGAGGGGTAATCACCCCTAGCTTCCCTTTGAGATACTCAAAAGTGTCCTTAGATAGAGGCTTAGTGAAGATATCTGCAATCTGATCCTTTGAAGGAACAAACTCCAATCTGACTTCATTCTCATTTACCTTCTCTCTCAAAAAGTGAAACTTGATCGATATGTGATTTGTCTTTAAATGCAACACCAGATTCTTTGAGATATTTGTTGCACTTGAATTATCACAGAAGATTGTAACAAGCTCTTCAAACACAATTCTGATATCCTTCAACATTTGCTTCATCCACAAAACATGAGTATAATTACTTTCTACTGCTATATACTCTACCTCTACAGTAGATAGAGATATTGCCTCCTACTTTTTTTTGAACCAAGAAACCAATCTCTTTCCCAAGAAAAATGCACCACCACTAGTACTCTTCCTATCATCCACATCTCCTACCCAATCAGCATATGTATATGCATGAAGAGTGAAATCGTCACCCTTAGGATACCATAAGCCATAATCAGATGTTCCCTTTAGATATCTAAAAATTCTTTTGACTTCTACAACATGAGATTCTCTAGGATCAGCTTGAAATCTAGCAACAAGGCCAACTGCATTCATAATATTAGGTCTGGTATGAGTCTGATAAAGCAGTCCTCCAATCATTGATCTATACCTTTTCTAGTCTGCCTTAGGGGAATCATCATCTTTACTCAACTTGCATCCAGTTATCATAGGAGTACTTACTGGTTTTGAATCATCCTTTCCAAATTACATACTTAGACTGAGATATGAAGATGCCCTTATCTGTTTGAATGATTTACAGACCCAAGAAGAAATTCATTTCACCAAGCATGGACATCTTAAATTCACTTTACATCTGATCAACAAATTTCTTACACATGCTCTCATTTCCACTAAAGATGATATCATCAACAAATACCTCAACAATCAAGATGTGTTCATGATTAGTTTTGAAATAATGATTACTATCAGCTGTGCCTTTGCTAAAACCTAACTTTAGAAGATACTTGTCTAATCTTGCATACTAGGCTCTTGGGCCTTGTTTAAGTACATACAATGTTTTCCTAAACCTGTAGATCATATCTCCTTGATCAGATAACTAAAATCCTTCCGATTGGTCAATGTAGACTTCTTCCAAATCTCCATTTAGGAATGCTAACTTGACATCCATCTGGTAAACTTTGAAATCTTTATAAGCAGCAAAGGCAAGAAATAATCTGATTGCTTTGATTCTTGCCATTGGAGAAAAAGTTTCTTCAAAATCAATTCCCTCTACCTAAGAATATCCTTTGCACACCAATCTTGCTTTTTTTCTCATAACTTCACCATTTTCATTCAATTTATTTTGGAAGACCCACTTACTTCCAATTACATTTTTGTTTTCAAGTCTAGGAACAAGATCCCAAGTATGATTCTTTTCAATTTGCATCAATTCTTCTTTCATTGCTTTTACCTAACTTTCATCATTACAAGCTTCATTCACTAATTTTGGTTCAATCTTTGAAATCAAATAATACTCTTGTTGTTCTTCAGCAATTTTCCTTCTAGTTTGAACACCTTTATTTCTATCTCTTATAATCTGATCTTTAGAATGATTCAACCTCACATACCTGGGAGTTTTGGGATTTTCTTGAACTTCTGAGTCTTGAACTTGTTCCTCAACATTAGCACTAGCTTCTTGAGTCACTAGATTCTCTGGAGCAATCTAAATCTGAGTTTGAGGACTTTCATTTTGATCATCTGATTCATATCCACAAGACTTGGAAGGTCTCTCCTTGCTTTCATCAACCTTGACATTAGTACTTTCAACAATCCTTTTCAATCTCTTGTTGAAGCACTAGTATGCCTTTCTTTGGTTAGAATAACCCAAAAATATTCCTTCATCACATCTTACATCAAACTTGCATAGATCTTCATCTCTTTTGATATAGCATTTACTACCAAAAACTCTAAAGTATTTCACAGTAGGAACATTACCAAACCACAGTTCATAAGGAGTTTTACCAGTATTACCTTTGATCTGCAACCGATTAAGAGTGTAGATAGCAGTACTCATAGCCTCTCTCCAATAGACATATGGAACATTTTCTTCCATCATCATGGTTCTAGCAGCCTTTTGAATAGTCTGGTTCTTCTTTTCCACAACTCCATTCTACTGAGGAGTCCTAGGAGAAGATAACTATCTTTTTAATCCATGCTTTTCACAAAATTCATTAAACTCACCGGAGGTAAACTCTCCACCTCTATCTGATCTCAGACATTTTATCTTCACACCAATCTCATTCTCCACCTTAGCCTTGAACACCTTGAATATGTCAAGAGCCTCTAATTTCTCTCTCAAGAAAGTGACCCACATCATCCAAGAGTAATAATCAATTAGCAACATAAAGTATCTATGTCCTTGCAAACTCCTAACTCTAGAAGGACCACACAAATCAGTGTGCACAAGTTCCAATAATCCACTTCAAAATTGTTCTTTACTTTTGAATGTAGTTCTGCTCTATTTACCCAACTGACATTCCTTACACATGTTATTACCAGGCTTTACAAGCTTTGGAAGATCTCTCATAGCCTGAGTAGTACTTATCTTGACAATATTATCAAAGTTTACATGACACATTCTCCTATGCCATAACCAACTCTGATCAATCTAAGCAATCAGACAACTTTTACCAGTACCACTTAACTGAAAGATATTACCTCTAGTCTATGTACCAAATGCAATCTCAGTTCTGGAGCTTTCCAAGATTCTACATTTTCCATCCTTGAATCAGAGATCATACCCTTTGTCAACCAACTGTCCAACACTAAGAAGATTATGCATTAACCCTTCTACATACAAAACATCATTAGTGTTATTCTTACTATCAAGAGAGATGGATCCTCTGCCACATATTCTACCAACTGAATTGTCTCCAAACTTCACAATTCCACCTTCATACCTTTCCATACTTACAAACTTGCTCTTATCACCTATCATATGATGGGAACATCCACTTTCAATCACCCATTCATCCTTTTCTTCAACCTGAGAAGCCAAGGAACTTTCCACATTCACACAACTAGCAGATTCAGTAGGCATTGGATCTTTGTCATTGATAACAATGAACACCCATTCATTTCTAGAGGTACTTCCCTTATCAAATTCATCATCTATAACTCCTTCATCAATAGCTTCTTGGACATAGTAGCATTTCTTCTAAAACCTAGGTCTATTAGGGTTTGGCTTTGAAACCCTCTCCGGACATCTTGAAGCAAAATGACCAATCTTATTGCAAGAAAAACATTTGAAAGGAAACTTTCCTTCATACTTACCAGATCCTCTTGGTAATCTTTTGGAAAAAAGGGCTTTAAGTTCTTCAAAATCCAATTCATCTTCTTCAAGTTCCTTCTTTGCCTCTCTCATATCTAGTAAGTCTTCTTGAAGAGCTTTCACCTAGATCAAATCTTTGCTTTCCAGAAACACTAGCCTTAAAAGCAGATTCTGATTTGGGAAGAGAATCACCAAACTCACTCATTTCAAATGTTGAAATCTTGCCAACCAACTGATCCCTTGTAACAATTGTCACAGTCCTAATCTCCTCAATAGCAGCAACTTTGTGTTTATATGAAGCAGGTAAGGATTTGAGTACTTTGGCAACATTCTCTGATTCTTCTAGTATTCCACTAGCACTCCTGATACTACTCACAAGTTCATTCACCTTCTACATATAAGAAGTGATGTTTTCATCTTCACTCATCCTCAAACATTCATATCTACCCTTTAGGCTCTGTAACTTGGCACATTTGACATATTCATCACCTTATAGAGTTTCCAACTTCTTCTAGATTTCATAAGCAGTTTTCAATTCCAGGACATTTGTCATTTCTATATCAATCAGGGTAGTCAACAATGCTTCTTTAGCTCAAATGTTATATTCAACTTCCTTGAGTTCATTTGGAGTTGAAGGGCCTTTCTCCGGAGGCTTATACACATCCTTAGTTATCAACCAGTAAGGATCACTTATGCATTGCGAATGACACTCCATCTAATTATTCCAAAGAGAGTAATTTGTTCCTTCAAATCTCAGATTGTCCTTCTTGTATGTTGACATTCTGGATCTCCTCAAGCGGTTAATCTTTTTTTGAGAGGAACCAACTCTAATACCAATTGTTGAAATTAGGGTAGACAACTGAGACAGGGGGTGAATCAATTGTCACAAAACTTTTATCTTTTGCTGCATTTAATCTTCTTTACCACTTATTATTAGATTAATGATATAACCATGAAAGCATGAATCAACAACACATGAGTAGAAACATAATCAACACACACAACACCAAGATTTTTATGTGAAAACCTGGTTAAGGGAAAAACCATGGTGGGGGTTAACCAACAAGATTTATCTCTATTAAAAGAATAGAAAATGGGAAGGCACTTGCCTTCGTGTGCACTACCTAGAGCTCACTTCTCAAAGGAGGCTCATTACCTACAAGAACATTCACAATGTTAACACTGAAAGGTTGAACTGAGAAACAACATCTTCTTCATGCAAGGTTCAATTCCATTGAAGCACACAACACCTCTACTCTACCCCCACTCACTTCGTTGCTACATCCACATCTTCACTAACCACACTCATTTCCATGACTTCACAACACTTATTTATACATGTCATCAACTTTGGAATAAACATCAAAGTCAACTAAACAATCATCTATCTGGAACATTCTCCAAGATAGGCATTACAAGAAATTACAATCACAAGACTTAAAATACTTCATACAAACCATCACACCATTGGCCAAACATAGCTAGGACTTGAATCTTCCTCGAAGAACATGCCATGCTCCATAGAACTATTCTTAGATCATCTTCAACATGCACCAAGCATCCGGTTGTCTAAGATTGGAAAGAACAACAACACTCAAGGAGAAATCTTCAACCACAAGGTCAATCCTCAATGCGGACCACTAGAATGATAGGCACATAATCCAGATACCACTACAAGCACAATGAAATCAACAAGAACAATCACAGCCGCTCAAATCACCAGAAACACTTGCATCTTCATCTAGAAACTTAAGAACACTAACTGTCATGACTGTCACACTAGAAAGACTGCTTGCTGACCTCTAAACCATGAACCAATTGCATTGAGGACACACACCAACATCCCAAACATAACTCTAGATCTACAAACCATAATATTCCAATGCGCAGCAATCCAAACCAAATTCCTATCACTCTGTCACCTCTGAACAACTGCAAAACCCCATTCTACTCAGATGGCCATAACTTCACCAATTCTCCATATGGACCTCTCAAATCTTGACCGGAACAACTTCAAACTATCCTCTACACAACCCTTTGGTCCACAGACTCTAATCTTTCTCTTACTAGAAATGCTGAGTAATCTACTTTGCTAAACTGCATTGTCTTCACTGTTTCTGACAAAGAGATATGTAACTCACTTGTTTCATCCAGAGAGGCTAATTTTCTCAATATCCTCAACATACAAGTCTTCTAAACAAGTAATAAAATAATATATAGTTGATACCAATGACAACAAGGATATGTTGACATCAATGAAAACACCGATTAGGCACATATTTGCAACAAAAATACACTATAACCTCTCAAGTCACCACTGCATAGAAAACCTTGTTTTAATACCATGTGTCATAGCCTATGCAAGGGGGTATAATGAAGGATGACCTAGCCTAGTATCCTAACACATACCTTTGTACAACAAAAGAAAAACAAAAAACATGAAATAATTTATGAAATATACTTATTAAAAGCCTTACAACATAGTCACATGAGCCTTTGGATTACATAGTTCAACAATAAACTACATGACTATTTTATTTCCTCTATCTCTTCTCTTATCATAGTCAACCTCATAGCTCAAATTCTCTCTTCTATCTTACTCTCTTTAAATGATGAATCAACTCCCTCTTTAATCAGATTAGTCCAGCATCCTTTCTCCTAGAGTCAACCCCATTATCCTATTTCTCATGACCTCTTTAAGTTCACAACTATTGCTAATTATCAATCTTTTATATTGTTATTTGATTTGATCCTTTTATTTTCTTACTACTAGGTCAATCAATTCTTTTAGGATTATACTCTATTTGATCAACTCCTATGACTATCCTCTATCTAACCAACACCCTGTACAAACACAACCCCAAAAGATATATTAGTGCAACAAGAAATTAATAGAAGAACATAAATGGTTTTCTTTGTAATTGTCAAGTAACCAGGTCAAGATTCTATCACCAACCAAAAAGACATAACCATAATGCAACCAAGAACTATAACCATTGGTTTTAGTAGAGAATAAAATGAATATGCAACCAAGGAAGGTGGATGATCATCAACAAGTTAGAAATACTACCCATGTTGTCAAATAATCACCCAAATAGCTTGCATAAGTCACTAAATGGTCTACCTACATGGAGGAATGATAAATAGATGCCAAGAAGAGAAACTGAAACCTCATAGTTGAGAAAATCATCCACAAGTAGTCAATAACACAAGAAAACATTTGGCCAAAAGAATATTAATTGACTATACCAAGGAAAATAAATAGTTATAATAGGAAATAAGTGAGTAACTTCTAAAATGTAATGATTAGATGCCCTAACATTGCCAAAGATAGAACAAACAACAACATGACCCCTTTTGAAAGTTAATTAGTTGTCAAGTGGAATAATGACTACAAACATATACAAAATGACCTAGTTATGATTTTTCTCCAAAGACCCATAACATGTTATCAAGTCACTTGTAGTAGATAAAATAACACTTATAGAAAGTCTTATATACATCCATCAACTTCACATATTCCTGTAGCAATTTCCAAACACTAGAAACAATTACCAAGATACATTAAGCACACTCTAGAATATGTATAGCAACTCATTTCACACATGTAGTAACCCACTACAATATAGTAATTTGTTCCACACTTTTAGAAACCTATAGTTTCCCTCTAAGAAAGCATGTTTGACAAAAACCTTATAGGCAATATTAACCACTTTTTGCATTACATTACATAGGTGCTAGAATGGAAAACACTAATTTATTGAAAACTAGAAAATAATTTATGAAAATGAGTTATAGATTAAAAGAAGGGATACAAAGAGGAACATAGAGCCAAATGAGGGAAGCCACTTTATAGAATGCTAGTGCATTGCACAGTCATCCACGCTAAGTGTTGTCATCTGTACAACCCAGAAACATGAAAATGTAGCACCACATTTCATCCAATCTACAAGATTAGGAAATGAAGCACAATAGCTAGCTACCAGGTACTAACAAAAATGGAAACAATAAAGACCAGCTCACTAAATCAAATGAAATAATAAAATAGACAAGAGAAGGGAAGAAACTAGCAAACCTCCATGCGGTTGGATGCTCCCCAAGTAAACCTGTGGCTAAACCAAAGAAGATGTTTGTGGTTTTTTAGGGATTTCCCTTAGTCAAACCCCTATTTTGGTCTTTTGAACTTTAGAGTAGCTAATAATAAAAAGATAGAAAGTAGTGTGTGTGCTCCTATCATATGTGCATGCAGGAATTAAGAGCAATGACAACAAAATAAAAATAAAAGCATTATTCCTAGTCTATGGGGAAACACCCTAGTGTGTGTATTGAGAAAAAATGGGTGGTGGTATACACCAAGATTTCCTAAATAGAAATGTAGAAATAAATGATGAAGAAGATCTACAATATTATTCAAAGAAAAAATAAGAACAATATTACCAGGATGATTGTAGAAGAGGGAGGAATGAGCTCTTTGAAGGAGTCAACCAAAGTGTAGCAATGTGAATCCTTGAGAGAGCTTCAAAATGGTACTATTTCAACAACATGTAGCTTCAACAAGCTCAACAATGGAGGTAAGTCTAGTCAAGCATAGCCAAGAGATAGATTGAGAGAGCATGAGAGAGATCTTTAAAAATTAGTGTTTGCATGAGGGTTTGAGGGAAGATGAAGGGTCAGATTCGAGTGTTGAAAGAATTTTTCTAACGACTGAGCATTATAGAAGGCGAGAGCAAGTGGCTGAGAAGGAAATCAATATTTTTTAATTTTCAAACTTTTTGGATGCTAGCGCATTGCACAAACATTTGCGTGTAGCACTAGTGTCCTACAGAAATTGCACAAAATTCAACATGTGTTCCCAACACAATGAGAAGAATTAGAATTTGATAAAAAAATTTGGCAATATGGTGAAGGAAGAGGCTAAGGCTAGGCTAAAATCATCCCCAAAATAGCTAAGGGAATGGACACTAGAGCAAGCCCAAAATATAGCGTGAAATTGCAAGGTTATGCAATTTTCTATGCAACAATAACATAAACTACTACTATTTTTGGTGATGCAAGATTGTTCATGGATACAAATGCTTCCACATCACTATATCTCTATCTTATTGATCCTATTAAGTTTTTTGGGCTTCATGCCATTGATCCTATTATAACATGGTGATACAGGGGCATCCAGAAGTCATTCAAGTAAATTGGGACAATTAATGTTGAGTTGTAGAGTGATAGAAAGTGACAATTGGAACTTATCAAATTCTACCACATTTTTATATCAAAGGTTGTAGAGTAGGACTTAGCATCTACATATCATCATCTACATCATATTCAAAATTTAGGTCATTTGGCTTTGTCTGCTAAAAGTTATTGCTATCAAAAGATCATTAATTTTCTCAGACCATAGCAGTCAGTGTTCAATTGAAGCTTGATGGGTTTGGGAAGCAATTATGTGACTTGCAGAGGCTAATGGAACATCATTCAAGGTAATTTGGGACCTAGCTGACCTTCATGGAGAACCACACCAAGTTTCATCCATTTGCAGAGCAATACCATATGTTTTAGGCCGACCTACTTGTTTCTACATGTTTCATACTACATGTTACAATTAGGCCAACAAGATAATGTTTTGAAGGCTTGTAGAGGATATAAATGAAGGATAGAAGATTGTTTCAAGGCACTGGAGAGGTGTGTGAAGAAAGTGTAGATTAGAGAAATGCAATAAGGTAAAAAGCAAAATCAAATGTAAACAAGAACACAAGATTATACCTCATGCAAAACCTAATCCCATCAAGGGAAAGAGGAGCCCTTGCACCCAAGAGAAGCTCCCAAGACCAAGATTGTCCCTAGACTATTGATTCAAATGTGAAATGCCTTCTCAAATGTGCAACTCACTATAAGCTCAAATGTGATTTTGGCATGGTAACATTGCATGAAAATGGATGATGAAAATGACTTGTGAGAGGTTGTATTTATAGACTTTTTGGAGAGGATTTTGATCCAAGGGTGGAGATTGATTGGAGAGATCAATGGTGGAGGATGAAAGTGAGGTGGAGGGCCTAGATTTGATCTTGGAAGATGGAGGGCTAGGAATAAAAGTAAATCTTTTATTCATTTTTGGGAAAGGGGTGAATAAATGAGGTTGGGTGAGATGGATTATTTGTGAATTAAAAATTCACATGGGGAAGGGTAAAATGAATTAAAAATTCATTTGGGGAAGAGTGGATATGACAAGTGTAAGGGATGTGTAAGAGGAGTAAATGTGATGTGTGATTTATTTGAATTTTAAATTTGGGAGGTGTGGAGAGAAGTGCTAATGAGGATTTGACTTTCTTAATTAGGGTGATTAACCTAATTAATATGGCTGGAATAAATTAGTAGAGGGATTAGAGGGGGGATAAGATTAATTAATTAGTGATTTAATTAATTAATCCTAAGGCTAGGATGGGATAGGCTAGAGTAGGCAATTAAATAATAGCTATTTAATTGTCTAGGGTAGGGATAGGCTGATTAGTAGGCTAGATTAATTAGTTAACATGGTTTTAACTAATTAATTGGATTTAGGGAAAATGGGGATTTGATTTAATAAATTTTGCATATTTATTAAATCATTTGGCTAAGGTTTGGACTATTGAATTAATAAAATTAATTCAATTTTGGGATAAAATGGTGTGGATTCAGAAAACGAAATGGGTGATTAATTAAATAAAAATTTAATTAATTAGTTGGAAAGGGAATTGGTGAGTTTAGGGATGTCGGGAATCAGTTTGGTGGTCGAGACATTTTTAGGTGTCTACAGAAAGTATGTGAAAAGATGAATAATCCAGAAGATGCAGAGGTTCTTTAAGCCTAGAAGATAGCAGAACAAAATCTTAAGGCAGAGCAGATAGTAGCAGAAGAAGGCAATGTTGTATGAATCTAATGTAATCTTGGGCTATGACCTATCATCTATAAATCCCTAGAGGGATATGTAATGAGGTTTTGAAATTCTAATATAATGAGAAGTGATCTATTGAAGGCTAGGTTTTTCCCTTGGAGGGTTTTCCTAAGATAAATCTTGTGTCATGTGTTTATGAGTATCTCTTATCATTATATTGTTATCTGTAAGTTGCTATTACATTTTTGTTATGATCACGGTGTTGGTTGTTTAAGGATACAAAGCTAGATAGTCCTTCATTGGACCCTCCTACCTTGACTGCATCACATGGACCCAGTTACACCACAAATAAATAATAATCATGATATGATTTTGTATAATCTAATCACAAGTATAAGAGTTACACCAACTCATCCTTCTATCACAAGGATATTTAGTAGAAACTTTTCATAAAACGTCAAACTCACCTAATGATGCAAAATGGAATTAAATAAATTCAAATTATATCCTTGAAAGTAAAGATGTCTTATACTATATCACAACATTGATTACACAAGTAATCCTATACGTTGATAAATAGCTTCAATAATATTTTCACAAAAGAATGAATTTACAATTATTCATGTCATATCAATCATATAGCATTAAATTTTAGCCTATGATGTCAAGCTAACATGGTTGGTCACAAACTTATCACTATGTCCAAGTGATATTAATATTTACAATTATTTCACTTTACAACATAAAAGGACTAAGTCTTGTGCACATAATCCATGATTTGATCATAAATCTCATATTAATGTGACAATGATTTAGTTAATTAGTGTGGAATCTATTGCAAGGTGTGTGCCCTTGCTATCCTTGTGTTGTACAACATAGTGCTTTGGTTTGTGATAAGGCTTAACTGCCTCTTGTGGATTCATTAGCTGTGGTGATTGTATCAGGCATTAACAAGTCGATCTTTTGGTGCAATGGAAACCATCTTTGCAATAGAATCTCTCACCTAAAACTCTTATTTTCAACTAAATGAAGATAGAACATCATCAAGATGACTTCCACCCTACCATGAAGCCATACGCTTCCCTGTGCTATCCACTAGAGGAGCTTGACCCATCATGAAGAGTCTAGCATTTATGGTTGGCATTCATGAAACATGTGCCATATTGATGTTTCTGACATGTATGCATTATACCTAATGCTTAACAAGCAATCCTATAGACATGCATTGTCCATAAACATAAAGTTATATCTAGAAACTCAAACAATTCTTATCCCAATCATTTGAGCATTTAACTTTGGCCAAAGCATTTTATAGAATAGCACCCATTCCAACATGTCAATTCTATAAAAAATATAATTGTAAGAAAAATCAGTCATATAATGCAACTATCATATAAGCATATCCATATTAAGGAAAAATGATACTTCTTCACAATACTTAGCAAAATAAGCCAAACATCAATGGCTCAACAATTGATTAAGTTCAACACTTCTTTTTTCATAACATGAATACAATTCATAAACCCTATGATCATAGACGAGTATATGGCACAATGAATAAGAGAATTATTCATGAATAAAATAAGAACTTGAAAAAAATTTCTTGTATGCAACAAGATATTTATTTTACAAGAGCAATTTACAGTGACCTCTACCTTTCACGTAACTTTTATAATGGAAAAGAATGTGACAGTTTATAATAGCATTTACATAGTCTATATGCCAAGCATTTTTTTCTTTTAGGGTCAAAGTAATCTAGTTTGTTTAAAAATTGGAAATGCCTCTGAGGTAATACTAATGTTAACTCAGAATTTCAACTAAAATTTATAGAAGATTGAATTTTCATAGTAATATAAAAAATTAAAGTAAGTTGAATTTTAAATCAAAAGTCTTGCCCTTAATATGGGCACAACCATACAATTGTATGGCCACCCCATCATTTGGGGCATAGCCATACACTCTTGTATGGCTACGTCCAAGCTCAATAAGAGATTGTAATGTAGAAAAAGAGGTAGGGTTGATTTGATGGGTAGTTTAGTTAGATCTTCCTTTCCCTACATACATTCAAGGACATTAAACTAAGTAGAATCACAACTTATGCAAGAGGATTTAGCTATAGGTTCATTCTCTCTTGGAATGATAAGGATATTTGGAAATTGATTATTAATGTGTTAATTTAAGCCCAATTATGCTCAAAACCCTAATTATCCCAAATCGTGAATAAACAAATGAATTATGACAAATGCTTGCACACAGATATACTAAATGAAGATTATATACATACTAGATTTTGAAGTTTGGAATCCTAAAAAGTCAGGGCAAAGGGACTCGTACCTAATCCCAAGGTAGTATTTTTGTTGAGGGTTTCTAGACCTTTTCTGCTACTAATTATCACTATTTTGGAGATTTTTGACTCTGCAAACCTAGAGGGCAAAGGGACTAGTGCCCAAGCCCTAGTAGTTATCCTCTCTACCATTTTCCATCAAATCTGAGATCCTTATGCCCCAGAATGACATTCAAGCCTTCCAACACCATTGTTAGATAGAGAGTGTGTGCCCTTGTAAGATAGAGGCAAAAACAAATTGATAAATGATTGATTGAAGCACAAATAGATATCACCTTGGAGGTGTAGCTCTCACATTAATGAAGATTTTTCACCACATGAGAAGATGAAGCCAAATCTGCAATAACAAACACAACAACAATATTCTACTCTGCAACATAATGAATGTCTTGAATGCTCTATGATCATAAGTTTGCGAAAATCTCAAAATCATCTTCTAGTTCACTTCTAGTCCACAAATTAAACCATAAACATACTTATATATGCATTCCTACTTTAATTTCATAATTCAAACTTGAGATGCCGACAAGGGAGACCTTTTAATGGTCACTTTCTTGACATTCAAAATTTAGGCCCTAAGAAAATAGAGCAGCTGTGCCCAAGTCCAATGACCTATTTGAGGGCTTGGCTAAGCTCAAGAGGGTCCCCTTCAGGCCATTTGACATGTGTTTTGGGGGAGCTTGCTTCAGGAGTCATTTCAAACATGCAAGATCAAAAATAAGGGACTCAAGAGGTAAACTTATGAGGTAAAAGTCCTAGGGGGACATTTTACGACATAACATTTAGCCCCCACTTTAATGTATGTATGATCTTATGACCCATACATGCATTAAAGTACGGTCAAAACACAACAAACACACCAAACACTTAAAGCTAGGGCAAACAAAAAGATTGAGAAACTATTTCTAGCCCCCAGTCTCAGGTAAGCAGTAGAAAACACATCGTGGACACGCAAGACACAATGAAGATAGTAAGAAGCACACAAAACATGGAGAAGACAGCATTGAAGACATGCAAAACATAGAGAAGACATAAGAGCAGCCATGAAGACTACACTGATATTTTATTTTTCATTTTCATAAATAAAGGTGCATGGAAAAATAAATATGCAACACAACCCCAAAATGTAGGAGGGGTACTTTGCCACACCCTTGAGACTACACTTGAGATAAAACATGCCATACAAAACCCAAAGCATAGGAGGGGCATTTTGCCACACCCTTGAGACTATGCTTGGGAGAAAACACATCATACAAAGCCCAAGTGTAGGAGGTGCATTTCACTACACCCTTGAGACTACACATGGGGGAAAACACATGGAAGACATGAAAAATATGAGTGTTTTATAACGTGCCAAAGACATTCTATACATCTAAAACACAACAAACAAGATGATTAAAGGAGACTATTGTTAAGTTCCTACCATCTCAAACATGCTATAGACACACCTAACAATTTGTCTTATGCCACAACAACTGCCAAAAACACACTTAAGGGAGGATAGTCTCATATCCAACCCCGCCTACTTGGAGGACTTTTGAATTAAAAGGATGTACACTAGCTTAAGACATACACCATCTTGCCTTACACAAAGGGCTTTATGAATAGAGGGATATACATGATATCCCACCTCTGCAGAGGGATTTTTGATTGCAATATAGATATAGATGTGCACTAGTGCTGGAGATACAACATCTTGCCTCCATAGAGGCCTTAAAAACACACTTCATTAATACTAAAATCATCAGACAACTTACCTTATATATGCCCCCACCTTAAGGTGGTTGATGTCATGTACCAATTTTAAGCATGTTAAGGTAGAGAGAAAACACACAAGGAACAAGAGATTTTGGAAAATCCATGCCCCGAAGGTGACATGTGCTTCACGATCATCGAATGTTCCCACAAACAAACAATTTGCTAAGATAATCAACAAGAGAGGTTAGAAATCTTTTCCTAAGATAATAACTACATAATATGTTAAAAGCAATGCAAACAATCAAGATCAAAGGCTATACTATGGGTTCAGAAGTTGAGTATAAACGTGGGGCTATACTGCAGAAGTCTCATAACCAAGTGTAACCAAGGTGAGATTCAAGATAAACAAAGTGCACAGAGCAGATGTATTGTTATGGTTTATTAGCAAAGATAAGACTATTGAATACAATGAACACTGAGAGGGGGGGTGAATCAGTGTTCTATAAAACCATTTATGCAATTGCTCTTTTATCCATTTACCAAATTCAATTATGTGAAAGTAGATTAAACAAATGAACAACAACCATAGAGACATGACATATGAACACTAGGATTTTTATGTGGAAAACCCAAAAGGGAAAAACCATGGTGGGAGTTAACACAGAATTTTATTAGTTATAGCAATACTGAATTACAAGAGGCTCACTGCCTAGAGCTCACTGCTCACAAAAAGTCTCATTGCCAAAAGAAAGGAAAGAAGAAGAAGGGTGGCTCACTGCCAAAGATGAATTGTTGTGATTACATCTACTTGTTGATGATTGTTTTGATGCAATCATAACAATAAGTTAAAATTCACATGAAATGAACTGAAACTATACTTGAAAGATAAGAAGGAATCATTTGAGATTCAACTAATCCCAAGTCTACAATGGTTCGGTTGGTCAAGTTCAGTTGGTCAATGTGAAGCTGTAATGTTCAAGGGGCCTTACGTAGTTTAGGTTTGTTTGGTGGTTTACTGGACTAAGAATATGCAAAAAGGTCATGAGATATGTCAATACTTTTCATTCCTTTGCATAAAAGTGTTACTATGCTGCAAGTTTTAGATGGTTTTCTTGAATTTTTTTTGCAGCTTTCTTCTTTATCTGTTTATGAAAACTTTCTACATATAGCTCTGTTATGCATGCTTCTTCAAATTTGAGACAATTTCCTTTAGATTTCTACGTTTTCAGCTAAATATTCAGATGGGTTGGGAAAAGTTAGAAAGATCTAATCTATACCTCATTTAATCTACCGAAGGATCTAATTGTTTCTGTTATGCACTATGTAAATACCACAGTAATTTGATCAAATCCACAGTAAAAACCTTAAATGCAAGTTCTGAGCATTTTCACAAACATACATTTAAAATTGCAAGCTCTCAAAGAAAAGAATTTCAAAACACAAAGAAGAGCAGGAGAACACTCAGAAGATAGATGCAGCACTCCAGATTCTATTGTATTAGAAACGAATAGTCATACATGATTTATAATGTAGAAATGACTCTTAGTTTCATTGATCATACTACTGAGAACTTACAAGCTTTACAGATACAGTAAGGCAGCCAGACATTCCACGTGCACCTTACTGTAGACAAATAGGCGACCTCCTTCTTCTACCTCTAAACTATGCTATCTTGCTGTATGTTCCTAAAAGAAAATCCTGTTGTAGCCCCTGTTGTTTTCCTAAAATCCCTGTTGTCAAGTATTACAGTGTAGAGAGGCACAATATAAAGACATTCTGATTGTCCTCACTACAGCAGAAACCTAACTAAACCCCTGGTTCAAACCCCTGGTTACAACAATAAATACAGGTGAACCAGCTCTTCAAAATATCTCTGAGCAGTGTCAAATCTGGGCGAAATATTGCCCCTTCTAAGAAGTTCCGGTAGCTCAGCAATAACTTCTGTTTGTCTGTTGCAGTAATACCTCCAGCTGCAACTTTGTTCTTTACTTGAATGGCCTTGACTTTTTCGCACTTTGTCTTTATCTTCCTGCTCCTGAGATCGGATTTTCTTCCTCCATGAGGTCACTGTGTTGACTTTCCAGCTACTTCCTCAACTGCAAGCCTGCAAGACAAGACAAGCAATAAGTATTAGATTTATCACATAAACAGCAGGAAATTAAAATAATCGTTTAAATCTAGGTGACTTCGCAAAATGTGGAAATAGGATCCAGAATACTCTTAAAACGCGTTCAAAACGCATTCAGACCGCTCAAAACCCATCGGGTCAACCATCGCTAACCGAAAAAATGCCACGGGCACCAAAAAATGTTTTAAAACTCCACCGCCTCATTTCCCGCCCATTGGCATGACTATTGCTATCGGCGTGTCAAAAAACATGTTGGCCGATATTCTCTATTTGGCCGATGTTCACTTCATCTGCATGATATTCTTGGAAATATGATGCTCCCACTTTCAAATGTCCAGATGATGTCATCAGGATGTTTCGCTTCTACATATTGGGGAAAAGAACAACATCATCATTATCATCATGTTGAAGGACAATAGGAGGATATGGAATATGATCCTGCTGCTGAGGAAATGAAAATGATGGTGACATCATCGTCATATTCGGGCTTCATTAAAATGCAAAAGATGACATCATCATCATATTCAGTTAAGATCAGGGGATAATTGTAATATCGAGTCACCTAAGGAGCATGATCAGGATGATGAATGTAATATGACCCCTTTGCGGCCAAGGCAACCCTCTCGAAAGATCAGGATGATGATGATCATCAGGATATTTGGGGCTTTTGTCGAACTTTAGAATAAGACGTCATCATCATATTCGTGAACCGGATCGTGTTTTGGAAAATATCCTGCCGAAGGGAAATGTGATGATGATGATCATCAGGATATTAGCTTCTTCGTTTATCAGATCGGGATGACGTCATCATGATAGCCGGAGCCTTTTTTAGAACATGACATCATCAGGATGTTTCGCTAACCGGATCAAGTTTTGGAAAATATCCTGCCGAAGGGAAATGTGATGATGATGATCATCAGGATATTTGCAAAAGGTCGTTCTTTCTCAGCAGGAGGACTTTACGAAATATCGGGTGAACAAACAAGATCATGATGATCTTGACAACATGAAAAAAAATATGATGATCACTTGCGATTATCAGGTTTGACCAAAACTTTGACTGTGCATAACTTCCACATATGGACGAATTTTCAAGTGAAGTAAAAGGCAAACCTGCATGGAATTTCAAGCTCTTTCTAAATATGAGGTCACAGAAACAAAATATGAACTTTGACAAACTGACCTCATGATGATGATGCACTTCATCCTGACCTTCATGATGATGATGCACTTGACTCATTTTTCCCAAACCGCCAGAAAGCAGACAAACACAAGCAGAAGCAAAAAGCAAAACATCAGCAGGGGTCCCCATTTTGCTAAGGAGCATAATGGGGCGTGTTGTGAACATCACAACAACTAGCAACCAAAACAAAATAATTAAATTCAAAGTGTTCAAGGAAACTAGATGACATGAACTCATAACTTCCAACTATCTTTCCTGTAAATTACTATTCAGCTTGAGACTCAAAGTATTCAATAAAGATGCATGAATTTCTATTTTCAGTTTAGTTGTGTGCACGTGATTAATTATCCTCATCTTGAAGATCGGTTGAACAAACCAGTGACTGACATTAGCCTACGTAGGTGAGGATATTCCCTCATAGCTGACCGGATAGAGCCTTGCTGCCAGCGAGCGTCTATAGCCCCGGCAAGGTTATCGTTACAATTCTCCTAAGTAGAGCCCCACTGCCAATGAGCGTCCATAGCCCCGGTAGAGTTACTTAGATGGCTTAATCTAGATTTTTAGTATAATCCGCTTTATTTATTTATTTATTTTTTGTTTTCTAATTTTGAAAGATTTCATAAGATATAGCAATCTGTAACTTCATGATGCAAGGAGTGGACACTTGCTAAAATTAAGCTAAGAATTGTAATGGTAGCAAGGGTGACCTCTAAATTTTCACCTAATATCTACATTGGTAAGTTCAACAAACCCAAGGATTTTAGGTGTGTCATCGTGAGAAACCTGCTTCAAATTCTCAATCACATTTATTGAATACAAAACTTCAGAAGATGAACAACTCTCTACATTCATGACAGTGACAAATTATGTGTAAATTGCAAATGATTAACTTGAATATCCTAAATTTTATACTGTTTTGAATGGTTGCTAGTTTTGCTCCTTAATACTCTAAAGTAAAATAAAGATCCCTGCTGAGGAGACAACAAACAAACCAAACAAACAGGCTGTACAAACAACACAACAAAAGAAAAAACTGTACAAACAGAAAGAAACAAAAAGCAAAACCAAATAGAGGACAAGCTATACAAACAACTAACCTAAAAAGAAAACAGCAAAAGAAGAACACAAAAACAAAAACAACTACCCTACCAGACTATATACAAGCCTCTACAAGGTAATTAGAAACCCAGGAAAAAGACCCAAAAACACCCCTACTTGCATATTTCTTTAGGTTGTGCAGGAGTAACAGGGTACTAGTTATGGTCCTCATCCTAGCAGATTTATCTTTGAATTCTGAAAAAAATTCTGGTATTCTAAATTCATTGTGTTTATCAGAATAGCTCTTAACTAGTAACTGAGGCATCTCATCAGGTTTATGATTAATCCATATGCATGTCCTATGTCTTGAATTTCCATAATCAAAATAGCATTTATCATTGTTTACTAAGGCGAGGAAAGAGACAACCTGTTGTGCCTTTAGCTCTGTGGAACACACTTGTTTATTGATAGCTGGCTCTTCATTTAACTCTGCATTTTCATTGCCCAGCTCTATGTCTAGTCCTTTTTCAAGTTGAAAGATGAATGACTCTAGATGTATCATATCTTCATCTTCATCCAGCTTTGTTCCTTCATTCTGGATGTTCAGTTTATCCTCAAATTTAGCACACCTCTCAATGTTCTCATTAGTTTCCTGCACATCAGCACTTAAGTAAGTATCTTGATCATCATAATCTGACATACATAAATTAATCATTTCTAAATCACTTGAGAGTAAAGGTGGAACAACATCCTTAGATTGACAAGAATACTCCCCTGTTTTATTTTTAACATGGCATGGGGGTGATGTCTGATTGTGTACAGCAGCTCCATGATCCTCTGTATCCTCTTCTTTCCAGAATTGTTCATCATATAACTCACATTTATCATTCAGTGAAGAGTCTAATCCTATTGACCTACAACAATCTTGAACTTGGTCATTCAATTTAAAGAAGTCGGTCGTAACACTAGGATTTTCTTTCTTTTCTATGACTTCACTAGTTTCTACAGTAGGGATCTTATCAGTTTTAGTGTATTTTAATTTTGCCAATGCTTGTTTACATTTCTTTGCCAAATCATGTTCGTTAAAACTTTTCAGGTCAGACCCAGAGGTTTCTTCTTGACAAATATTCCTTAGTAGTTCTATATATTTATCAAATGTATCAAGATGAACCTCACTTTCCTTTTCTTTTTCATTAAATCCTTTTTCCTTATTATCTAGAAAAGGAACATGAGCTGTGATTTCTTCTCTGCATTTTTTAGGATATTTATACTTTTCACTAACTTTAATCACAGCTAGATCCTGACGAAAAGATAGATTTTCTTTTTACCATCACATGATTCCTGGAAAGAGATCTTACTATCCTTTATTCTTAGCATTGGTTCCATCTTTGTATCCTCTGCATATTTAATGACCATTGATGCTGCATCCTCCTGTCGCTCAATAATCTCCTCATTTCCCTGCCAACTTTCAGCCTTATACACATCTGAGAGAGAGATTAGTCCTTTCAAATATAAATCTAATCTCGTAAGGAAAGCTAGACAATTAAGCTCACCATGCTCTATGGACTTATGTATCCGACACCTTCCAAATAAACCATAGCTATGTAAATTTTTAGGATAAAGCTGGTTATTCAAAGCTTTCTGAAATGAAGGAATGTCAACTTGAAAACTGTCCCTATATGAGTCCATTAAAAATGGGACCTTCTTTCAACTTTTTAGGCCTTTGAAATTTTATGAGATCTAACATATCTCTGAATATAACATTTAAAACTCAAAATTTTAACCCTAAACCAAATCAGGCCCTCCTTCTAGCGCCAGAAAACTGTTGATGATTGTTTTGATGCAATCATAACAATAAGTTAAAATTCACATGAAATGAACTGAAACTATACTTGAAAGATAAGAAGGAATCATTTGAGATTCAACTAATCCCAAGTCTACAATGGTTCGGTTGGTCAAGTTCAGTTGGTCAATGTGAAGCTGTAATGTTCAAGGGGCCTTACGTAGTTTAGGTTTGTTTGGTGGTTTACTGGACTAAGAATATGCAAAAAGGTCATGAGATATGTCAATACTTTTCATTCCTTTGCATAAAAGTGTTACTATGCTGCAAGTTTTAGATGGTTTTCTTGAATTTTTTTTTGCAGCTTTCTTTTTTATCTGTTTATGAAAACTGTCTACTTATAGCTCTGTTATGCATGCTTCTTCAAATTTGAGACAATTTCCTTTAGATTTCTACATTTTCAGCTAAATATTCAGATGGGTTGGGAAAAGTTAGAAAGATCTAATCTATACCTCATTTAATCTACCGAAGGATCTAATTGTTTCTGTTATGCACTATGTAAATACCACAGTAATTTGATCAAATCCACAGTAAAAACCTTAAATGCAAGTTCTGAGCATTTTCACAAACATACATTTAAAATTGCAAGCTCTCAAAGAAAAGAGTTTCAAAACACAAAGAAGAGCAGGAGAACACTCAGAAGATAGATGCAGAACTCCAGATTCTATTGTATTAGAAACGAATAGTCATACATGATTTACAATGTAGGAATGACTCTTAGTTTCATTGATCATACTACTGAGAACTTACAAGCTTTACAGATACAGTAAGGCAGCCAGACATTCCACGTGCACCTTACTGCAGACAAACAGGCGACCTCCTTTTTCTACCTCTAAACTATGCTATCTTGCTGTATGTTCCTAAAAGAAAATCCTGTTGTAGCCCCTGTTGTTTTCCTAAAATCCCTGTTGTCAAGTATTACAGTGTAGAGAGGCACAATATAAAGACATTCTGATTGTCCTCACTACAGCAGAAACCTAACTGAACCCCTGGTTCAAACCCCTGGTTACAGCAATAAATACAGGTGAACCAGCTCTTCAAAATATCTCTGAGCAGTGTCAAATCTGGGCGAAATATTGCCCCTTCTAAGAAGTTCCGGCAGCTCAGCAATAACTTCTGTTTGTCTGTTGCAGTAATACCTCCAGCTGCAACTTTGTTCTTTACTTGAATGGCCTTGACTTTTTCACACTTCGTCTTTATCTTCCTGCTCCTGAGATCGGATTTTCTTCCTCCATGAGGTCACTGTGTTGACTTTCCAGCTGCTTCCTCAACTGCAAGCCTGCAAGACAAGACAAGCAATAAGTATTACATTTATCACATAAACAGCAGGAAATTAAAATAATCGTTTAAATCCAGGTGACTGCGCAAAATGTGGAAATCGGATCCAGAATACTCTTAAAACGCGTTCAAAACGCATTCAGACCGCTCAAAACCCATCAGGTCAACCATCGCTGACCGAAAAAATGCCACGGGCACCAAAAAATGTTTTAAAACTCCACCGCCTCATTTCCCGCCCATCGGCATGACTATTGCTATCGGCGTGTCAAAAAACATGTTGGCCGATATTCTCTATTTGGCCGATGTTCACTTCATCTGCATGATATTCTTGGAAATATGATGCTCCCACTTTCAAATGTCCAGATGACGTCATCAGGATGTTTCGCTTCTGCATATTGGGGAAAAGAACAACATCATCATTATCATCATGTTGGAGGAGAATAGGAGGATATGGAATATGATCCTGCTGCTGAGGAAAGGAAAATGATGGTGACGTCATCGTCATATTCGGGCTTCATTAAAATGCAAAAGATGACGTCATCATCATATTCAGTTAAGATCAGGGGATAATTGTAATATCGGGTCACCTAAGGAGCATGATCAGGATGATGAATGTAATATGACCCCTTTGCGGCCAAGGCAACCCTCTCGAAAGATCAGGATGATGATGATCATCAGGATATTTGGGGCTTTTGTCGAACTTTAGAATAAGACGTCATCATCATATTCGTGAACCGGATCATGTTTTGGAAAATATCCTGCCGAAGGGAAATGTGATGATGATGATCATCAGGATATTAGCTTCTTCGTTTATCAGATCGGGATGATGTCATCATGATATCCGGAGCCTTTTTTAGAACATGACGTCATCAGGATGTTTCGCTAACTGGATCATGTTTTGGAAAATATCCTGCCGAAGGGAAATGTGATGATGATGATCATCAGGATATTTGCAAAATGTCGTTATTTCTCGGCAGGAGGACTTTATGAGATATCAGGTGAACAAACAAGATCATGATGATCTTGACAACATGAAAAAAAATATGATGATCACTTGCGATTATCAGGTTTGACCAAAACTTTGACTGTGCATAACTTCCACATATGGACGAATTTTCAAGTGAAGTAAAAGGCAAACCTGCATGGAATTTCAAGCTCTTTCTAAATATGAGGTCACAGAAACAAAATATGAACTTTGACAAACTGACCTCATGATGATGATGCACCTCATCCTGACCTTCATGATGATGATGCACCTGACTCATTTTTACCAAACCGCCAGAAAGCAGACAAACACAAGCAGAAGCAAAAAGCAAAACATCAGCAGGGGTCCCCATTTTGCTAAGGAGCATAATGGGGCGTGTTGTGAACATCACAACAACTAGCAACCAAAACAAAACAATTAAATTCAAAGTGTTCAAGGAAACTAGATGACATGAACTCATAACTTCCAACTATCTTTCCTGTAAATTACTATTCAGCTTGAGACTCAAAGTATTCAATAAAGATGCATGAATTTCTATTTTCAGTTTAGTTGTGTGCACGTGATTAATTATCCTCATCTTGAAGATCGGTTGAACAAACCAGTGACTGACATTAGCCTACGTAGGTGAGGATATTCCCTCATAGCCGACCGGATAGAGCCTTGCTGCCAGCGAGCGTCTATAGCCCCGGCAAGGTTATCGTTACAATTCTCCTAAGTAGAGCCCCACTGCCAGCGAGTGTCCATAGCCCCGGTAGAGTTACTTAGATGGCTTAATCTGGATTTTCAGTATAATCCGCTTTATTTATTTATTTATTTTTTTGTTTTCTAATTTTGAAAGATTTCATAAGATATAGCAATCTGTAACTTCATGATGCAAGGAGTGGACACTTACTGAAATTAAGCTGAGAATTGTAATGGTAGCAAGGGTGACCTATGATTTTTCACCTAATATCTACACTGGTAAGTTCAACAAACCCAAGGATTTTAGGTGTGTCATCGTGAGAAACCTGCTTCGAATTCTCAATCACATTTATTGAATACAAAACTTCAGAAGATGAACAACTCTCTACATTCATGACAGTGACAAATTATGTGTAAATTGCAAATGATTAACTTGAATATCCTAAATTTTATACTATTTTGAATGGTTGCTAGTTTTGCTCCTTAATACTCTAAAGTAAAATAAAGATCCCTGCTGAGGAGACAACAAACAAACCAAACAAACAGGCTGTACAAACAACACAACAAAAGAAAAAACTGTACAAACAGAAAGAAACAAAAAGCAAAAACAAACAGAGGACAAGCTATACAAACAACTAACCTAAAAAGAAAACAGCAAAAGAAGAACACACAAACAAAAACAACTACCCTACCAGACTATATACAAGCCTCTACAAGGCAATTAGAAACCCAGGAAAAAGACCCAAAAACACCCCTACTTGCATATTTCTTTAGGTTGTGCAGGAGTAACAGGGTACTAGTTATGGTCCTCATCCTAGCAGATTTATCTTTGAATTCTGAAAAAAATTCTGGTATTCTAAATTCATTGTGTTTATCAGAATAGCTCTTAACTAGTAACTGAGGCATCTCATCAGGTTTATGATTAATCCATATGCATGTCCTATGTCTTGAATTTCCATAATCAAAATAGCATTTATCATTGTTTACTAAGGAAAGGAAAGAGACAACCTGATGTGCCTTTAGCTCTGTGGAACACACTTGTTTATTGATAGCTGGCTCTTCATTTAACTCTGCATTTTCATTGCCCAGCTGTATGTCTAGTCCTTTTTCAAGTTGAAAGATGAATGACTCTAGATGTATCATATCTTCATCTTCATCCAGCTTTGTTCCTTCATTCTGGATGTTCAGTTTATCCTCAAATTTAGCACACCTCTCAATGTTCTCATTAGTTTCCTGCACATCAGCACTTAAGTAAGTATCTTGATCATCATAATCTGACATACATAAATTAATCATTTCTAAATCACTTGAGAGTAAAGGTGGAACAACATCCTTAGATTGACAAGAATACTCCCCTGTTTTATTTTTAACATGGCATGGGGGTGATGTCTGATTGTGTACAGCAGCTCCATGATCCTCTGTATCCTCTTCTTTCCAGAATTGTTCATCATATAACTCACATTTATCATTCAGTGAAGAGTCTAATCCTATTGACCTACAACAATCTTGAACTTGGTCATTCAATTTAAAGAAGTCGGTCGTAACACTAGGATTTTCTTTCTTTTCTATGACTTCACTAGTTTCTACAGTAGGGATCTTATCAGTTTTAGTGTATTTTAATTTTGCCAATGCTTGTTTACATTTCTTTGCTAAATCATGTTCGTTAAAACTTTTCAGGTCAGACCCAGAGGTTTCTTCTTGACAAATATTCCTTAGTAGTTCTATATATTTATCAAATGTATCAAGATGAACCTCACTTTCCTTTTCTTTTTCATTAAATCCTTTTTCCTTATTATCTAGAAAAGGAACATGAGCTGTGATTTTTTCTCTGCATTTTTTAGGATATTTATACTTTTCACTAACTTTAATCACAGCTGGATCCTGACGAAAAGATAGATTTTTTTTTTTACCATCACATGATTCCTGGAAAGAGATCTTACTATCCTTTATTCTTAGCATTGGTTCCATCTTTGTATCCTCTGCATATTTGATGACCGTTGATGCTGCATCCTCCTGTCGCTCAATAATCTCCTCATTTCCCTGCCAACTTTCAGCCTTATACACATCTGAGAGAGAGATTAGTCCTTTCAAATATAAATCTAATCTCGTAAGGAAAGCTAGACAATTAAGCTCACCATGCTCTATGGACTTATGTATCCGACACCTTCCAAATAAACCATAGCTATGTAAATTTTTAGGATAAAGCTAGTTATTCAAAGCTTTCTAAAATGAAGGAATGTCAACTTGAAAACTGTCCCTATATGAGTCCATTAAAAATGGGACCTTCTTTCAACTTTTTAGGCCTTTGAAATTTTATGAGATCTAACATATCTCTGAATATAACATTTAAAACTCAAAATTTTAACCCTAAACCAAATCAGGCCCTCCTTCTAGCGCCAGAAAACTGTTGATGATTGTTTTGATGCAATCATAACAATAAGTTAAAATTCACATGAAATGAACTGAAACTATACTTGAAAGATAAGAAGGAATCATTTGAGATTCAACTAATCCCAAGTCTACAATGGTTCAGTTGGTCAAGTTCAGTTGGTCAATGTGAAGCTGTAATGTTCAAGGGGCCTTACGTAGTTTAGGTTTGTTTGGTGGTTTACTGGACTAAGAATATGCAAAAAGGTCATGAGATATGTCAATACTTTTCATTCCTTTGCATAAAAGTGTTACTATGCTGCAAGTTTTAGATGGTTTTCTTGAATTTTTTTTTGCAGCTTTCTTCTTTATCTGTTTATGAAAACTATCTACTTATAGCTCTGTTATGCATGCTTCTTCAAATTTGAGACAATTTCCTTTAGATTTCTACGTTTTCAGCTAAATATTCAGATGGGTTGGGAAAAGTTAGAAAGATCTAATCTATACCTCATTTAATCTACCGAAGGATCTAATTGTTTCTGTTATGCACTATGTAAATACCACAGTAATTTGATCAAATCCACAGTAAAAACCTTAAATGCAAGTTCTGAGCATTTTCACAAACACACATTTAAAATTGCAAGCTCTCAAAGAAAAGAATTTCAAAACACAAAGAAGAGCAGGAGAACACTCAGAAGATAGATGCAGAACTCCAAATTCTATTGTATTAGAAACGAATAGTCATACATGATTTACAATGTAGGAATGACTCTTAGTTTCATTGATCATACTACTGAGAACTTACAAGCTTTACAGATACAGTAAGGCAGCCATACATTCCACGCGCACCTTACTGGAAACAAACAGGCGACCTCCTTCTTCTACCTCTAAACTATGCTATCTTGCTGTATGTTCCTAAAAGAAAATCCTGTTGTAGCCCCTGTTGTTTTCCTAAAATCCCTGTTGTCAAGTATTACAGTGTAGAGAGGCACAATATAAAGACATTCTGATTGTCCTCACTACAGCAGAAACCTAACTGAACCCCTGGTTCAAACCCCTGGTTACAGCAATAAATACAGGTGAACCAGCTCTTCAAAATATCTCTGAGCAGTGTCAAATCTGGGCGAAATATTGCCCCTTCTAAGAAGTTCCGGCAGCTCAGCAATAACTTCTGTTTGTCTGTTGCAGTAATACCTCCAGCTGCAACTTTGTTCTTTACTTGAATGGCCTTGACTTTTTTCGCACTTCGTCTTTATCTTCCTGCTCCTGAGATCGGATTTTCTTCCTCCATGAGGTCACTGTGTTGACTTTCCAGCTGCTTCCTCTACTACAAGCCTGCAAGACAAGACAAGCAATAAGTATTACATTTATCACATAAACAGCAGGAATTTAAAATAATCGTTTAAATCGAGGTGACTGCGCAAAATGTGGAAATTGGATCTAGAATACTCTTAAAACGCGTTCAAAACACATTCAGACCGCTCAAAACCCATCGGGTCAACCATCGCTGACCAAAAAAATGCCACGGGTGCCAAAAAATGTTTTAAAACTCCACCGCCTCATTTCCCGCCCATTGGCATGACTATTGCTATCGGCGTGTCAAAAAACATGTTGGCCAATATTCTCTATTTGGCCGATGTTCACTTCATCTGCATGATATTCTTGGAAATATGATGCTCCCACTTTCAAATGTCCAGATGACGTCATCAGGATGTTTCGCTTCTGCATATTGGGGAAAAGAGCAACATCATCATTATCATCATGTTGAAGGAGAATAGGAGGATATGGAATATGATCCTACTGCTGAGGAAAGGAAAATGATGGTGACATCATCATCATATTCAGGCTTCATTAAAATGCAAAAGATGACGTCATCATCATATTCAGTTAAGATCAGGGGATAATTGTAATATCGGGTCACCTAAGGAGCATGATCAGGATGATGAATGTAATATGACCCCTTTGCAGGCAAGGCAACCCTCTCGAAAGATCAGGATGATGATGATCATCAGGATATTTGGGGCTTTTGTCGAACTTTAGAATAAGACGTCATCATCATATTCGTGAACCGGATCGTGTTTTGGAAAATATCCTGCCGAAGGGAAATGTGATGATGATGATCATCAGGATATTAGCTTCTTCGTTTATCAGATCAGGATGACGTCATCATGATATCCGGAGCCTTTTTTAGAACATGACGTCATCAGGATGTTTCGCTAACCAGATCATTTTTTGGAAAATATCCTGCCGAAGGGAAATGTGATGATGATGATCATCAGGATATTTGCAAAAGGTCGTTCTTTCTCGGCAGGAGGACTTTACGAAATATCGGGTGAACAAACAAGATCATGATGATCTTGACAACATGAAAAAAAATATGATGATCACTTGCGATTATCAGGTTTGACCAAAACTTTGACTGTGCATAACTTCCACATATGGACGAATTTTCAAGTGAAGTAAAAGGCAAACCTGCATGGAATTTCAAGCTCTTTCTAAATATGAGGTCACAGAAACAAAATATGAACTTTGACAAACTGACCTCATGATGATGATGCGCCTCATCCTGACCTTCATGATGATGATGCACCTGACTCATTTTTACCAAACCGCCAGAAAGCAGACAAACATAAGTAGAAGCAAAAAGCAAAACATCAGCAGGGGTCCCCATTTTGCTAAGGAGCATAATGGGGCGTGTTGTGAACATCACAACAACTGGCAACCAAAACAAAACAATTAAATTCAAAGTGTTCAAGGAAACTAGATGACATGAACTCATAACTTCCAACTATCTTTCCTGCAAATTACTATTCAGCTTGAGACTCAAAGTATTCAATAAAGATGCATGAATTTCCATTTTAAGTTTAGTTGTGTGCACGTGATTAATTATCCTCATCTTGAAGATCGGTTGAACAAACTAGTGACTGACATTAGCCTACGTAGGTGAGGATATTCCCTCATAGCCGACCAGATAGAGCCTTGCTGCCAGCGAGCGTCTATAGCCCCGCAAGGTTATCGTTACAATTCTCCTAAGTAGAGCCCCACTGCTGGCGAGCGTCCATAGCCCCGGTAGAGTTACTTAGATGGCTTAATCTAGATTTTCAGTATAATCTGTTTTATTTATTTATTTATTTTTTTGTTTTCTAATTTTGAAAGATTTCATAAGATATAGCAATCTGTAACTTCATGATGCAAGGAGTGGACACTTGCTGAAATTAAGCTGATAATTGTAATGGTAGCAAGGGTGACCTCTAATTTTTCACCTAATAACTACATTGGTAAGTTCAACAAACCCAAGGATTTTAGGTGTGTCATCGTGAGAAACCTGCTTCGAATTCTCAATCACATTTATTGAATACAAAACTTCAGAAGATGAACAACTCTCTACATTCATGACAGTGACAAATTATGTGTAAATTGCAAATGATTAACTTGAATATCCTAAATTTTATACTATTTTGAATGGTTGCTAGTTTTGCTCCTTAATACTCTAAAGTAAAATAAAGATCCCTGCTGAGGAGACAACAAACAAACCAAACAAACAGGCTGTACAAACAACACAACAAAAGAAAAAACTGTACAAACAGAAAGAAACAAAAAGCAAAAACAAACAGAGGACAAGCTATAAAAACAACTAACCTAAAAAGAAAATAGCAAAAGAAGAACACAAAAACAAAAACAACTACCCTACCAGACTATATACAAGCCTCTACAAGGCAATTAGAAACCCAGGAAAAAGACCCAAAAACACCCCTACTTGCATATTTCTTATTGTTGACAGCTTTAGTCCATCTAGTACAATAATCAGTGATTATTAAGACATACCTGTGGCCTGAAGATGATGGAGGATTGATGGGCCCTATAAAATCCATGCCCTGTTGAGCAAATGGGTGCATCTCCATCACTAGTTACAAAGGTTGAGCAGCATATCTTTCTCTGTTAGTAGCAACCTAACGGGTGTGACAACATTTAATATGTTCAGTAGTATCCTTCAAGATAGTAGGCCAATAGTATCCCGCTCTCAGGATAGCATGAGCAGTAGCTAAGTGTGATCCATGTGCAGTTCCAAACTTATCATGCAATTTTGCTAAAACTTTATGGCTTCTTGCCTATCCAGGCATCTGAGATATATTCCTTCATAGTTCCTTTTCAAAAGGACTCCTCCTTTTATCATATACCTCTGTGATCTTATTTTCAGGGCTCTCCTCTATGAAGCATACAATTTTGATGGGCATCTTCCAGTAATCAAGACATGCCTGATATTTGAATACCACTCTTTATCTTCTTTGGAATTAACTACATATTGTTGACTCATGAAGTTAGGATTAGTTTCATAAATCATTTGGCTTAAATCTTGTTCCCTTACTAACTTCATGGGTGATATATCCATATCATATTCTTGGAGCACTGTTATCCATTTGGGTCTCTTTTCTCCTGGCTCAATTTGCATTAGGAGCATCTTTACTGCTGCATTTGGTACTACAACAATAATCTTACTTCTTAAGATGTAATGTCTAAATTTCTTGACTGCTTGAACTAGAGCAAGAGCTTGCCTTTCAACATCCATGTATCTAAGCTCTACATCCTTAAATGGACAACTCATAAAGGTGATAGGTTTTTCTTCATTGGCTTAATTTCTTTGTGTCAGTATTGCTGCAGATGTATGCTCTGAAGCAAATGAATAAATGTAGAAATATCTTGTATAATCTGGACTAATCAGAATAGGAGCATCAGTTATGGCTTTCTTGATATCCTCAAATGCTGCTCTTGCTTCAGGAGACCATTCAATTTTGGTATCTTTTTTTAGCATTGCATTAAGTGGTCTGACAATCTCTGCAAATCCAGTAATGAACTTCCTAACAAAATTTATCTTGCCAAGATAGGATTTAAGTTCTTTCTTACTTCTAGGTAGTTGTAGCTTCATGGTTGATTCTACCCTAGAAGGATTAATGATAATTCCATTTTCTTTTATCAAATGGCCTAGCAATTTAGTAGTTGTCACTCCAAATATACACTTCTTGGGATTGAGTGAGATACCAATTTTCTCACACTTCTTAAGCACCTTCCTGAGGTCTTCTATATGATCACCCCTTTTCTTTGAGAAAACAATCAAGTCATCCATGTAAATGACTATGCACTTGCCAATCAAGCCTCTGAAAGCTATATCCATTACACATTGAAAGGTGGCACCAGCATTTATCAATCCAAAAGGCATGCGCCTATAAGAAAATATACCCCACTTGGTAGTGAAGACAGTCTTCAACCTGTCTCTTTTATCTACCATCACTTGGTTATAACCTGAGAAACCATCCAAGAATGACATCATCTGGGCACTATTTACTACTTGTAAGACTTCATCTAGTAAAGGTAAAGGATAGTTGTCCTTTTCAGAAGCTTTATTTAGGTTTCTGAAGTCTACACATAGCCTGATATCACCTTCTTACAAGGACCAGATTTGCCACCCATGTCGAATGTCTTACTAGAAATATGATTCTACCATTGAGCAACTTCTTCACTTCTTCAAAGATGATGGGTTCTAACAAGGCATTGACAGGTCTCTATTTTTGCCTGAATCACTTGGCATCCGGCTTCAATGGTATGGTATGAGTGATGATGGAAGTATCATAAGTCTTCAATTCATCATACGTCTAGGTGATAACATGGATGTAATCCTTAAGTGCTTGAGTTATCCCTACCATTTCTTCTTCTATACAAACTTTGCCAATCAGTACATTCCTTACTTCCTCATCTTGTCCTATATTGATTGGTGAGTATTCTCCTCTATTAGTCTCTGGGAGATCTTTTTGTTTTAGCATATAAATTAAATGCTCTTTCTAATTCTATCATACCTTTGGGGATCTTGTTACTAGGCAGATCCATGATCTCCTCTTCTTCCCAGATATGATCTTCTACATTTTTTTCATCTATAATCTGTGCATCAAATATATCTCTATTTGATATGAAATCCAATATGTGTTGATCATCATCAAATACCTAGAGATTAGTAACATTATTAGGTACACAGGGCACTGTTATCAACTTAACTGAGAATCTCTTCAAACCAAAAATAGGCAATGGTTCTGAAGTACTTGTAGCCTGCACCAAAGCATATTCACTATGATTCTATTCTCTGGGTACATGGGTGATGTTGAATGCATCAAATTCTTCTATTAAATCCCATGCCCTATGTCTATAATTTGACAACTTCATATAGTTACAAGAGTATATGTCTCTTACTTGTTTTACCACCAATTCTGAATCTCCATAGACATATAGAATCTTCACTCTTTTCTTGAGTGCAAACAATAACCCATGAATTAAAGCTTTGATGTCAGAGCATCCCTGGTTCAAGAGCAATCTTGCATCAACCAAAAACATTTGCATCTTAGTTTGTTTTCATTTTAGTTCTTTCATTTTTCAGGTTCAGTCTAGGTAGTGCAGTCAAAAGTAGTTCAGCTTGTGGTCCAATTTTGGCATTTCGCATCTTGCGGACCTAGAATTAGCATATACATTTATTCCTCTACATCATATCAAGAATTCAGAGCATTTGGATAAGTTACCGGAAAGATATCGCTATCAGAAGATCAACTATTTTCTTAGAGCAGAGTATTCTAACAATTTCAGATAATCAGCTAAAGGAGAAGGCTTGTGGATCATTCCTTCACTTGCGGATCCTAATGACACATCATTTAATGATCCTTGGTTCGTGGCCAACCTTCCCCAAAGGTCTATATGTTGTTCCATTCATTTGAGGAAGTGTTCTATGCATTTAGGTTTGACCTATCTATGAACACATTACATCTCTTCATTGGAGTTTTTGACCTTCCTTAGCCGATGTAGAGGAATCTAATGGTCTGGAAATGATATATATTGATGTAATATATACTTAGGAAGGCATTTCTCAAATAGCTATACACATAGGAAAGAACTGATAGTTTAGATTTTTGTGTAAAAGAGCCTCAAAGTTGTATCTTGCACATGTATGTAATCAAGCTTTTGAGCCCTAGTTGTAAGCCCACATATTACCAACGAATCTTTGTTTTGAATTCTATGATATACTAAATGATAGAATCTACAGATGTTCTATATTCTTGTGTTGTTTCCTTTGTGTTTACTCTTGCTCCATGGTCTAGACAGTTCATTATGTGAACCCTCCTATCGTGATTGCACCAAGTGGTATCAGAGTGAAAGTTTGATTCTTTGGAGCGAATTGGCAAAGGGGATACTTGTTGTAAGTAGATTGCTGATCTGAGGTAGGTTACTTGTGTGCAACTAATCACTGATTTAGAGGTAGTTGTCACTTGTAGCCTAATCACTGAATTGAGGCAGTTTGTACTTGATCCTAGGAAGATGCTACCGCAAAGAGTTCCTCCTGTTGCTACAATGGCTAATAGAATGGATGAGATGATGGAATTGATGAGAATAATATGAATCTATTTGGATGTTGTTGAGGAAGATAGGTGAAGAGGATTGACACCGAGACCTAATGTTGAAAGTGATGATGAAGAAGAATTTCAATCTGTTGAACAAATTGGCAAAACCCTAGAAGGTCATGAAGATGAAGAATCAGATCAAGTAAAGATGTTGCAACCTATTTCAAAGATTGGAAAGAGACCTAGAGTTGATGTGTCTAATTATACTAGTAATATGAATCCTAAAGAGTTGATTGATTGGATAAATGACATGGAAGAATATTTTGAATATGAAGAAATAGAAGATCTGAAAAAGGTGAAATTTGCAAAGACAAAGTTGAAAGGACATGCTACTATATGGTGGAAAGAAGTTTAGTTGGAAAGAAACAGAAGAGGAAAAGAAAAGATTACAAAATGGGACCAAATGGTGACAAAGTTGAAGAATCAGTTCATACCTACTGACTATGAATTGAAGTTGTTGAAAAGATTGCAAAACCTAGGACAAAAGGAGAAATCTATGAAGGAGTATACCGAAGAATTTCATAAGATGATCATAAGGATAGGACATAGTGAAGAAAGCAAGGAGAAAGTGGCTAGATACATCAATGGACTGAGATTTAACCTTCCAGAAGAATTAAGCTTGGTAAGGATGACATCTTTGGAGGAAGCATATCAATTTGCACTGAAAGTTGAAGAGAAGCTGAATAAGAAACATGATCAAAGACAGAGAGGTAGAGGAGGAAAATTTTAGAAAGGAAGATCATTTTCTGGATATGATAGATCATTTGTGGAGTAGAAAAAGTTTGACATCCTATTGAAGAAGGATGACAGAGATAACATTACCTACCGGAGAGATGATAGAAATTTTTACTGGAGAGGAAACCCTAGTGCATACCAGAATGAAGGATATAGGAGAGAAGGTAGAGGATTTGATAAGAGAACATTTAGAGGTACTTATTTCAAGTGTGGTGGTGAAGGACATAGAGCATTTGAATATAATCAGGGTAGTACAAGCAAGAAAATAGAAAATAGTGGAAGAGCAACCTATGTTGAAGAAGAGCCTATTGAATCACCTTATTCAGTTGGCAATCCAGAGAAAGGAGAATCACTGGTGATGAGCAAAGCACTATTTCAAATAGAGACACACTAAGCCCTATCAGATAGCATGGATTTAGGATGATCATAAGGTACTAGTGAGTGAACAATGTTTGGTAAAATTTCATATTGGATCTTATCATGATGAAGTCTTGTGTGATATTATGCCTATGGATGTTTGTCATATCTTGTTGGGTAGACCTTGGCAGTATGATAGAAAAGCTATGCATGATGGGAGAAAAAATACATATACTATAATAGCAAATGGAAAGAGAAATACTTTGATTCCTTTGGAGGATGACCCTAAGAGTGAAGTATGTGGGAATGCTAGAATTTGTTTGGTAGATGGAAGGAAATTTCTGGATGGTTTGAGACATGAGAATATGTGTTATGCCTTGATTCCTAAGAAGCTTGAAGCACTAAAGAAAGAAACCAAAGAAGAAGAACTGGAGGAGATAAGAGAATTGCTGACAGAGTATGAAGGCATCATATCAGATAATATACCTAAAGGATTACCACCTATAAGGAGTATTAGTCATCACATGGATCTTATACCGGGAGCAAGTTTGCCTAACAAAGTAGCACATAGGATGACACCGGCAGAGAATGAAGAATTGAATAGATAGATACAAGAGTTGTTGAGGAAAGGTTTAGTCAGAGAAAGTTTGAGTCCTTATGCAGTACTTGCAGTTTTGGCTCTAAAGAAAGATGGAGAATGGAGAATGTGTACTGATTCCAGAGCAATAAACAAGATCATAGTTAACTATAGATTTCCTTTACCTAGGATAGATGATATCAGGATTGTTTGAGTGGAGAAAAATATTTCACAAAGATAGACTTGAAGAGTGGATACCATTAGATCAGAATCAAAGAAGGAGATAAATGGAAGACTGCTTTTAAGACAAATGAAGGACTATATGAGTGGTTAGTGATGCCTTTTGGATTAACAAATGCACCGAGTACCTTCATGAGATTGATGAATGAGGTCTTGAAGAAATTCTTGGGTAAGTTTGTGATTGTGTACTTGCATGATATTTTGATTTTCAGTAAGACAAAAGAAGAACATTTGTGGCATATTAGACAAGTTTTCTAGAGGATGAGAGAAGAGAAATTGTTGATAAACAACAAGAAGTGTAGTTTCATGAAGGAAGAGTTGGTATATTTGGGATTTGTGATTTCTGCGGAAGGATTGAAGATGGACCCTGAGAAACTGAAACCAATTATTGAATGGCCTACACCAGAGAGCATTGGAGAGGTTAGATCATTTCATGGTTTGGCTAGTTTCTACCAGAAGTTCATCAGAAATTTCATTTCAGTTTGTAACCCTATGATAGAGACAATGAGAGGTGACAAGAAAGATTTCAAGTGGACATCAGGAGTAAATAAAAGTTTTGAGTTGTTGAAGCAGAAAGTAATAGAGCAACCTGTTTTGGCATTACTGGATTTCAATAAGGTATTTCAAGTTGATTGTGATGCAAGTGGAAATGCAATTGGTGTAGTGTTTAGTCAAGAAGGTAGACCTGTAGCATATTTTAGTGAGAAGTTGAATGATGCAAGGAGAAGATATTAAGTTTATGATCAGGAGTTCTATGCCATAATTCAAGCCTTGAAGAAGTGGAGACACTACTTGTTGCCTAAAGAGTTTGTGTTGTATACAGATCATCAAGCTTTGTAGTATTTGAATAGTCAAGGTAAGTTGAATTAGAGACACATGAGATGGTTAGAGTTCATGTAGAGTTATACATTTATACTGAAGCATAGGAGTGGAAAATCAAACAAAGTTGCTCATGCATTGAGTAGAAGAAGAAACTTGTTGACAGAAATGAGAGTTGAAGTGTTAGGTTTTGATGAATTGAAGAAAATGTATGAGGGAGACACTGATTTTGTAGAACCTTGGAAAGCATGTAAGGAACCTATTGTGATAGATAGGAGCAAGTGGTTAGATTATTTTATTCAAGAAGATATGTTGTTCAAAGGAAGTTAGTTGTGCATACCTAGAAGTTCAATGCGAGATAATTTGATTAAGGAGAAGCATAGTAGCGGATTGGCAGGACATTTTGGCATTGATAAGACAGTGGCTTTGGTGAGTAAAAATTACTTTTGGCCTCAGATACATAAGGATGTTTAGAGATTTGTGCAGAGTTGTAGAGTTTGTCAAGTTGCAAAAGGGAATAGTCAAAACACTGGATTGTATAAATCTTTGATAGTACTGGAGAGACCTTGGGAAGACATAAGCATGGATTTTGTAATGGGATTACCTAAGACATAGAGAAGACATGATTCAATATTTGAAGTCGTTGACAAATTTTCAAAAATGGCTCATTTCATACCTTGTAAGAAGACAACTGATGTAGTGCATGTAGTTGATCTATTTTTCAAGGAGATTGTGAGATTGCATGGATTACCTAGGAGTATAGTCTCAGATAGAGATACAAAATTTATTGGATACTTTTGGAAGACACTTTAGAAGAAGATGAAGATAGATTTGAAGTTTAGTTCAACTTTTCATCCACAGACAAATGGAGAGACAGAGGTAGTGAATAGTGTAAGGAAAGCAGAGGTGCGAAATACTTCCCTAATGTTAATTCAAAGGGGATAATGCAGACAAGTAACTTTCAATTTTAATATAAATATAAATACACTAGAAAATATAGAATAAACATTCAAAATAACAAAGACCAACACCAGATGTACATGGGAAAACCCTTTCGAGTAAAAAACCCACCACCACAAGATACAATCTTTATTACAGTAAACTTTACAGTTACAATAAAGATCTCAGCTCACTTGCTCAAGTATCGATTCACAAATTATACAAACTATTCACTTTCACTGCACATTTACAGAATGAACAGTATATTCGAATCTCTTCATCAGTTTTTGACAACCTCACCAAAACTATATATATAACAGTCTTCAAGAGCAAAAATGTTTTTAACTTCTACCCTAACTATTCATTCCAACTGACTCAGCATCACTATCTCCAACCATCGCATAACTATTGTCTAACTGTTCACATTCAAGAGGACTCATTAGTCCCACATGCACCAGACATCAGTCATAGCCGTAATATATATACACGACCACAAGAAAGTTAACTATCGACACTTATGCTGACAAGACTAAACCGACTACCATTCACTGTCCATCAGAACGACTCTAGCAATTGGAGAGATATCTCCAAACGGTGCCAATGATTATTTTCTTGCCAATGTCCAACCCTTCAATCTCCATCAGAGTAATGAAGACCATCAGAGTGACATTTCAAAAATGCACCGATAGTAATGGTCTTGCCAATCCAAAACCTTCATCGAAAAGACACAAGACTATTGAAGCAACATCTCAAGGCTTGGCTGATAGTGGTTCTCACACCGACACCAACAACCCTTCATCAGAGTGACAGTTAACATCAGAGAGACTTCCAAACCTTAGACCGATAGACATATAACATTGGTTGAACCTGTTGAACCATCGAACCTGACGAGCGAAGTTCAAGTCTTCCAGTTGAACCTATTGAACCACTGAACCAATGGTTGAACTTGTTGAACCATTGAACCTGTCGAGCGAAGTTCAAGTCTTCCGGTTGAACCTGTTGAACCATTGAACCCATTGAACCATTGAACCCGACAAGTGAAGTTCAAGAGTTCACTGACAGTTCAAAACTTTGCTGATGAACAATGAACAAAAACCAACAAATGAATGAGGTTCCAAGCAGTAATTTGAGACATTAGATCTCTTCAATCTCCCATTTATCAAAGAGATTACCGCTACCTCTTAATTCGCATACGATTACTGAGTATTATGGGCCCAAAGACCCATTGCATCTGAACACCATTTGAACTTGGTTGTGCTCACTGGTTTAGTTAACACGTCAGCGACATTTTCCAAAGTGTCAATCTTTTCTAGCTTCACCTTCCTATCTTCCACCATATCATGAAAAAAGTGATATTGGACATCAATATGTTTTGTCCTAGCATGAAATGTAGGTTTCTTTGCCAAACATATAGCACTTTGACTATCACAATGAATTTGTATCTGCCCTGCATCAAAACCAACATCAGAACACAATCTTTGCAACCAAATAGCTTCTTGGCATGCACGAGTAGTTGTCATGTACTATGCCTCTATTGTGGACAAAGTGACTACAGCCTGTCGCTTGCTCATCCAACTGATAGCACCACCATTTAACGTGAATACATATCCACTGGTGGATCTTCTACTGTCAATATCCCCTACCCAATCAGAACCTACATATCCCTAAATGCTGATAGATTTTTGAGATCCAACTGAGTTTCCATGATAGTAAATAGCATAATTAGAAGTTCCCTTCAAATACCTCATAACTCTCTTCACATCATCCCAATGTGATATGCCTGGATTCACCATAAACTGGATCAAAACACCCACTGCTTGGGTAATGTCTGGCCTAGTACAAACCATTGCGTACATCAAACTGCCAACAACACTTGCATAAGGCACTTTTTTCATATCGTCAATTTCATTCGAAGATTCTGGACAATCTTCAACAGATAGTTTCATTCCTTGCAAAACTGGAACAACTAACTATTTGGAATCAGACATATTAAACTTATCAAGAACATTGGTAATATACTTGCTCTGGCTGAGCCAAATCTTTCTCTTAGATCTGTCCCTTTTGATTTCCATTCCTAGAATGTACTTTGCTGCCCCCATATTCTTCATTTTAAATTTCAAGGACAACTGAGATTTTAAATATGAGATCATCCCCTTACCATTGCCAATGAACAACATATCATCCACATACAGTGCAATTATAAGAATCTGATCACCTTCAGTTTTATAATAGACACAATGATCAGATTTAGATCACATATCCCAAAGATAAAACATACGTATCAAATTTTTGATACCACATTCTAGGAGATTGCTTCAAACCATAAAGAGACTTTTTAAGTTTACATACCAGATGTTCTTTACCTTTTACCACAAAATGCTCTAGTTGGGACATATAAATTTCTTCTTCAAGGTCCCCATGAAGAAATATTGTTGTCACATCCATTTGTGCAATTTCAAAGTCATATGTTGCTACAAGTGACAACAGAAATCTAATGGATGTCAGCTTAGCTACATGAGAAAAAATTTCTCCATAATCTATACCTTCCTTTTGAGAATACCCCTTAGCAACCAGTCTTGCATTGTACTTGTCAATACTACCATCTGGACCATATTTCTTTTTAAATACCCACTTACAGCCCACAGGTTTTCTATCTTCAGGCAAGGGCACCAGATCCCAGGTTCCATTTTTCTCCAGCAATGACATTTCATTATCCATGGCTTCCAACCAAGAATCTGAATTAGATAAACTAATAGCTTCTTTCACGGTCCTAGGTTCATCAGTATCAGTAAGCAAAGCATAGGCACAACTTGAATCAAGTACTGAAAGTCCATACCTATCTGGTTGTCTTCTTTCACGTGTAGACCACCTCAATGGTTGAGGTGCAGGTTTAGATTCTTGCTCTGGATCTAAATCTTCAGAGCTACTCGAACTCACTTTTGAATCATCTACACTTGGTGCTTGTTGTTCCTCTTTTACAGGGGTCAGAGGAATATTAACAACACTCTTTTCTTTCTTCTTTTCCATCTTCTCCAGCAGAGGATCAATAACCAAAGGTTTCATCTCTCTAAAAATTACATTCCTGCTGTAAATTACTTTTTTAGTTTTAGGATTCCAAAGCTTGTACCATTTAACACCAACTCCATAGCCAATAAAGATACATTTGACTACCTTGTAATCCAACTTAGATCTTTTTACCTCAGGAATATGAGCATATGCCTCATAGCCAAAGACACAAAGATGTCTTAGAGAGGGCTTCTTTCTAGACCATGCTTCCATAGGCGTCTTATCAACCAATGCCGAAGTAGGAGAACGATTCAACAAGTAACAAGCTGTAGAAACTACCTCAGCCCAGAACCTTTGTTCAAGACCAGCATAACTCAACATACTTCTTGCTTTCTCCATCAATGATCAATTCAACCTTTCAGCAACTCCATTTTGTTGTGGAGTATAAGGTGTAGTCTTATGCCTTTTGATCCCATGATCTACACAATATTTATCAAAATCTATATTGCAATATTCACCACTGTTATCTGTTCTCAAACATTTTATTTTTCTACCAGTCTGATTTTCCACAAGAGTTTTAAATTCTTTAAACTGACTAAACACTTCTGATTTATTTTTCAAAAAATATACAAATGCCCTCCTTGAATAATCATCAATAAACGATACATAGTATCTTGATTTAGATAGAAAAGGAACATCAACTAGACCAAAAACATCAGAATGTACATAGTCGAGAACACTAGAAGATTTATGAGAACTAGAGTAAAAAGAAACATGGTTCTGTTTTCCATATATACAATGTTCACAGAAATTGAACTCTAGATTACAATCAATCAGCCCATCTACCAGGGTTTTGTTTTTCAAGATTTTTAAACCTTTTTCACCTATGTGACCAAGTCTATGATGCTAGAGCATTGTTTTCTCTGTAGGAAGTTTAACTTCCATAGAGTTTGCATCATGTGTTACAATAGTAGCTTTTTCAGATTTTTCAGAGACACTATTACTGTACATTGGTTTAGCATCTAACCTATACAGAGTTCCAATGCGTTCACCCTTTGCCAGTACAATAGAACCTCTAGTCATTTTACAACCACCATTCACAAAAGTAACTTACACTCCAACATCATTAAGCTTACTAACAGGAAGTAAATTTTGAGCCAGACCTGGTATGTGTAGTACTCCATTCATTCCCTTTATTCTACCATCTGAGAACTAGATTCTGACTCTTCCTCGGCCAACAATTTCTAGTGTCGAATCACCTACCAGGAACACCTTTCCACCAGCATATGATTCATACTTAATGAACCATTCTCTGTGAGATATCATATGAAAAGATGCTCCCAAATCCACCAGCCACACATCTTCAGATGCAGGCGTTGCCAAGGCAGCAATGAAGGCATCAGCATCACTCTGAGAAGAATTGTTGTCAGAGAAGTTCTTCTTCTTTTTCTCCTCTTTGCAGTATCTTCTGATGTGTCCTTTCTACCCACAATTCCAGCACTTCACCTTGGACTTTGTGCTAGTAGATTTCAATCTCCCCTCTAATTTGGACTTAGACTTCTTATCCTTCTTCTTGCCTCTTTGCTTTGATCTACCTTGAACAGATAGGGCCTCTTTGGCCATCTCAGAAGATTTCCTCTGCATCTCTTTAGATAATAATGAGGTAACAACTGCTTCAGTTGTAAATGTGGTTGTTGTACTTCCAATAGCCATCACAAGATGATCCCATGAGTCAGGTAAGGAACACAACAGAAGCATATAGCGGTCCTCCTCTTCTATTTTCACACCTATAGAAGTCAACTGTGTAACAATCAAATTAAATGAGTTTAGATGTTCTGCTACAGATGCTCCTTCATCCATCTTTAGAGAGTACAACTTCTTTCTGAGGAAAAGTTTATTCACCAAGGACTTGCCTTGATGAATGTTTCCCAACTTCTTCCACAAAGTGTTTGTAGTCTTCTCTTCATGGATGTTCAATAGAAGAGAATCTGCTAAACTTAATCTTATCAGTCCTCTGGCTTTCCTATTTTCTAGGTCCTAGTCTTCTTGCCTCATGGCTGAAGGTTTAGTTTTAGACACAGCAACCCAAAGATCTCTGTCGACTAGCATATCTTCAACTTTAAGCTTCCACAACTCAAAGTTTGTGCCATTGAACTTTTCAATGTCTATTTTTCCTGATGTACTTGTCATCTTATTCAAGAAAAATAGACCTCTACAGAACTCCCACTCACATAACTAACACAAAAAACCCAACCTACCAACAAGGATAACACAACTGGCCAGGCTCTAATACCACTTGTAAGGAAAGCAGAGGTGCGGAATATAGCTTCCCTAATGTTAATTCAAAGGGGATAATGCAGACAGGTAACTTTCAATTTTAATACAAAGATAAATACACCAAAAAATATAGAATAAACATTCAAAATAACAAAGACCAACACCAGATGTATGTAAGAAAACCCTTTCGGGTAAGAACCCACCACCACAAGAGACAATCTTTATTATAGTAAACTTTACAGTTACAATAAAGATCTCATCTCACTTGCTCAGGTATCGATTCACAAATTATACAAACTATTCACTTTCACTGTACATTTACAGAATGAACAGTATATTCAAATCTCTTCATCAGTTTTTGACAACCTCACCAAAACTATATATATAACAGTCTTCAAGAGCAAAACCATTTTTAACTTTTGCCCTAACTATTCATTCCAACTGACTCAGCATCGCTATCTCCAACCATCGCATAATTGTCATCTGACTATTCACATTCAAGAGGACTCATTAGTCCCACATGCACCAGACATTGGTCGTAGCCGTAATATATATAGATAACCACAAGAATGTTAACTGTTGACACTTATGCCAACAAGACTAAACAGTCTACCATTCACTGTCCATTGGAAAGACTAGCAATTGGAGAGATATCTCCAAACAGTGCCAATGATTATTTTCTTGCCAATGTCCAACCCTTCAATCTCCATCGGAGTAATGAAGACCATCGGAGTGACATTTCAAAAATGCATCGATAGTAATGGTCTTTCTGATCCAAAACCTTCATCGAAAAGACACAAGACTATCGGAGCAACATCTCAAGGCTTGGCCAATAGTGGTTCTCATGCCAACGCAAACAACCCTTCATCGAAGTGACAGTTAACATTGGAGAGACTTCCAAACCTTAGACCGACAGGCATATAACATCGGTTGAACCTGTTGAACCATTGAACCTGACGAGCAAAGTTCAAGTCTTCCAGTTGAACCTGTTGAACCATTGAACCTATCGAGCAAAGTTCAAGTCTTCTGGTTGAACCTATTGAACCATTGAACCCAACGAGCGAAGTTCAAGAGTTCGCCGACAGTTCAAAACTTTGCTGATGAATGATGAACAAAAACCAATGAATGAATGAGGTTCCAAGCAGTAATTTGAGACATTAGGTCTCTTCAAATAGGAGTTTGGGAAACTTGTTGAGATGTTTGGTTGGAGATAAAACTGGAAGTTGGGATTTGATTCTTTCACAAGCAGAGTTTGCATACAATAATTCAGTCAATCGGAGTACCAAAAGAACACCTTTTGAGATTGTTACCAGAGTGAATCCTATAGGAGTTGCAGAATTGAGAGATATTAGCATGGAAGACAAGAGAAGTGTAGAAGTAGAGGAATTTGCAGATCACATGAAGACAGTGCATAATTAGGTGAAGAAGCATTTGGAAGACATGAACAGTACGTACAAAAAGAAGGCAGATGAGAAGAGAAGACATAGAATTTGAAGAGGGAGATGAATTAATGGTACATTTGGAAAAAGAAAGATTTCCAATTGGGATGTATAACAAGTTGGAGATGAATAAGTTTGGACCTTGTAAGATACTCAAGAAATTTGATTTAGGAAATGCATATGAAGTGAAGTTATTGGAGACATTGGGTATATCACCTATTTTTAACATTGCAGACTTGTATTAGTATCATGAAGTAGAGTTTATTGACAGCATGGAAGAAAACTTGAAGAAGCAGTTACTATAGCCAACACCAGAACAAATTGAAGACATTTTGGATAGTAGAGTTGGATGCATCACCAAAGGCAGACAATACAAAGAATATCTTGTGAAGTGGAAAGGCAAATTGGAAGAAGATTCATCTTGGATTTCTAAGGTTGAGGTGGACTGTCTTGCTTCTCCCCTAGCCCTAGAAAAGTGAGGGACTCACTTTTTCAGTAACCCCAAATGTTTGATGTAGGAGCATCCCTGGTTCAAGAGCAATCTTGCATCAATAAAAAACATTTGCATCTCAGTTTGTTTGCATTTCAGCTCTTTCATTTTTCTAGTTCAGTCTAGGCAGTGTAGTCAGAAGCAGTTCAGCTTGTGGTCTAGTTTTGACATTTCACATCTTGCGGACCTGGAATTAACATCTACATTCATTCCTCTATATCATATCAAGAATTCAGAGCATTTGGATAAGTTACCAGAAAGATATCACTATTAAAAGATCAATTGTTTTCTTAGAGCATAGCATTCTAACAGTTTGAGATAATCAGCTAAAGGAGAAGGCTTGCGGATCATTCCTTGACTTGTGGATCCCAATGACACATCATTCAATGATCTTTGGTTTGTGTCCAACCTTCCCTAGAGGTCCGCACATTGTTCCATTCATTTGAGGAAGTGTTCTATGCATTTAGGTCTGACCTATCTATGAACACGTTACATCTCTTCATTGGAGTTTGTGACCTTCCTTAGCCGACGCGGAGGAATCTAATGGTCCAAAAATGATATATATTGATGTAATAGATCCTTAGGAAGGCAATTCTCAGATAGCTATACACATAGGAAAGATATGATAGTTTAGATTTTGGTGTGAAAGAGCCTCAAAGCTATATCTTGTGCATGTATGTAATCCGGCCTTTGAGCCCTAGTTGTAAGACTGCATATTACTGGCAGATCTTTGTTTTGAATTCTATGATATACTGAATGACTGAATCTGCATACGTTCTATATTCTTGTGTTGTTTTCGTTGTGTTTACTCTTGCTACATGGTCTGGATAATTCATTCTATGAACCCTCCTACTGTGACTGCACCAAGCTTCATACTCTGTCACATTGTTAGTACATGGGAATTGCAATCTATATGCTGCTAGGTAGGTTTTTCCTACTGGATCTATGAGGTCTATCCCTACTCCAGCTCCTTGTTTTGACTTGGATCCATCAAACCTAAGGATCCATGGTTTGTAGCAGCTGCACCACCTAATATCCACTTCAGTTTTGGTGACTCATTCTCTTTCACTTTTATTTTCTCTAACTGATGTGAAACTGATACTTGCTTACTTTCTTTACTACCAGAAAACTGATCCTTTGAATAAAGCATCTTTTACTTCTTCAAAATGTGCAAGCAAAATGAACAAGTAGTCTCTGAATGTGGTGCTTCATGTAATCTACACCACCCCTCAATTAAAGCATTATGTGGATGAGTATTCTGCAACATCATCCTCTGAATCTATTTTGACAAAAACTACTCAAACTTGGTTAAATTACTCCCTTTATCTTCATTAGAGGCTTCATAATCTGACTCAATCAAACAATTGGTCCCTGGGGTGATATTACATTCATCCCTAGAAACCTTTTCAGTGTAGAATAGGATCTCTTCTAAATTATGAGTGTAGCTTTCATCCTGATATGTATTTTTTTTCTACCTGCAGATGATGAACAAGAATCAACATCACTATAATTATCTACATAATTTACCTCAAGTGATAACAGTCCATTCTCACTACATGTTCATTCTAACTCTATCATATCTAAATAGGAAGGACAAGTTTTCTCTGAATGGGCCTCATCATGCAACCTGCACCAACCTTCAATCAAAATATCTTCATTTGATATATTCAATGTTTGACAACGCTGCATTTCCCTAGACAAGTGTAATTTAAAGTTTTGGAAATGATCAACTTCATCACTATCATCTAAACTATGATCAGACTCAAAGATCACTCTATTGTCTTGGTGAACATGCTCAGGGCTATGAGCATCATACATGAGGATCTCCTCTATCCTGACTGTTTGAGGCCTAATGGACTAAACCCCTAGTTCAACATCCAGGTACAATATCTCATTAGTCTTGTTGTACTCAGTGATCATGTGTTTCATTCTAGGTTCAACTTCTATTCTAATCTGATTGGGAATCCCCTTCTAGGGTAGCCACATGTGACTGAAATCTATAGACATGTATCCATTAAGTGTCTTTGACCAATCCCTGCTAAGTAACATCCCATAAGTATTAGGGATGCCCACCACTTGGATGTCAATATAATATTGAATCCTTGGATGTAATGCTAACTACATGTGGATATGTGTTAACTCTCCAACTACACTAACTTCAGACTTCTTCAATTGTGTCACCTTCTTGAGTGATTTAGCTAGATGTAACCCTAAGGCATTACAAATTGACAATGGCATCACATTAGTTGATGCACCTAAGTCTACCTAACAATTATGTAGGTTCTTTCTAAACATTCTCAAGGTGAGTAGGAAAGGAGGTGATTTAGTTTTATCCCTATACATGGTCATATGAGAAGTTTTAGCAGCCTGGACAGTAGCTGGGACTTTGTACTTAACATTGTTGTCTTTAGCAACCGGATCTTTGCTTGCATTATGGTTAGGATTATGAGCATGGCTATCCTCTTTTGATATAGGCTCATCTAAGGATTTTATGAAAGATTTCTTGATGGTTGGGGTCTTTAGAAGTTTAGACAATGACAAGTTGATCTTAACTCTTTTCATCTCCTCTACTAAATATGTAACTAATTGTCAGACTCATGAGACTGATTACTGATCTTTGTCCCTATATTTTGAGGTGTAAAATACTAAGCATTAACCCTAGGAATACCTGGATTATTGTTAGCTTTTGGATCTGGAGGGGTGTTGAAGTTGTTAGGAGGTAATGATGTGGTCAAGGGACCAAAAGGTCTGTTAGGATTACTCCTGAGGTTATAATTGTGTGTACCTTGATACTGCTATTGATAGGCATGAACTTCTTCATGTTCAACTAATGGATCATTTTCATCTTCAAATGGAAACACATAGTTTGTTTCAAATGCCAAGGTGGATTCCTCACATGCTAATGTGTAATTCTCTTGAGGTAAGGCTATTTGGTGTTGAGGATGATTCACATAACTCTCTAACACAAGAGCAGTATCATATCCACAAGGTGTTGGGATAAGGTGCCATTAACCTTGTAAATCCCAATATTGTATTTATTCCATTTATTATTTGTAATTTGTAATTACCCACAAGGGATGTACAAGTTTCACCGACAGTGGTAAAAAAATTCTTTACTATCCATGATAATTATGGAGTTACTGTATGGTAAGTCCTGGAGTTACAGGCGGTACTTACGAGATGTCATTTACTATGTTAAATGGTAATTGGTCAAAGTGAGGTGCACATGTGGAGGAATAATCTAGTTTTAGTGTTATGACACGCGTCATACATGTTATAAGAGGGTGTAAGAGATTCTATGACAACTGTAAGTTGTCATCAGAATCTATGACACTAATAATAGCATATGATGCATCATAAGATGCTATAAGTGGCTATTTTTGGCCCCAAGGCATTCAAGCTTGCATGGGCACATTTTTCCATGTGTAGGATGCATGTATGACAGCATTTATGACCCTATAAGAGCCTATTCTTGGCCATGGATGCCCAAGCTTGTATTGTTGACTCTTGACAAGTGTTATGGGATAGTAAGAAGTCATTTAATGTCTTGATGTTGTGTAAATTCTATATAAACCATATCATAGTAGATGAGATGCATATAATAATTTACAGGTACCCAAGTTCTGCTGGAGTGAAGGTTGAAGGACAGAGGAAGTGAATGTATTTGTAATCTCCTTTTGTGAAGATAATACAACTTGGCCTCTTTTCTTGGTGGAGTTTTTTACTCGAAAGGGTTTTCTCCATGTTAAACACTTGTGTTATGTGCTTCATTTTGCTTCTAGTATATTTATGTATTGTGGATTTATGTTTTGTTACAATCTCCATTGTTAATGCACAATTAAAAGATTGCTGAAATTTATTTGAATCAGATTTCTATTGAAGTAGTGTTGCTTTCATTTCTAACATTTGGTATTAGAGCCTGGCCAACTTTGACTCTTGGGTGGTAGTGTGGAAGCTGTAACTGCAATGGGAGATTTGGTTGCATTTATTTTGTAGATCTTGTGTTGTTATTATGGTTGCATCCACCATTGCATCAACCTCTCGATTGGACATTGAGAAGTTCAATGGAACGGGGTATGAGTTGTGGAAGCTGAAAATGGAAGATTTGTTGGAAGAAAGAAACCAATGGTTGGCTGTCCAAAAAGAGAAGAGGCCTGACAATGTCTCTCAAGATGAGTGGGATAGACTAGATAAGAAGGCAAGTGGAACCATCTGGTTGTGTCTTTCAGACTCTGTCCTATTGAAAGTCATAAAGGAAGAGACTGCATACAAGTTGTGGAAATGGTTGGGTAAGATCTATCAAGCCAAGAGTATGGTAAATAAACTTTATTTAATAAGAAAATTGTTTTCCATGAAAATGTGAGAAGGTGAATCAGTTACAGAGCATTTAAATTCTTTTAATTTATTGGTGAGTTAGCTTGATTCAGTAGATGTTGAGGTTAGTGAGGAAGATAAATGTATCTTACTTCTATATTCTTTACCTAAGTCTTGGGAGAATGTTATCCTTTCTATCATTGCTAACCTTGTGGATCTGAAGTTGGATGCTCTTGTTTCAGTGCTACTGTCATAGGAATTGAGGAAGAAGAGTTCGGATAGTTCAGGGGATTCTCTCAGTGTCAGGGGAAGGTCTAAGGAAAGGGGACCTAAAGGAGATCAGAAAGGGGCTAAGGACAAGTCCAAGGACCGGTCTAAGACTCTTGGTAAAAAGAATAGAGTTAAGTGTTGGAACTGCGCTAAAAGGGGACATGTGAAGGAGTGCAGAAACCCTAAGAAATAGTGGGAGAGTGCTTTGGATAAGTCCTCGAATGTAGGTGAAGAAGTTTTACTTTCTGCATGTAATCTTGTTTCTAATGATCATTGGTTGGTTGACTCAGGATGCTCATTTCATATGACCCTGCATAAGGAATGGTTCTCCACATATGAAGAATATGATGGAGGTAATATCTACCTTGGTGACAACTCTACATATCTGATTGTCGAGAAAGGAAAGGTATTGTTGTGTTTCAGTGATGGGAGGATTAAAACCATCCCTGGTGTTTTGAATGTTCCTGGATTACCTAGAAATCTGATTTCAGTTTTGAAGTTGAATGATTTGGGAATGCATGTGACATTTGACAAGCATGGCTGCAAATTGGTGAGAGGGAACTTGGTGGTAACGAAAGGGAAGAGATTCAGGAACTTGTTTAATCTTGAAGCCACTATAGTTTATAATGCCTCCTATGTATCTAAGGCCACTACTGAAAATACATGTATGTTGTGGCACCATAGATTGGGCCACAAAAGCAATAATGTACTAAAAACCATTAAGAATAAAAATTTGTTGGATGGTTTCTTCAATTCTGATGAGCACTTTGATTTCTATGAGCATTGTGTGTTTGGTAAAAAAATTAGAAAATCATTTCCTTCAGGAAGCAATAGAGAAAAATAGAAATTAGAAATTATTCATACAGATGTGTTTGGACTTGTGGATAATGAATCTATTAGAAAATCTTGTTATTTTGTAACCTTCATTGATGATGTATCCAGATTTACATGGATTTATTTTATGAAGCATAAATTTGAAGTTTTCACTAAGTTTACGGAATTCAAAGTCTTAGTAAAGAACCAATCAGGTTTAAAGATAAAAATATTAAGATCTGACAATGGAGGGGAATATTGCTCTAAGGAATTTGATGATTTTTGCAAGCATGCAGGTATAATCAGACAATAGACAACTCCGTATACACCACAGCAGAATGGTGTTGTAGAAAGGATGAACCAAGCAATTATGGAAAGGGCCAGAAGTATGTTTAGTGATGCATAGTTGAATAAATGCTTTTAGGCAGAGGTTGTGTGTACTGTTTGCTACTTGATAAATAGATCTCCTTGTAAGGCTCTTGATTCGACACCTTATGAAGTGTGGACAGGTAAGAAACCTTATGTTTCACATTTAAGGGTTTTTGGTTGTTAGGATTTTGTTCATGTACCTAAGGAAAAGAGATATAAGTTGGATCCAAAGGCTAAAAAGTGTACATTCATTAGATATGGTGATAATGTCAAAGGTTATAAGCTTTGGAATCCACTAACCCGCAGGATTATCTTTTCTAGAGATGTATTTTTTAGGGAACTTAAAACTATTTTTGAACCTGAGCAGCCAAAAGAAAAAGATGAAAAGGTAAAGAGAGTGCACTTTGATTTAGAGCAGCAAGATGCACCTCAAGAAGAACAAAATGATGGATTGGGAGGTGAAGAAGAAGAAGAAGATTCAAGTAGTTCTGATGAAGATGAATCTGTTGTGACAAAAGAAGTTGGTATAGATGATCATGCAGAAGAATGAGTAGAGTCTCTTACTCCACCCTTGAGGAGATCCATAAGACAACAGAATCTAGTTGACAGGTATGGCCTACCAGATTTTTGTTGTGTATATACTTTATTGAGTACTAATGATGAACCTAGATCCTATAGGGAAGCTATTTCTGTAGATGATAGTGAGTCTTGGCAGCTAGCCATGCAGGAGGAGATGATGGCTTTAGACTCTAATAAAACTTGGGATCTTGTTCATTTGCCCAAAGGAAGAAAGGCCATAGGATGTAAGTGGGTCTTCAAGAAGAAGCTTGGAGTAGATGGGTCATTGGAGAAGTACAAGGCTAGACTGGTAGCCAAGGGCTACTCCCAGAGAGAGGGAGTTGATTTTGGTAAGATATTCTCTCCTAGTGCTAAGTTGACTTCTATTAGATTTCTCTTATCCATTGTTTCAGCTTATGATTGGGAGATTGAGCAAATGGATGTTAAGACTGTGTTCTTGCATGGAGATCTTGAAGAAGAAATTTATATGCAACAGCCTACAAGTTTTGAGGTAAAAGGAAAAGAACATTGGGTTTGCAGGTTAAAGAGGTCTCTTTATGGTCTGAAACAGTCCCCCAGAATGTGGTATCAAAAGTTTAATTCATTTATTTTTAAATTGGGTTTTGTTAGAAGCGAGGAAGATCATTGTATTTACATTAATTGTGTTGATGATTCTATACTGGTTATTGCTTTGTATGTTGATGACATGTTTTTCAGCAATACTAAGGGTATGGTCAGTGAGCTTAAAGCCCAACTTTTAGGTGCATTTGAGATGAAGGATCTTGGTGCTGCAAGGTATATTTTGGGAATGGAGATTAGGAGGGACAAAGTTAACAAAAAGCTTTGGTTGTCACAAAGTAAGTATGTGAATACTATTTTGCAGAGGTTTAGTTTGCAGGACTATAATCTAGTTAGAGTTCCTTTACCCATTGTTACTAAGCTTTCATTAGATATGTGTCCAAAGACTGAGGATGATCTTGAGGATATGTCTAATGTGCCATATGCTAGTGTTGTAGGGAGATTGATGTATGCAATGGTTTGCACTAGACCAGATATTGCCCAACCAGTGGGAGTTTTGAGCAGATTTATGTCTAACCCTGGTAGACAGCATTAGAACTATGCGAAGATGGTGTTTAAATATCTTGCAGGTACTCCTGATCATTGTTTATTTTATTCTGGTACTGATAGTGCTAATACATCTTTGGACATACAGGGTTTTGTTGATGTAGATTTGGGCAGGTGACTTGGATAGTCGAAGGTCCACTAGTGGCTATGTGTTTACTCTGTTTGGAGGTGCAATAAGTTGGATGAGTAAGAGGCAGCCCATAGTTGTTGTGTCCACCACAGAAGCAGAGTATATGGCTACAAATCATGTCTCTAAGGAGGTAGTTTGGTTGAGGAGACTATGTACAGGTATTGGTTTTGATTACATGAATATTTAGATTGGTTGTGATAGCTAGAGTGCTATTTGTTTGGCTAAGAATCCCATGTATCATGCTTGGACTAAGCATGTTGATGTTCAGTGTCACTTTGTTCAAGAGTTGGTTGCAAATGGAGAGATTGAGTTGAAGAAGATAGACACTCAAGAGAATGTTGCAGATTCATTGACCAAGCATCTGAGCACAAAGAAGTTTGTGTGGTGTAGAGAGGCCATGGGCCTTGTTTCTAGTGCCTGATTATTTTTCATTTGATTTCCTATGGGTTGATTTACAATGTATAATGTCAAGTGGGAGAATGTGCCATTAACCTTGTAAATCCCAATATTGTATTTATTCTATTTATTATTTGTAATTTGTAATTACCCATAAGGGATGTACAAGTTTCACCGACAGTGGTAACAAAATTATTTACTATCCATAGTAATTATGGAGTTACTGCACGGTAAGTCCCAAAGTTACTGGCAGTAGTTACGGGATGTCATTTACTATGGTAAATGGTCATTGGTCAAAGTGAGGTGTACATGTGGAGGAATAATCTATTTTTAGTGTTATGACGCATGTCATAGATGTTGTAAGGTGTAAAAGATTCTATGACAACTGTAAGTTGTCATAAGAATCTATGACACTAATAACAGCATATGACGTGTCATAAGATGCTGTAAGTGGCTATTTTTAGCCCCAAGGTGTTCAAGCTTGTATGGGCACATTTTTCCATGTGTAGGATGTATGTATGATAGCATTTATGACCCCGTAAGAGCCTATTCTTGGCCATGGACGCCCAAGGTTGTATTGTTGACTCTTGAAAAGTGTTATGGGCTAGTAAGAAGTCATTTAATGTCTTGAGGTTGTGTAAATTCTATATAAACCATAGCATAGTAGATGAGATGCATATAACAGTTTACAAGTACCCAGGTTCTGCCGGAGTGAAGGTTGAAGGATAGAGGAAGTGAATATGTTTGTAATCTCCTTTTGTGAAGATAATACAACTTGGCCTCTTTTATTGGTGGAGTTTTTTACCCGAAAGGGTTTTCTCCATGTTAAACACTTGTGTTATGTGCTTCATTCTGCTTCTGGTATATTTATGTATTGTGGGTTTATGTTTTGTTACAATCTCCATTATTAATGCACACTTAAAAGATTGCTGAAATTTATTTGAATCAAAATTCCATTGAAGTAGTGTTGCTTTCATTTCTAACACAAGGGACAATCTCATTTCCTTCAATGAAAGGAGGATTACCAGTAGTATTGGACACTTCCGTCTAAAAAATAGAGGCTGCTATTTTAAACTGAGGACAGTCTAACTCAGCATGTGCATTGGTGTTATTTATCCTACACAAATTTGTAAGGGCTGCCTCTGCTAGGTTCACTCTAGTGGTTTGTTTTGGTTCATTAGGAGGCTGATTGTCTAACGGTGATGACAAACAACCATTGTTTGGCCTAGTATTCCACACTCTAGGCTGCCTACGTGTACTATTGTTATTTCCAGTGTTATTATTATAGTTCTTGTCATTGATGTACCCTCTGTTAGGATATCCTAATCTATCATTGTTATATCCTCTATTTTGATTTGGCTGAGAATAAAAGTTTTGACCTCTCAAATGTGTAATTTATGTTGTTAGCTTCCTCAGTTGTGCATACATCTCCTTGATGTCTTCTTTCTCTTCCTAAACTTTAGCTACTACATTCTTAGACTGAGGTTTAAAGAAAGAAGAACCATTGTTATTATTTTTCCCTGCATCCTGAGATGTTTGAGCATGTCCTAGGTACTGTACTATATGACCATTTCCATTTGGAGGAGGCATGATGCTAAGCAGAGGTACCTGTAAAGGACTGGGCATTGCAATAGGAGGCATCACAGCTCCATTAGTCTACTGTGGAGTAGGATATGAAGGATAGGAAGAAAATGCTATGTTTGGTGTTGGAGCAGGGATCGGTTGCAGATTAACTTTTATTGCTTCCTCAAAAGCTCCTATTAAAGTTGTGACACCAGGATGTGTTCTTCTGATGAACAAAGAAGTCAATGGATCTAAGGCTGAGTAGTATAAACTTCTAGCCACATCATCTGTGACATTATATGGAGCAACTAGCTTGGAGAACATTTTCTAGAATCTAGCATTAAAGTTTGAAATAGGTTCACCTTCAAATCTTTTGATTGTGGCAAAAAGATGATAATTCATTAAAGGATCTATAGGTATCTTAAATCTATCCTTAAAATCTTTCTCTAAGGCATCCCATGAACCAATTGAGGCTTAACCAAGACTAATATACCAATTGTATGCTTCCTCTCCCAAAGAGTATGGAAATAATTTGCATACCACATCTTGATGCTCAATCCTTGCTCTGCAGCAAGCTTCTTTAAATGTTCTGATATGATCTTTTGCATCTTGATATGGATGATATTTAGGGAAAATCTTATCAGGATTTTTAGGTAAAGGATGATATGCAGTGAAAGTTAAAGGTGAGTCTGTAGAAAATAAGGGCATTGTGACTGTTGGTTGTTGAACTGGAGGTGTAACTGGTGACCCTAGAGGCATTTACAACATAGCAGGGGATATTGGAGGTGTCAAGGTATGTTCAGATGAGGATACTAAAGCACCTAAATTAGGAGTGTGATGAATGTCTATGGTTCTAGGTCTAAGTCCATGGATAGGAAGTTCTTCCAAGAATCCACTAGATCTAGACTTGGTATTAGGCCTGTGAGCCAGGGTTCCAACAATTTATAAAAAATTGACCTAATTTTTTGTAAAGATCAACAAATGTGACCAAGCAAAGGTGATATCTATGATGAGGACTTAAGACTAACTAGATATTTATGCAATATTTGCATGAAACTTGCAAATATGAGCAAATATCAAACTTCTGGACATGGATATCAAGATATCCAGTAATACAACAAATCACAAGGATTTAGCAAGAAAACTTGAACAACAACTCAATCTTCAAGGATTTCAAGAACCAACTACAAATTTTAGAGTACTTATGCTCAATTCTAAGATATTTATGATGAACAAATATAAAATAACACTGAGAAAGCAAACCTTTGCACAAACACTCAAAGCCTAAGAAATTATGATGGACTTTGAGAAGAATACCTTGTTTAGACACAGCAAAACACATATGCAACCAATTCACCTACCAGACAAAAGAGCAAGGCCCTCCTTTTAGCACCAATTTATGTCAATGACGATTGTTAGTCATAACAACATGCATAAAAGTTTGCACAACAAACCATTATTATCTTGAAAAGTATGATCAATTTGGAACAAACTAATGACTCCAAGTCTCTTTTGATTAGATCATGATCTTCTGACATTACTCAGAGGTTGATGTGACATGTTGTTTTCCATTTCAAGGGGTCTTACACTATTTTTATGGTAAATTATTGCCTATATATTTGATTCTACACCTATTTCCTATAAATTTAATTCACAAACAAGGTTATTTCTATTGTCTTCAATAAATCATGATTATAATTATAAGTTTGATCAATTCTTTTGAATATCAACTGTCTCAAACTCATTATACTTCTGCACTTATGAATTTATGTAAATAATATGCCTTTAATTTGTTATTCGCATGAATAATGTTGCTATTTAGTTATATTTGCAAGAGATTATCAATTTTACATGTAGATTTTACTCAAATATGCTATAGATGTTCAATTTCCTTCAAGATGTCTGCATATTTTATGTATTTGCTTTGAATTATTTGTGTATTTCCAATTGTGAAGGTGATTTGTAATGAAATTAAACAAATTAAGGTAAATGCCTTCTAATCTTGACTAAATTTAATGAATCTTCAGCTATTGGGTCACATACATTCTAGATACTTTCATGAAAGGAAGAGAATCAGACCATAGGTTCACTAAAATGTTCCATAGCTAACTATAGTTGATGCAAACTTCAGGGTAAAGAATGACAACAATATCCATAGATTAATATGCACTCCAAGGGATGCAGCATATCACAGTGAGATATCCAGATGACATTCACAAGATTACTCAAGATTTACGATGATATGTAATCAGATCTTCAAATTCATTAGGTAAACAAAAGACATGTACATTTGCAATCAGCTTTGAAATTAGTCCTAAGCAACTTTCATCAATCTAACTTGAATATAGTTTCCAATAATACAAAATGAGCACTCCATCTCCTTTTATAGGCTAAAGAGAGGAGATAGTTACAAATGATGACTATCAAGATTTATCTATCTAGATCAATGATCAATATTCATTCTTTGACTAAGTCAACATCTACATATGTGGTACAAGTTACCAGCTGGCAACCATCTAGCAAAACTCAATCATTTTGTTATCAGATTATGCATATGACTTTGTTATTATGCATCTCTACTTATTCCTCATCTTCTTCCTCTTCTTCATTTTCGTCTTCTTCTTCATCATCATCATCATCACTTTCATCTTCATGAAGACCACCCTTTATGTGTAACTCTACCACTGCCCTGATGGACTCATATAATTGCACTATTCTTTCAACTTCACCTCCATCCTGGACCTTAGCCTTTATTACAGCATGTTTGTAAGAATGAAACTTTGCTTGAAGAGCATTCCATTTATTCTTCCTACTGTTTAGCATCTCATTGTATGTTTCTACTTTGGCTTTCATTCTCATGGCCTTGTTTATCAGATCTTCTGGCAAGTGGTGAAGGGGATCCTCCGCTGCTTGCTTAAAATTATCATGGAAGGCTTGGACAACAAAATAAGTATCCTGATTTTCTATTTTCCCTTCTACTTTGTCCTCTAGAGCCTCCAGGATGTCAACTTCTTCTGACATGAGGTGATGCAATTTGACACTTATATCCCTTAGCTTGCTATTACATCTCCTTAATACATCGCACTCAAACCTGATGTCCTCATACTAGATGCCTAATAGCTGTGCAGCATTATTATCCACTATATTGTTATCCATGAGTATTTTCATGTCAATCCTCTTCATTTTGCTTAAAACATCCAGATGCTTTTCTAGGTTGAAGGACCTCCCTACCTCATTTTCTAGCTTGTCCACTTTAATCTTCAAAACACCAAGAGAATTCCAATTTGCTAGGGAGGTTTTCACTACATTTTCTGCTTCAAAAATAAAAAAGATGAACCAATTATCTACTAATTGAGCTTTATGCTTCATGAGGTCCGATCCTATTATCTCATCCTGAGATATGATTGTTAATGGAGTTGCAACATTGATTGGTATATGCTTGGGGTCCATTAACCCTTTAATAAAAGAATGCAATTAAGCAATATGCTCTTTATGTTGTTTATTCTTATCATTTTCTTTCTTCACATTTTTCAGCAAGAAGTCAATATTATCCTTGGCTTCTTGGCCTTCCTGCTCCTCTATGGCGAAGCCTAGATCAATATCTGTTATTTGAAAATCTTCAATACTTATTTTACCTTTCTCTTTATCTGCAATTGGCAGTGCCACCTGAGCTATCCTCCTACCAGTGGTAGGGTCTCTCTTTATTGCAGAGGTTGGTCTTGCCTTCCTCTTTGGCTTCATCATGCTTGCAGAAAATAATTTAGAAACATCAAATTCTCTTACCTCATCTATCTTTTGTAAATTTATTTCTTACTGTAGCCATTATGGAATATCATCCCTGGGCTCTTGTCATCAATCTGGTGATTTTGAGAATTCTGAGACTTTATATTATGTACTACCCTTGGTGGTGAATTATCCTTCCTTGGTTCTTCCTCGTGCACATTTTCATGAGGGGGCTCTTTTTGGGGTGCCTCCTATTAAGGTATTTCTTCCTATTGAGGTAGAGGATCTTGATATGTGTTTACATTCTAGTCATGTACCTCCTCTTGCAACTTATCTTTAGGTGGTTCCTGAATATTCTGATCCTGTATATTCTATGGCACATGATCTCCATGGGAAGTTTGTGCATTTTGACCTTGGGGATCATCTTGATCACTCTTGGTCACATTCTTTGTCTCCTTTGCCTGACCACCATCTTGTGTCAACTTCTACTCTTCATCATTTGATGTGTTTGTTTCCTCAAGGCCCAGGGCTTTACCCAATTCTTTCTAATCTGATTTCTCTTTTGGTCCTGAGTTATTATCTTGATTATCACCCTCAGCATGTGGTGATGCAACATTTTGATCTTCAACCCTATTAGGGATCTCTTTGTCAGTCTCTCCATGTATATCAACTTGCACTTTCTCAGGCTCCAAAGGTGGATCATTGTCTCTATTTTGGTCTCCATCTCCTTGGTAAGCCAAATTGATGACCGCAGGGCTAGTAACTTGATCAACCAGATTGGTTAATCTTATATGTTGGGCTACATCGTCAGGGTCAACTTCTTCAACCTCATCTGTCCTGACTTGCTCCTGATGCATTTCCTTTTGGACCATAGGAGTACCTTGAGGAGTCATCTTTGTATTGGCCACTAATGTTTCCATCCTCTATGCAGTAACATTAGTAACTACCTCATCATTTGATAAATAGACTATGTCATCAAGGGGAAGTGGTGGCTCTTTCCTAGCCTTATGTCCATCTTCTCTTTGCTCTTCTGCCTTCTTAGTTTTAAATTCAATAATATTTGGTATTGGAACTTCATGCTGTAGTTCCTTCATAAAAGTAAAACCACCTGCACCCCTTAATAGAATAGGATCAATGTTAACATTTCCCCTCATTGTAATTTTTTGCTTCTTCTAATGTGGTGTCCCCTGCACTTTCTTCCTTTTCATCTTTGTTATTAATAGATCATCATCTCTAGGATCTTCATCTAATGGGGTCTCATCAAATGGATTCTCCTCCAATGGTTCCTCTTCTAATGGCTTATCTTCCAATGGTTCCTCTATAATCATAGGAGCAGGTTTTATGACATTCTTGCCCTTTTGCTTGGCAGGGGTTTGAAGTGATGTAGCAGAAAATGTAGATGTGGATGCCACATCCCCTTTTGGTTGAAGTTTTCTAAGAATTACTCTTTGTTGTATAGGAACTGCCTTGTTTTTGTCTTGCTACTTTTGTTCTTCAGTTGGCAACCTTTCTCCATTGGATTTCCTCTTTTCAATGAGGAAGTCATCATATTCCTCCTTAGCTAACTCTTGTATTTTATTTTTAGTGTCCATAGTAAGGGATACACCCCTATTATTTAACTTGACGACTTCAGCATTTACCCAACTCTGGGTCAGTTCAATAACTTTGTGCATTATCTGATCAAATGAAGTTACGTTAGGCTGAGTCAAATTAGGAGCTAAGATGGTGTCATTGTATACTTTCTTATCTTCATATTCATTCGACATAATCTTTCCATCATCTTTGTGCAACTGCACTAGCACAGGTATGCAACCAAAAGTGTGAATTTGGTTGAGTGTGAGCCTCTGATAAGTCCTTCTTCTGACCTTAGCCTCATCATCACAATCAGACTAGTAGTCTTCAATGTGCTTTTGATGTACATCCTTCTTTAGTAATTTTTGCATCCTACCATATGGGTCATATGACCTAGCTATTGAAAATGGATGTAGGTGCATTAGCTTCAATCCTCTAATTGCATCCTTGATACTTTGGCTGTCAGGACATATATACCAACCAATGAAGATTGGAAACAATATAGGTGGAATCTTCCCCTTTTCTTTATGAGCTTCAACTTAGGTTAATACCTGTCTAGAAAACTCCATGAAAATGACCCTGTCATTGGGGTATCTGGGTAACATGAGGGGATGTCCCTCAAAGCCTTCTATTCTCATGTATGAGAATGTAGGGAACTAGATAAACCAATCCCCATGTTTGTATATTACAGCTTGGGCTTCCGTACTCAATCTTTTCAGTTTGTCTTCTTCCATTGATCTAACAAGATGCATAGAAAAGGAATCATTCACCAATTTATAATTTTGAAGACTCTCTCTCCTGCCCAACTGTGGATAGTGTTCCCATATGTTAACATCACCAGGATTGTTTCCAACCCTACCCACTATTTGCAACCCGTTGAAGGTTCCTCTAAAGGCACAAGCATATACAACATAGGAAGTCATATAGAAGATGCACATCTGACCACCCAGCCTTCTCATTCCTACATCTAGACTATCACTTATGATTTAAGCCCAGAGAAGCTGATCATCTAAGTATTCTACCATTCTAATGATTCCATACATCTAATTCTCAAAGTTCCTAGCATGTTGTCTTCCTATCATTCTAGCAAGCATGACCATCATATACTGATATTCTTCAGGAAAATCAAATTTGAACAAGTACACTGGTCATTTGGCTAAGGCCTTATATGTACTTGTCTTGGACCTCCACTGGTACATGATCCTCCTAGCCTCTTTCTCATTACCAAGGTATTCCTTTTCCAGTCTACTCAGGCTTAGTCAAACCACATTATTCCCTATAGGCAAATTGAATGCAACAGTGACGCCCTTAGTTGAAAAATCCACATACACTCTGCCATTCATCTCCACTTTTCTTGTCTCAAGGTTAAAATTTCATGCACATTCAACTACTAGCTCAATAGCCTCCATGGCATATGGAAATCCTCTGGCATGCCACATCCCTGTGGAGTATATCCTTTGTAGTATACGGTTTCCACTTCCATTATCTAATTTTATTCTCCATGCATCTAGGTCTATATTTCCTTGGTGTGTGTCATTTATCATGCCATATCTAAATCCTACCCCTTCAGGCTATATGAACATAGGTTTTAGAAACTTTGTTTCAGACCTATTCCTTCTAGCGGCCATTAGATCCTGCGATAAAACCATACATTTCTTACCCTAACATGTTTATGCACAGTAAGGGGTAAGGAATCACATGCATTCTAGTATCACTTTCACTATTCTAGCTCATTTCATGCATCATCATGTTAAATTGACCTAACCCAACCCTTTATGTCATGATTTACCATAAACAACAAAAAATAGGGTTTCAATTACATACGTAATAATTGCTTTCCTCTTTTATAGTATAAGTGATGATGGGAAAATGTGACTGAGCTGTATTTACTGTCCCGTTCCATTCAGATGCACGTCCATTCCTTTTGTAGGTGATGGTGATGGTTTGAATTTCAGAGCTCTGTAATTTTGATTAACTTATCTTAGGGTAAATGTAAATAAATAGGAGAATTCACTTTTATCTGATCAATAAGACAAGTTAGGGTGCGTATATTGTTTCTGTTTAAGTCCATTGATCATTTGCATGATGCTTGTGGATGCTACCAAGTGTCAAGTTTACAATTGAAATTGGGGGGCACGACCTACCGTTAGGCTTGTATTTAATGCAGGAGGGTGATCTCTTAGAAGATCAGGTATATTTGAAAATATGACCCTCTGAGATAATCACTTACTAATGATCAGGGTGATACAACCATCCATATGGTCAACCTTTTGACTAATGATTGAGATTAGGTCATATCTCGTTTGTTAAGGAATCATGATAATACTGTGTTCATATGACCCTGAGGGTTTTGCCACATGGCATGATTGGATTGGTTATTATGAAGCCAGGCATATCAGGTCATAAAGTTTGAAATGAGGGATATATGAGAATAGCTAGATCTTTAATACTCAGGAATATCACCCTCATTCGAGAATGTAAGGGTGATGTCATCACTTTACATGCCTTTAGAATTACTCAAGAAATATGAAGTCATCATCATATTTGCTAAGGTCAGGGAAATTTTGAAATGTGACCTTTTCAGGTTGGATCATGATGACATCATCATTCTGTCATGTCTTCTTTATTATCGGGTTATGGTGACATCATCGTCATATTGAGGAATATGACGGATGTTTCGAAATGTGACCCTCTGCGGGTCAGGTGTATTGATGGCATCAGCATTAGGGTGATCTCTTCTATATATCAAAATTGGATGACGTTAGGGTCATGTTTGCGAAGGGTGATATTCGCAAAGGGTAATATTTTGTAAGATGACAGATGTTTAGAAATATGACCCTTTGAAACATGCATTAAGGTTATGATGGGAAAATACTCTACCTCACTTAAGTTTGACGTTCGTGTATTGGGGAACAAATGGACATTGGGTGATCTTCTTAAGTCAAGGTCATGTTAATGAATATGACTGATATTTGGAAACGTGACCTTATGGGAAATATCTAGGTTGACCAAACTTTGACTTAACATAACTTTCTATCCTTAAACAATATCAAGGTGATCCAAAAGGCAAACCTGCTTAAAATTTTGTACTCTTTAAGACTATGAGGTTTGTGATAGAAAATTTTAATTTTTATAACTGACCCCTCTTTATGATGCACATGCATAAGCAGAGGTGATACACTTGACTAACTTTTACCAAACTGCCCAAAGCAAGAAAGTAGAAACAAGCAGAAGAAAAAAGTTGGGCCCCTATTTTTCTAAGGCAAAATGGGGCATATTGTGTAACCACACAATAGGATACTCGCCATAGCCATCTGTAGGGCAGCATGTGAAGATTTTTATGGCTTTCATGAGATAAAGGTTATCAGTGGAGTCTATTCTAGGTTGCTCTTCACAGGAGAGAGAGGATTTACTTTAGAGAGTTGAGCATGTGGAGGCAGAGCTCTAGACACTATGAGATCAAGTTGCAACAGTACCCACACCTGAGAGAGATCCTCTCATGAGTGAGATCTTACTACCTGAGTTATCCCAGGTGAGAGCTAATAGGGATAGGATCCAAGCAGAGATAGAGAGAGACATATCTGAGAGAGAGTGATATCAGCAGATGTACTAGGAGTCACATGACGAGGTTCTAGGACTGAGAGGAGAGATCAGGGGATTACGATCGTGGAGTGTCTCTAGGAATCATTCACGATTCGTAGCCACACATGGTCAGGCCTTTGTCACACATACACCACAAGGTCCCAAGGGCATAGGTGACCAAGGTTAAGCTATGTGACATATATTATGTGTACTATGACATCCCATTTTGATGTACGGGATAGTCGACTTAGCTATACATGTAAACTGATGATTATATATATAATGTTTTCTTATTGTTATTTCTAATGTTGTCTAATCTATCACATGTGATTTATGTAAAATTCAACTAGTGATAAATGTTAATGCTTATATGGAAATGTAATTAATGCTAATGTGATACTAAAAAATTCTTTGCAGAACATATAGTAAAAAGCACAATGATTAATGAATTTAACACATAACCAACATTCTATGCTATACACAATTAATGCAAAGGTGATCTTAATAAAGCATGTTTAAGAAAGATACCACAATGATTAATCGGAAAAGATTTCTACGTTAAATGAATTAAGACAAAAATAATCATATCTTGTCAAAATTGAAGCTAAACTAATTAATAAGTTTGCTTTTTAAAGTAACATCTAAGCATAAAATTTCTTGAGGTGCACAACACTAATAGGTTCTTTAAGCAGTGTAACTTGTTCATCAGCTAACTTATATGCTCCTGATCCAAAGGCTTCAGTAACAACATACAGTCCGAGCCAATTAGGGTTGAACTTTCCTTTTTCTCCAGGAGGTGCATTTACATTATGTTGATTCTCATATAGTACTAGGTCTCCAATGTCAAATGAATGATGTATGACACACTCATTATACAATCATTGGATACTCTTATGATGGGACTTAAGTTGCTCAAGAGCATTAATACACTATTCATCCAGCATCTCAAGTTATTGTAATCATGTTCCATGTCATAATCAATATTGTCTCTCAAGGAAACTCTCAATGAAGGGATCTTGATTTCCAAGGGCATTACTGTGTCAGCGCCATAAACAAGATTATATAGGGTAGTTACAGTAGCCATACGAATACTTGTTCTATAAGCCCATAATGCGTAGGATAATTGAGTATGCCAATCTTTCTAATGTTTCTTAACAATTTTTCGTAAAATTTGTCTAATAACCTTGTTTGAAGCTTTTGCTTGGCCATTCAATTGAGGATAGTAAGGCATAGAGAAGTAGTGTTGAATGTGATATTTTCTGAGAAATTTCTTTCCATCCTTGTTCTTGAATGGCATGGCATTGTTAGAGACCAAGGAGGAAGGAATGCCAAATCAAGAGATTATGTGATCTTGTATAAAATGACAAATTACTTTAGCAGTCATGGATCGTAAAGGGACAGCTTCAACCCACTTTGTGAAGTAATCGATAGTGGTGATTATAAAGGTATGTCCTTGAGAGGAAGGTGGAGAAATTTTACCAATTAGATCCAAGCCCCAAATAGAAAACAACCAAGGTGAGACTTGGGCATGAAGTTCCTGGGTAGGTGCTCGGATTAGATGTTGATGTTGTTGACATTGTAAGCACTTCTTGACATAGGCGAAGGAATCTTGTTCCATTCATTTCCAATAATACCCCATATGAATTTTGTACCAATGATTTTCCTCCAAAATGCCCTCCACAAGCACCAGCGTGAGTTACTTCTAAAGCTATTGGGATCTCTGAATTACTAAGTCATTAGAGAAGAACACCATTATAACTCCGTCTATATAAGACATTAAATAGAATGATATAGCATGCTAGAAGTTTGCGTAAGTGAACTCAAGCATTTTTAGATGTTGAATTAGGGATGGTTCCATCATGTAGATAGTTCAATATATGGGAGAACCATTAATCAGAATTCACATTACAGTAGAGGTTAATGTCTGAAGATAGTATTTCATCTAATGTAGGTGTTTTGAGATTATGAACAATAAAGATGTATTCATTAGGTGAATCGGTAGGGGATATAAGGGAAGCCACACTTGACATTGCATCCACGTGCCGATTGTCTTTTCCAGGTATAGTATCGATTGAGAAGGATGTAAACTGCTGTAACAAAGATAAATCCAAATTGTAGTATTGGGATAATTTGTCTTGTTTTGCTTGATATGATCTAGTTATTTATCATACAATTAATTGTGAATCCCCATATATAGTGATGTTTTTCATATTTAAAGCCAAGGTAGCATGAAGTATTGTGATGAGAGCTTTGTACTCAGTGTTGTTGTTTGTGCATGAGAAATTTAGATGATAATACATAGAAATCGGATTACCTGAGGGAGGTACTAATATAACATCAGCATCAGAGCCAGTTCGACATCTTGATCCATCAAAGTATAATTCCCATTTTTTATCTTTATTTATACTTGATATTTGGTCATTAGGAAATGTCTCTTGATTTTGTATAGCAAAGGGGGAAGGTGCTTCAGCTAAATGGTCGGTTAACGCTTGTCCCTTAATCGCTTTCTAATATATAAACTTGAGATCAAATTTAGTTAACAACATAACCCATTTAGTGAGACGAGCTGAAAGATCCATTTTAGCAAATAAATGTTTCAAAGGATCAAATTTTACAATGATGTGTATCTCAGCAGTTAAAAGATAATTGGTGCAGGAGCACCTAACACAAGGTGGCCTCCATGAGGCATTCAACTTCATGTTTTGTTTTGATGTCATATTTTGTTTCAATAAGGTCATGAAGACCATATTATTGTGTTGTAATAAGAGTCATGGTGCCATGTTGTAATAGGCAATCTTGTAAGTCCTAAGGGACAGTCATGTATGTAAGCCTTTCTAAGGCATGAAAAAGGGAGTCATAAACACATAGTGCAGTCATATATTTTCTCATATTTTAAGCCTTTGTGGCATGCATAAAAAGGTGGTAAACTTGCCAAAGACTTAATGGCATTGGCAAAGTATTGACAAGTCATAAACATCGATGCCACTATCTTGAAAAATTGTAATTAGTTTAGAATGCTAAAACAGGGTAGTTGTTGTCCACAAACTGCCAAGAGAATTCGAATTGGTTATGGCTCCAACCATCAACCAAACTACCCTCAATGCAGTTTTCAAGGCATATGAAAGTCTATATAACCTTTAACAAGTAAAATTCAAGGGGAAGGAGAAGTTTCAAACAATAAAAACGCCATTCTCTGCTGTCCTTTTGTTATTTTCCAGAATTTTCTACATTTTTTCTGCTATAACATCCATAACTTTTGCATACAGATGAATTAGAGGGTGAGGCTAGACGTTTTGGAAAGCTCTATGTCTTACCTTTCATTTAAGAATACTTTTGTGACATTTGGTTGAGATTTGTGCATTCGGTGAATATTTTTCTAAAACCTTTCTTGAAACCCTATTTTTTGAATTTCCATGCTGCTATAGTCCGTACTATACAAAGGTACAAGGTTGTTTCAACTTTTTAATGGTTTGATCAGTTAGAGCATGGAGTTATCTTTCATTTGAATTCAATTTGGTGCTTTGACATTTTTGTGGTATGAAGAGACAAGGTTTTTTTCTAAAACTGGTCTGTGAAACCCTCATCTAGGGTTGTGACTGTGATTTAAGTGTTCCCTACCATTCCACTGATGTAGAACTACTTTGATCAGTGGAATGGGATGTAATAAGTCTGTATTAGTAGGATATAATGATTTTTTGGTAGGAAATCTGAGGAGGAGTTTTGTTTGAGGAAACCTAACAAAACCATGTGTTAGGTGATGTTTCAAGACACATTAAAGGAACCAAAGATGCATTTTTGGGAATAGCAGAGAGGAGAAGCCTAAAACCCACAAAATCCTTTGTTTTAGCATGTATTCTAAGTGTTCAAACCATGGTTTGAGTTCTGGGCTTGCATTTGAAGGTACTCTCTTTGTAATTTTGGCCTAATTAGGGCTTTAGGTCATTGACAGGGGTTATTGGTTGAGATATTCCATCCAAAATAACCTATACCAAGTTTGGAATATGTGATAGAGGGCCATAATGGGTACCTACTAATTGTCTAAGATCTAGGTTTGGAAGTCTGAGTCAAAAGTTATTTGGACTATTGTCATTTAGGAGGGCTACAAGCCATTTTGGAGGTTTGTGAAGGAAGTACCAACCTAAAGTCTAATCTACCTTGGCCAATGGATGGGATGGGTTCTAGTATATGTCTAAACACCATTTCCATGAAGAATTCAAAGCCCTTAACTGTTGTTCCCACTTTTGTGTAAAGATCTTTGTTTTAGGCTTGTAGGTGAAGTAGAACCTTGTCTAGTTTGTCTATCTTTTCCCATTCAATTTGCCTCTACTTGACAAGGTTCAACTACTTTGAAGACAATCAAAAATTGCAATGAGGCAATTTTTGGCTCAAATATGTTGTTCCAAGCTGTAAAATCTTCCTATGACCATTCCTCATGCATTAGCAAATGTTTTTTGGCTGTTTGCAAGGATTTCAGAGTGCCAAAAGAGTGGAAAACACCTAGTATTGGCAAAAAATGACCCAGAGATGTTTAGATTGGGCAGGAATTAGAATTGGATGGTGTTGTGATGGTCTTTTTGTAATGTTGGAAAGTGTCCCCTTAGGGGCTTTTCCCTCATAAGGTTTAGCTCTCGGGTCTTTAGCATGCATTTAGGATATCTTAGTTCATATTTTGGCATCCCGATGGAATGAGGCCTAGGTTTCATGGCAAAATGGACCTAGGAGGACCCCTTGAGTTGTACCTTACCCAAAATAGGGGGGAGGACTTGTGCACCTGTGCCCTAGTCCTGCCTATTTTAGGGCAGCCCTAATTTCTAGGTGTCAGTTTATGACAGTTATTTGGTCCTTTTGCCGACACGGTAAGTTTTGATTTTTAAAATCTTGGTAGGAGTTCTTGTAGTTGCATATAAAAGCATGTTTAGGCATTCATTTGAAAACTAGATTTCAATTAGATGGCAGTTTGTGATGTTCAAGTGTTCTCAAGGTGATTCAAGGCTTTCATTATGTTGCAAGAGTAGACTTGTGTGTTTTCTGTGTTGATATTTGCAGATTTGAGCATTAATATCCTCATGGAATGAAGAGCATCTTCCTCCCATGAGAAATTCACTACAAGGTGACATTATATTGTGTTTTCATCATTGATTCCTTTGGTTTTTACCCATGCCTCACAAGGGCATGCACTCTTTATCTGAAAATAGTGTTTGGAGACTTAAGTGTCCTCTAGGGCTTGACTAAGGTAAGCCTCTAAACACCACAACCCCCAAACCAAGTCTTGTGATTGTAGGTTATAGGTGTCACATTTGGGAAAAGTGAAGTTGCAGGAAGGATTGGCAGGCATCAAGGATTCAAGATCTAAAGAAAAATAGGACACAAGAGCATTTCTAGGACTTGGGTGCTCTCTCTAGTGTCCTCCACAGACAGATTTCTAGAAACAAAAGTTACAGGGCTGATCAGTGTCGAAAGGAGGTCCGGATCCTGTGAAGAAACTAGTACCTTGAACTTGGGTACCCACTCCAATGTCCCCGACTATTCCGCCTTAGAGCCCAAAATATAGGTACTCTGTGATTTGGTATTTTACTCCTGTTTGGAAGAGCTTTTTCTGTTATTCGTCAATTTGTTGTCGTATTTGCATAATTAGGGTTTTAATGGTCAATTGAGCATAGGAGAAGGAAAATTGACAATTAAATTCCCTAATCCAAGTTTCCCTACATCTCATAGTGACCTAGGGTATGATAGTGCTTGCCACTCGACCCTAGATCCTTGAATGTTAAGTGGAAAGGCGGATTTAAACACTAAAACATTAACAAATCTAATTTTTCCCTAAACATTTTGGTGAACCGATATTTTTGGACTTAAATTGCAACTTGCTGAGTGTTTGTCTTCAGATTTGGATTGATTTCATTCATTCATATAGTCATTCACTTTATTTCATTGAGAAAAAAATTTAAAAAATTGAAAATTTTGAAAAATTCAAAAAAATTGAATTGTTTGGCTTACTAAATTGCATCAATTCTTTCTAATTTTTCCTAATTCATGAATTTTGCATCAGATCTGATATAAACTATAGAAAAACACAAAATTTTAAAAATTTTCATTGCATTTTCATAATTAATTTGCTAGGGTTTTGTGGAAATTTTGACAATTTCGATATAACCTAGTAAATCCAAAATCTAGGGTTAATAGGCAAAATCTTCTTTTAGAATTTTCTACTGATTTTAGAGGATCATTCAAATTTGCATTTGGCTATAGTCTTGCATTTTAGTGTAAATTTGCATTTAGATTTAAAATATTTGCATTTTTACATAGAAAATTTCAACAAAAACTAGCAATTTTTCATGCATTTTCATTAGATTTGCATTGGCATTTTGCATATTAGAGCTTGCAAATTATTTTCAGATCTAAGAGTAATTCATTTCCATCATAAATCAGACTTCAAAACATTCACATAGCATTTTTCCCTAAGATCTCAAAAATAGGGCTTCAAAAACAATGATTTTCACTAAATTTGGCCTTATCGACTCTATAAACTCGCACCATAGGCATGTTGTGAAAAGTATTTTTGCACTAATTTTATGTTATGAGGGTAATAATTTTCTTCTTCTCATAAAAATCTTCACAACACCCTTTTATCGGGCTCTTGTAATGAAAATTCAGTGAAAAACTACACATTTTGGCTATTTTTGCCCTAGGGTTTGACCTAGTTTGCACTCCAAGCATGTTGTGATCAATTTTATGGATTGAGGTGACTAATATCAGTGATATTATTTTCTTTATCTCCTAAAATTCCATGCAAAACCCCTTTTTCTAGGTCTTGGAATTAAAAAATCGTGAAAAATAGCCTATTTTTGCTATATTCTTTGCTAGGGTTTTACCTTAAGTGGCATTAAAAGTGTGTTGTGTTGGGTATTTTAACATTAAGTGGTTGTTATTTCTGATATAATTTGTTGTCCATAATCATTTTCCTCACAACACCCTTGGTTATGCCCTTTTGCATTGAATTTTGGTGAAAAAAGTGCCTATTTTGACATATTTTCACTATATTTTGACTTGGCATTAACTTGAAATCGCATCAAGATGTGTTGAGAAGGATACTTTTTATGTTTTGGACTGATATCAAACATATAACTTTTTTCCTTTGACTGAAATCCTTACAACACCCTCTATTTCATTCATTAGCATCAGAAAAAACACAAAAAATCAAGCATTTGACATCATTCTTACATATAGTTTGCACTTGTCTTTTGCATACTCTTGGAATTCGTTAAAATCTGATTTTGCATTTAATTATGGAATATTCATGTTATTCATCTCTGAAATCTTTGCATGAATATATCTTAGATTTTGAAAATTTCTCTAATTTCACTAATGAGAATCCTCATGTTCTAGAGCACATAGCTTCTGCAAGTGGTATTGATACTTCTATATGTTCTACATATGAGCTACAATTACTTTGTTATACACATGATTTTAATAGCTTCATACTATTCATAGGAGCATATCCTTTGATCTTAGAAGATTTAACTAAATTCATCTCTAGGAATACTCATGAAAATGTTGATAATGATTCCATAGAGCATTCAAGAACCTTAGATGAGAAGACTAGGGATAGCTTTAGTAATTCCACTACTCTCCCTAGCCAAGATGAAGCATTAGTGAATGAAGAGCTCCCTCTAACAAAGAGCATTCCATGGGTAGAATATGAGCATTCATTTAACAATCATCAAATTCCTACCTCTATGGATCATCCCACCAACATTCTTCCTTTAGTTGATTGTCCACATACCTTGGATTTCACTAAGGAAGAGAAGACCTTTAATGTCCCTCCTTTGTTTGATTATTCAAGTCATTTGGACATCACTAAGGATGTAGCACTAGTGGATGAGGAAAAGTCTCTCACATTAACTCCTTCAAGGATGGATGTTGAGATCACTCAAAATAATTTGCTTCTCCCACCACCTAAGAGGATAGTGAGTATGTGTAATAATGAACTTCAACAAGAAAACATTCCACCTAACATTGAGTCAAACCAAGAAGCATTTAAGAATGAACAAAAGAATAATTACAAAAACTTGGTAATGGTACCTTATGTTTGCAATTGGAAAGAGAATGATTTTTTATGACCTCTAGCATGAAGACCCTACAGGTAAGTATCTCTAACCCTTTATCTCTCTTGTGATGTGCTTCCCCTGTGATGTCTTATATGTTGTTTAGGTCTCCTGGGATGACCTTGGATTCTTCCATAAGGTTTGAGATACTAGGAGACCACCTCTATTGTGACCTTCTATTTGTATCATCATTCTTCTATATCACTTCTCTCTGATTTCATTATTGTGTGTTGTGTCTTACAGACATAGCATTGCGGTTAGTGACCTGGGGGCACCCTCCTACATGACTGTCCCTAAGACACTTGCTTCAACTCTCTTATTTATTATTTCCCTTCCTCTAGTGTTTCTATATAGGGGGTGGATGATGACAAACATTTATACTGATGTGGACCTAGTGTCCCTTTCGAGAGAAATCAAAAAATGGACTTAGTAATATGATGATGGGGTTGTATATTTTATCTGACGCTTGGCTAGTGGAAGCACTTGTACTTTCCACATAGTGAATTTTATGATGTTTATCTCGCATTTACAAACCTTAACAATACTTCTACTCTATGCATCTTTGATTGTCTTTGAATCTAGCCTCGGTGGTGCTTGATTCAGAGAGCTTTGTGATATAGCCCCAGGGTTATCCTCAAACTCTAAATTCGTAGTATAACCTTGGCTCTTTGTGTGGTTAATTATATATATTGATGTTGTTGTTTATCATTATTATGTAGACACTAACATGTTTCTTACAGGGTTGTGTTTGTCAGAATATTTGACAATTGAAAAGTACATGTCACCTCCAAGGGGCATGGGATTTGTGAAAGTCTGTGTTCCCTTGTGTGTTTTCTTCCTACCTTAATGTGCTTGATATCAATGCATGATATCAACCACCTTAAGGTGGAAGCATATATAAGGTAAGCTGTTTGTTATAGATGTTAGCAATGTGTTTGACCTCAAATGTAGAGACTTGCACCCCAGAGTAGTGCATCGTGCATCCTAAGCTTGTTTGCAATCAATCAATCAATCATATATGCCCTCTACAGAGGCGAGATGTCAGGTATATCCTTTTTATCTTAAGCCCTTTGCAGAGGTGGGGATGATGTATTTCTCGGAGAAGATTGCATTATCCTATCATTTTCAAAAGTCCTCTACGGAGGTGGGGAGCGGTTCTGTGACTAACTCAACCCTTAAGCATGTTTTCAGCGATTGTTGTAGCGAAGCCCAATCATCGGTGTGTGCATGTAATGTGCCTGAGATGGTGATGAGCCTAGAAATAGGGAACACACTATCACTTGTTTGTTGTGTTTTCTCTGTCTTCAAAGTGTGTGTGTTTAGTGTGCTTGCTTTGTTTGGCATGTCTGTTGCCTCATATGCATCCTGCATTTTGGGAGGTTTTGCATGTTTTGCGTGTGTGTTGCCCCATATATACAAAGACCTATGCCCTAAGATAGTGTATCATGTATTATGGGAGGTTTGTTTACTTTCTAGTACTTACATTTGCATTTCATATATATGAGAAAAAGAAAATAAAAGAAAATCATGCCTATCTTCCATGCATTAATGTGTCTTCTATGCATTGACTGTATTCTCCGTGTTCTACATGACTATAACTGTCTTCTCCGTGTTTTGCATTCATGTTGCTATCTTCTATGTGATTGGCATGTCTTCTCTGTGTTTGGCATGTTTTCTATGTTTGTGACCTTACTTTAATGAATGTATTGGCCTCACATTTATACATACATTTAAGTGGGGGCTAAATGTAACATTGGAAAAAGTCCCCTTGGGGGCTTTTCCCTCATAAGGTTTAGCTCCTGGGTCTTTAGCATGCATTTAGAACATCTTAGTTCATATTTTGGCATCCTAATGGAATGAGGCCTGGGTTTCATGGCAAAGTGGACCTAGGAGGACCCCTTGAGCTATACCCTACCCAAAATAGGGGGAGGACTTGGGCACCCACGCCCTAGTCCTACCCTATTTTGGGGCAGCCCTAATTTTTGGGTGTCGATTTATAACCGTTATTTGGTCCTTTTGTCGACATAGTAAGTTTTGATTTTTAAAATCTTGGCGGGAGTTCTTGTAGTTGCATATAAAAGCATGTTTAGGCATTCATTTGAAAACTAGATTTTAGTTAGATGGCAATTTGTGATGTTCAATTTTTCTCTAGGTGATTCAAGGCTTTCATTGTGTTACAAGAGTAGACTTGTGTGTTTTGTGTGTTGATATTTTCATATTTGAGCATCAATTTCCTCATGGAATGAAGAGAATTTTCCTCCCATGAGAACTTCACTACAAGGTGACATTATATTGTGTTTTCATCATTGATTCCTTTCATTTTTGCCTCTGTCTCACAAGGGCACACACTCTTTATCTGACAATGGTGTTCAGAGATTTAAGTGTCCTCTAGGGCTTGAGTGAGGCAAGCCTCTAAACACCACAACCCCCAAACCAAGTCTTGTGATTACAGGTTATAGGTGTCACATTTGGGAAAAGTGAAGTTGCAGGAAGGATTGGCAGGCATCAAGGATTCGAGATCTAAAGAAAAATAGGACACAGGAGCATTTCTAGGACCTGGGTGCTCACTCTAGTGTCCTCCATAGATAGATTTCTAGAAACAGAAGTTACAGGGCTGATCAGTGTCGGAAGGAGGTCTGGATCCCGCAAAGAAACTGGTACCTTGGACTTGGGCACCTGCTCCAGTGTCTCCAACTGTTCTACCTCAGAACCCCAAAAATAGGTACTCTATGATTTGGTATTTTACTCCCGTCTGCAAGAGCTTTTTCTGTTATTCATCAATTTATTGTTGTATTTGCATAATTAGGGTTTTAATGGTCAATTGAGCATAGGAGAAGCAAAATTGACAATTAAATTCCCTAATCCAAGTTTCCCTACATCTCACAATGACCTAGGGTATGATAGTGCTTGCCACTCGACCCTAGATCCTTGAATGTTAAGTGGAAAGGCCAATTTGAACACCAAAACACTAAAACATTAACAAATCCAATTTTCCCTTAAACACTTTCTATGGCAGAGTGCGATGAAAGAGTTGGAGAAGAGGTCTTAGAGGTCACATATTGTAGATGAATGAAGAATCTCTAGCAACTGTCGTGCAATTTTGGGGATGGTTAAAAAATGTAAAAAATTAAAAGGGGAAATTAAAGCATATTTTATTCATTTTTCTTCTCCTATTTTAATTGTAATATTTTATTCCCAATGTCATTTTGGAGGCAAAATGTACTAAAAAAATCTTACCTACCTCCATATGGCAGTAAATTTTAGGGCAACATGCTTTGAGCCTATAAAGAAACTATTGGGCTCTCATTTTCAGTGTGGAAGATTGGATATTTTTGAGGAGTAAATGAAATACAAGTTCTTTTGGTCTGCTTCATCTCTTGTCTTATAAGTCTGTGTTGTGTGTTGAATGTATTTCTGCATAAATATTATTCAATTTCATATTGATGTAAATGAAACATGCTAAATGCATGTGTTTAGTTAACTATCTCCACGGTTGTGTGTATTTCTTCTTCTGAATCAGATAACTAAGGGTTATTTAAGATTCTGGGATATAGTATTACTATATTGCATGCTTAATCTTCTACCTCTATTCAAGGAATAGATTAAATATTCTAGGTTAAGTGTGGAGAAAAATGTATTACAGTAGGGATGTATGTAAGTAGAGTTAACTAAATACTCTATCTTGGGTGGTGTCTATAAGGCAAGTACCAATCTAGCCCCATGAAACTTGAATGTTATGTTGAGTTTATGAGAAGCAGTCACACATATATGGCAACTTGACTCCATTGCCCTAAGATAAGCACCAGTCTGAGTTTGTATTGAGTTTGTGAGTCAAAACCCAAGTCTTTCATCCAAGCATAAAACAAAATTAGAACATCATTTGAAAACTTTAGGATTTTAGGAGTAGGGTTTTAGTTGCATGTTCTCATTTTCAGTCAGTTAGATAGTCCAAGAACATTGCCAATCTGGGTTTATCTTACAAATCTTGTTCCATATGTGAGAGCACTCTGTCTAAAGTAGTCAAAGATAAATCTTTTGGTTTTAAATAAGGGAATACCCTGCCAGGTGTGGTAGAACCTAAAGTGTAGGGGAGACAGGTGCAAACAATCTCCTGTCTTAGTTGGGCAAATCTTCCATTGAACTTGAGCATAAGAAGTGGCAAATATTTAGACTTTGATGTTTGCTTATTTGGGAACCAACAAAATTGGTGACTCTACTAGGGACAGTGACAGATCTTTGAGCAATGAGTCAAAAAATTTGATGAGTCTAAGCATCTAGTTTAGATATTGGGTTATCAGACCTGGAAAAACTTTGTTGCAGCAATTTTAAAAGGATTTATGTGTGACTCTGCTATTGGAAGAGAACCTAGAATGAGAAAAAGGTTGTAAGGAGCTCCTTGCTGCTTGCTTATCAATCCTCTATGAAGAGAGGTGGTGACTTTGTCAAGCGAACCTGATAAAAATGTGAAGAACGTTTCAGACCAATAAATATTTCCAGTTAGGGAAAATAATTTGCAGCAACTGTAACATATCCAGGTATTTTTCATATTTTGGTTTAAAAAAAAAAACATCGTGTATGAGTTTTAAATGATTCCCTATTAGGTGAGGTTAGGACTAGTTAACAGGGAAGTGTTGGAAATGAGTTTGCATACTCTTATGTTGTAAATTTTAGTTTATATGTTATGATGTAGTATGCATAATTCATAGGGAAAATGTATTAAGCATAAGGATATGAGTTTAGGTTGTAAATGAGTGAATGCATGGTTGAAGTGTGACACTTGTAAAAAGCATATAAATATGTATTCCATTCATCTAGGTATGGTGTCAAATGTAACAATGTATAATGATCAGTCCCAACCATGTAATAAAAGAAGTTTCAGCACTAGAAGATATAGAGCCATCAATTTCAGTGGCATTAATGGTTACCCAAATGCTATCCCTAGTGAAATCAGAAAATATTTACCTAAATTCAGTGGTTTGAAGAGTGAATCAGTAGAAAGACACTTGCAATAGTTCAGTGATCTAATGGATGACTATGAGGTAGATCATGAAGATGTAGTCATGAGACTATTTGTCCAATCCTTGAAGGATGAAGCAAGAGAATGGTTTTTTGAATTTGTTACCCCATTCAATCAGCTCTTGGCAAGAATTTCAATCAGCATTCATAGAATAGTTCGGTGAAATAATGTCTAAGATTTCACTTCTCAATGATTTCATGTATATCCACATTGAAGAAGATGAGTTAGTTCCAACCTTTAACCTCAGATTCATAAAGGCATTGAAAAGAATTCTAGAAAAAATCAGACCTAATGATGTTTTATCTTTGCTTATTTATTTGGGTGCATTTGACAAGAAAATGAGCTACAGGTTGAGAGATAAGGAACCTACTACACTTCATCAAGCATATGAGATAGCCATGGACATTGAGAACAACTAGAAGTGTGGAATGCACAAGTGTTATTTGTATACAAGTGTTTGCTACCCTGAGGTACCCAGTGTTGATGAAGGGTGTAATCTAAGTATTAAAAATGAATGTCAGAGTACTCACATCCCTGTTGTCCCAATTTATGCATCAGCCCAATGTGATTATGCAAGTGGCATGGCATCCCAAAATATGGATAGCAGTTGTCACATTGGGAAGAATCAGAACATGATGCACATAACTGAGAAAAGTGTGTTAGAAAATCAAGATCTATCTTGTGTCAGTGAGGATAGTGAATGTAATCAGCCCATAAGCAACATGTATGTAGACCAATATATCACTGATGAAGGTAAAGGTGCATGGCATGATGACAAAATAGATATATATGAAATTTCTTCTTGTGATATCTTGGGTGATGAAGAGTTAAAAGAGATGCAAGATGTCTCCCCATGTTATGTTTTAATCAGTGACAGCAGTGCAAGTGTTGCAGATATTCCATTGCACATCAGTGTTCATGATTTTGAGAGTGAAATTTTAAGCATTCCTTCTAAAATTTCTAAGCATGGTTTACATAATGATAATTTCTCTTGTGATGAGGATCATGATGACAGCAAGTCTAATTATTTTTCTATGGATTATGAATGCTTCTATGAGAAGTCCGATGTGCATAACATTGGAAAATGTGTTGATTTAGATCTAGATGTAAAGCCACTAGCTCATGAAATCAATGATGAGATGGAATATGCTTGTTTCTTTGTAGAGGTGGACATGTTTTCATTCACTGAGGGGTGCAATAGTGTAAAGCTTGATGAAGACACATGCCCACTTGCAAATGAACAAGAACCATGCTATGGTGGGTCTGTTGAATCTAGGTTAGATGCTTTACCATCAATTGACAAATGCAGTGGTGAGTATGTTACAAAGGAATGTGAAATTTGTGACTTGAGATTTGGTCTTGAAATTTGTGAGCCTTTATTTGAAATATTTCACATGGAATTGTATGATGGTTCGAAGAATGAGTTTGACATCATATATGAACTTCAGATGGAAATGTTTGTTGATGCATGGGATGTTGATAAAGATGATGTTTCTTGTGATAACCTTGATTTGAATGATGGCAAGGATGTTGTGAATTTTGACAAATCTCATTTCCAAACCACTGGGACATGTAATGGCATGACTGATTTGCAGGGCTCAAGTAAGTATGAATGTTAGTATAGTGCAGACCTGGAGCTACAATTTGGCTTGAATGAGTCAGGTATATACTTCTTGATGAAAATATTGAATAATTTTTTTATGAAATTTTCATGTTCAATGAGCAAACTGAGTGTGATTTCAAGATTAATGATGCCAACTATCAAAGGGATTATGAATGTTTTCAATTTTCAGTTCAGTTGGGTGAACATTTAGTGAAACATGACAGTGAGCTAGATATGGTTAAATGTCAAAATGATTATGGATTTCAGTTAGTGTGTAGCTTTCAGATTGACAGAGGTTGCATTAACAGTGACAGGCTCAGTGATGTGGTTAGGCATGGCAGTGCCAAGGTTAGTTTGTGGGCAGATTATGTCAGTGTTTTCAGTTGTGGTCTGGGGTAGTTAGATGAAAATCAAGTATTTGACACAGGAGGATTTTGGTTCTTCATTTTTGGGGGCCCGGGGCCACCAAATAAAATTGAAGATATGAATTTTGATGCAAGATGGAGTATTGACTCTGCAACCCAATGGAGTAGGCATTTGGTCTACATCCCAGAGATAGCTAGAATCTTGCCATGCCTATAAGAGGCATGCATCCCCAAGCAAGAGACACTGGTGGCACCTTCAAATTTTGCAAATTTGATGTGCCAATATTCTTTTGACATGTCAACAAAGGCTTGGTTGACATACTGCTCAATCTACCCCAAAGGACACCTTCGGTGATTAAAATTTTGTAACTCAGGCATCATCTTGCAAATCCATTTGGCAAGAAGTTTCTTTGTACATATGGTAACATGTCTGCTAAGTTTTGTTCTCCCAAGATGAGTTCTGATGAGATATTTAATTATTTTCTGACTGCAACCGGGCTAAAATTAGCATTCTGGGAATTTGTAAATTTCATGATTCTAAGGGTGACCCAGTTGTCAATTTGGTCTCAAACATCTCCAGTTCTAGCTTCATCAAAATCAGAGACCATATGATGCATTATTTTAATGCATTCCAATTGCAACAAACTCATCCAGCAGACTAGTTTACAAAGGAGGTCCCTAAATTTGGTTAGCGAAGTGGATTCTGAGAAAATGGGTTTTCTTGAAATAATTGATAATGCCCCTATACAAATTTTCACGGTCATCGGATGCCTGATTTGCCTGCAGTGAAAAAACGCCATGTGCCCGTCGAAGGAAATTCAATTTTTGACTAAGTCTAAAGTTTAAAATGCATGTATTAAAAAGATAATATTAAATTGCATTTTAAAGTGAATAATAAAAGTGGTTTGAACATGAGCAAAGAAGGTTAAATGTTAAAAGGAAAGTATTATAAACTTTATATTAATGTTTATTAAAGTGAAAAGAGAGTTGTGTTGGTGCTTATCACACCATCGCAACCCTCCCTGTAGCCTCCTCTCAACCCTCTGCGATGGTGTGAAATGCCCATCAAGGGCGTATCTTGCCTTTTCCTTCCATCTATAGGTGAAAACAATGATTTTCCTTCACTATTAAGACAATTTCGATAAATTTTTGGCAACTCCAGCAGAAATATTACAGATTCAAAATTGCAATCACGTTTTTTTTACTTTCAGACAATTTTTGGCTCAAATATGCTATTCCATGCTGCAAAATCTTCCTATGACCATTCCGCATGCATTGGCATATGTTTTTGGACTGTTTGCAAGGATTTTAGAGTGCCAAAAGAGTGGAAAATGCCTAGTATTGGCAAAAAATGACCCAGAGATGTTTGGTTTGGGTAGGAATCAGAATTGGATGTTGATGTGATGGTCTTTCTATTGCAGAGTATGATGAAAGAGCTAGAGAAGAGGTCTCTGCGGTCATATATTGCACATGAATGAAGAATCTCCAGCAGCTGTTGTGCAATTTTAGGGATGGTTAAAAAATGTAAAAAATTAAAAGGGGAAATTAAAGCATATTTTATTCATTTTTCTTCTCCTTTTTTAATTGTAATATTTTATTCCCAATGTCATTTTGGAGGAAAAATGTTTTAAAAAATATCTTACCTACCTCCATATGGCAATAAATTTTAGGGCAACATGCTTTGAGCCTATAAAGAAACTATTGGGCTCTTATTTTGGGTGTGGAAGATTGGATATTTTTGAGGAGTAAATGAAATACAAGTTCTTTTGGTTTGTTTCATCTCTTGTCTTGTAAGTATATGTGTTGTGTGTTGACTATATTTCTGCATAAATATTATTTAGTTTCATGTTGATGTAAATAAAAAATGCTAAATGCATGTGTTTAGTTAATTGTCTCCACGGTTGTGTGCATTTCTTCTTTTGAATCAAATAACTAAGGGTTATTTAAGATTCTAGGATATAGGTTGACTATAATGCATGCTTAATCTTCTACCTCTATTCAAGGAATAGATTAAATGTTCTAGGTTAAGTGTGGGGAAGAATGTATTGTAGCAGGGATGTTTGTAAGTAGAGTTAACTGAATACTCTATCTCGGGTGGTGTCTGTAAGGCAAGTACCAATCTAGCCCCATGAAACTTGAATGTTATGTTGAGTTTATGAGAAGAAGTCACTCATATATGGCAGTTTGTCTCCATTTCCCTCAAATAAGCATTGGCTTGAGTTTGTATTAAGTTTGTGAGTTAAAATCCAAGTCATTCATCCAAGAATAAAACAAAATTAGAACATCATTTGAAAACTTTAGGATTTTAGGAGTAGGGTTTTAGTTGCATGTTCTCATTTTCAGCCAGTTAGATAGTCCAAGAACATTGCCAATTTAGGTTTATCTTACAAATCTTGGTCCATATGTGAGAGCATTATGCCTGAAGTAGTCAAAGATAAATCTTTTGGCCTTAAATAAGGGAATACCCCCCAGGTGCGGCAGAACCTCAAACGTAGTGGAGACAGGTGCAAAAAATCTCCTATCTTTGTTGGCCAAATCTTCCATTAAACTTGAGCATAAGAAGTGGCAAATCTTTAGAGTTTGATGTCTGTTGATTTGGGAACCAACAATGTCATCGACATAATATTCTAAGATACTATGCATGTAATCATGAAATATAAAAGTCATAGCACATTGATAAGTTTCTCCAACATTCTTAAGTCCAAATAGCATGACTACCCAATAAAATGTTCCCCAAGGTGTTATAAAATCTATTTTATATTGATCTTGAGGGTTTATAAAAATTTGATTATATCCTAAAAAACCATCCATAAAGAAAGTAATTCATGGCCAGCTATTGAATCAACAGTCATATCAATATTTGGAAGGGGGAAATCATCTTTCAAAGATGCAAGATTCAAATCTATAAAATTAGTACACATTCAAATATGGCCATCAGGTTTAGTGATAGCGACGATATTTGAAATCTAAGGTGAATAGTCAATTCGGCAGATAAAACTAGCTTGTAAAATCTTTTCTATTTTAGCCTTGACGAGTAACACAATCTTACGATTCATCTTACGAATCTTTTGTTTAAATGACTTAGCATCTGGTTTCAATAGAATATTATATGTTACAATATGAGGATCAATACTGGGCATATCTAAATAATTCCAAGCAAATAATTTAGAAAATTCACATAAAAGCTTTGTCATTTATTCTTTTTCTTCTGGACTTAAACAATCATCTATAGGGATAGCCTTTTTAGTGTTATCTTTCTCCATGAAAACATCAATAGTCTTTCCATTAAGTAAAGTGTTGTGATCTAGGAAATTAGGTGATTGTGGTAAATCTTCAGATTCTTCCTCAGACTTTAGAGTGGTATGTATCATGTTAGTGGTCTTTCCAAAATATGCAGCACTATACAAACAATAAGGTAATCCACTTTTATGATGGTAATAGGGAATATTGTCGTAAGCACCTAAGAATTCAATTGCCGCTTCATCTGTTGAAAAGATATCCAAGGGAATTTCTCTTGGAGGACAACTAGTGTTAATCATCTCAGAAAAGATCAAATTGAGTGTCGATAGTCTATTCACATTAAGAGTAGGATGTCTATAGGCTTTAGATTCCTGGAAAGGGTTATATCCAATGCCACTTGAGTAATGTCACGAAGCAGATTCTATAGGTACACGAATCCCTTGTTGATTAATACCACAATCATTAACTACATAGTCACAATTCTTATAAAGGATCTAAAATCCTTGACCATAGAGAGAAGCCATTTCTTTAGAAGAAGGTGGGGCTTCATAAGTGTCATACTTTGTAGTGTAAGTAAAAGTATTATCCATGTTTTTTACCAGAGAGACTTTCAAATTTGAATTTTTAGATCATATCGACGCAACATTTGATGTTTCAGGAATAGGATCATTAGTTTTATATTCACCTATGGAGGGGGATGTAAAATATAACAAACCCGAATCGTCACCAATAAATGCATTCAATTGTTTGGACTCTTGCACAACATTATCTATGGCAGGAGGAGTTGACAAGTTAGCTTTTAGATTGTTTAAGATCTTATGGTGAATAACTTGTTTTTGTGATTCAATTTGTAAATAGTTATCTAGTTAGGATCAACATGAATAGTATGAAGTTTATCTTTAAAAATAAACTTAATTGAATGATGAAGGGTGGAAGGAATTGCCCCCAACGCATGAATCCAAGGTCTACCAAGAATCATGTTGTAAGATAAAGAACTAGGCATGACATGAATTAGGGTGGATAAAGTCACAGGCCCAACTTGTATAGGTAAAGTTATAGTGCATATTGATTGTCGTCCAACATTATCAAAGCCATAGATACTTATCCTATCCAACGTAATCAAAGATGTATCAACTTTGATCTTATGTAATAAATTGATGCCACAAGCATTAAGAGCTGACCCATTATCAATCATAACTTGTTTAATTAGTTTTTTATTTATTGTCATGAATATAATCGAAGGATCATACTAATTTTAAACTTCAAGAGATGGCAACTCATGTTGTTGAAACAAAATGTCTCTTTTTGTCACATGCATACAATCTAAAAAAGTTACTACATCATTCGACTTGACAATAGGTGGCACAATCACCTTTTGTAAAGCTTCTTGGAGCATTCCATGGTATGTAGGTGATGTTTGTATAAGTTCCCAAAGAGATATTTTAGCAGGGGTAGCATGAAGCTACTTGACAAGATCATAATCTTGACCAACTTTATGTGTTAAATGAGGTGCTTGAGGAAGCATAGGTTGAGAAGCAGGTAAAGATATTGGAATGCTTGATTGATGTTTACTTTGTTTGTTATTTTGAGTGTTATATGTATGGCAACCATAGTATGACTAGGTTGTTGTGAATTTCAATGTGTTATTTGTTTAGCATAGTTATAAATGTGATCCGGAGGTCAAGAAGAAGGCGGGAGACCTCTAATAGTCAGCACCAGTTTAGAGTGTGGTTGAGCCACATCTGAACACAGGTTAACCACTATCTTCGATTTCACATGTTCTTCTTGAGGTTTAGGAACATAAATTGCATTTACTAGTCTTTGAAAGAACGATGGTTTAGGAATCATTGTGGAATGTTCAATCGAGAAAAAGTCCTCAAGGGCTTCATCTAACATATTGAAGTCATCAAAACTAAATAGCTCATCAAACACATGAAAGTCTTGTAAAATGTAATTCGACATTATAACATGCTCAAATTAACCCAAGACTTAAATGTAAAATGATGGATAGAACTATGCAAAACACAAAGTTGTAGTTTCAAACTCTTTTAATGAAAGGATAAAGAAATCACTCAACATTTAATGCATGTACTTTTATAAAAGAGGGTTTGCAGTCAAAATATGTTTTAGGACAGAAAACTAATTTAGATCTGATGTAAAAAGGATGCAAATTCTTTAGAGAATGAGTTCACCAAAATGTTTTGTAGGAAAATGGAGGAATCGAGGTAGAAGACTTCAAGTCCCACACTTTCACATACTAAAACATTAGGGAAGCATGGAATAAGTTTAGGGATAAACTACGGGTTTCCTATGTTCCCTTTTCCTGTTAATTATAATTGTGTGGTTGTTTTGATTAGGTTTTTACAAGCTAGTATCTTCTACTAAGTAGGAAACTCTAGATTGCATATTAGACTATAATAACTTAAATTTCTAGCACAGATATTGATGAAATGATTACAGAAATACAGAGGAAATAGTACAAAGATAGTGTACCCAGAATTAGAGGACCTAATGAACTGGGGTGCTAGTGCCCATGTCTAAAAAGTTTTTGAATGTGAGGATCTTCTGTAATAGTTGTCTGATAATCTCTAGAGGCTTCCAGATCCCAAAGAAGTCACCAAGTTGGACTAGGGCGTGAGTACCAGTGTCTCGAAAGTCTGGCAATCTCAAAATCTAAAACTCTATGATGATTGTTTCTACAATATCTGTCTTCCTATGACTCCTTTCCACCAGATCTCAATGAATTCAACTTGTACATGCAAAAGGAGGAGAAAGATGGTTGTGGCTATTTAGGAGCTTGACTAAGTCAAGCCCCAATTTTTGTATTCCTACCTCAACAATAGCCAATGGTAAAGATCTGTAGATGTGTGTACTCATCTAACAAATGTGTATGCAAAAATATAAAACCCTAGATGACTCAATCATCAAGGAGAGATCAACATTTTTCTTCACCCAATGAATAAACACAACTTCACCTCAAGGATATGAAAGAAATGAAGACTTGCATGAACAAGAAGGTGAGGTAACCATATCCATGGAGGATTCCCAAGCTTGATGTTGGAGGCTTCAACCCTTCTCCCGATCATGCAAAAGGTGTACAAACAATATGAAGAGCAAGATAGTCTCTAGATTTTGATTCCTAATCTCCATCCATTATCTCCATGATAGAAAATTCAAATAACTTCAAGAGCTTCAACAAATCACTGATCTTCAATGGCAATTTTGGTAGAGTTTTGTCATAAAGCTTGCATAAATATCGTGTGTAATAAAATAATTTTTAAATGTCTTTAAATATCTAACCTTAAGAATTTTGAATTTTGAAATAAGATGTCGACATCATGCGAAAAAACAAAAATTTGAAAATGGAATCCCAGAATGTATGGCAGGAGCTGACATCCTGCCAAAATTCAAAACCTTGGGAAATAGGGCAGGACAAGGGCACAAGCACCTGAGTCCAAGCCCTAATTTATTGATCAAGTCTTCTTTAAGGGGGTCCTAGAATCCCAAATCCAAACTTTCTTTTTCACCTTCAGTCTTTGGTTATTCCAAAACATGACATTTCTTCCATTAGACATAAGTCAATCAGGGTTTAGGAAGGTCTGAAATAATCTAGGTTGAAAGGTCACCAAAGAAGAGGAGCTAAACCATGAGAAATTGTACCATTCCATGCAGGAGGACAATTTCCAACATAAAAATAACCACCATCTCAAGAAATCTAAATCCTCACATCATGCCACCCATGATAGGACAAGGAACATGCCAAGGTGAAACATATCAACTATCACAGAAACTTTCACCAATCTATACATGAACACAAGCATGAAATTCAAATGATAACAAATGAATCTGAGTGACTGTCACACTCATACCAAAATTGGAATAGCAACCACAACAAGTTTCTTGTTCATCCAAACTATCCATACCTCAAACCAAGGTAAACAAACTAGCATAGGTAGAACTTCATGCTGTCAACATAACAACCCAAATATGCAAAGTAGTCCCTGTATATCCACCATCCTGCAAAAGAAGACTCCAAGGTGATAACACTAATAGAGATATGATAAAAAATCTCTAAAGTAATTCACTACAATAAAGTGTAACCAGTCCAAGAGAGGTCCCCCTCCCATACAGAACACATATACCTTTTGGAACTCCCACTGCATAGGTAATGTCAAATCTGAAAACAAGATCATAGCATTAACAAGTCCTCCTATAGCACTTCTCATAGAGGATGTGGCTAACTCCTCTCTCATAGTGTCAAAGAAGCATACAATGATATGCAAACTACATCTTTCATTACCAATCCAAATAACTCTCCCAAGTCCTCCAAACCAATGAAGAAAGAGATCAAGGAGCTACCAAATTATTGTAAAAAGTAATGAAGTACAAACAATAGCACATGACTCCATTCATAAACTTCAACTTCATAAACATAAGAACCTTCAAGAAGAAGATAATAGAGTAGGAAAGAGAGACCTTGCAAATCAAACCATGCCCTTATACCACACTAATGTGTGCCAAACTGTGTAAAGTAAGATCTCCTTCAACACTCCCAAACTGAAAGGATATCAACATCTAACCATTCAACTTATAATGAAACATGGCAGAAATAGATGTAAACCTCTCACAAAAAGTAGATCAAACTAGCCAAACATTCCCACAACATAAGGGAATATGCCCAAAGCCACTAACCATCTCTTGTACCTCTCCTACCAAATCCTTAGAACTAACCCAAGTTCAAGATTACAGGGAGAACAACAGAAATACATAAAACCATGCATCTACTTCTCAACAAGCCATCAGAACTCAACATTCAAGACTAATGCACAAGAGAAGAAAAGATACATATAAAGAATGCATCTAATAATTAAGCAAGCAACACCTCTTAGATCATTTACCTATCGAGTAGACCAAGAGTGGGATACAAGATGGTCCTATGTATATAACACCAGGCAATATAAGTGTTCAATAAAGATAACCTTCTCATTAGGTCTATGATGGACTCACATCCATTTCTAGGTGTAGGCTCCTTGCACTTTACTATTGAAAAACTTTCATAACAAGTAACCATTCCAACACATATCTCTTAAGTACAAGAGATTTCCAGCCTAACCCAAGTCTCTCTAGTATGGACATGAGCACCAACCAATCAATCCATGCCAACTTCAAATGCAACCTACAAAATCATGAAGCTCCAAGCAAATAATTAATACTCAAAACCAAAGAGAACAACATCCTCTCCAAAGGAAGAACAATAACACCTTTACCAAATACCCTAAGGGTCCTACATGAAACAAGATGTTAAAACCTCTTCAAATCACATGTAGACAACCATATCTTGCCAAAGCTCCCACTAAACTGTGATATCGAGCTATACATGAAACAAGATAAACATCAAACCATCACTACCAAAATCTCCCATTGAAATATGTAACCAAGCTATCCATGACATCTTGATAACCATCTCTTAATTGAAGATCATCCATGGCCTCAACATAATCAAATACAACCACTATAATGACAATAGCTCCCAAAAGGTCAAGTAAACCATAATCTCCAAACCAAGAAGATAGAACACACTATGTAACTGCACTAAACTCCCACTGAAAGTGATACAAAGATTCTCATGCACCATAATTACTACTATAGATTCTAATAAGTATATTGGGTACTCTAAACCATCCTTTTACCTCACTGCAATAAACATACTAATGTAATCGAGGTGACCAAGAAGAGGCCAACCAAATAGAACCCTCATCAGACAATTTACAAGATCTACACTCATGCAACATCTCAAAGGATAAAACATGGTCAGTGATCCAATCTCAAATAACTAAAAAATATATTCAACCCCACATCAGTAACATGCATAACAAAGATAACTAGGTATAACATGTAGATTCCCAAGACTCAAACACCAGGATCAACGCTAGACCTGATTTTCCAAATAAATCCACATTAGAGTAACCATATATCTTAAGAACCTAACAAGAAGCCCTGCAAATCTGTAATTATTTCCATCTAGAATACTCTAAGAGTCTGAATACAATATTTCCACAAATCTAGAAACCACAGATTTTTGTTAACATGTAAAACCTGCAAAACCATCCCTCTATAAATTTGAAATCACTTAAACATCTAGATATTCACACCATATATGTCATCTAAATTAATGAAATATCATACATCTACGATTCCATAGCTTTTTGAATCATGAAAACTGTAAAACCTACATATCCAAAATAACATGAATATGAAAAAAAGGAGAAACCACGTTGTTGAGGAGTTTCCATATCACTAAAATATCAACTCCACAACCCACATGCAACCAGTGGCAAATCATCCAGTGCTTTCATGTAGCCAAGGGCTAAAACCATGAATCCAACAGAAGCACTCCATACTATAGTCCAAAAAATAAATGTTCTTCCATGTGATGAGGGCACCAAAATCAACCACCCAACATGAAAACCCATTCACTTCACATGACCACAAGGTAAAGGAATAAAACCACCAAACAAGAGGATACTCACATATTGCCAAACCAGAGCTCTAGGTCACCACCTTGTAAGGAACAAACACATGACCAACTCCATGAAAAATATGATCCTCAAACATGAGCTTCCAATGCCCACCATAGATCTCACTGACAATATCCATCCGAGGGTTAGATACCATGGCTTCCAATCTCATAGATCTGCAAAGCAATGTCAACATATAGAACATCCACTACAGCCCAAAAATCTCCAACATTCTACAATTCCTTCCAACAGATTCACAATCTTTACAAGCTAAATTCAAAATTGGAGGAATACCTAGAACCAAATTACCATGAATCCATCACATGCAAGTGCATGCAAGAAACATGCAAGTCCATGCAAGTACATGCAACTCACATGAAAGCACATGCAACTCACATGCAAGCACATGCAAGCAACATGCAAGTACATGCAACTCACATTCAAGAACATGCAAGCACTTACAAGCACATGCAATCCATGGAACAACCTTAAGCTATGATACCAATTGTTGGAATAAATGAACAATCTCTAATCCAATTGTTAAATTCATCAAATAACCAAGATATGATACCAATTGGTGAGATACAAGGCTTTGACTACTACAAAATAGAAATCTGAAAATTGCATGCAAATCTAAAAATTAAGTTTGCTTAATCTTTGAAATACCATGAAGAGATTCAACTTCTTTATGATGTTAAAATCAGCCACTCTAACATGCCTGATAAAACCACCTTAGATGAACTTATAACAACAATAAAATCACCATAAGATAGCAGCAACAAAGAGGCACAAATCAGCAACATAAGAATGCAAGATCTCACAACACAAGGTAACAATGGAACATAAGAATAAACACATAACACGGTGTTTACGTGGAGAAACCCTTGTGGGAAATAACTCCACCAAGAAGAGAGGCTCAAGTTGTATTATCTTCAAAACAAGATTACAATACACCCACTTCTAATCTCCTCTTCACTCTTCAATCTAGAAGCACCTGTGTACCTGTAAACTAATATATGCAACACATACATGGCATTGTACTTATAGAAGTATTTCACTCCTAAAACAAGGCATCCATTTTCTTTCACCTAGGAATCTTCATCATGCAACATTCAATGACTTCTTCCAACCTCATAACACTTGTGAAGTGTCAACCATGCAACCTTGGGTGTCCAAGGACAAGAATAGACTCTTAAAGGGTAGTAAATGTTGTCATAATTGTCGTATATTATGTCATAACACCCCTCAAATAGCATCTTCCCAATATGGGCACCTAGAGCCAAGAATAACAACTTACAACTAATAATTACCTGTCAAAAGTTGTCATATTGTCATAGAATCTTATGACAACTTGCAATTGTCATAGAATCTCTTACATGCACTCAATAACTTTATGACGTGTGTCATACATGCCAAAAGTATCTGATTCCTCCAACATGGCGCCTAACCTCAATTACTCTTGATATTTACAGTTACTAATCATAAAATGTTGCTCCATAATTACTGCTGGTAACTCTAGAACTTACCAATGTACTAACTCCGTAATTACTGCTCTTGGTAATTAATTTTTACCACTTTTGGTGAAACTTGTACATCTCATTATCGGTAATTACAAATTACAAATAATACATGGAATAATACAATATTGGGATTTACAAGGTTAATGGCACCTTATCCCAACACAATGACTACTCTATCTTTGATACTATCCCATCTAATAGGAGTATGACACTTCCTACCATAAAGAGCTTCGAAAGGTGCCATTCCTAAAGAAGATTGGAATGAATTATTGTAGAAGAATTTCACCAAAAGAAGATACTCTTCCCATTTGTATTATTGATCCATGCAATATATTATGAGTAGATCCTCCACTATCTTATTCACTCACTCTATTTGTCCATCTATTTGGGGATGGTATGTTGAACTAAAGTTTAGAAATGTACCCAAAGAAGCATGCAAAGTTTTCTAAAACCTAGAAGTCAGTCTAGCATCATTATTAGAAATGATTGTCTTGGGCACACCATGGAGTCTAGAAATTTCTGAAACAAACATCTTGGCCAAAGTCAAAGAACCATCAATTAGGTTCCCAAGAATAAAGTGGGCTACCTTAGTAATCTTTTCTATCACAGCCAAAATGACATCATGTTTGGCCTTAGACATTGGTAGTCCCTAAATGAAATCCATACTTATTACTTACCATCTACACTTAGGTATATATCTTGAGAATACAAGAGTCCCACAGGATGCACACACCCAACCTTGACTTGCTGGCATTCCAGGCATCTAGCCACATACTCTATTATTTCTCTCTTTAACCTAGGCAAAAAGTATATTGGTTTCAAATCACCTAGAAGTTTAGTCACACTTGGGAGTTTGAAATAAGGAGCATTATGTGTCTCCTCAAGAACCCTAGTCCTTAGGCCACCTTGATCTGGTACATACATTCTATTCTAAAATCTAAGCAAACCATCTAGCTCAAGTTTGTATCCCTTGAACCAATTATTAGCATTTTCCTCTAAGGCTATTTTGACCTTATTGTAATGCTCATGATGTCAAATTTTCTCAAGTACCTATTCTCTAAAAGTTGAATGAAAAGTTGTTATGATAGAAATATACCTCATTCAGCTTAGTGCATCAGCTACTCTATTTTCCTTTCCTTTAATATAGTCTATTTCAAAGTCATATTCACTCAAGAATTCAAGCCATCACCTCTAATGAGCATTTAGATTAGGTTGAGTGAAAATATGTTTGAGCCCCAAATGTTTAGTTTAGAGTTCAAATGGTTTCCCAATAAGATAGTGTCTCCACATTTATAGAGCATGTACAATAACTACTAGCTCTAAGTCATAGGGTGCATAAGTCACTTCATACTATTTCAATTTTTGAGATTCATAGGCCATGACTTGCCCATTTTAAATGAGAACCCCACCCTGACCTTTTCCAGATGCATCTATTATGACAGAGAATCTTCCATTTGGATCTAGCACTATTAGAATTGGTACAATGGTGAGCCTAAGCTTCAAGGTCTGAAAGTCTTCCTCACATTTGTCACTCCATTCAAACCTCCTAACCTTTTTCTATAGGGTGGTAATAGGATTTACAATCTTATAGAATCCCTTAATGAACATGCTGTAATATCCTTTCAAGCCCATGAAACTACAAACTTCATGGACATTAGTAGGAGCGGGTCATTCCATGATGGCTTTGATTTTGGACGAGTCTCTAGATATTCCCTATACTAAAATAATATGGCACAAATAATGTGAATTTGTCTAATAGAAGGAACATTTGGACAACTTCCTAAACAATTGATGTATCCATAAACGTTCAGGACTATCCTCAAGTGCTCTTCATGTTCAGTTTCATTTTTGGAAGAAATTAGAATGTCATCGATGAATAGAATGACAAATTCATCCAATAAATGTTTGAACACAGTATTCATCAAGTTCATAAAAGATGCAAGTACATTTGTGAGGCCAAAGGAAAGTATAGTGAACTTGTAATGCCCATACCAAGTTTTGAAGGTAGTTTTAGGAATATCTTCCTCCTTAATTCTTAGCTGATGATATCCTGATCTTAGATCAATTTTGGAAAACACTTTTACTCCCTTCATTTTATCAAAAATTTCATTGATCCTAGGCATGAATAAATATTCTTGATGGTCACCTTATTGAGCATTCTATAATCTATGCACATGCGAAGGGTACCATCTTTATTTTTTACAAAAAATCACAGGTGCCCCCATGGTGACACACTTGGTCTAATTAGACCCTTATCTATCAATTCTTGAAGTTGTAACTTCAACTCATAAAACTCTATGATGGTCATCTTATAAGGAGCTTTAGACTATGGTTCATAACCAGGTAAAAGATGAATAGAGAAAACAAATTCTCTTCGTAGAAGTAACCCTGGTAATTCTTCAGGAAACACATCTCAAAATTCTTGGAGAATAGGAAAATCTTCAATTGATGGTTTTTTATCATCTCCCAAGTCATCAATGTGAATTGCATAAAAGGTGCATCCCTTTCTCTAGGCCTTCTTCACTTGCATGGCTAAAATTTGTCTAAGGCTTATGGCCTTTTAGATGCCACAAATCTTAGTTAGATTCCCAAAGTCATCCAAACATGTTACCACCTTTTTTGAGCAATTAACTATGGATTTATGTTAAGCCAACCAATTAATTCCCATAATCACATCATAAGATCCTCGTGGAGCTAAAAATAAGTTAACTTGAGTGACAAAACTTGGGAGTTAAAAATCTGATGCAGGAGCATCCCTAGTTGAGGAGCAATCTTGCATTAACCAAAAATATTTTCTTTCTTTTATTTTATTGTATTTTAGTTGTAGTTCAACCATTTACAGTTCAACATTTTATACTGCATTCTACCACACCTTCATTTTAGAACTCATGGAGTAGGAATTAGCTTCTATGCCATGTCAGCTACATCATACTCATATTTCATGAGATTTGGATTTGTCTGGAGAGAGATATCGCTATAAGAAAATCATCAGCTTTCACATAACAGGGCATTCTTTAGTTAGCACAAGCATGCAAGGTTTGTGGAGCACTTCTGTGACTTGTGGAGCCAAATGGAACATCACACAAGGTAAATTGAGACTAGATAGACCTTCATTGAAAACCGCATCAAGTTTCATGCATTTGCAGAGCATTACTAAGAGTTGTAGGATGACCTACATGTTTCATCATTCATTGGATTTTGAGATCTCTCGAGGTCTACATGGAGGATTCTTTGAGCTAGAGAAGGATATATAAGCATTCATGGGATGCACTAGGATGTTAGTTAGTTAGTAGATAAGTGATTTATATCTAATCATAGAATAGATAGATATCTCTTTTCTAGAGGCACTTCAATGGCATATCTTTCATATATGTTATAACCTAGAAAGAAAGCCTGTGAGCCCATGATTGTAGCTCGTATGTTGCTGGCATTTAAGCATTGTGATTGTTTCCATTGTGTTTAATGTTACATCCCCAACTTATGATTTAGTTTAATCTTTCTTTTATGTGGTAAACAGGATGATTAATCATAGTTTAATGATTTCATATTTGTGGAAAATATCAAATAGAATCAGTGATTATATGAAAATTGATTAATGTTTAGTTTAGACATGAGATTACATGTTGATAAGATTGTTTCAATATAATATTTTATGAATCAAATGATGATACACTAATCATGGTTATATGGTTGTGAGCGTAATCAAGAAAAGAATCTTCCTCTAGGGACAGAAGGAGAGTATCACCCGGGAGGAGGAGATAGATGTTGGGAAAAGGTTAGATTGCCATCTGAGTATCAAAATTCATCTTTGTGAACCCATGCAAGGTAGAGTGACTTATCATCTTTCCTTTGTTAGTCATTTTCAGTTCAATCTATGTTGGCATGACAATTTGAGTTATTTCAATGTCATCCACATTGATTCAACTAGACGATGTTCTTGGAATGTCAATTTTGGTCGATAAGTAATCTCGTTGGGTTATCGAGTATTTCCTTGTTTCCTTATCTATTTCCTTATCAGGTTTTGTGATTATCATTATATATATATATATATATATATATATATATATATATATATTATGGTTATTATGGCGAAGAGGGGGAGTGAAACTTGATCCCAAGGTTGTATTTTGTTGTTGTGTCACCCTAACAATGATGTTATCATTTGATGACACCTTGGATTATTTGATAACCCTTAAACATCATTTAGATGTAGGGGAAATTATGTGCATGATATAATTAGTCTTAACCTTCATAGATGTCGAGCACCCTTATTAATATTAATATATTTATATTTATCTTTTTGGCAGTCGACCAACCACCATCCACGATAAGTGGAGTGGAGGCTGAGTAGAAGCTTATCATGAGCTTCAACTTCATTGCCATATCATGATGGAGTTGGTGGACTGTAGGGAACCCTGTGAGGTGGTGGAGGATTTTGAAACTATTTCTTATCACTACCCACAGAAAAGGGTGACGGATCTTGCTAGAATGCAGTTAACGCATCCAAGAGTATACATAGGGTATCATTAATTATACATCTTTTGTGGTGTTCATTATTGAAGAACAAGAAGCTCAAAAAGGGGACAACAAGAAAAATAATTTCTATAGAAGTAGTGTGGGGTTGGTGCATGTAGCTCGTGGATAGAGCCACCAACAAGCACACAAGAATTATCCTCGGAGGGCCAAACTCAATTGTATATTTTATATACAGGTATGAATCTTGTTTGCATGAATTAAACTTGAACTTAGCAACATGAGTAGATATCTCTACTACTATTTTAATGGTGTCGATTGTGTTATTATCACATACAATAGTGTATTACTGTGTAATCATTAAGAGGTCATCAAGGCCGTAGTTGTTACCACTAAGTAATCATTATGAGGCCATCAAGGCCATAGTGGCTACCACTATGTTATCATTTGAAAGCATTGCTAAAACCTATCACTCGGCTAAGGCCATGAGGCTGACACCAAACATAGTTGTTTCTTGCAAAACTTTTGAATGTCGATATGGCAAGGTCTGTAGACCACATGATATACATCTTGATAATCTCTTTGTCTATTATTCAAGTCGTATGTGTTCAAACCAAAGTAGTATTGAATAATAATGATTGTCTAAGTGTATAAAGAGAATTATTATGGGTGTAGACTGAGAGCAATTCTCAGACCATAATAACTTTATTGATAATCTTTAAGCCTCGACTGTGCTTAAGGCACTTAGTCTATTGGTCAAGGGTATTGTGAATAATAGTGCTCAATTGTTATGAAAGATATTATGTTATCTATGGTGTAACCTATGTATATATAAAAGGGTATTATGACTCCACTTTGTTGAAGCAGAAATGGTAATAGGTAACTAATATTGTTACCCAGGCAATTTTAAATGCATGCCTTGTTTTCAGAGAAGTAAAACCTCTTTTGATGTTTATTTTCTTATGGGAACAAATACAATGTCTAGCATGAAACTCTTGTGTTTAAATGTATACGAATGCCACCCCTTTTTGAATGGCAATGCTTCATGAACGAAGTGTAGGGTATCAATAATTCATGTAGATTCTTTGAGTTAGGGCCTATTCAAGAGGACTGACCCATTAGACTATTATAATAAGAGTCTTGTTTATATGAATTAGAATGTAAACCTTGTGAGAAGGTAAACGTGAAATCTTGAACCGGGAAAGGTCATAAGCTTGGAAAACATGATTGTGCAATTATAATAAAGAAAGAACAGGAACAAGAGTGACATGGAGTCATAGATTCCCTGTTGCAAAGGCAATGTAACCATAGTGACTGTACTCCCGAAATTGGTGCAAGGGCACTAGGAGCTCAATTTTGGCATATTTTGGTTTTTAGGTGGTAATGGGTTTTAATGTCCAATAAGGTCATTTATGACCATTTGCAATGTATTTAATTTATTTTTTGTGAGTTATGGGTCATGGGTTTGAAAGTTGTCAATGTTGTTGAAAGTTGTCAAAAGTTGCTAAAAATAGTTGTCATGCAACTTTGCAAGCTGAAAAAAATCAAAGAATTGTTACAAACCCAAAAAGGAAAAGTTTCAAATGGTGGGAAATGGTTTTAAATTCTTAAATACACCTTAAAAAGTTAGAGAGGTGGTGGTGAAGTTGATTTTTTGAAGTTTTGTTGAATAAAGCAAGCTTTTTTTCCCGTGTTTTTCTAAACATTACAGTCATTTTCTGCTATTTAGTATGGCCTGTATAGACTAAATAAGGGTCTGAAATTGATTGGATTTTGTTTTCATCTAAATCTACTTTATTTTACTTTTGGTTGCATCGATTTTTATTAAGATTTGAGTTAGTTACTGCCTTTTTACTGAAAACTAGTCAAAACCCTACCTAGGGTAACCAGTGAGTAAAATAATGTAATAAATAGACCTTCCACCTCTGGGTAATCCCCAAAATGGGTGGAAAGGTCTGTAATAATGTTATGAATCATATTCTAGACATGCAGGGTCTCATGATAGAGTTTACAAGTGCCATGGTTCACCAGAAAATCTGATATTTACATGTATCAGACTGTAGAACAATAGGGACATGGAAGAACAGTTGAATATAGAGCCTAATCTTGAATGTTTTTTCTGGGCAGTGATAGAGGGATGTGTGAAGAGGTCTTACAGACCTATACAAAAGGATTTTGGAACATTATTGAAGGTTTATATAGTTTTTTTTATGACTGTCCCAAGTTGTAAACCCATAAGTTGTTGCAAATATGAGTCATCCTTACAAGTTTTGATGCATGGCTTTTGATGAATGACTTGGAATCATGATGAGATGTCATTTTTAGGTCTTCATATGTTAGGGGTACCCTTTGGAAGTGAAAAAATAATCCTCTGCATAGATGTTAGTAGTTGCATTGCTGAAATTAGGCCTAAAAGAAAGAGGGACAGTTAATTTTAGCCTCAATCCGTACAAAGAAACCCCTACCCATTTTTGGATATGTTTAGTAATGGCCAAAGGGTATCCCAAATAGTTTTTATATTTTTAATATCATGTCTATATGGAAATTTATGGTCAAAAAGATCATTTCAAAAGGCTACTAGGATCTAGGGGTGAAATATCAAGAATGCATTAAGTTTCATGGTTTGTCCTTAAGTAAGTCCTTCCTCTACATCAAAAATAGGAGTCAAATTTCCAAGAAATGGACTAATAATTAATTGAAACTATTTTTCCAAGACCTAGAGGGGTCGATCTTGATTATTGTAGGATGAGACAACTTCTAAGTCGAGTCGAGGTGGTGAACAATCGACTGTGTTCATTGTGAAACGTATATGCATGTAAATCTTTGGCCAAAGTAATGCATCCATCTCTGCATGCATTAGTCAGTTCACTATGCTCTAGATGGCATAATGTTTCTAGTAGTGTCATGCATAGTTAGAGTGGATCTATAGTTGTATGACTGTCAAACATTATGAAGGACAAAACACTAGATACTCAGATGGCAAACCTAACGGTTCCTTATATCTATACCCTCCATGAAGGGTATGGCCACTTCTAGGTAGGAATTTCTGTGGGAGACCATTGGTCTATGGTTGGAGGAAAAGTACTTGGGTGATGCTCTCTTTTCCAAAGAGAAGACATGCTGAGGCTTATGAAGATAGATGTCAAAGTCTCAGATACAGTACTTACCTATATTTGACTTGCTAGTCAACCTTATATGTAATCTATCATTGATGCTATGAGCAAGTCATTGCAAATGTAAAGTGAAATAAAATCAAGTTATGATATATTGGGAATGTTGAAAAATTCTTTTGAAATGTTTAGAAGAAATATGCATATTGATTATTACTTGATTGATTTTGATTATGCTAATCATGACTTTAGACTTAATGGTGATTAAGTTGGTTAATTTTTGGATTAACAAGAGATGACTTGTTACATTTACTCTAGCTACATGGTTGGACAATCGCTTCTCAAGACCCTCCATCCATGATTGTACCAAGTGGTATCAGAGTGAAGTTTGCAAATCCTTTGGGAGTGAAGGCATTCTAGAAGATCTTGTGGTGAACAGATTGCCGACCTAAGGAATTCTACTTGTGTTTGTTAATAGAGCACCAATTGTGAGGCAGTTGCTACCTTGTAGTCAGATTGCTGAATTGAGGCCATTGCACTGGATCCTAGGAAGAGATGCCACTGAGGAGGATGCCTGTTATGGCCAATGTTGGTGGAAGAATGGAACAAATGATAGAAAAGATGAGGATAATGAAAGTTATATTGGATGATATACAAGAAGATAGAAGAAGAGGACTAAACCCTAGACATGAGGATGAAAGTGATGATGAAGAATTTCAATCAACTGAGCAAAATGAAGAAACCCATGAAGAAGAAGAATCAGAATAGGTAAATATTTTGAAGGCTATTTCTAAGATGGGTAAGAGACCTAGAGTGGAAGTATCAAAATATACCAGAATTTTGAATTCTGAGGAATTGATTGACTAGATAAATGACCTAGAGGAGTACTTTGAATATGAGGAAATTGAAGATCTAGAGTGAGTGAGATTTGCAAAAACTAAGCTGAACTGACATGCTACTATTTGGTGGAAAGAAGTTCAATTGGAAATAAATAGGAGAGAAAAAGAGAAAATCATAAAATGGGATAGGATGGTGACTAAATTGAAGAATCAGTTCATACCTACTGACTATGAGTTGGAATTATTGAAGAGATTGCAAAATCTAAGGCAAAAGGAGAGATCTGTGAAGGAGTACATTGAAGAATTTCATAAGATGATTATCAGGACTGGACATAGTGAAGCAAGCAAGGAGAAAGTGGCATGGTAGATAAATAGATTGAGAATGAATGTTCAAGAAGAACTAAGTTTGGTGAGGATGACAATAGTAGAAGAAGCATACCACTTTGCCTTGAAAGTTGAAGATAAGTTGAATAAGAGACATGAGCAAAGACAGAGAGGTAGAGGAGGAAAATTTCAAAGAGGTAGAACATATTTTGAAGGAGAAAGACCATGTGTGGAGCAAAGCAAGGAAAATAGCCCATACTAGAAGGAAGAAAGAGACAACAATTCATACCGGGGAGATGATAGAAATTGCTACCACAATAGTAGAGGAAGTACAGTGTGACTTCTTGTCCTGTCGGCCCAAAACTCAACCCTATATGGTTTGCGGAGAGAGCCAAAGCATGTAGCACATTTAGATAGGTTGACATAACCTATATTTACTCCCATAGATTTTTTCCATACATGACTTAACTCCACATAACCTCAACACCTTTAGGTTGGCTCTACTGGTGAAGTAACAACAACATGAACTGATAGTTTTCTCACAACTCAACATGCAGACCACCAAAAATGCTTACAACTTGGAGAGCAGATGTCTTTGACATCTGTAAACATGTCCTTAAAACTACATAGAAAAATATTCATCTTTGATGGAATGTAGAGCATTCCAATATACCACTAGAGTCTAGTACTCTGTCAACTCTATGTTTCACTATGGAGGACTTCAAGACCTAAAACTTTAGATTTAGACTCCTTTAGTATGCACCAAAAACATTTTGCAACCACATAGTAAGATTCTTCATAGCAGAGCAATGCGGACCAAAAAGTTGGTTTTCTAAACACTAAAGACAGTACTTTGGGACATAGACAAATCTGCAGAATGATTGGTACTTTGATCTTCTCCGGACCAACACAATTGTGTCTTTATGCTTTGTTACCATCAAATACAACACTACTTACTATCATGCTCATTAGTCTATTCATCATCATGCTTATCTTACCAACAATCTTCCCCTTTGTCATTGAGGGTGCCATACGCCAAAACTTTTCCCCCTTTGTCATCAACAGCAAAGGGACCACTTGTATATCTATAGGTTACAACTTCCCCCCTATCTCAAAAATAATTTTGTTTTTCTATATACATACCCCCCTTACTATTTTACTCATATATTTTAATATTGAAATCAAAATATTATATCATCACAAAAATTGTTGTCTTCTATCTTTCTGCATATGTACAAGAAATCAGGATATGAACCTTATTATTTAGTAGGGAGAATCTCCTTATATATTTTCTTCAGCTATAACATTGCAAAGTCCCAATGCATCTAGGCAAAGTTGAGTATTTGTATCTACCCAGTAATTTGCATAAATAATTATTCTGCTTCTTCAACTGATGAAGGTGCAGATGTTATCTAACCAACCTTATTAGCTTTTGTCAACAACCCTATCAACATTGCCATCTTGAAACTAAAAATCTCCCTCAACTAACTCATCTGATCCTTAATTAGTTCTCTTTGATTCTTGTAACATTAGAAAATGTCCCCTTGGGGACTTTTCCCTCATAAGGTTGAGCTCCCGGGTCTTTTGCATACATTTAGGACATCTTACTTCATAATTTGGCATCCCGATGGAATGAGCCCTAGGTAACATGATAGATTGGACCTAGGAGGGCCCCTTGAGCTTGACCCTACCCAAAATAGGGGGGAGGACTTGGGCACCTGCACCATAGTCCTGCCCTATTTTTGGGTAGTCCCAAATTTTAAGTGTCAATTTGTGACCGTTATTTGGGTCCTTTACTGACACAGTAAGTTTGAATTTATGAAATCTTGGTGGGAGTGTTTGTAGTTGCATATAAAAGCATGTTTAGGCATTCATTTGTAAACTAGATTGTTGTTGTAATCTTTAGGCATTCTCAAGGTGATTCAAGGCTTTCATGGTATTGCAAGAGCAGATCTATGTTGTCTATGTGTTTGTGTTTGCATATTTGAGCATCCATTTCATCATGGAATGAAGAGCATCTTCCTCCATGAGATCTTCATTACAAGGTGATATTATATTGTGTTTTCATCATCATTTCATTTGGTTTTTGCCTCTACCTCACAAGGGCATGCACTCTCTATCTAACAACGGTGTTTAGAGACTTAAGTGTCCTATGGGGCTTGACTGAGGCAAGCCTCTAAACAACACAACCCCCTCCCAAAGTTTCCATGGTTGTAGGTTACAAGTTGTGGGGTTGGACAAAGTGAAGTTGCAGGAAGGCATCTTAAAGTGTCAAAATGGCAGAACAGGAAGAAAATAGCACCTTGGACTTGGGTGCCTGCTCATTAGTCCTCCAACTCCTATGACGGGAAAATCTCTAGAACAACAGGGAAGAGTTACAGACTAAGTTTCTAGATCTAGACAAAAAGAAGGGCATTGGACTTGGGTGCCCGCTCTTTTGACCCTGACTTTTCTGCCTCGGAACCCCAAAAATAGGTACTTTGTGATTTGATATTTTACATCTCTTTGCAAGATATTTTTTTGTTATTCATCAATTTATTACCGTGTTTGTGAAATTAGGGTTTTAATGGTTAATTGAGCACAGAAGGAATATTGATAATTTAACACCCTAATCTAAGTTTTCCTACATCTCACAGTGACCTAGGGTATGATAGTGCATTGCCACTCCACCCTAGGCCCTTGAATGTATAGGGTGAAAGGAGGATTCAAACATCTAACAACACTAAGTTAAACAATCCCAATTTTACCCTAAACAATTCTAAAGTTTCTTGATGATTGCATGAGTCTTTTCAACTTCAGCCCTCAGATCTCCATTGTTATCCTATAAAGGCTCATATGTTCTGGAGATGTTAGCTATCTACATTTCAAGGCCATCAATCTTGTCTTTTATATATTTTGTAGTTATAGGCCATGATAAGCAAAATTGATACATCACATTAGCTTCTTCCAGGGCATTTTGAATACTCTTTACACTACTACCCAATAGACTATCTGCCTTGGAACACTTTTCTAATATCTATTTATTAGCCTTTTATTGCTGATATGTTCCATTACTTTCTTCTTAGCTTCCTTCTCTAAAGATGTAGAATGATTGTTAAAGGACTTTGGTAGTTGCTTCATTTGTTGTATAGGAGTCAGAAAGGCATCCCTCTTGGTGTCTAGTAACACCTTTTCAAAAACTTTTAGTGCTTCCTCTAGAGGCTCATTTCCTTCTACCTGTGATTGTAATATTTCTTCATGGTCCTTAGCCTAAATAATGGTTCCAAGTTGCAATTTCTTCAGTGGAGAGATATTGGCCAAATTGATTTGTCAATCCTGAAACAACTATGGGGATGCAATAGACTAAATTTGTCTTTGTTGAGATAAAAACTCTCTAATGGAGTCTGTTGGTATTTTACCCAGACTTGATGCTTATTCCCAGTTATCCCTACAAGGTAGCCATCATTGATCAATAGGATACCCAGGCTAGGGGCCAACAATATAGGATATAGACTCTATAAATATCTCCTCTTCTTCTTTAGGCTCTATAGAACCAAGGGGGGGATTCCCTACTCAACATCCATGAAATATAACTGTGCAGTGACTGGGATGCTGACACAAAGTAGATAAATCCTCTCTTATGCAGACCAAAACTGTGAAATAAGTGCAAAGGGGCTAGCTTTGGGCATATATTCAGTTGTGAGACAAGCAATTTTGGTCCTAAACTACTTCTAATGTCCTAAAGGTTTGTATATGAAGTTTGAATTTGTTTTTATGTTTGGATGCAAGACTAGGACTTTGGGTTGCAACAGAGATACAAGACCAGATCGATGCCTATCTAGGGCTCGAAGTTAGTAGACATATATATGTGAATGTTTATCATAGACTCAAAACATTAATCAGATTTCAAGGGGGTTTTGTAATGTCTGCCTTACAGACAATACCCAAGACAAAGTATTCAGTTATTTCTACTTATAAAGATCCTTACTGCAATGTATTTTTCCCAACACTTAACCAAAAACATTCAATCTACTCCTTGAGCAGAAGTAAATGATTAAGCATTCAATATAGGAAACCCATATCCTAGAATCTCTAACACCCCTTAGATGCTCAGATTCAGAAGAACACATTCAACTTGGAGACAAATAACAGAATACATGCTATAAAGCATTACTCATTTAAATCAACATGAAATTGATGAATTCTATGCATAATACACACAACATACAACTCATAAACTCACAAGACACCCAAAACAGAGCCACCAATGAAGTTGTATCCTATTGCAGCACCAAAAATTTGTCTAGTTTTCAACAACCTTAAATAGTAACATAGTCTGCCTTTTATAACAAGACTGTGTACTCAACAAAATTTACAAGGCAAAAAACCAAAATCCTGCTAGATACATTGCCCCAAAATGGTGCCCAAAAAAATTTAATGCAGCAGGCAGACAGGAAGGAAAAATAGGTGAGCTTGGGAGATGCGCCACCACTCACAGACTCTCCATCATAAAAATGGTAGTTGGCCATTCAACCATCGGCCCATGCCTCTGTATGTCGCCATTAATGGCTCAACCACCCAGAGCTTCTCTTGGAATTTGCAATAGCGCGTCCATGGATTTTTCTTGCTCAAAACATGTTTGAGGAAGCAAAGAAGACCAACTCTATAACTTTAAAACCTAGCCGTTGATTTTGATTCCATCGCTGAGATCATCGGCGCCAAAAAAATGTTGAAAAGTCACCAACCAGTGATATCGTGCCACATAGGCACCTTGATCCTCTATCGCTAACTTTTCTCCTATTATTTTGGTATTTCCTACCCTTGTATATGCAAGAACGAATGCATATACAACTGCTCAATATACAAGGTGGACCCCAAACTTTTATGAAAAAAACTGGAACTTATTCAGGTCCAGCTTCTACCTCTCCCCTTTGTATATCCATAATATACAACATACACATACATACAAGCTACGGACTTTAAATCATTATGCATCAGAATGAACCTCCTTTTGAAGTCTGGCTTGTATCCTTTTCATTGCACATCAGCTTGTATATCAGCATATACAAGCACTTTATACAACCTACGGACCTCAAATTATTATTCGTTGTATTTGACTCCTCCTTTGTGTCTGGGTTGTATGTCTTTACTTGTACATTTCCTTGCATATCGCATCATACAAATGCGATATACATACAACGGACCCCAGCCATTTATCCACCAGATTTGAAAAGCTTTCAAATCTGGGCTTTGTATCTTCATGTATTTGTATATCGGCATATACAACATAGACATACAAGAAAAAATATACATACAAACCGCAGATTTTATCCTTTATCAATTGGATTGCATGTTCACTCCAGATTTCAGCTTGTATATTGGGAATGTATGTTTGAACATACAATCACCAATATACAAGTGGTGGGCCCCAACCTCGTAACCTATCTTGTATATGCCTTCTTGTATATCGCCGCCGATGCATCTTACCAACATACAAGTCACCTTGTATGTCTGCGGGCCCACCAAATGTTTCTCCTGCTGCTTGTATATTGCCGAACATACAAGACCACTTGCATCTTTTCATTATATTTGCTGGCGATGAACTCCTTGCACTATAGCAAATGCATGTCGGGTCTTGTATATTTTTCCTTGCATATGACCTTTGTATGTCCGAACATACATTCACCCTTACATACAAACAAAGAATCTTTTCTAGAATATTCCACCTTTGTATATTGTTCATTGTATCCTTTTCGCTACATATAGCCGTTGCATATCTGGACATACAACAAAACACATACAAGCAAAACTTGATATACATTTAGAGAATCTTCTGGGAATTTGCAATAGATTCCTTCTATGTATATGCATCTTTTTTGAGCCTGATATGCATTTGGAAATGCATACAACTGTAGAATATTCCTGGGAATTTGCAATAGATTCCCCCTTGTATATGTAAACTGATATGCATTCCAAAATGCATATAACACCTTTTTCCACCACTTTTCAAAAGCTGACTAAGATTTCACAAGCCCACCCACATCCATTTGCAGTTGCACATACAAGAACTTAGCATTTTTCTCAAGTGCGATATGAAAAAAGGGTAAAACATTGCATGGGGCCAGTCAACCTATGAACACTAAAGCATGAGGATGAAACTTAATAACCAGAAACCCACCACAGAAGGTCACCATCAGAATAAACAAAACAATGCAAGACCCCATGACTCAAAAATTTTAGGGTTTGAATGAGAAAACCCACAAATGTTCAAACTTGAAACCCTAAACATAAATGGGTACCAACACAGGCTCTGATTGGGGATGTACAGGTGCAAGACTGCAGTGAGGACCAGACTACTCTAGGGTAGACCAGACAAAACACAAAACTCAAAACATGACCGACTATACAAGGAATGTACAAAACATTTACATCTAGTTTACAATGTGCACAAAAAATATTCATTTATGAGAAAAAGACTTTAAGGAATTTACCGTGCACAGGCAATTCTAGCAGTTCACCACTGAGGACTTGGAAAAAATAGGAATCATCTTCATGGATATTGCCAATTTGATATGGGCCAGTCCATAAGGGCTTAAATTTACCGTGCTTGCCTTTATCCTAGCTCCTTGCATTCCACATAAGGACCAAGTCACCTATCTAAAACCTTCTCTCTGTAGCCCTTTTATCAAACAGATATTTCACTTTTTGTTGTTTATTGATTTTTATTTTATGTGCCTCCCTTCTCATTTCATCTAGTGCAACCAACTAATTTATTCTTTCAATCATTAGGTCCCCAATCTCGTCATCCTTCCCTTGGATGAACTTATAAACTGGTAGGAGGTTGTTCACAGGCAATTTAGCTGCTGCACCATATACTAATTCAAAAGGTGACCTTCCAATTGCTCTTTTCACTATCACCTTGTCAGTCCATAATGCCAACTTCAGCTTTGAATCCCAAGCCCTTTTGTTTTTATCTATCACCCTTTTGATAATTTTCATGAGACTTTTGTTGCTTGACTCTACTTGACCATTCCCTTGTGGATGGTATGGTGATGTATGAGACAAATCAATTCCATAATTGCTGCAAAAATTAATAAATTCACTAGACTTGAAACACATTGCATTATTTATGACCAATTTGGTTGGTACTCCAAATCTGATAATAATATTTTCCAGAATAAAATCCATCACCACTTTGCTTGTAGCTTTTTTAGTTGGAATGGCCCCAATCCATTTAGTGAAGTAATCAGTGGTAACCAAAATCCAACTGTGCCCTCCACTTGATTTTTTTGAGATTTCCCCTATAAAATCAATTCTCCATTGCTAAAATGGAGCTCCCATAGTTATAGTCCTAAGGGGTAATGCACCTTCATATCTTATCTTTCCTGAGAATCTTTGGCAAGGATCACATTTTCTTACCATTCTTTGTGCGTCTGAGAAGAGAGTTGGCCACCAGTAGCCTGCTCTGAGAATTTTGTGGGCTATTGTCTGGACAGCATAGTGTCCATCACACACTCCATTGTGCATGTCACTCAGAATATCCTTGGCTTGATCTTCATTTACACACTTGAGTAGCACACCATTAGGGTTTTTCCAATACAGCTCTCCTTGAACAATGATGTATTTAATAGCATGTAGTTTCAAGGTCCTCTTCTGATTGTCACTGAGATGGGAAGGACAATTCAAATTATGCAAATAATGTACTATGTCCTTATACCATTTAGACTCTGACATATTTATAACTTCATTATGCACTACATTCACTTGGCATGCCTCTAGATTTGATTGTGTCATTAGTTTTGCCAAACCTTGTCCTCTTACCAGTTTAGTGATCTATATTTCAATGTTGAATTCTTACAGTTTATTTATCCATCTGCATCTTCTTCTAGTTACCTCCTGCTGAGTGAAGATATCTTTGACTGTTGCATGAGGCACATAGGCAACTATGTGAGAGCCCACCAAATATGGCCTAAAGCTTTTGACTACTCTAACTAGTGCATACGCCTGCTTTTCCATGATGTCATACTTCAATTCAGCAGCCTGCAATGACATGCTAAAGAAAGCTATAGGTTGTTCAAAACCTTCTTCATTTTTTTGCAGTAAGCATGCAGCAATAGTATGGAAAGAAGCAAATGAGAATAACTGAAATGGCATAGAAAAATTAAGAGATTTTAGCACAGGAGCCATCTTTATAGCCTCTTTTATGTTCTGAAATGATTTAGTTGCTTCATCTTCCCATTTAACAGTTGCACCTTTCTTCAACATCTTAGAGATATCTTTTGTGGTCTCTGTAAAGTTAGGCACAAATCTTCTAACAAAATTAATTTGCCCAAAGAAGGACTGAACACCTTTCACTATTCTAGGGATCTAAATTTTGTCAATTGCAGCTACCCTTTTAGGATCAATCCTGACTCCATCCTTGGAAACAATGTGTCCAAGCAATTTTCCTTCCACTACCCCAAAAGCACATTTCTTTGGGTTGAGTGAGATGCCATATTCTAATGTTCTAATAAAATCTGCTCCAAGTGCATACAGTGTTGCTCTTCCTTTTTTGAAAAGGTAGTCAAATCATCTTGATATACAACCAAGATTGAGTCAATCAATCCTGTAAAAGCAACATCCATAGCCCTCTGAAATGTGGCACCTGCATTTGTCAGCCCAAATGGCATTCTCACATATACATAGATTCCCCATGGAGTGGTGAAAGTAGTCTTGAATTGTTCAGATTCCTTTACTTTCACTTGATTGTATCTAGAAAATCCATCCTTCATGGATAAAAGTTCACAGCCAGTCACCTTCTGCAACATGGCTTCCATGTTTGGCAATGGATAATTGTCCTTCAAAGAAGATACATTTAGATTTCTAAAGTCCACACAAAGTCTTATGTCACCATTCTTCTTTCTGACTGGGACAAGGTTAGACACCCAAGTTGAGTGTCTGATAGGCATGATTATTCCAGCCTCTCTAAGCTTCATAAGTTCTTCTTGCATTTTAGGAGCTAAAGTTGGGTTGATAGGTCTTTGTTTTTGTCTAAATGATTTAGCTCCAGGCTTCAAAGGGATTTCATGCTGGAATAAATCCTCTCTATAAGCCTTAAGGTCCTCATATGACCAGGCAAAGACATGCTTATATTTTTTCAGTAGTGCAATCAGCATAGTTCTGATGTGTGGCTTGAGTTGTTTGCCAATGTATACTTTTTTGGGGGCATGAGATGTCCCCAAGTTTATCTCTTCTAAATCATTCTTGTTTGTTGGAGATGCCTTTGTGACAAATTGGTCCCTATTGTCAAAAGCTCTCTCTAAAGCGACCAGCCCTCTAGGGATTTTATTTGTCTTGAGTTGAATTATTTATTTCCTTAAGAGAGTCTCTTTTCCATCTATAACCACTACAAAGTTCTAAAAATCCACTTCCTGGTTCTCATACTCATCAATACAATGCAAAAATCTCAGTAAATCTTTGTCATCATCAAACACTTGCCAGCTGCATACATTATCTAGCACTGCAGGTCTAAGTTTGACTTCAACATTTGTAACATCTGATAGAGTGATGTCATCTAACCTTATGGCTACATTAGCTAGAAAATCTACTCTGACATTTTTTGATCTCTCAATCCAGTTTATTGAAAAAGCATCAAACAATTCAATTGTATCCCAAACAACATGCTTATACTATTTTAACCTCTTATTTTTTTATGCATACTTATCTCTAACCTAGGAAACAACTAACTCTGAATCCCCAAATTCAATCCTAGTAGCAGAGCCTCATACTCTGCAATATTGTTTGTATAGGCAAACTTCAATAAGAAAGAGAATTTTAGAAGCTTACCAGCTAGAGACAAGAACACAACTCTAGCATCAGAGCCATCCTTTGAACAAGCTCCATCAAAGTACATGATCCATAGGCCCTGTTGGTCAAGTTCTTGAATGCATATATGTCTCTCTTTACCCCCTTTATCATCTGAGACAACTCTGAAATTATCACAATCAGCATCCACAAAACATATATGCTCCTCTGACTCTTGATCCTCCACTGTTTCTGATGACCTTTCTTCTCTAATCATCTTGACATTCTTGCCATTCATTGGGATCATGGCATATAATAGATCTAATTGCATACTCCCACCAATCAATGTTGTCCATCTTCTTGACAATAACATACCATACTGTGGATTGATATCAACAACTGTTATATTCATTTTGTAGGTCTTTTCAAGATATGCTGCTAATCTAAAATCTACATCTTTCATGATTCCAATCTGATGTAGAGCGAAACGCAACGGAAGCTAACTAACAGGAAGGAAGAGCCAATAATACAAACAACCTGATAAAAATCCCTATCGGCTCAGCATCATCATCATGTTTCCTAAAAACACCAACAGCATCATCATATTTCAGACGCTCACACTCATCCTCCTGCCGGCTACTGTTCATCTCCTCCGCCAGTCGCCTATCATCATCATCATGATATTCAACGGGCGCAAACATCCTCCAGTTGCACTGTTCATCAGGCGCCAAACACAAGCGGCATCATCATGATATTCGACACCACCTTCGTCAGCAGGATATCCAAATATCCGGTTGCTCCAAATATCCTGATGACGACAACTTAACACCTTCCCTTCGATGCCCCGCTACCCGACGATACAAGCAACAGCATCATGATCTAATTTATTCGGCTCCCTCGAAACCTCCTGATGATGTTTCACAACTTTCTGCCTATGCCGATACCTAACCACTTAGCGACAACAGGATAAACTCGTATAGAGGGATATCTCAATATCCTAATGATGATGACGTCATACGCGGATGACGATGACGTCACACAATATCCTGATGACCTCTTCAACACTTAGCCAAAAAAACTGAACTTTCACACCCGCATCTGTTAGCGATATGCGGATGATGAGCTTCTCCGAGAGATGATCCTGACTGCGATATATACACTGAGTATATATCCAACTCAAAACATCCTGATGCACTTGCAACTTGCAAACTTCAACAGTTTCACGACCCGATCCTGATGGCGATGCATTCGCAGATGACGATGCGGCTTGTTCCGGCTGGAAACGCACATGCAGACTCCTGTGTATCCGTCCACTGCATGTAAACACTCAGAACCGCTCTATTACCCAAGGATAATGTGACGACTGGGCCGGATCACCTTCAAACCAAAATCTAACAGTTTATCTTTCTATACCTAGCACATGAGGATGCTAGGCTGATTTACAGCATGCTCCTAACTGATCTCTTGAACAATGCAATGCATAAACAGAAAACACAAATGCAAACTAAGCTATAATACAGGACCATTCCACCGATTCGCAGGTTCAACCGGTGGAAGGGTTGAAAGTACCCATCAACTTGCAAAACGGAAAGGAAATCAACACAGATACAACTGATACAATCAGATAATGCAAAAGATGAGATCTTATTCAATTGAAATCCAAATGTCCTACTTTTACAATTCTGCTTCACAATATCTGGACTGATCACCAGTACAGCATACCACCAATACTACTCTCCTGAACATAACATCTATCAAAATCAATGTGAATTCTGTCTAAACCCTAACAGATCGAAGGTATATATAACAAATCCTTCGCGTACTACCAACTCACTTCCCAGCGGCTGGGAGCTTCCAAGCGGCTGGGAGAGAGGACAGCTCAGACTACCTTATCCCGATCTCTAACTGCCTACACATACTCCTATGCTGATCTAATACATAGCATTGGTCCAATGGACCTTATTACATGATAAAGTCAAACATACTAAAAATAGGCTATCCTGTCATCATGCTGATAATTATCCTATATCCTGATCATGTATGTCATCATGCGGACCTATATCCTGATCATGTACGGGTGCTCCTGCATCATACTCCCCAGAAGAAGAAATCTCAAGTCCTCTTGAGATGAGAGTATCAAGGTCGGCACCATGTTTCTGTATCTGCTCTGCAGTCATCCATACTGCTTCAGAGTTCGGCTGTCCCTTCCAAGAGACGAGGTACTCCAAGTACTTTTTGTTCCTGGTCTGTTTGACCACTCTGGTATCCAAAACCTGCTGTAACTGTGGGGGATCATGTTGGGGAATGTCTTCAGCAACTGTATCCTGGAGGATATCCTGATCTGCATCTGGATTAGCCTTGTATGGAGTTAAATCACATACATTGAAGATAGGAGACAAACCAAGATCAGGTGGGAGTTGGATCTCATAAGCATTCTGTCCATGCTTGAGCAAAATCTGACATGGTCCAACTTTCTTTTGCATGAGCTTAGTATACTTTCCCTTAGGAAGCCTGTCTTTCTTCAAGTGTACCCAAACCAAATCTCCAACATTAAATTGAACATCCTTCTTCTTCTTATCAGCATATTCCTTATATTTCAAGGTGGTTTGCTGGAGTTGGGTCTTGACCTGATCATGAACTTCTTTGATGGCTTCAGCAAAAGCTTCTCCTTCTGCACTAACAGGATCTACTGTAGGTAGATCTCTCAACTCCAAAATCCCTCTGGGATGCATTCCATAAACTACCTGAAAAGGCGATTTCCCTGTGCTCCTATTGACAGTATCATTATATGAAAACTCAGCTTGAGACAGAATATTGTCCCACTTCTCTCCATGCTGTTTTGTCAAGCATCTAAGCAGATTCCCCAAGGAACGGTTCACTATTTCAGTCTGACCATCCGTTTGAGGATGATATGCAGAGGAAAAAGACAAATTGGTTCCCAGTTTCCTCCAAAGGGTTCTCCAGAAGTGACCAATAAACTTCACAGCTCTGTCTGAAACTATGCTCAAAGGCAATCCATGAATTCTGACAATCTCCCTAAAGAATAAATCTGCAACGTAGGAAGCATCAGCAGGGGTTTTGCATGGCAAGAAATGTGCCATTTTACTGAATCTATCCACTACAACAAAAACACTGTCAAATCCTCTCCTTGTCCTTGGTAAACCCAAGACAAAATCCATACTGATGCTTTCCCATGGTCTGGAAGGAATGGGTAAGGGCTGATATAACCCTGCATTAGTTGACCTGCCTTTAGCCTTCTGACAAATTACACATGTCTCTACAAATTTCCTGACATCTGTTTGCAACTTAGGCCAGAAATAATGCCTCCTGACCAGATCAAGGGTCTTATCTAGACCAAAATGACCTGCCATGGCTCCACAATGTTTCTCCTTGATTATATTTAACCTCATAGAACACCTTGGGATACACAACTGTCCACCCTTGAACAACAATCCATCCTGGATCAAGAATTCAGAGAACTCAGCATGGTATTTCTCCCCAAAAGAAGTACAGACCTGATATATTTCTCCAAAATCTTCATCAGACTCATACATGGTCTTGAGTGAGTCAATGCCAACACTCTCTAACTGAATCCGATTGACTGTGAGAACTCTCCTGCTCAAAGCATCTGCAACTTTGTTTTTGACCCCTTTCTTATGCTTCAAGGTAAAAGTGAAAGCCTGTAAGGTCTCTACCCATTTCATATGTCTGTGGTTCAGCTTCTCCTAGCTGTTGATGAAACTCAGAGCCTGGTTATCTGTGAATACTATGAACTCCTTTGGCATCAGGTAATGCCTCCATTTCTTAAGGGACTGAACTAAAGCATACATTTCCAGATCATATGATGAATACCTTTTCTTAGCATCATTGAGCTTCTCACTGAAAAATGCAATTGGTCTACCCTCTTGGCTGAGTACTGCTCCAATGGCCATGTGACTGGCATCACACTCTACCTGAAAGATTTTGTTGAAATCTGGAAGTGCAAGGACTGGCTGCTGTGCCACCTTCCTCTTCAATGCCTCAAAGGAATCATCTGCTCCTTGAGTCCAAACAAACCTGTACTTCTGTCCTCCTTTAATGGTATCCAGCATGGGTGCACAAATATGACTGAACCCTCTTATAAACTTTCTGTAGAAGGTTGCTAACCCATGGAAACTTCTGACATCATTCATGGTCTGTGGAGTTGGCCAATTCAATATGGCACTCACCTTCTCCTTATCCATCTATAGCTTTCCTTGTGAAATGACAAAACCTAAATAGGTGATCTCCTTTTTCATGAACAAGCACTTGTCTAAGTTTATCATCAGCTGCTCTTCATGTAACCTCTTAAGAACCAGATCTATATGTCTGAGATGTTCTTCTTTGGTGTTACTGAAAATCAGAATGTCATCTAAATAGACTATGACAAACTTACCAATGAATTCCTTCAGAACCTCATTCATCAGCCTCATGAAAGTACTAGGGGCATTAGACAAACCAAAAGGCATAACCTTCCATTCATATAACCCTTCATTTGTTTTGAATGCTGTCTTCCACTCATCACCTGGTCTAATCCTGATCTGATGGTATCCACTCTTCAAATCTATTTTGGTAAAGTACTTAGCACTTCCCAAACAATCAAGTAAATCCTCAATTCTGGGGATTGGAAACCTATACCTGATTGTGATCTTGTTGATGGCTCTGGAATCTGTGCAAAGCCTCCAAGTGCCTTCCTTCTTTGGTGCTAGTATAGTTGGTACTGCACATGGACTCAAACTCTTCCCAATCAGACCTGAATTCATCAATTCTTCAATCTGTCTGGCTACTTCTGCATTCTGTTCTGGGGTAAGCTTATAAGCTGCTTTGTTTGGAAGTGTTGACCCTGGAATTAAGTCTATGCAATGACTGATATCTCTGACAGGTGGTAGGGATCTTGGCATTCCCTCTGTGATGACACCTTTGTACTTATCCAATAGCTCTTGGACAGCTAGGTCTATCAACCTTGGCTTCTTCTCTTTCTTGCCTGCCTGCTGTTGTTCCTTATTCACACTCATACAGGGGATCAGGGCATATGCAACTGCACCTTCTGCTGCTACTTCTTTCATGAACTGTTTGCCTTCCATCAGCATGACCTTCACCTCTTTTCCTTTAGACTTCTCCTCTTTCTCCTTCAATGGGAATAACGTTATATCTATACCATCTTTAGTAATTTTATAGGTGTTTTTAACACCATCATGTTGTGCCTTCAGATCATACTGCCATGGTCTACCAAACAAAAGGTTGCAAGCATCCATCTTGGTAATATCAAACAACAACTTATCCTTATATCCACCAATCTGAAATTCTACCCAAGCCTGCTCTTCTACAGTTGTCTGCTGACCTTGAGTAAGCCATGAGACTTTATATGGGGATGGGTGAGGCAATCTCCTAAGCTTCAGCTTTATCACCATTTCTTCAGACACAAAGTTCTCAGTAGAACCAGAATCAATCAAAACCTTACATGCCTTACCTCCTGCTTTGCAAATGGTTCTGAAAAGGGACTTCCTCTGAGGGGCTTCTTTGTCAGGTACCTTCATGGTAGTCACTGTTCTTCTCATCATCAGAGACTCTCCACTTTCTGGATATCCATAATTCTCAGGACCATTCACACTCTGAAAATCATTAGAGCTTGTCCTACTTTGATTATCAGGTTCTTTGACTAGATTTGTCCTCCTTTCTCCTGCTGAACTTGTGGCCTTGTCTGGACATCTGCTGGCTATATGGCCTTCTTTGTTACAGTTGTAACATCTGATGGATCCTCTGCCCTGGGATCTTCCTCTGTAAGGTCTTCTACCTCTGAAGTTTCCTTGCTGACTGTAATTCTCCCTCTGATTCTGACTATTGTTGCTCTTACTATTGTCATGACTGGATTCTCCTTGATATCCCTGTCCATGTCCCCTGCCTCTAAAAGGACCTCTTCCACCTCTTTGTTGTCTTCCTCTTCCTCTATTGTTTTGCTCTTGTTTTCTTTTCAGCTTTTCTTCCACTTTCAATGCCAACTGAAAGCTTTTCTGCACTGTATCTGGATTATGCAGACTCAGATCTTCCTGAATATTAAACCTCAATCCATTAAGGTATCTGGCTACCTTCTCTTCTTCACTTTCTTTCACCTTTGTCTTCATACAGAGTTTCATGAACTCTTCTGTATATGAGCTGACATCTAGCTCCTTCTGCTTCAGGTTTTGCTTCCTCTTGTGTAACTGGATACTGTAATCCAATGGAATATAAGCTTCCTTCACCAATTCCATCATCTTCTTCCATGTGGCAACTCTACGTTTTCCTTCCTGTACTCTATCATCTTGAACAAAGTTCCACCATGTCAAGGCAGCTTCTTTCATCTTTGACTGTGCTATCTTCACTCTCTGTTGTTCTGGTATCTCCTCTGTTACAAAGAAATTGTTCAAACAGTCTATCCATTCCATCACTGAATCAGGGTCCATCTTACCTGTAAACACTGGCAAATCCAGCTTCACATCCATGGTTCTCCTCTCCATGGCCTTGAGGGCGTTCAACAGTGGCCTCTGGTCTACAGGAACGACCTCCTCGCTCCAATTAGGGATCTCTTCTTCTTCCCTATCATCTTCTCTACCAGAACCTACTCTGCTCCTCAACTTTGCTAACTCATCTTTCAACTCCTGATTCTAAGCCTTCACAGCCTTGCTTTCTGCAATCTGTTTCTTCACCAGAACTGCCAACTCAGCGTTGGTCATCCTTGCTAGAACCTCAGATGTTCCTTCTTCGTCTGACATCCTGTTTATCTTTTCCAGAAGATCCTAACCTTTGCTCTGATACCACTATGATGCAGAGCGAAACGCAACGGAAGATAACTAACAGGAAGGAAGAGCCAATAATACAAACAACCTGATAAAAATCCCTATCGGCTCAGCATCATCATCATGTTTCCTAAAAACACCAACAGCATCATCATATTTCGGACGCTCACACTCATCCTCCTGCCGGCTACTGTTCATCTCCTCCGCCAGTCGCCTATCATCATCATCATGATATTCAACGGGCGCAAACATCCTCCGGTTGCACTGTTCATTGGGCGCCAAACACAAGCGGCATCATCATGATATTCGACACCACCTTCGTCAGTAGGATATCCAAATATCCAGTTGCTCCAAATATCCTGATGACGACAACTTAACACCTTCCCTTCGATGCCCCGCTACCCGACGATACAAGCAACAGCATCATGATCTAATTTATCCGGCTCCCTCGAAACCTCCTAATGATGTTTCACAACTTTCTGCCTATGCCGATACCTAACCACTTAGCGACAACAGGATAAACTCGTATAGAGGGATATCTCAATATCCTGATGACGATGATGTCATACGCGGATGACGATGACGTCACACAATATCCTGATGACCTCTTCAACACTTAGCCAAAAAAACTAAACTTTCACACCCGCATCTGTTAGCGATATGCGGATGATGAGCTTCTCCGAGAGATGATCCTGACTGCGATATATACACTGAGTATATATCCAACTCAAAACATCTTGATGCACTTGTAACTTGCAAACTTCAACAGTTTCACGACCCGATCCTGATGGCGATGCATTCGCAGATGACGATGCGGCTTGTTCCGGCTGGAAACGCACATGCAGACTCCTGTGTATCCGTCCACTGCATGTAAACACTCAGAACCGCTCTATTACCCAAGGATAATGTGACGACCGGGCCGGATCACCTTCAAACCAAAATCTAACAGTTTATCTTTCTATACCTAGCACATGAGGATGCTAGGCTGATTTACAGCATGCTCCTAACTGATCTCTTGAACAATGCAATGCATAAACAGAAAACACAAATGCAAACTAAGCTATAATACAGGACCATTCCACCGATTCGCAGGTTCAACCGGTGGAAGGGTTGAAAGTACCCATCAACTTGCAAAACGGAAAGGAAATCAACACAGATACAACTGATACAATCAGATAATGCAAAAGATGAGATCTTATTCAATTGAAATCCAAATGTCCTGCTTTTACAATTCTGCTTCACAATATCTGGACTGATCACCAGTACAGCATACCACCAATACTACTCTCCTGAACATAACATCTATCAAAATCAATGTGAATTCTGTCTAAACCCTAATAGATCGAAGGTATATATAACAAATCCTTCGAGTACTACCAACTCACTTCCCAGCGGCTGGGAGCTTCCAAGCGGCTGGGAGAGAGGACAGCTCAGACTACCTTATCCCGATCTCTAACTGCCTACACATACTCCTATGCTGATCTAATACATAGCATCGGTCCAATGGACCTTATTACATGATAAAGTCAAACATACTAAAAATAGGCTATCCTGTCATCATGCTGATAATTATCCTATATCCTGATCATGTATGTCATCATGCGGACCTATATCCTGATCATGTACGGGTGCTCCTGCATCACAATCCTATCCTTTCTATCATCATCGTCGTCGTCGTCGTCAACATCCCTATCAATTATCCATACCTTAACTTCTTTGAAATGATGTTACTCGACACAAAGCTCATCATCTCGAACATCATCTCAAAGAGGGGCAAAATGTAGACACCCAAAATTATCCCAACTTTGTGTATGTCTTGCAACACCTTGTTAAAACATTATCCTAAACATCATAAGCCATTTTTGTCCTAAATCCCACTCTTAATCCCATTTATCCATTAAGCCAATTAATTAAATAAATTTTATTTATTTAATTAAAATCCCCATCTTTATCCTACTTAGCCAATTAATTAAATAAATTTTATTTATTTAATTAATTTCACATGCATAATCCCACTTTCCAATTAATTAAATAAATCTTATTTATTTAATTAATTTTCAACTCCTATCCCAACTAATTCAAATATTTTATTTGAATTAAGTCCTCCATATCTTATCCCATCCTATTCATTTATCCTATTAATTAAATAAATCTTATTTATTTAATTAATTTCCAACTCATATCCCAACTAATTCAAATATTTTATTTGAATTAAACTCATCTTTTATCATATTCCAACACTTGTCCAGTCAATCATGTGTTGTAATACAACTTTTATCTAAAATCTTTCACATGCACAACTAATGGGACCTAATTTTAGTATTTATCTACACAAGCACACCTAAGCCTTATCTTCCCTTGCCACATGTCACATGACTACAATTTCTTGATGTGCAAGGAAACCTAACTTAATCCTATCCATCCATTTCATCTAAATCCCTAATTGATCCTAGCCATCCATTTGAACTAAGCCAAGCCTATAAATCAAACCCCTCACAAACCATTAGCAATGCATTGAGCTTCAAGTACCCTTATTCTGCCAAATTATCATTAGCATGCATGGAGTTTCAAGTAACATTATTCTGCTGAACTATCATTAGAGCCTTTGCATCCTTCATCTATCATTCATTCTAGCATCTTCATTTTAATGTTATGCTGCAGAAGTGAGCACCCAACATTCTTCCAACAATAATCCTTCAAAATCTTGCATGTTCATGCGAGGTGGAGAAGAGTAATAGAGATAAATCGAGCATAGCGTGGAGATCGGTTTGCATTTACATTTTTTATTTTGATTTTCATGTTGTCTTGTGCTTCATTGTGCATTGCTAGGGTTTTTATCATTGCTGTTTATTTATTTGCCCTGATTTGCAATTTTACCCTAACTACATTTGGCAAGCCCGGTGGGACTCACTTTGTTTGATCTTTTTTGCAGGTTTTTGTAGTAAAAATTTGCATTCATATAACCCCCATTGTTGAGTTTTGCAGGTTTAATTAACTTTTTGTTGCAGATCTGCTACTTTTTGGACAAAACCCTAGGTTTTAAAGATTTCATCATATCTTCCAAACGGCTACGAATTTTTCTACAAGATTTTAGCAGAAGTTTGTCCATGCTATAAGGAAGCTACAGCAGAAAAATTTTGGGTTTATCGTGATTTGTACGGGATTTATCACATTTTTATGTTTTTTTATAAAATCACAATTTTGGGCGCAAATCAGCGAAGTTTTCAAAAAAATTTATATTTCTGGAAAGCTCTTGAAATTTTAATGGGGGTCTATGTTTTGCAGATTTAATTTGGAGGTCGTTTATAGTGTGAAAAAATTAGATCTTTGCTGACTATATCTTTTTCATAAATCCGCATTTCTGGGCGCAAATCAAGGAATTTTTCTGATTTCTTTACATTTTTGGAAAGCTCTCTGAAAATTAATGGGGGTCTCTTCTTTGATTTTTTAATTTTCGAACCAAAAATCTATCGAAATAATCAAATCTAATTCGGCTATGCATCTAAAATTACAATTTTCCTTGCCTGATGAGCCTATTTTTTATGCCTGCAATATAATATCATTTTTTTTATGTTGTAGGTGATCATAAGGAGCTGGAGCAGCATTGGCATCAACATCTACAACAATTTGGATAGCGAATTAACCAGGTGCAATCATTTCATTTCTCATCTTCTAATCATTGTTTGCAAACACATTTGGATTTTGGGCATAAAATGAACAATTGTTTGCTATCACACCATTGAAAAATTAGGCTAAAACAAACCATTGTCTTTCATCACATTTGGATTTGGGCTTTAAAACAAACAAGTGCTTGCATTGTCTTCCACACATTAAATTTCTAAGGTTAATGAACCCCATGCGAGTGTGACCAAGTAAATGTGTATGCTCTCTCCTCGCGTCCCAACACGAACTTGGAGATCAAAAACATTTACTTGTGTTGCTTTTGTTTAGCCTTAGAGAGGCCTGCCTTGGTATCCACCCCAAGGGAACGACCTCAAGCGGTACTTTCATCCGGTCCGCTATAAAAATTAGAGGATAAGGCGAAAGCCAAGTCTAACCGGTATTAGCGCTCACCATACAGTGCTAACTCGAAAGGAGGTGTACCTTTGTGTATATTAAAACTCCTAGTAGGGTTAGTTAAAGTCTTAAGTGGCTTGCTGGATGCTCGTGGGGTGCCGGTCCCCCAGATTTTCACTAGAACCTCCTTGTGATAGTGGCCTTGCCTTAACTAGGACTTGTTGAAGTGTCTTCACGTGCTTGCTTAACCAACATCACATTATTCCAAACTAATAACTTGCTTATGTGTCTTGCGTGAGTGATTCATGTGTGTATATGCATAATCATTTGTTTGAATATTGCCATATCAAGCTCTAAACACCTAAACACATAAACAAATCAATCTAAACACATCATCTAAACATTCCACATCATCATCCAAATCCCTAAGCAAGCACTTGCTAAAAGGACTTAAGACAAACACATGGTGACAACATGTCTACACTAGAGGACCTAGAAATCAAATTCCAAAGATTCCTCCAAAATCTTTATCAAGGATTACAACCCCTAAACCAAGACGCCATTGAAATATTTCAATTCTTCATCCAAAAAGCTCAACCCCACGCAAGCCAATCACCTCAACTACAACACTCCATAGCCCAAGTCCAACACCTTTTAGCCACTAGTCAAGCTCGACAAGTACAACAATCCTTAGCCACTTCCTATCAACCTAATCCACCTTATAGCCACATGTCATATCCATCCACTTCCTATCAACTTAATCCACCTATCCACCAAGTCAATGCCACATCAACCTATCAACCTCCACCTCAAGCTTATCCAATCCCTCATACCACCATTCCAATGCACTACCAAGCCCATCCACAAGGCAATCAAGTGATATCACAAGAACAACATGCAAGTCCAAATAGCCCTTTGTACATAAATCAATCAGGTCCAAGTACACCTTTTCAACAAGACCACCAAGCACCATTGATAGACCTAAGTCTACCTTTGTAACAAGAAGCACATCCAAGTCTAAGTAATCCCTTGTACATAAATCAAACAAGCCCAAGTTATCCTATGCAAGACTTAATTACCTTTGACAAGGGAGATACCAATCTAGCAAATGCATCTTATGAGTGGCCTTCATCATCTAATCACCCGCCAACACATAAGCCAACTAATCCTATCCCAACACCACCATGTGATCCCAATCATAGTCCATTGATCCCTTTACCTTCCAAACCACCAAGCCCCTCATTACCTTCCTCACCATATCATTCTAATCGTTCACCAAAGGATGCTTGAAGCAAAACTCATTGAACTTCCTAAAGTCAAACCATGTGAAGAAAGTCCATATGATGAACATGATTATTGTGCATACCATAGGACCAAAGGCCATAATACAAATCAATATCCAATATTTGTCTCAATTGTTTACAAGGTGTACCCACCTATAATGGGAAATCGTGCCACATCATCACCCCCATCTAGTCCAAATCCTAATCCATCTAATCCAATTAGGTCTCAACCTAATCCTAGTCCTAATCCTAATCCAACACCAACTACCATTATCATACATCCATTATATTTTCCATCCACCCATACACTTGCAAAGGATGTGATCCATTGGCTACTAGCTAGGAATAAACTACCTCCATGTCAAACACCCATTCATGAGCCCACCAAAGAACTTCCAAAGGTCATGTCCAATCCTATAATCCCATCATGTGGTCAACCTATCCTTGAGCCTATTCAAGAGCCCTCAATTAACATTCTTAACCCTTCAAGCCCGTCATGTGACCTACAAGTCATCAAGCCTATTCAAGAGTCTCCTATTATGAATCCAAGTCAAGAGTCATCATGTTCTCATATCAATAACCCTCAAGAGCCTATCAAGTCCACTCAAGAACCTTCCACTTTCATCCAAAGTCATGAGGTATGTCAAGAGCATAATCCTAAGCATGTGGAAACATTAAGCCCTAGTCCAACTCAAGATCAAAACACTTTCATGCAGCCCATCCATAACATTTACCTTCTTTATGATCAAGATGATACCTATGAAGAAGCTATCCATGAGCACCTTGATCCTATCCATACTCTTATATCCATCCATGAGCAAGATGTCCAAATTGCTCCTAGTCATCCACCATCTAGCCCTATCCATAATGCACAAACATCCACTTGTCATGATGAGACACTTGTCCCCCAAGTAAGCATAAAAGATCAAGTCAATAACTTGGATCTACATGAACATAATGCTAATCAAGATCCTAATGATCCTCCTTCCACATCCACCATCGATTCCATTTCAAGTCCACCATCATGTCCTAGTGGTCTTACCACCTTCCTCCATGAGTGTTGTTCCTTAGGACAACAACGACCTTTATCCACTTTAGTTTCTCTATCCAATAATGAGCTCAAGTCTAGTGTTCAAACTACACCAAGTCCTATAGTCAAGCGCATACTCCAAAACATGAACTACCAAGGCAAAGGTCTAGGCCTTTATGAAAAAGGTATTTTGGAGCCAAACCATGTCAAGATCCCTCCATGCTCATATGGCCTTGGATACACACCCCAAGGTAAACAAGGCCAAGATGTTGGTAATTCCTCCATCCCTCCTAAGTCCACTTTCCATCACACCCCCCATCATCTACCCAAAACATATGTTGCCATTCCACCTCCATCATCCTATAAATGTCAAAAGCATGTGACCATACATCTTCCGCCATCCACTTTGCCTCCACTTTTACCAACTCCAAATATCCCTCCATCCACCTTGCCACCATTGTTTCCAACACCTAACATACCTATCATTCACAAATATCCTTACATCCCTAATCCTGACCAACAAAAGCACACATTGTTTAAGCATAAAGCTTCCAATCATTCCATCCACTCCACCCACCCCATGGGATTCAAAAGCAAAACTTTTGATGCCTTTATCTATAAAGCCAAAAATCCAACTAAAACTCCTAAGGACCCTCATGCCTTAGGCCATCAATGTGAAAAGTCTCTAAATCATCCATCTTCTAAGCAAAGTACCTTCAAAAAGCTATCCAAGTCCATACCTCCAAAAACAAATCCTAAAAGCAAAATGGTTTGGGTTCCTAAGCAAATAGCTAGCAAAACAAATGAGGCATCTTCATCCACATCTCAAGAATCCCAACCACCTATATCCATCCAAAAGCCTACTTCCATCCAAAACTTCCATTCCCTTCAAAAATCCCACAAGCAAAGAAAAAGCACTAAAAATACTAAATCCATGTGGGTTCCTAAATCACTTCATCAACCATTTCCTAAGAAAACAACCCCATTGCTTCCTACACCACCATCTCACCAAATGCTTCAATGTTTATCACAGTGTGTGCAACCGTTGGTCATGATTCCCTTCCACTCTATAGCACCTCCACATAACTACATCTCCCCATCTTCCATCCATTATCCTACATATCTCCCTCATGCTATCCCTATGGTCCATGCTTTGGCATAAACTTTTCATCTATCTTCATTCCATAAGCCTATATAAATCCACACCATAAGCCACTAGCCTACCCTTTCATAATCCATTTCATAATTTATTATCCACCTAATCCATCTATGAGCACACTTGACATGGTCCATGCGAAGACATCATCAATCTCTAAAGGGACACTATCAAACTTCATAGCACTAAACACTTGAGTCCCTCCTATCCATTACCATGGTGAAAACCTGGCAAACAGGCGCCATGTGTAATTGTCATCCCATCTAAAAAAAAAAAGGCAAAAAAAAAAAAAACAAAAAAACAAAAAACAAAAAAACAAAAAAATAAAAAAAGTAAAGAGAAATCCCTTCGTCCAACGGTGAAAACCTGGTAAACAGGCACCTTGGATAAGTACCATGATGAAAACCTGGCAAACAGGCGTCATGTGTAAGTTGATTTTCTATGTCACTTACACTTGGGGGCACATTGTCTCATCCAACCTATCCATTTCCAAACTATCTATCCCATTATATCATTTTCCATCCTATCATGCTACATCCTACCATCCTTATCCATTCATCCATCCTTCTGCCTTTTGATTTTGATGAAGACATAGGGGCAAAATCTTGAAACATGCTTTGGATATCTTTTGGTATCCCTCATACCTTCTTAATCAATCCATCTTATCATTATCCACCTATCATACACCTTGTCATGTAAAACCTATCATGTCATCCCATTGTCATGAGCCTTGTCATGTAAAAATCCTAGAATGGGGCAAGTTATTCTTCTTATGCAACATAGCCTTTGGAGATCACATCCTAGCTCCCTTATGATCCATACACTATGGCGTATCCTTATCATGAGCTTTTCTTCTTATAGCTTATCCCCATCTATTTATCATGAGCTTTCCACTATAGCCTACCTATCCATTTATCATGAGGCATACATCCATCCACCATAGCCTATCCTTGTATCTATCCATTTATCATGAGCTTTCCATTCGATGGCCTATCCTTTTATTCACCCATCTATCATGAGCCTTCCATCACATTTACTATGAGCCCATCCTTTTATCCATCCTTGCACCTAGACTTGGTCTTCCCTTGTCATTGGTATCTAGCACAAAGGCTACTCAAATTGTAAATCCATTGACATTCAAAACATTTCAAAAAAAAAAACACAAAAAAATTAAAATATCCCCAAAAATCCAAAAAAATCAAATATTCTCAAAAATCCAAAAAATCAAATATCCAACAAAAAATCCAAGCAATAAGATCGATCCAATCATATCATCCAAAACAATCCACTCCATCAACATTCAATCAAAATCAAATCATCATCATCATCAATTCTTCCTATCAATCACATTCATTCATCCATTTCACTCAATCACTTCTTTCAATCATATCAATCGAATCAATCTAAGCAATGATCTTAAATCCAAGTCACACTAATCCATATCAAGCAAGCTAATCAATCAAGGAACATTATCCAATCAAATCAACAAGTTTTTGATCCTAATCTTGTCATAATCATCATCAATCATCATCAATGGGATATCGCATTCCCACATCCTTGTGTTGATCTAGGGATATAGCTTTCCCTACAATGACAACACTATCATCATCAATCAAACAATCAATCATTGGTTTATGACTTGACAAGGGCAATACCTTGTTTGTTTTACATCCTTTGAGCACACTAAGAACACTTGCTTATGCGTAGATTGAGTGTACACTCTAATCATCACACCATCACTATCATCATTCAAAACAAATCCTATCAATCATCAACATTAACACCAAAGCAAATCAACTCAAGCACATCAAGCCAACCATCAAAACAAATCCACTCACTTCAGCAAATCAAAAGCAGCTCAATCCACCACAAATCATCCATCCTTCATCAAATCAATCTAATCAGCATTTCATCATCTTCCAACCATTCCAAATGAAGATCCAAGTGCAAGTCATCATTAAGCTATACCAATCAAGTTAATAAATCAAGCCAAGTTATCCAAACGCAATCCATGGTCTTGATCCTAGCCTTGTTGTAAGCCAAATCACTCAGCCAATTAGCCAACCAACTCAGCAAACAACCTTGTGTTGATCTAGGGATATAGCTTTCCCCACAATGACAACACTCTCAACTATCATCAATAAACAATCAATCATTGGTTTACAGCTTGACAGGGGCAATACCTTGTTTGTTTTTGTATCATTTGTGCATGCTTGCTTGCTTGCTTGTGTGTGTTATTATTTTATCTTGCATTTGTATCAAATCCTTATCATTTCCAGCTAATATTCATATCTTGTGTATGTTGGAATAGCTTCTTGCACTATCCTTTGCATCTAAGGTCATATCATACCTTTTATGCATTAGGAATGCTCTAAGTTTTCTTCCTCATACGTTAGACAAGGTTGTATTATGTTGGGGCACAAGACACATTGTCACCCTAGTCCTTATACCTTGGTGCATAACGTCTAGTGCTATATCAAACATCATGGTTGCTCACCTTCCTTGCAGCATAACACATCATCCATTTCTTTTATCCATTCCCTTATCTTTCTTTTGTAGCCAAGCCATTTCTTTTCGAGAGCATACCCGTGTTTGTCCAACCCACCTATCCTCTCGAGGGGGCATCACCAACCTATCCTTTCTATCATCATCATCAGCATCCCTATCAATTATCCATACCTTAACTTCTTTGAAATGATGTTACTCAACACAAAGCTCATCATCTTGAACATCATCTCAAAGAGGGGCAAAATGTAGACACCCAAATTTGTCCCAACTTTGTCCATGTCCTACAACACCTTGCTAAAACATTATCCTAGACATCATGTAACATTTTGTCCTAATCCCACTCTTAATCCCATTTATCCATTAAGCCAATTAATTAAATAAATTTTATTTATTTAATTAAAATCCCCATCTTTATCCTACTTAGCCAATTAATTAAATAAATTTTATTTATTTAATTAATTTCCCATTCATAATCCCACTTTCCAATTAATTAAATAAATTTTATTTATTTATGTAATTTCCACATCATATCTTATCCCATCCTATTCATTTATCCTATTAATTAAATAAATCTTTTTTATTTAATTAATATCTAACTCATATTTCAGCTAATTCAAATATTTTATTTGAATTAAACTCATCTTTTATCATATTCCAACACTTGTCCAGTCAATCATGTGTTGTAATACAACTTTTATCTAAAATCTTTCACATGCACAACTAATGGGACCTAATTTTAGTATTTATCTACACAAGCACACCTAAGCCTTATCTTCCCTTGCCACATGTCACATGACTACAATTTCTTGATGTGCAAGGAAACCTAACTTAATCCTATCCATCCATTTCATCTAAATCCCTAATTGATCCTAGCCATCCATTTGAACTAAGCCAAGCCTATAAATCAAACCCCTCACAAGCCATTAGCAATGCATTGAGCTTCAAGTACCCTTATTCTGCCAAATTATCATTAGCATGCATGGAGTTTCAAGTAACATTATTCTTCTGAACTATCATTAGAGCCTTTGCATTCTTCATCTATCATTCATTCTAGCATCTTCATTTTAATGTTATGCTGCAGAAGTGAGCACCCAACATTCTTCCAACAATAATCCTTCAAAATCTTGCATGCTCATGCGAGGTGGAGAAGAGTAATGGAGATAAATCGAGCATAGCGTGGAGATCGGTTTGCATTTACATTTTTTATTTTGATTTTCATGTTGTCTTGTGCTTCATTGTGCATTGCTAGGGTTTTTATCATTGCTGTTTATTTATTTGCCCTGATTTGCAATTTTACCCTAACTACAACTAGTACTTCCCTAGCATCCATTGCATAGAACTTCCCACATGCCTTATCTATCTTTAATCCAGCTTGTTGCATGATAGCCAGAGGCATGATATTCGTTGATGCTCCTGAATCAAGCATGCAATTCTTAATCACTTTTCCATTTATGACAAGAGAGACATAAAATGGTTCAACTTGTGAAGGACATTTTGTCATGGTCACCCCCAGATATACTTCAGGAGTCTCATCTTCATCAATACACAGGGCTTGTTTCTTACCCTGAGGTTCATCATTTTGCTTGGCTTGACAAGGCACTCTTGAAATCAAGGATACTGCCTTATTTCTGAATTCTTCAACTTTCATGAGCTCCATCAGTGAAACAAAGACCTTTATCTGAGACAACACTTGAGTTATGTCAAATGAAGCATAATTTTGTATAACAGTTGTAGCCTGGTCCACAGTTTTATTTTTATCCTGAGATGATCCAGCCTTAACCTTTACGGCTCCCTGACTGTCATTCTTGATCTAAAAATTTTTGTTTTGATCCTCAACCTGGGGAATTCTATTTTCTGATCCTTGAGGATCATGGCCAATTTTTTGCTTAAAACTTTGCTTATTATTGCTCCATTGTTTCTTTTGTGGTTCAGTCCCTTTATGACTATGCACTGGCTGGCTTACAAAAGTATTCTTTGGTTGGTGTGAGTTGCTTACCTGAGCCTTACCTCTTAGGTTGTAATTGCTTTTGACTTGAGCTACTGCTGTAGCCCTGAGGGCCCTAATCTCTTCATCAGAAGACCTCCTTAAGTTATTTAAAAAAATGTGTTAGTCTTGAGCATAGGCATAATTATCCTCACTTTCTTCATCATAGGGAAACTACTGACGGACTTGAATCTCATTATTTGTGCTTGCATCAACATCATGAGAAGGATACTCCCTGTTTCTATACAACATATTGACATTATCATCTTCCATGCAATGCGGCTCATTGCACTCATCACCGGCAACAACATTGTTGTATAAAGACTGAGCAATCATACATTGTGATTGTGAATGAGGCATTTGACATATGATGCACCATGGGGTGTCATTGACAATATTAACAGCCTTCTTCAAAGGGTCAGGTGTTTCCTTAACATTTTGAGTCCTTTGATTAGAGCTGTTGTTTGGGAGAAAAGGTTTACCATTATGCTAGTTAGTATTATATGGCATATCATATAATGATGGTCTTCTTTCTTGCCTTTGGTAAACTTGCTTGTCAGGACCTATCCCCTTTTCATTTTTAGCCATTCTATAACTTAGGCCCTTGACAATAGTTGTCAACTTGTCTAATTTATCCTTAGAAGTAGATGCATTGCCTTGAACATTTTGAGATTTAGTATTTGGATTTTGCAGAATTTTTACATCATCTCTTCTATTTGTCTTACCAAACGCTTTTCTATTATTTTCAATATTTGTTGCTATTTTGAAAGCAAGCCTGAGGCTAGCAAGACCCTTGTCTCTTAACCCATAAGCTATTTTGGCATCAAAAGCATTTATGTACAACACTATGCACATAGGTTCATTAGGCCTCAGGTGATGTGGTAGTTTGTTAAACACCTTAGTGAATCTAGCATTAAAATCAGCAACCTGCTCATTTGATCCTTTGGTGATTCCAGTGAATTCATTAATGAAGAAACTTGGATCAGTTTTGTCACCATATTGCTCTTTGAAGAAAGTCCTCCCATGATGAAATACTTCTGTTAGGCAAACCCTTATACCATTCTCTGGCCTCATCAACTAAGGATTGCATAAACAATTTCATAAAAATGTCCTCATGCTCAACCTCAAAGTTGTCCATGATATTTTGAAAAGCCTTTAGATGGTCTTCTCCTGACACAGTATTGTTTCTTGAAAACTTTGGCACTTGCGGCCTCACATGTTTGTTAATAGGATTTGGGTAACTAGGAATGCCATCAAAAACTAGCTGTCTGAATCTATCTAGCTGCATAGGCTGTCTACCAAATTGATTAACATTGGCATTTCTATCTGCATTCTGATTTCTTACATTATTTAATGGTATTCTAGCATTATTTGCATTCTGTCTTTGATCATTATGTTGATTCTGAACTTCATTTATGTTCTGGTTTTTTAGCACATTTGTATTGTCAAGGGTAGGAACTGAATCATTCTAAGCAATTCTCAAAGCCTGTACTTTCTGTCTCATGTCATCTCTAATTTTTACTACCTGTAAATATTCCAATTCTACCCTCAAGCTTTTGATTTCTTCGGCTAGTTCCTCATCTCTAGGCATAGAAAAGGATGGTCTCATCATATTCTGATAATCATCATTATCTCTTGGAGATTTAGCTTCTTCAAACCTATCAAGGGGATCAAGGAAAGGGTGTTCTTGAAATACTTCTGACCTCATTCTTAATCCATCACCCTGCTATCTTTCAAATAAACCTTGTATTTCAGCTTCTGTATTTGAAAAATAGCGAGCCTGCTGCTCTGAAGGTCTAGGATTATCTTAAATATTATCATGTTTTCTAGGACTAGGGGAACCATCTTGACTGGCTCGAATAGTCCCTTTCTTCCTGTACATCATTTTTATGGGTAACTCTTCAAACAGAGGATTCCGCAAGGATCTTCTCCCTTGCATACAAATTTTTACCTTATCGGTTGGGAGATTAGTTCGGAGTCGCCACCTACAAATAGGAAATATTTTCTTTTAAAATCAGGGTTCTTTCAATTCACATTCCCCAATGGAGTCACCAAAATCTGTTGGTATTTTTCCCAGACTGGATGCTTATTCCCAGTTATCCCTACAAGGTAGCCATCATTGATCAACAGGATTCCCAGGATAGGGGCCAACAATATAGGAGATAGACTCTATAAATATCTCCTCTTCTTCTTTAGGCTCTATAGAACCAAGGGGGGTATTCCCTACTCAACATCCATGAAATATAACTGTGCAGAGACTGGGATGCTGACACAAAATAGATAAATCCTCTCTTATGCAGACCAAAACTATGAAATAAGTGCAAAGGGGCTAGATTTGGGCCTATATTCAGTTGTGAGACAGAGGATTTTTGTCCTAAACTACTTCTAATGTCCTAAAGGTTTGTATATGAATTTTGAATTTGTTTTTATGTTTGGATGCAAGACTGGGACTTTGGGTTGCAACAAAGATACAAGACCAGATCAGTGCCTATCTAGGGCTCGGAGTTAGTAGACATATATATGTGAATGTTTATCATAGACTCAAAACATTAATCACATTTCAAGGGGGTTTTGTAATGTCTACCTTACAGACAATACCCAAGACAAAGTATTCAATTATTTCTGCTTATAAACATCCTTACTGCAATGTTTTTTTTCCCAACACTTAACCAAAAACATTCAATCTACTCCTTGAGCAGAAATAAAAGATTAAGCATTCAGTATAGGAAACCCATATCCTAGAATCTCTAACACCCCTTAGATGCTCAGATTCAAAAGAAGAACACATTCAACTTGGAGACAAATAACATAATACATGCTATAAAGAATTACTCATTTAAATCAACATGAAATTGATGAATTCTATGCATAATACACACAACATACAACACATAAACTCACAAGACACCCAAAATAGAGCCACCAATGAAGTTGTATCCTATTGCAGCACCAAAAATTTGTCCAATTTTCAACAACCTTAAAAAGTAACACAATCTGCCTTTTATAACAAGACTATGTACTCAGGAAAATTTACAAGGCAAAAAACCAAAATCCTGTTGGATACATTGCACCAAAATGGCGCCCAAAAAAATTTAATGTAGCAGGTAGACAAGAAGGAAAAATAGGTGACCTTGGGAGATGTACCGCTGCTCATAGACTCTCCATCATAAAACTAGTAGTTGGCCATTCAACCATCGGCCCATGCCTCTGTATGTCGCCATTAATGGCTCAACCACCCAGAGCTTCTCTTGGAATTTGCAACAGCGCATCCATGGATTTTTCCCACTCAAAACATGTCTGACGAAGCAAAGAAGACCAACTCTACAACTTTAAAACCTAGCTATTGATTTTGATTCCATCACTGAGATCATCGGCGCCAAAAAAAACTAAAAAGTCGCCAACCAATGATATCGTGTCATGTAGGCGCCTTGATCCTCTATCGCTGACTTTTTCTCCTTTTATTTTGCTATTTCCGCCCCTTGTATATGCAAGAACGAATGCATATACAACTTCTCAATATACAAGGCGGATCCCAAACTTTTATGAAATAGACTAGAACTTATTCAGGTCCGGCTTGTACCTCTCCCCTTTGTATATCCACGATATAGAACACACACATACATACAAGCCGCGGACTTTAAATCATTATGCATCAGAATGAACCTCCTTTTGAAGTCTAGCTTGTATCCTTTTCATTGCACATCAGCTTGTATATCAACATATACAAGTGCTTTATACAACCCACAGACCTCAAATTATTATTCGCTATATTTGACTCCTCCTTCGCATCCAGGTTATATGTCTTTACTTGTACATTTCCTTGCATATCGCATCATACAAATGTGATATACATACAATGGACCCTAGCCATTTATCCATCGGATTTGAAAACCTTTCAAATCTGGGCTTTGTATCTTCATGTATTTGTATATCGGCATATACAACACAGACATACAAGTAAAAATATACATACAAACCACGGATTTATCCTTTATCAATTAGATTGCATGTTCACTCCAGATTCTAGCTTGTATATTGGGAATGTATATTTGAACATACAATCACCAATATACAAGCGGTGGGCCCCAGCCTCGTAACCTGTCTCATATATGCCTTCTTGTATATCACCACCGATGCATCTTACCAACATATAATTCACCTTGTATGTCTGCGGGCCCACCAAATGTTTCACCTGCTGCTTGTATATTGCCGAACATACAAGACCACTTGCATCTTTTCATTATATTTGTCAGCGATGAACTCCTTGCACTGTACCAAATGCATGTTGGGTCTTGTATATTTTTCCTTGCATATGACCTTTGTATGTCCGAACATACATTCACCCTTACATACAAACAAAGAATCTTTTCTAGAATATTCCACCTTTGTATATTTTTCATTGTATCCTTTTCGCTGCATATAGCCATTACGTATCTGGACATACAACAAAACATGTACAAGCAAAACCTGATATACATTCAGAGAATCTTCTGGGAATCTGCAATAGATTCCTTCTATGTATATGCATTTTTTTGAGCCTGATATGCATTTGGAAATGTATACAACTGTAGAATATTCCCAGGAATCTGCGATAGATTACCCCTTGTATATGCAAACTGATATGCATTCCAAAATGCATATAACACCTTTTTCCACCACTTTTCAAAAGCCGACTAAGATTTCACAAGCCCGCCAACATACATTTGCAATTGCACATACAATAACTTAGCATTTTTCTCAAGTGTGATATGAAAAAATGGTAAAACATTGCACGGGGCCGGTCAACCTATGAACACTAAAACACGAGGATGAAACTTAATAACTGGAAACCCACCACAGAAGGTCACCATCAGAATAAACAAAACAATGCAAGACCCCATGACTCAGAAATTTTAGGGTTTGAATGAGAAAACCTACAAACGTTCAAGCTTAAAACCCTAAACATAAATCAGTACCAACAGAGTCGATTAGAGAGACTCCAGAACTCTCACCCTCTATATTTTTCTTCTCTTCTTTAGAACCAGTGATCATGTGTGAACCAGAGATCTCTGGAGGACAATTTTCCTCATGTATCCCTTCACCTTCTTTGTTCATAGCTTGATGCCCAGAGGTTTTTGGATGAACAAAAGCATCATCCATAGTACTTTCTACCTATTCATTTTCCTTTAGAACCATCTCACTATTCTCCTTTTTATTTATCTTTATTTTGTAGATTCTCATTTTCTTCAACACTCTCTACATTCTCTGGAGGCAGATTAACATGTTCTGTACTGATGCCTTTTGGAGGAGATAAGTTCCCAACATTTTGTTCCTCTTCAATCATTGTTTCAGTGTTTACTGGAGGAGATGACACATTTTGCTCTGTCTGAATGTCTTGTTCTGTACTTGTTGCTCTAGTCATTTCATTTTTCTCACGAATGTCATCACCCTTTTCACTTTCCTCAAAAGAAGACCATTCTTCAATGATAGTTGTATTAATTATCATGTCCTTAAAGATGTCTGTTGTTATCTTCAAGGTCTCCTTTTCTAGCCTTTATTTCCTCTTTCTCATTAGACATTAAGGTGTCCAATCTCCTTTATGTTCTAAATACTTTGGCTAATCTTTGAATAACCTTAGTCTTTTCTTGAGTAGAAATTGAGGAACACATTTTCTCAAATGCCTTATTTCTCATTTCAGTATCCTTATTCATAGCTTCATCTCTTTTCTTTGTTAATACACTAGCAAGACTCTCAGGTAATTGATCAATAATCTCTATTAGAGCAACACTGAAAGCATCCATGCACCTGATAATTTCTATTTCAGTAATTGATTTGTCATTTAAGGATCTTTCATCATAAAGTTCTGCTACTTACTTTAGTTTTCCATATTTTCTTATAGCACTAATAGTAGCTTCAAGTTGCAAGGGTGGAAGACTTGATTTCTCTAACTTCTTTGCCTTTCCTTTTTCCTTAGGAGACTCAACTCCTTCACCAAATTTCTCTTCTCTTCTTTTGAAGATGAAGCCAAGTCCTTTTCCTTCTCAATTTCTTATTCACTTCTGATATCAATACTATTAATTTTTTCTTTCTTGGTACAAGGATCTTCTCCAAAAGCTTGAGATGCTCTTTTAATGCTCCAAACCAAATGAGGTCCTTCTTCTTCTTCCTCTTCTTCCTCATCATCATGACTGATATATCTTTTCCTTGTAGGTTTTTCCTTTACTCTTCTCCACTTGAGAGGTTGTTGGTGTGTAGAAGCACAGGATGTTGCTTTCTTCACTAAACTTGTTGTAGGCATGGCTCTGGAGGATTTTAGAGTAGCAGGAGAGGAGGTAGAGATCCTAGTTGACCTTCTTATGCTAGGAGACTCTTTTGGTGGAGTGGGTATGTCTTTTGGTTTATCCATAGAGTTCTTTGGTGATACGATCTCCTCTAATTTGGTCCTCAATTTCTCAACACTCTTCTTTATTTCTTTCCCCTTGTGCTTCAATTGCACTTTAGTGGATTTTTATTCATATGTTCCAAATCTTTCTATAGATGGATCTCTTGGTTTCCTTAGTATTAGGTCTACAAGCCCAATGACTATGTCTTCAGCCACTTCATAACCCATTTCTGGAATTCAAACTATTTTGGGTTCTACTACTTCCATAATGCACTCATCTTTGTTGACCATAAAAATGATGTCATCCTTATATTTCTCTACAACCTTTTTAGGAATTATTACACTTTCATGCATCTTCTCCTAAAAATTCTTAAAGAAACCCCATAATGCAGTTGTTGCAAGTATGTGCCTAACTGGTGTTGTCATTGATGTCAACATATTTGTGTTGTCATTGGCATCAATTGTGCTGTTGTTTTGATTCTTACTTGTTTTGGAGATAATGAGTAAGTGATCCTAATATTGAGTTTCCAAGTTCATTTGAGAAAATTTGCTCCTCTAGTGGAAACAGCGTGTTGAAGAGTATCTCTATTTATTGAAGAACAATCCATTAGATTGCTCCACAATTCTTGTAGATTAAATATCTTTGTCTATGGATTGGAATTTATTTAGAGGCATGTCTAAAGATGCCATGTTCCAAGTTTGAGCCTCTAGTATGAAGTTTTGAGTGAGTTATGTTCACTAGAGTAAAAACTATCTTTTGTGTACATTTGGTGGTAACAAGGAGAATGTATTCTGCTCCCTATTCCTCTGTATTTAAGTATTTTTGTCTACGGTTCTGGAATTAAGTTTGTAATGTTGTTATGTGCCTTCAACTCTAATGGTTCATGATTTGGTGGCCTACGAGCGATCTTTTCCTTATGACAGTGGCTGACAGTTATGTTAATGTGCTCTGGTTTGAAGAATATAATGAATAAAGTGATCAGATGTGGTGTAGAAATTCCTGATAATTATAATGTGCTTGTGCATGTCTCCTAATCATGTTCCTATATTTTGATTGGTCAATGAAGAGTAATTTGGATCATGGAAGAAGACTGCTCCTAGAAGACTTAGTGCTAACACCAGTCTTGGCCGACTTGGTTGTTTTCACTACTTGCGGAGTTGCATTGAAGATTGTGGAAGCATGTCATGGCGTGGAAGATTGTATTTGAGTCCCAGCTAAGGCATAACATGATCTGCATACATCTTTACCTTAGCAAATATTGTTTAGGTCCGGACCTATTTCTATGTATGTTTGTAGTGTCGACCTTGGAGATTGTTCCAATGGTTGATAAATGTAATGCCGACCTTGATATACATTCCAAGGTTGATGAATTGTATAAAAACATGTAATGTAGTTGCAAAAAACATGTCCTTGTGTGAAAATGTGAAGATAAGTGAAAAGGTGTAAGAAGAGTAGAGTAGAGGAGTTATATTGTGCTTCAATGGAATTGAAGCCAGGCATGGAGTAGATGTTATCAAATCAATTCACCAACCCTTGGCAGTGAGTCGATCGTGGCAGTGAGCCTCAACATTTGCAGTGAGCATTTTGGGCAGTGAGTCCTATGGCAATGAGCCTCTATTTTTTAGTATTGTTATAACATATTTATTTCTGTGGGCTAACACCCATCGTGATTTTTCCCTTATAGGGTTTTCCATGTAACAAATTTGGTGTCTCATGTGTTGAGTTTCTTATTTCATTCCTTCGTGATTAAATCTGAATAACAGTGAACAAGTGATTGATGTATTAATGTTCATAAGTGATCAAAGTTTTGGGGACAACTGATTCACCCCTCCCTTTTACTTGTCTAGTGCATTTCAACAGTGTTGGTTAACAGATTTGTCACTTTAGTTTTATACTCTCTCGCCCATGCCAATGACAACTTGACCAATAGTTTGCAATGGTATTTGCAAGTGCTCTCTGCTTATTTTACAAGGCATAGCTACCTTCAAGTGATTTACAATGAATAAAAATAGGGTATGATTTTAACCTGAAAGCAGAAAACACTACTGTATTTGACTACAAATTCCAACGAATGTTTGGTGACATATCAACAAAATATTGTCGACATACCAATGCAACATTGATTTAAATTTTGTCGCTGAATTTTTGTCTCTTTAACGACCAATTTTTATACGTCGAAACCATGACCCAGCATCGTCAGTCAGTGTAATGGAAAATGTTGGTAGTGTTTGTCGCAAAATCAATGTAACTTCATCTATCTATCGACGCAAAAAATCACAAAATGTTGTAGAATGCCCATTTGAAATCATTGAAAAAACACCAAATGTTTGTCCATTTTCTGATGAGGTGGAGAAAACCATCGTTGCCATTATGACGAAAACTGTGTCACCTGTATAGCAACCTCATCGCAAATTTTTGTGGTTCGTCAGGCTATGTTCGTTGAAATTGTGATGAAACTATGCAGTTTTAAAAAAAAAATTATTCATTCAAACATCTTTTACTTGGTGGCTTATTTTATCCACTATGTCGGCATAACTTGAGATATGTTCTCTTGACTAAATGTTATCAGTCTAAGATGTGTCGTTAGGTGGTCCATTTTCTGTTGTTCTGATATCAATGTGTTCCTTCAATGAAATATATCGGTGTACTTCATGCTGAAATCTTGAGTGAGTCTATCTTTTACTTTATTGAATAACCCACCAGTAGAACAAAAAGAATGTATCCCCGATACGAGCCTTTTATCTTCATCGGAGTAGTATATGAGATCAAAATTGTCACTTGTTAGGCTTTCGATGGCCAATGAGTATTTTGTCAGGGAAACTTTAATGAGTTATGCCGATATGCATTTCCTATGGTGCTACATTCTCTATTTGTTTCTTTTTAATCAAAATATACAGCCCAATTTCTTCTGCCGATTGGTATGAATGCAATGTGCCTATGCTGATATTGTACAATGTGCTTCCTTGTTCACGTAGGCCATTCCTACAATGTTTTTATCGATGATGCTTGCTAGTTGTTGTGCCGATATATTGTATCGTGCCAATATAAACATAAAACATGATCGGGGTGACACAGATACTGCTTGGCTGATATGTTATATCTCTTCAATTTGAAATGTGCGAACAATAAGTCTTGGATACATATAGTGAGTAAATAGCTTATAAGAACAATGGTAGAAGACCCAACAATGAAGACTTGGGCAAAAGCTACCATAGAAATTGTTGGATACGTCTCACATGACCTACAATAATGCAAGTCCCAAAGCATATGGGCATAGTGTTGAAAACCGACACATGGAAACTAGGGACCCAAATTTGTGTCTTAAGGTTTTGGAATCCCTACAAAAACCCTCATTAACCAATCAAAAAGTAAACAATTGTCTACTAATTTGAAAGGATTAGTCACAAAATTGGTTTTAATAGTTGAGACATGTGTGAATGAAAAAATGGAAGACTTATGGTAAAATTTCAAATATGTAAAGATCTCCTTGGGAAAAAAAATCTAATAGTCACCTTCTTCTCTCATAGTGGAATAAAGTAAAATATGTTCTTAACATTTTATAGGCAAAAGTTAGTGTAAAGACAACATACAAGTATGCTAATGCCATCATTAAACTACACACCAAGCTCACGAATCAAAACAAGTATTGTTCCCGCAACGTATGAAGCCCACCTGATTGCAATTGAGTTCAAATAGAAATTAAATCCACAACTAATGATTTCCAAATAGTACATTCTATTTTTGGTTAGTTGTGTGTGTGAGAGAGTGAGAAAGTGAGTGTATGTGTGTGTGTGTGTGTGGGTGTGTGAGAGAGAGAGAAGGTCACTTTTGTGATGGATCTCTAGCAAAATTGTGTGTGCTTTCTCATATGATACCTGGCCGAATAAAATAACAATTAAACCTAAACCAAAAACCAAACCAACAACATATAATACATAAGTGTATTAATTCTATCCAATGAAATTATTTTATCATCAGTGCATGAAACACATGACAGGCAATTGCTAGGAGCAATCCATCCACTTACTTATTCCATTGGTCACTAAATAAGAGAATCATCTATAAAATTGCTACCCAGATTGAAAGGTGCCCCTCATATGGATCAAATGGCATGTAAGCAACTAGAGATGATTATTGGGAGCAACTGCAGAATCAATAAACTACCAAAAAATGGCATGACATCATCACTAACTACTCATCACATAGTGAATTGTGGATGATTTTAGCATTAACCACATAATTACAATATCTGTATGTTTAATGATTTAATACTAGTTGTGTTATAGGGCTCTCTCCTAGACCCCTGATACCTAGACCTAGTTCGAACCATGTACTAGTCTCAAGCCAATTCTTGTACTGAAATGGTTAGGGTCTTCTCTTTTATTTCTATGCTACATGAGTACATCCCAATTTTGTCTAATCCAAACTCATATATCCCTAGACGCAGGATCCATTCGTGGATAGCTTCCCTTGTAAAAGTTATCATCCAGGGTACCATATGAGATGTGTTAAAAAGTAAAATAAGTACAAAGGGTAATATATTGAAGCAAAGAGAACTAATAAAAATTGCATAAGCTTAAAAGTGCAGCATAATTAAATAATGAAAAGTGCATTACCTTATTGAGCTTCTCTTTGTTTCGAGAATAGTTTAATATTCTCTACTTAATAGGGCCAACCACGTGACAGTGGAGGCTCATTTGGCCCCTTGCCCCCCCCCCCCCCTCACATCACTCTCAATTCCCCATACCCAATCATATAACATTAATCATTCATTCATCCATTAATAACATATAACATTTATTCATTAACATATTCACATTCATTCATTAACATATAACATTCATTCTTTCAGTTTTTACATATTATCAAAAATATGGTTGTCAAAAATATTAGTTTTTAACATTCATTAACAGATTATCAAAAATATGGTTGTCATAATATGATTACGATCACTTTTTTTTTGTTTCTTTTTTCAAGCTAAAAAAAGAAGTGGAGTATCATTTTCTAAATCATCTGTCCCCCCTTTAGTTGTTCTGCCCTCTGTTGGTGATATTAATGTATGCCTAGTCGTGTACTCATGACATGGATGTTGGGATAAGGTGCCATTAACCTTGTAAATCCCAATATTGTATTTATTCGATTTATTATTTGTAATTTGTAATTACCCATAAGGGATGTACAAGTTTCACTGGCAGAAGTAAAAATTATTTACTGTCCATGGTAATTATGGAGTTACTGCACGGTAAGTCTCAGAGTTATTGGCGGTAGTTACGGGATGTCATTTACTATGGTAAATGGTAATTGGTCAAAGTGGGGTGCACATGTGGAGGAATAATCTATTTTTAGTGTTATGACGCATGTCATAGATGTTGTAAGGTGTAAGAGATTCCATGACAACTGTAAGTTGTCAAAAGAATCTATGACACTTATAATAGAATATGATGCATCATAAGATGCTGTAAGTGGCTATTTTTAGCCCCAAGGCATTCAAGCTTGCATGGGCACTTTTTCCCAAGTGTAGGATGCATGTATGACAACATTTATGACCCCGTAAGAGCCTATTCTTGGCTATGGATGAACAAGGTTGTGTTGTTGACTCTTGACAAGTGTTATGGGCTTGTAAGAAGTCATTTAATGTCTTGAGGTTGTGTAAATTCTATAAAAACCATAGCATAGTAGAAGAGAGGCATATAAAAGTTTACAGGCACCCAAGTTCTGCCGAAGTGAAGGTTGCAGGATAGAGGAAGTGAATGTATTTGTAATCTCCTTTTGTGAAGATAATACAACTTGGCCTCTTTTCTTGGTGGAGTTTTTTACCTGAAAGGGTTTTCTCCATGTTAAACACTTGTGTTATGTGCTTCATTCTGCTTTTGGTATATTTTTGTATTGTGGGTTTCTGTTTTGTTACAATCTCTATTAATAACACACACTTAAAGTTTTCTAAAATTTATCTTGAATCAGATTTCCATTGAAGTAGTGTTGCTTTCATTTCTAACATTTGGTATCAGAGCCTGGCCAGCTTTGACTCTTGGGTGGTAGTGTGGAAGCTGTAGCTATAGTGGAAGATTTGGCTGTGTTTGTTTTGCAGATCTTGTGTTGTTATTATGGTTGCATCCACTATTGCATCAACCTCTCGATTGGACATTGAGAAGTTCAATGGAATGGGGTATAAGTTGTGGAAGCTAAAATAGAAGATTTGTTGGAAGAAAGAAACCAATGGTTGGCTGTCCAAAAAGAGAAGAAACCTAACGATGTGTCTCAAGATGAGTGAGATAGACTAGATAAGAAGGCATGGGGAACCATCTAGTTGTGTCTTCCAGACTCTGTCTTATTGAATGTCACAAAGGAAGAGACTACACACAAGTTATGGAAATGGTTGGGTGAGATCTATCAAATCAAGAGTATGGTAAATAAACTTTATTAAAAAAGAAAATTGTTTTCCATTAAAATACGAGAAGGTGAACCAGTTGCAAAGCATTTAAATTTTTTTAATTTGTTAGTGAGTCAGCTTGATTCAGTAGATGTTGAGGTTAGTGAGGAAGAAAATGTATCTTACTTCTATGTTCTTTACTTGAGTCTTGGGAGAATGTTATCCTTGCTATCACTGCTAACCTAGCGGATCTGAAGTTGGATGCTCTTGTTTCAGTGCTACTGTCATAGGAATTGAGGAAGAAGAGTTTGGATAGTTCAGGGGATGCTCTTAGTGTCAGGAGAAGGTCTAAGGAAAGGGGACCTAAAGGAGATCAGAAAGGAGCTAAGGACAAGTCCAAGGGTTAGTCTAAGACTCCTAGTAAAAAGAACAAAGTTAAGTGTCAGAACTGTGGTAAAAGGGGACATGTGAAAGAGTGCAGAAATCCCAAGAAATAGTGGGAGAGTGCTTTGGATAAGTCCTCAAATGTAGGTGAAAAAGTTTTACTTTCTGCATGTAATCTTCTTTCTAATGATGACTAGTTGGTTGACTCAGGATTCTCGTTTCATATGACTCTACATAAGGAATGTTCTCCACATATGAAGAATATGATGGAGGTAATATCTACCTTGGTGACAACTCTACATATCCGATTGTCGGGAAAGGAAAGGTATTGTTGTGTTTTAGTGATGGGAGGATTAAAACCCTCCCTAGTGTTTTGCATGTTCCTAGATTAGCTAGAAATCTGATTTTAGTTTCGAAGTTGAATGATTTGGGAATGCATGTGGCATTTGACAAGCATGGCTACAGATTGGTGAGAGGGAACTTGGTGGTAGCAAAAGGGAAGAGATTTAGAAACTTGTTTATGTTTGAAGCCACTACAATTTGTAACGCCTCCTATGTATCTGAGGCCACTACTAAAAATACATGTATGTTGTGGCACCATAGATTGGGCCACACAAGCAATAATGTATTAAAAACTATTAAGAATAAAAATTTGTTGGATGGTTTCTCCTATTCTGATGAGCACTTTGATTTCTGTGAGCATTGTGTGTTTGGTAAATAAAATAGAAAATCATTTCCTTCAGGAAGCAATAGAGCAAAAGAGAAGTTAGAAATTATTCATACAGATGTGTTTGGGCCAGTGGATAATAAATCTATTGGAAAATCTTGTTATTTTGTAACCTTCATTGATGATGTATCCAAATTTACATGGATTTATTTTATGAAGCATAAATCTAAAGTTTTTACTAAGTTTAAGGAATTTAAAGTCTTAGTAGAGAACCAATCAAGTTTAAAGATAAAAATATTAAGATCTGACAATGGAGGGGAATATTGTTCTAAGGAATTTGATGAGTTTTGCAAGCATGCAGGTATAATCAGATGAAAGACAACTCCGTATACACCACAACAAAATGGTGTTGCAAAAAGGATGAACCGAACAATTATGGAAAGGGCCAGAAGTATGCTTAGTGATGCACAGTTGGATAAATGCTTTTGGGCAGAGGCTATGTGTACTGCTTGCTACTTGATAAATAGATCTCCTTGTAAGGCTCTTGATTCAACACCTTATGAAGTGTGGACAGGTAAGAAACCTTCTGTTTCACATTTAAGGGTTTTTGGCTATGAGGCTTTTGTTCATGTGCCTAAGGAAAAGTGATCTAAGTTGGATCCAAAAGTTGAAAAGTGTACATTCATTGCTTATGGTGATAATGTAAAACATTATAAGCTTTGGAATCCACTAACCCGTAAGATTATCTTTTCTAGAGATGTTATTTTTAGGGAACTTAGAGCTATTTTTGAACTTGAGCAGCCAAAAGAAAAAGATGAAAAGGTAAAGAAGGTGCACTTTGATTTAGAGCAGCAAGATGCACCTCAGGAAGAATAGAATGATGGATTAGGGGGTGAAGAAGAAGAAGAAGATTCGAGTAGTTCTGATGAAGATGAATCTGTTGTTACAGAAGAAGTTGTTGCAGATGATCATGCAGAAGAACAAGTAGAGTCTCTTACTCCACCCTTGAGGAGATCCACAAGACAACGGAATCCAGTTGATAGGTATAGCCCACTAGATTTTTGTTGTGTATATGCTTTATTGAGTACTAACAATGAACCTAGATCCTATAGAGAAGCTATTTCTATAGATGATAGTGAGTCTTGGCAACTAGCCATGCAGAAGAAGATGATGGCTTTAGACTCTTGTAATACCCGTGATCTTAGTTCGTTTACCCAAAGGAAGAAAGGCCATAGCTTGTAAGTGGGTCTTCAAGAAGAAGTTTGGAGCAAATGGGTCATTGGAGAAGTACAAGGCTAGACTGGTTGCCAAGGGCTACTCCTAGAGAGAGGGAGTTGATTTTGGTGAGATATTCTCTCCTGTTGCTAAATTGACTTCTATTAGATTTCTCTTATCCATTGCTGCAGCTTATGATTGGGAGTTTGAGAAAATGGATGTTAAGACTGCGTTCTTGCATGGAGATCTTGAAGAAGAAATCTATATGCAACAGCCTACAGGTTTTTTGGTAAAAGGAAAATAACATTGGGTTTGCAGGTTAAAGAGGTCTCTTTATGGTCTAAAACAGTCCCCAAGAATGTGGTATCAAAAGTTTGACTCATTTGTTTTGAAATTGGGCTTCGTTAGAAGTGAGGAGGATCATTGTGTTTACATTCATTGTGTTAATGATTCTATACTGGTTATTGCTTTGTATGTTGATGACATGTTTTTTAGGAATACTAAGGGTATGGTCAGTGAGCTTAAAGCCCAACTTTTAGGTGCATTTGAAATGAAGGATCTTGGAGCTGCAAGGTATATTTTGGGAATGGAGATTAGGAGGGATAGAGTTAACAGAAAGCTTCGGTTGTCACAAAGTAAGTATGTGAATACTATTTTGCAGAGGTTTAGTTTGTAGGATTGTAATCTAGTTAGAGTTCCTTTACCCATTGGTACTAAGCTTTCATTAGATATGTGTCCGAAGACTGAGGATGATCTTGAGGATATGTCTAATGTGCCATATGCTAGTGTTGTAGGGAGTTTGATGTATGCAATGGTTTGCATTAGACCAGATATTGCCCAAGCAGTGGGAGTTTTGAGCAGATTTATGTCTAACCCTGGTAGATAGCATTGGAACTATGTGAAGATGGTGTTTAAATATCTTACAGGTACTCTTGATCATTGTTTGGTTTATTCTGGTACTAATAGTGTTGATAAATCTTTGGACATATAGGGTTTTGTTGATGCAAATTGGGCAGGTGACTTGGATAGTCGAAGGTCCACTAGTGGCTATGTTTTTACTCTGTTTGGAGGTGCAGTGAGTTGGATGAGTAAGAGGCAGCCCATAGTTGCTTTGTCCACTACAGAAGCAGAGTATATGGATGCAACTCATGTCTCTAAGGAGGCAGTTTGGTTGAGGAGACTATGTACAGGTATTAGTTTTGATTGCAAGATCATTCAGATTGGTTGTGATAGCTAGAGTGCTATCTGTTTGGCTAAGAATCCCATATATCATGTTCGAACTAAGCATGTTGATGTTTAGTATCACTTTGTTCGAGAGTTGGTTGCAAATGGAGAGATTGAGTTGAAGAAGATAGACAATCAGGAGAATGTTGTAGATTCATTGACCAAGCCTATGAGCATAGAGAAGTTCGTATGGTGCAGAAAGGTCATGGGCCTTGTTTCTAGTGCCTGATTATTTTTCATTTGATCTCCTATGGGTTGATTTACAATGTATAATGTCAAGTGGGAGAATGTTGGGATAAGGTGCCATTAACCTTGTAAATCCCAATATTGTATTTATTCCATTTATTATTTGTAATTTGTAATTACCCATAAGGGATGTACAAGTTTCACTGGCAGAAGTAAAAATTATTTATTGTCCATGGTAATTATGGAGTTACTGCATAGTAAGTCCGGCGTTATCGACGGTAGTTACGGGATGTCATTTACTATAGTAAATGGTAATTGGTCAAAGTGAGGTGCACATGTGGAGGAATAATCTATTTTTAGTGTTATGACGCACGGCATAGATGTTGTAAGAAGGTGTAAGAGATTCTATGACAACTGTAAATTGTCATAAGAATCTATGACACTTATAATAGCATATGACACGTCATAAGATGTTGTAAGTGGCTATTTTTAGCCCCAAGGTGTTTAATCTTGCATGGGCACTTTTTCCCAAGTGTAGGATGCATGTATGACAACATTTATGACCCCATAAGAGCCTATTCTTGGCCATGGACGCCCAAGGTTGTGTTGTTGACTCTTTAAAAGTGTTATGGGCTTGTAAGAAGTCATTTAATGTCTTGAGGTTGTGTACATTCTATAAAAACCATAGCATAGTAGATGAGAGGCATATAATAGTTTATAGGTACCCAGGTTCTGCCGGAGTGAAGGTTGGAGGATAGAGGAAGTGAATGTATTTGTAATCTCCTTTTGTGAAGATAATACAACTTGGCCTCTTTTCTTGGTGGAGTTTTTTACCCAAAAGGGTTTTCTCCATGTTAAACACTTGTGTTATGTGCTTCATTCTGCTTCTGGTATATTTTTGTATTGTGGGTTTATATTTTGTTACAATCTCCATTAATAACACAAACTTAAAGTTAGCTGAAATTTATCTTGAATCAGATTTCCATTGAAGTAGTGTTGCTTTCGTTTCTAACAGTGGAGGCCGCTGCAAGGGGGGGTCTGCTACAATAACAAAGAAATGTTAAATTGATATGTTTTATTATTATTGTTACAAGTATTACATTAATTAAAAGAAAATTAGAGTGGTGCTCTTTACCTAATGGGGCCACATCATGTTTCTGATCTTGTCTAGCATGATCATGCTCAACATGCTCTAAAGTTGAAACATGAAAGGTTACATTAATTAATACACCAATTGCAATTAAATATGTTTAATTGTATTAATCCATACTGTGTTTTGTATAGCATATGAATACATCTAGTACTAGGATGCACACCATGACCTTCATCTACAGGTTGTGCTCCACCCTCACCAGGCTGTATTCCAATGTCATGTGCAGTATTATCATTGCTTGTCTATTTAAAACAAATAGGCACATAATTACTTTATGGTGGAAATTAATATTGAATAGATTGCACAAGTATTCAATTTTAAATAAACTTCATCTAGCTTATTTACTTGCGTGTCGAATGTAGTGGAAGCTTGTGTTTGCCTAGTCAAGAGTCTTAGGCATTCAACCATGGATCCATAGCCTTGCTGAAAGGCTATCTTCAGGTCCTCTTCTGTGGGCACTCTGTCGAATTCAGAGCCCTACATTTTTGTATAAGATCATGAATTTTGCTTCTATGGTGTGATAAAACCAAAATTATTTACAATTTATTATTTGGATGCAATATTTCATTTATTGATACTTACAATTCGTGTGGCTAATTTCATATAACCACCAGAGCCAAGTTTGTGGTACCCGTGTTTTTCTAGTTTTGCCTTTGTTGCCTTCGATGTGTCGGGCAGCCTATGAAAAGTTTAAAATATGTTAGATTATGTAAAAAGAAAGAGTAATCAGTATATAATTACATTGTTAATAGTATCACATACCTTCCTTGGCTCGGTGGTGTCTTTCCTTTTTTCTTTTTAGCCTTCTCCTTTCCATCCGACACTAGGTCCTTCCACTCCCTCTCTGAAATCATGGGGGGATGCTCATACTTTTTGTTCTTCTCTAAATGTGACCTATATTAGTCCCTCACATACTTTAGATAGGTACCAACTTTCTTAAGGACCTTGGTTTGGTTGAATGTGTTATTATCGAACAGTACAACTAAACAGTTAATGAGCTCATCTTTTAGATCTTGATTTGGGGCATTCCACCATGTACGTATGGTGGGCCCGAAGATCTCCAATGTAATATCATTTAGATGTTTATAAAAAACATCATTTCTTGCAAAATGATCATGAGATCATTAGTCTAAAAAGAGTGATCAATAAGTTAATTTCAATTGAATTATATATAATAATAATTAAAACATTTTAAAGTATCTAGGACCTTCTCTATCTTTATGGGAATGAAATCTTTGATCACCATAAATGTGACGGGCAATGTTCCCGTACTAGTAATATGGGAAGATCCAGGAAATCTTGCTAAAACATCACTAGTACTAGTGGCCTCTACATCCCCAGGTACATGTCTTGATGCATGTTCTGGCATGTGTTCGTTGCTAGAGGGTGCACTACCCGATGCCTGCATGCTATGTGTTGCTGACATTTCAGTCGACAATATAGGCACGGATGATGGGGTCAGATGATGTGATGTATGTGTAGGAAGATCAGGATCAACACTTGTACCAACCCTTACTCCCCAGGTAGCACCTATAGTACACTGATCATGGCTAGCAGCATCATGAGGATGCAAAAAATCCTGTAAAAACAACACATATTTTAGTTCATAACATAAAAGAGTACAAAATATAAAACCATGAATGAACTTATGTTATAATTAAAGATCTCATGATAGCTTACTGGAAAGTTCCGTGCTCTCTCAGTCAGTATTTTAACCCTTTCTCTTATCTCATCTATTTGAGGCACTATGAATAACAACTGAAGGATTTCTTCATTGTATTTTTTTGGGTCTTCCTTATCATATCCAGAGGGTTTGCGGAATATGCGATGTCATCATCACATAATAGTGACTACACCTCCCTATGGATGCTCTCCTCTACTGCTAGTTCCTTTCCCCGATCATTCGACTGCAACAAGAATATTAAAAACATTATCAAAATTAACCCAATAAACTTATGAAAAAAATATAATAATAAAATATTTTGCTCGTATCTAATTTGTACAATTACAATGAGGTAAACCTGTAGGGTAGAAGCACCTGAAGATGCATTATGATATGTGCTCTGGGCTGGAGCCTTCCTCATACAATCAATGTCCCACTGTGATAAAAATTAAATATAAAAAAATATTACCAAAAGAAACCAATAGACTTACGAAAAAAAACATAATAATAAAATGGTATATTGGAGTCATTAATTAGAGGTTGGGTAAAATGGTATGTAGTATGTACCACCCCCATAGTAATTGTGTTTATATCTATGTGATTCAAATTGTAATCGATTAGCAACTCTTCCCTTGCAGTTATTGATTTTATCGCACATACAAATACACGGTTTCCCTCGCGTGCCTTGAATATGCAATTGGGTTGCTTATTTGTTGACCTAGGTCATGTACTGTTTATAAACCCTGCAATATTTCCTGATGCTTTTGGCCTTCCGTCAATGTACATAGCCACTCTTTTATTTTGATTCTTATCTTTTAGTTGTATATAATTTGTTGACAGTGCATACCTATGCATACTTCGTGTATATCGAATCGGCTGCATCCAATCTTTGTAACTGTAACAGGGTCTGACATACTCCATCAATTCAGTAACTTTGTCATCACAGACCTTTATGTTGTCCATGCAAAATAGGCCCGAACCATGTAATGACAATGATGCTATGCGATATATCTTCTCATTGACACAAAAATCAGTGTTTATTGGAGGAAGTTCCTTGGATACCCATTGTTTCCGTAGATGTTTGTACCTCAAGGGCACCTCAATGTTGCCTATGCTCTCATCATCATAAGAACATGACGCCCCTTCAGCAAGAAAAAATTCCATGCGTTTATGGAATTTTCTTCTAATCTTTTGACCTCTAGTTGATCTCCCTCTTTTAGACCTACTACATGTCTCACTTTCCTCTTATCTTCTTGAATTTCCCTCGCTCGAGGAAGACAGATCTGACAAATACCTATTTGGTGGTACCTACAATCATAAGGATGTTAGATGTTCTTTCATGGTGATGTGATCCCAAGGTATGGGGTTGGAGGATAAAAAACCAAGGTTGTCACTACTAGTCAAATTCATGTGGAGGTAACAATAGTTGTGAATGTAGCAATAAACCTTGTAAGGGTCTGATGATCAGAGATCACTTGGTAAGCATGGGAATGGTTTGTAGGGTCACCAACCTTGTGTTTTGAAGCCATTTCCAGGCATTGTACATAATTGTATGGCCTCAAAGGCATGGTAGAATGGTTGGATATGGTAATAATCTCAATCACCTTCCTGTTACATCAAAGTTCATGCATTTTAGTTAAGATTTGTGTGAGTTATTGTGGATTTACTTCAGACTGCTAAAACCCTCCGTTAGGGTAAGCAGAGACAGAAATAATTATGTTTCTCCTTTATTAATTGGTGGAATCTTCTAGTTTCTTGTGAGATTATCCTACTCTGAATGTTCTTTCATGTTTTAGTGGATTTAGGGAAAAATCATAAAGATAAGATGTGAGGGAATGAAGTTTCTTGACTAAAAAACTATGTACAGTCTATGAACAGAGTAATTATGAAGGTTAAGCCCTTAGGGTTTTGTGAAAATACTTTGTAAACAGACTTTGATGCTTTGAAGAGCATATACCAGTCAAACTAAACATGTCCCAAGCACTGGACAAGTGTACTTGGTTAGGAGTTAGTAAAGTAACAAACCCTTATGCAAATCAGGCCTAATTAGGCCTAAATCTATCTAAGACAATAATATTTGAAGCTTGTGTTGTAAAAGTTTTGATACCTTTTTTGAATATGTTTTAGATCTGCAAGGAGGGCATTGAAAAGTGTGGATAGACTTGTGTAATAGTGCTTAGATTGTGAATGAAGCCCTAACAAATAGGTTGGCAGACCTACAAGTGTTGCAAACATGGTATGAAGGAACCAGTGACAGTAAGAACTTTAAGGGATTTTGATGATTACGTGTGAGTTCTTGGTTGTTTTGGTTAAGAGATTACCAAGGTATAATTTGATCTCATTTGATATAAGGTTTGGTGTAAGCATGAAGTTAAAAAGTCTATTGCTTTGACTAATCTGTCTAATAATAGCCCTATTTTGGAGACTAAAATGACAGTACAAAATATGGTTTTGTTAAACTGTCAAGAATAAAGGATGGGAGATGGTTTACATTTGTTTAAAAAGTGCTTTCTCTTTCATTGTGAAAGGGCATCAATTTATTTTTAAAGCATTCAGCTTCTAACCATTGGAAGCCTAGGAATCCTAGGCTTTTAAATTGTATTTGTGTCAAAAGTGTTAGCCACTTTACAAACTTAAGACTGTAAGAGGAAATAACACGTGGCAATCATCCATGAGGTGAGCATTGCTATTCTTTATAAAAAGGGTGGGAATACTTTGTAAAAAGTGGGTTAGAAAATCTTTGAGAAGTGTAAGAGAGTACAATTCTAAAGGAGAAAAGCAACTCTGAGCTCATGTCATAAGCATTCTCTATAAGAAGTTCATGTTTCCTTTCTAAAAATTTAGTGTAAGACATTTTGTAATCTAAAATATCAAATTGTTCCCATCGTGTCATTTATTGCTTCAGGAAATATTAATTTTTGTGTACATTTGCTATGTTCTTGTTGGGATTGTGCTAGTTGGTGTTCAAAGAATATTGTAAATATTCTTGTTAAATTTTTATTTTAATAGGGAAGCTTTCACATTTGATATATGGAGTAAATGGTGCTGACAATGGATTACAATATTACTAACTAGAGTTTGATTGTTTTAGGTTAAAAGGCAACTGATAACCTAACTCTTGTAAAACAAGACCAAGTAAATTAGGTTGCATAGAATAAACCAAAAACACAAATTATTCTTCTATCATTAGATTTGACACTTGAATTTGTGCACAATATTTAAGGCAATGATCTTAGCTATTTTCTAATCACTTCATCCAAATTCAGAATGAACATTGTGATGGAAATGACTTATGTAATTTAATCATTCAAAATATACGGGAACAAAAGAATGTTGTGATTAGTTGTTTATTTCTTACTTTCTGATTATGAGCATGTGGATTTGCATTTCTGTATATTGTAATCCTTCAATTGTCTGCTAAGGGCCAACATGATTTAGGTTAGTGACAAAGAAATTGGGTCGTAAGGGTTTGCCTTAGCAAGTAGATAGTTTTAGAAGAATTGATCATCTTAGATAGTTTCAACTGCATATTCTTTCTAAACAGAGCTTAGTTTTGCTTCAACCTTTGAAGGATTTACTAGGGAATACTTCCGTGAGCCTTGTAGATGGGGGTTTGTCAATGGGACATTGGCTCGGATTGACCGAAATATAGCATGCAACACCTCAATGGGAACAAACAGAGTCTAAATCACTATACTTGCAACAAGATTTCTAAATGTGGGGGAAAAATCACTTACAATCATTGTCCCTTGGTCGATTTTCCCTTTCTGAGTTCCCTCACCTCTCGCTCTAGCTTTCCTCCTGCCAAATGGTTCCTAGTCTTCCTCCTCAACTCAATGGTCTTGCAGCACTCATCCAGTTAAGTCTCGCAACTCTCCACTCAGGGACTGGATGCACTGGTTCTCAGTGCAATATGCTATGTCATGCTCCTGTGCATGTGGGGCCAAAATTCAAAATATATAGTTTATATATATGCTATGTCAACATATAGTTTATATACAAAATATATATGCTATATCAACATATAGTTTATTTTATTTTCTACAAAATATAATTTTTGTATGGTGGCTTGCTGAGCTTATATAGTTGGTTTTCTCTTTCTCTATAATTTTTGATGATTTATTTCCTATGACATGATTGAATATTCTCTACAGTCCTAGTGATTGTTAAAAAGGCTTATGATATGTGATGTTTAATCATGATGGATGTCTAAGAATTAGTGATTGAAATACTACTTGACTAAAGATTGAGCTATCTGATATTTTGTCATTTAAGCATCATGGAAGAAATGTTTGCAATCAATGTCTTATTAATGTAGCCTACAAGGTTTCTTTTCCTATTTTTTTTGGTCCTGTAGACTTTTTCTTCTGAATCAGCATTAGGGTTTGCCACTTCTAATGCAAAGGCAGATTCAGCCAACTAAATACAGGAGGTTGCGTGAGCTGCCTCCCCTTCACTTCTGGTTCTGCCGCACCAAGGGGGGTATCCCTATAACTCAAGATGTAACCTTGACTAGCTCAAAGATAGAAGGATCTAACTTGACAACAACAGGCAGAATACTCTCATGTATGGACCAAGATCTGCATGATAGATCACAAGGCTGGCAACATTCTTGGACATGATGTCTGGTTGGGTATGAGAGCATGCAGGGGGTTCCTAATCCTATTCCTACAACTAACAGGTGGAAGTATGAAAATGTTTTAGTTTGAATTTTGGATGCAAAGCTGGACATGGTGTATAACACAAGAACACAGCATGATTGGTGCCTATCCAGGGCTTGGAGTCGGTAGACATACACCTGTGAATGATCAGCATGAATAGCTAAAACTGGATTTCAGGGGGATACACATGATATCTGCCTTACAGATATCTCCCAATGAAGAGTGTTAAGTTATCTCTACTTATGGCATCCCTACTGCAGTATACCCTTCCCAATGCTCAACCTGAAAACAGTTTAATCTACCCCTTGAGCAGAAGTTAAAAGATCAGACATTCAACATAGGAATTCTATGCTCTAGATTCTAAACATTACGCAAATATCTAGATCCAGAAGAAGAATACATGCAATACTGGAGACAGAATTAACACAACACATGCTAAGATAGCATTACTCATATAAGATCAACCATGAAATCAGTGGATTCATGCCAAATTGTACAACAGGAGATACATAAACTCACAAGTTAGACTGTACAGAGCAACCAGATCAGCTGGTTTTGGATTACAGAGCCAAAAATCCTCAACTTTCAACAACCTTCAAATGAGCAACACAACCGGCTTATAACAGCCAGGTAGGTGCTCAGCAATTAATTACATGGTTGACCAAAAATCCTGCCAGATACATAGTATCAGAAAGATGGCGCTCAAACATTACCAGATTGGCGCCCAAACTTGAATGCAGCAGGTAGGGGAGGAGACAGGAAGATTTCTCGAGCCCTGCGCCACTGTCCGCTGATGTACACCTTCAATCGGGTACCAGATCCGCCCACGCCATCGCCCATACCTCTGCAACAATCGCCATTAAAGGCGCACCAACCCGTGGCCTCGGGAAAACGTCAATTCTGCATCGCAACCATTTCCCGCCGAGATTCATCATCATGATATTTCGAAATGCAGGATACCAATTATCCCACATGCACCCCGCAGCAACCTCCTTAACACTTTATATACTAGGTCATGAGCATATATGATGTCGGTGCTTTTGCTCCTGACGACACTAGTATAAGACTTCATCATCATCATCCTCCAGCAGCATGATATCCTGTTGCCCGAAATATCACCCTGACGTCAGCATCATATCGCAATACAACCTGCATGATAATCGCCTTCATCGGCACAACCTGATCCATCGGAGGAACATCCTCCTGCTGAGCTTATACCAAAAGTCTGGCCGATGAACATCCTGATGACGTCATCATCATATCCTGCTGATGTCATCATCATATCTGCCTACTGCGCACCTCCTCATATCCGGATGACGTCAGCATCATGTTTGCAAATATCGGGAGATCTTCACAAGATGATCTGTGTTAGAAATATGACCCCCCTGGACCTTGATAACGTCATCATTATATCGACATCAGGATGATATTCGGAAGACAACCGGATATTTGGAAATATCATCCTGATGCACGAAAATCATGTTGCACTGTAGCTCCACTATAAGATCGGGGCGGTAGACGAATAAGATGATGCTTTGAAAAGATCACCCCCACTAGATAATGCACGAAGCCAGCAGGCGGATATCTCCTTGATATCAGCATCATCATGACGCTGTAACAAACATACACCCGAGTGATATTCAAAAATGAAAACATCACCCCCTCCTTCGGAAATATCATGATGCAGATAGGCAGAGAAAAAGATATCACCCTGATATAAGGATGACGTCAGCATCATCAGGATGACAAAACAACGAACAAGAAGTGATACAACATCATCAGGGTGATATTGACTAAGATCATCCTGACGTTCAAAATATGATGACCCCGGTGAATATCGGGTCGCACTTAGAACTCTTCAACAACATCATCAGGATGATCATAACCAAGATCACCCGATGATAAAGATATCACCCCGGCGAAATATCATGAAGGCAGAAAATATGATGACCCTCGCAAGCAACACGGTGATAACTGGAAATATGATGATGATGACGACCCTTAAGAAAGAACAAGTCAGGTCGAACAACTCAAAGAATAACCCCCTCAGAATATCGGGGCAACATCATCATCATGTTTGGGCAAGGTGATAATTGGAAGATCACCGGATACTTGAAAAATCACCCCCGCAAGCAAATCAGGGCGCACTGTAGCTCATCAGCAGGATCAGGATGATATCCAAACATCACCCGATAATAAAATATGATGATGACGTTGAGAAACCAGTCGACGGAGAACATGATGATGATGACCTTCATCGAAACAAAGATGATGATGATGACCTCCTCCTCAGGAAAATATGATGCTGCAGCTGAAAAAATGCTGAGGAGGTCCAACACTTAGAACATTTTTTGGATACTCAGGGAGAGTGCCTGCATGAAAATTGCTCAAAAAACTGCCAGTCAATTCAGGCACTAACAGTGGCTCTGTCTGGGGACGTGCAGGTGAAAACCTGCAGCGAGAACCCCAGATCTCTGGGATGCAGACCAGTCCTTTATCCATTGGGCACAGAGTCAAATACTGCACCGACCTGCATCACCAAACACACTTGATGGCCTAAGGCCACCAAGAAAAGAAAAACATGTATCTCCCTTTGTCAAATATCTTGTTTTCATCTGCATGCACTGGGTCAAGCTTGGAGATACTACAAAGATCTACCCACAAACAAATCTTGTCATCTGCATATTCAACTCTTTGATTTGGCTTGTCATTATCACCCTTGTGCAGATAACCCTCAGTATCATGTGACATGTGGGTGTTGAATGTATCAAGCAATGTATATTCATATGGCATATAGCACTTATCATCTATATCATCATCATGCATTGCAACATGATCTCCTAGCTGGACTGAAAATAGGAAACACTCAAAGTCCACCACACAGCTAGGAAGATCAGGGCTCATTGTATTATATGCTGGCACATCAAAAGAAAAGCTTTCAAAATCACAATTGTGCACATCATGTACACAACCATCTGGTACACCAGGCTGGAAAAGATCAGGCTCTGGCATCTCTTTCAAATCAGGCACATTTTCATAGTCACTTACCTGATGTATGTTGTTTCCTCTTTCATCAGGATGAGAAACAGAATCCAAGCCAAAAATAATGTCTAGATCTTCACCATACTCAGACAGATCCTCATCACCATATGTGTCATAAATGGGTGGCCCAGGTGCATGAGTTTCATCATAGTATGCCATTTGTTCATGGGCAGCAGAGCACACATCTTCATCACCAATGGATTCACTCTGTGGAGGAGTATCAGCCTGTGTGTCATAAGCAAAACAGCCATCAAATGAAAAACAATCATGCTCTGAACTAGCACTTATTTCAATTTCTGACTGCTCTTCATGATCTCCATGTGTTTGAAAGGTAGGCAATGGGTCACACATAGGACTGCTTCTCTGTTTGCTTATATCTTCTCTGTCTTGAGTACAATACTCACAATTTTCTCCACAGGTCCATTCCAAAAATTGCTCATTGCTGTCCACAACCTCGTTATTGTTTTCATGGTCAGCTGCCTCATCATTGCAATGGGAATCCTCATTAGTCCTTTCACTGGCATCCTCAACTGGTGAACAATCCAGTTGAGCAGTATTGTTAGCATTATGTTCAAATACAGCAGTCTCAACCTCTATGCTTTTATTTTCATTTTTATCTGCACATGATGCCATAATCATTTGGTCATTTGTAGCTTCATAACCATTTCTCACACCAAGGCCTGGGGAGAGGGGTTTCAGCAGGTACACATTTCTGATTTTTTCTATCTTTTCTATGAACCTGTATGCCATCTGCATACTTGTCACCTTGAAATCCCTCAGTATTGCACTAAAGCCCTCCTCAAAAGCTTCAAAGAATATGCCAACACAGGATGAAATATCAGGTCTGAAGACTTCTGGGATCTGTGAAAGGGCTATTGCAAACCTATGACTGAAATCAACACATGGCTCTTCATCTTGTTTTCTGATTCTCATCAATTCTGCAACAAGATCAGCCGGTTCTTTTGCAAATTCTTCCTTGAAACAGTCAGCAAGCTCATCCCAACAGGCAAAGGATTTCTTTGGAAAGCTCAAATACCAGTCTTTTGCTTTTGCATCAAAGGACCTAACAAGAAACCTCATCCACATATCCTCATCTCTGAATGAATATTTTCCCATAAAACTTTGAAAATTTTGGATATGTGCATTCCCATCACATACATTGTGACCACTAAATCTAGGCATCTGACAGTATATCCTAGCAGGCATAGTTTCTACTTTATAATCCACCCATGACAAATCCAGTTGGTCATACAAAGGATCAAAAGGGCTGACAGGAGGTTTATCTTTCTGACTGGCAGACACAACAGGGTTACTGCTTTTTAACTGGGCCTGCTCAGCCTCTAAGAATATCAACCTATTTCTTATCTCTTCTATTCCTTTATCCAACATTTCACCACTGAGTATGGGATAATTCATACTTGGATTCATGAAAATCTTACTCTTAGACATCCTTTGTCTGTCTAAGACCTAAGGCTTCCCCTGGCATCTAACCTATGCAGTAAAACAACAAATAAAGGGGAAAGAACAAAGTACCTTTTCTCATACAGATGCAGAAAAATGAACAACACATTTTTGTCACATCACATACATCCATCTTTCATGTGCATTTGGATCTTTTTTGCAGAGTCGCCACCTCTCCAGAGAGGACAAAATTTACAGCAGCTGAAAGCTCATTTTTTCCAGGTTCATTCCACCAGCAGAACATCATTTTTCACACGAAAGACTCCCCAGCGGAGTCGCCACTTTGTTGACTTTTTCTTCTGAATCAGCATTAGGGTTTGCCACTTCTAATGCACAGGTAGATTCAGCCAACTAAATACAGGAGGTTGCGTGAGCTGCCTCCCCTTCACTTCTGGTTCTGCCGCACCAAGGGGGGTATCCCTATAACTCAAGATGTAACCTTGACTAGCTCAAAGATAGAAGGATCTAACTTGACAACAACAGGCAGAATACTCTCATGTATGGACCAAGATCTGCATGATAGATCACAAGGCTGGCAACATTCTTGGACATGATGTCTGGTTGGGTATGAGAGCATGCAGGGGGTTCCTAATCCTATTCCTACAACTAACAGGTGGAAGTATGAAAATGTTTTAGTTTGAATTTTGGATGCAAAGCTGGACATGGTGTATAACACAAGAACACAGCATGATTGATGCCTATCCAGGGCTTGGAGTCGGTAGACATACACCTGTGAATGATCAGCATGAATAGCTAAAACTAGATTTCAGGGGGATACACATGATATCTGCCTTACAGATATCTCCCAATGAAGAGTGTTAAGTTATCTCTACTTATGGCATCCCTACTGCAGTATACCCTTCCCAATGCTCAACCTGAAAACAGTTTAATCTACCCCTTGAGCAGAAGTTAAAAGATCAGACATTCAACATAGGAATTCTATGCTCTAGAATCTAAACATTACGCAAATATCCAGATCCAGAAGAAGAATACATGCAATACTGGAGACAGAATTAACACAACACATGCTAAGATAGCATTACTCATATAAGATCAACCATGAAATCAGTGGATTCATGCCAAATCATACAACAGGAGATACATAAACTCACAAGTTAGACTGTACAGAGCAACCAGATCAGCTGGTTTTGGATTACAAAGCCAAAAATCCTCAACTTTCAACAACCTTCAAATGAGCAACACAACCGGCTTATAACAGCCAGGTAGGTGCTCAGCAATTAATTACATGGTTGACCAAAAATCCCGCCAGATACACAGTATCAGAAAGATGGCACTCAAACATTACCAGATTGGCGCCCAAACTTGAATGCAGCAGGTAGGGGAGGAGACAGGAAGATTTCTTGAGCCCTGCGCCACTGTCCGTTGATGTACACCTTCAATCGGGTACCAGATCCGCCCACGCCATCGCCCATACCTCTGCAACAATCGCCATTAAAGGCGCACCAACCCGCGGCCTCAGGAAAACGTCAATTCTGCATCGCAACCATTTCCCGCCGAGATTCATCATCATGATATTTCGAAATGCAGGATACCAATTATCCCACATGCACCCCGCAGCAACCTCCTTAACACTTTATATACTAGGTCATGAGCATATATGATGTCGGTGCTTTTGCTCCTGACGACACTAGTATAAGACTTCATCATCATCATCCTCCAGCAGCATGATATCCTGTTGCCCGAAATATCACCCTGACGTCAGCATCATATCGCAATACAACCTGCATGATAATCGCCTTCATCGGCACAACCTGATCCATCGGAGGAACATCCTCCTGCTGAGCTTATACCAAAAGTCTGGCCGATGAACATCCTGATGACATCATCATCATATCCTGCTGACGTCATCATCATATCTGCCTACTGCGCACCTCCTCATATCCGGATGACGTCAGCATCATGTTTGCAAATATCGGGAGATCTTCACAAGATGATCTGTGTTAGAAATATGACCCCCCTGGACCTTGATAACGTCATCATTATATCGACATCAGGATGATATTCGGAAGACAACCGGATATTTGGAAATATCATCCTGATGCACAAAAATCATGTTGCACTGTAGCTCCACTATAAGATCGGGGCGGTAGACGAATAAGATGATGCTTTGAAAAGATCACCCCCACTAGATAATGCACGAAGCTGGCAGGCGGATATCTCCTTGATATCAGCATCATCATGACGCTGTAACAAACATACACCCGAGTGATATTCAAAAATGAAAACATCACCCCCTCCTTCGGAAATATCATGATGCAGATAGGCAGAGAAAAAGATATCACCCTGATATAAGGATGATGTCAGCATCATCAGGATGACAAAACAACGAACAAGAAGTGATACAACATCATCAGGATGATATTGACTAAGATCATCCTGACGTTCAAAATATGATGACCCTGGTGAATATCGGGTCGCACTTAGAACTCTTCAACAACATCATCAGGATGATCATAACCAAGATCACCCGATGATAAAGATATCACCCCGGCGAAATATCATGAAGGCAGAAAATATGATGACCCTCGCAAGCAACACGGTGATAACTGGAAATATGATGATGATGACGACCCTTAAGAAAGAACAAGTCAGGTCGAACAACTCAAAGAATAACCCCCTCAGAATATCGGGGCAACATCATCATCATGTTTGGGCAAGGTGATAATTGGAAGATCACCGGATACTTGAAAAATCACCCCCGCAAGCAAATCAGGGCGCACTGTAGCTCATCAGCAGGATCAGGATGATATCCAAACATCACCCGATAATAAAATATGATGATGACGTTGAGAAACCAATCGATGGAGAACATGATGATGATGACCTTCATCAAAACAAAGATGATGATGATGACCTCCTCCTCAGGAAAATATGATGCTGCAGCTGAAAAAATGCTGAGGAGGTCCAACACTTAGAACATTTTTTGGATACTTAGGGAGAGTGCCTGCATGAAAATTGCTCAAAAAACTGCCAGTCAATTCAGGCACTAACAGGTCCTATTCTTGTTATGACTTATTTTTTTACATTAGTCTATTACAGTAATGGGAGCATATCTAGTGAATCGATTCTTTCAGTCTCTTTGATTCTTATCCTTGTGCATAATGAGTTTTCTTCTATCTTATGATTCATTGATTGTTGGTTTAAAACACTCATTACAACTAACATGGATATGAATTATGATGTGGGTGTGAGAAGGAATTGTTGAATATGAAGGAATGGTTTAGGAAAGTACTCCTTAATCCAAATGAGTTATTTTCTTGTCTTGGAATGTGTTAAGAGACTTTAAAATTAATATATTTAGTCTAGTTAATATTGACACATCTAAAGCATGTCAAAGGCACTTCAAAGATATGCTATGACATAAAGAAGATTGTTAAGGTGATGTTAAGTCTTGATCCATTAGGGTAGGAAAACATAGATGCATTGGTACAAAAGGTTCCATTCAACTTGGAGGAAATGGATAATTACCTAAGGGGTTAATGTGAGATTGGACCAAGTTTATATTATGATACAAATAGCTTGGGAAAAGGGATGATGAAATGGTTAAGTATGGGAAATTGTAGAGATAAATATAACACCAAGGGAAGAACACTAGAACTAATTTTAGCACTATGGATTAATCCAAGACTCAAAATTCCACTAAGAGGCATCCCTTACCTCTTAAATTACTTATATAGGTGGGTTTATCCTCCAATATAGTGCAATTGGTTAGCTTATCATGTGAACTTCTGCTATAAGTAGGATTACCATACACCTTCATAACATGCATGTGTGGTTTCAAAAGGTTTATACATTCTTGTGAATTTGAAAGAAAGGCATGTTTTGACTTTTCCAATAGGTGTTAGGGGTTAATTTGACTTAGCTTTAGCATTAGAGTGACAAACCTTGTGGTTTAGGTTCCATAAACAAAATATACTCATTTTTTTAGCTTCCTATTATCATCTTAATGTTCAATGAGCTTTTTAAAGATCATCTAAATATTCATTGCTAATGAAAATGCACAAACTGACGTGTAATAGATCCAAGGTGAGGCTCAGAGAGCCTCGTCTTTTGAAACCATTAACCAAAGAAATGCTAAGAACAATATATGAAAGAGATGAAGAATAAGGCAACTTGTATTATTAGGAAGGATGAGATGCCTTTATATAGCATGACCTCATGTTTGAGTCTCGAAACCCTCCCATATTGTCAACACATGTGTCTAGGCTAACCATGTCAAGTTTCACTCCATACAAGCACAAATTGAAAAAATTTCAACGTTGGCCCCATTCACATGTCATTATGCGAGGTCAACATGAGGAAACTCTAATTTTTTGGGAATGAAATAACTAAACATATGATCAAATAATATCTAATCATAAATAGTCATAGAGTAATTAGGATTTGATCATATGGAAATTTCTAGGAGAGCTACAATAGTTGTAACATCATGAATTAATTATGTAATGGCATAAAAATTAACAAAATCATGAATTAATTATGTAACCTGATGAAGGGGGTAAATCATAAAACACAAAACAATAGAGATAGAACATAGAAAATAGTATATTTCTTTATTGATTTGGGCAACTCATTACATTATAGAAGCTCAATTACAATCAGAGGAATCAATCCTCCACAGGCTGCAACACACTACAGCTACACATCACCAGGCCCTAGAATCTTCTGCCTTTTGTAACCCCAAATCAGCTAGGTTTTCTATTTTCCCCCTATTCTTGACTCCACACTTGCCCCCTTAACTCTACTACTACCCAGGGTTCCCAAAAATGGTTATTAATAGCCTTTTTGGCAACCAACGACCTAATTTCAAAATTTGCTTCTCCCTCCAAAAATAGGTCAACTTTCGAGAGCCATAACTTTTGATTCGGGTGTTCGATTGACAAACCGTTTTATGCGTCGGAAAGCTTACAGAGTGCTCTACGTGCTAAGAGCCTGCTTTGCTAGTTCTGGCCATTTTTAGGCCTGTACAGGGCTGTTTAGTGCCTAAAACTTGAGTTTGAATAATTTTCAGGTGTTTTCAGGAAACTAAAACTTTAATATCTTTCAGCTCGCAAATGATCTTTGCATGATTCCTTCACCAAACGTATTATTTTTCCATTATGAAGCTTCCTGTAAATTTTCACTTTAATCCATGCCCAAATGCAATTAGCAGTTTGGAAAAACTGAAAGTTCTACATCATTATTCAAGCGATTATGGAACTAGAACCACAAATTTTGAAAAGAAATGGAAAGAACATCAACAATTTTGAAACACATCTTTTTTTTTGGGTGATGCAAGATTGCCCTTATGCCACTGGATGCTCCTGCATCATAACCATATAAGTCAAATATAATTCTATCAAGAAATCAATATCAAATAAATAATATAATCACATAACTCATACATTTCAATGTCATTGATCTTCTTCTTCATCCAACTCTTTGTCTGTATCATCCAATCCAGATTCGACATTGTAAGGATTGGTCATATCATCATCATCATCATCATTGATATTAGTTTCAATAATGTCATCATCCACACAGATATCATCTTCATGAACATTAACTCCTACATCATCATGATCTAGTTCCTCTTATTTGACATCTTCATCAGGCACATCATTAACTAACTATTGATCCTGATCATCATCTGCATCATCTTCTAGTTCTTCAGTATCTTCTTCTTCCACCACTTTATACTTTACCGTCCTTCCTCTTAGATCATGTCTAACAACAAATGACCAACCCAGTTTACCTAGAACCTCTGAGTAAAATACCTACTCACATTGGCTTGGAAGAACATAGGTTTCTAGCTCGCTCAATCGACCTTGTATTAACCATGGTAAATCAATTATCATGTTCAATAACAGTTCTCTCGGGGTCATTTTCATTCAATCATAGCATGTACCATTGGACGACAAACATAACTAATTTGAAGGACTTTAAGTCACACTCAAGTATATCATCCAAAATCCCATAGTATCAATTTTATGATACTTCTGGATGTATGTCGCTTCTAGATGAAACATTAGTCACTTGAAAGACTACAATTATCCTAGAATCACAAGTTTCCTTCATGTCATCCAACTTTTTGATTCAAAATTTATGACCATTGCACCACATAGCCTTGAGGTGTTTCACCTGCAATATGTCAAACATGTAAAAATTATTGCATTGTCAATTGATAAACATATTTTTTCTTGGCCGAATGTATGCAAAGAAAAAAAACCTCAACATATATATACATCAATATAATTGAAAATAATATGGGTGATTAATATATTTATACGTACCTGTTTATCTCTTAAACCATATGCTAAATCAATTTCCCTTGGTGTAACATTGGAATCTCCATTACGATGAGCTTCTTTAACCAATGAAGCCACACCTTCCCATGTTAATGCGCGACTAGATTGTTGACATCGTTCAATCCATACCATCATCCAATCAAGATTGTTTGCAACGTACAAATGTAGTGCATCCCACTCTCGACCAACTATATAAAAAAAATGAAATTTACAAACGATGTATAATTAGTTAATTACCACAGTATACAACCTTAATTTATAATTGATGTACCTGAAAACCTAACATCCCACTACCAATGATCTTATTATCTTTCATTGTTGGATGAATTCAAATTAGAGGAGTATGCACAAAGAATTAATTATGACCCTGAAGGGTACATACACTCTTGTAAGAAAAAGCAAAACCTTAGTGGATGCTCCCATGTTCCTATACCGAGGGAAGATGTGTTTAAGAATAAAGAAGACAAAGAAGCAGAGGAGGTTATAGAAAATTTCATGAAGGTGTTGGGACAGGAAAATTTCAAAAAAATTTCTGTCCTATTCCATCCCCTTATTAGCAATTTCAAAAGTATTATACCCTAAATTACAAAATCTGGTATTATGAGAGCCATCATTTGTGTGACAAGATCCATAGCATAGCCTCCCATAACCATTAGTACCATCACTCTAGTTACAACTGACCAAAATACCATTACATCCACTTCAGCAAGACTTTGAACCCTTCATACTGACCCAAAAAGTAGCAAGGATTTAGACTCGTGAAGCAAATAACTTACACAAGATTTGAAATCTTATGAGCTAAGGATTTAGACTCGTGAAGCAATATATATGAAATTTGAATTGTAATATTTGATCATCAGCACTTTTTAAGATTTTAATACTTTTCAGCAGTGAAAGACTTATTTTCTAGAGTAATACAATACCAGTACTTTTCTATTTGTGTGTGGAAGATTCTTTCATTTGGACTAGTTCTTTGTTGTTTCTTTTCAAGCAATTGAAGGCAATGCAAAATGTATTCTAATTAATCTCTATGACCATCTTATAATTATCTCTCACTTTCCTCAATCTACCTTTCCCCATCAGGTACTCCCCTTCGAATTTGTTAATGGAGTTGGGATCCCAAATGTGATCTACATGGATCTTTGTTGCGAACTTAGGAAGATATTCAGTAATGTACACCATGGTCTGGTATACCATATATCCCTCCACCATAGAACCCTTAGGATGTGCTCTTTGTCTAACCAAAGCCTTCAAAAATTTCAAGTGCCTCTCAACCATCCACATTGACCTTGTGTGTATAGGTCCACACAATTCAATCTCCTCAACTTGGTGTATGAGGTAGTGTTCTTGTGCATTGAAAAATGTCGAAGGTAGACACTTTTGCATTTCACACATTAGACGAGAAATTTTTCTCCTCCAATAATTTATATCTTCTTTATGGATTTCTTTAGATGACATCCATCTATAAGTGATTCAAGGTGCAAATATATTAATGAGATTTAACAAAAATATACAATATATTACATAACAAGTAAAACAAATGGTAGATATAAGATCTATACAACGAATTGAACAAATATCACTACTTACCTCATGTATTTTCGAAGATCACATATAACTTGCTTGACATTGTTGTCGAAGTTGTCTGGGAGAGATAGAGGTAGAATGTATTTCAACAATTATGAAATGATCTTTTCATTATTTTTCCAAAACTAGTAAACATAATACACTAAAAAGTACATGCAGTATACAAATATATATAAAATATACCAGAATAATTACCTTAATGAAGGTATGCCAATCATGTGTTTTCATCCCTAACCCAAATTCACCTTTCTTTTTTATGATATTGTTTATGTTCGTAGCAAATCCTGTGGGAAATCAAATTTTTCATATGACTTCTTTTATAGCATTGCTTTGCTGCTTCGTTAATAACCAAGGAAGGGTGCTTATATTAATTTGGTCTCCATCGCTATTTAATTGAATGACATTTTTCATTGCATGATTGGCTTCCTGAATGTCACTCCAAATTTTGACAATTTTTTCTTTGTCATTCCCTCCATCCAATATTTTCCATAACATTTCTGTTATATTCTTTCCGCTATGCATTGTATCAAACAAATGCACAATTTGTAGCTGCTCATAGTAGGGCAACCTACTAAATTGTCTGGGATAAATTTTTAGTCCTTGTGGAAGCTGGCCATTAATGCCTTGACGACCTTCATGAAGCATATAAGTTAAACAAATTAGCAACAACAATCATTGTCAATTACACCATGAGTAAACAAAACACAATATAAAAATATAAATTCCAAACACATCATATATGATTGATAAACAATTTGATCCGATGTATAACCTTGACGATTAATTCTATTATGATCCAACTTCCATAGGTGAGGTGTCATTCTTCGTGTTTTTGATGTAGTCTCTTCTTTCCCATTGAAAAGATGTTTTTCAGTAGTTTGATACTTATGATTTCTATGGAGGAATTGCCTATACTCATCAAACACCTGCTTTCCTAAACTTGTTGAATGACGAGATTTCATCTTTGGACCACAAAGTAGACATGCAAATTTTCCCTTTGTTTGAAGACCTGCAAGATCATATATAATTGGATTAAATATGTCAATTTTCATAATTATATATAATGAATAGATTATTTAAAAAAAATGCATGATATCTACTTCATCAAATTAAATATCATTAAAGTATAATCGAACATTATAACATACCACAAAAATGTGTTAGCCCTGGGGCATCATGAATTGTCCATACAAGCATTGCATGGAATTGAAATTGTCTTTGTCCTATTGGTCTAGAGATGTCATACATAGTGATGCCATTCCATAACTTTAGTAACTCGTCGATAAGAGGCTCGATATATACATTCATATCTTTAACTTGGTACTTACCTAGTTCAATGAACATAAACATTACATAATTATTATAACCATTTTACTACAATATATATAAATTAATGTACATGACTATGAAATGAAAAAAATATAAGTCATTATGCAACAAATAAAAAAAATGAGATGCTACTACGATAAAGAAAATTGATGTAAACAAATACCTAGAACAATCATTGCCAACATTATGTGCTCCCTCTTTATTGACATCCATGGAGGAATGTTATTGTTGATAACAAAAACAGGCCACACCGAGTAAATAGATCTCATCTCTCCAAATGGATTGACATTGTCCGCTGCTAATGAAAGCCTGAGATTACGAGGTTCTTCTTTAAAGTGTGGCCATTTTTGCTCCATGTCCCTAAATGCAGAACCATCCACAGGCATTCAAAGAATGTCATCTCCACTTCTATTTCATGCATGGTAATCCATAAATTGTGCTAAGCTTTCACACCTAAATAATCATTGCATATGTGGAATAATGGGAATATAACGAAGAACCTTGCAAGGCACCTTTTTTGTTAGTTGATTTGTTCGATATCTACTAATATGACATTCCAGGCATTTTGTTGCAAATTCATGTTGTTTATGATATATAATATGATCATTGGGACATGCATCTATTGTTTGATACTCCATTCCAATATCTTTCATAATGGCAGATAAATCTCGGTATGAGCGAGGTAAAATATTTGATGGTGGTAACAAAAATTCACCTATCAATCTACAACAAAAAGAATAATTTGTTAATATAAAGAATATTAATGGTACATATTTCATCCTTTATTTACTAGTGATGAACTAACAACAAAAATAGATGAAAAAAGATGACATATATGACATATCTTAACATCTGTGAGATTGCTATGTTGGATAAACCATTCATAACCTTCAAGTTCACCAGCAACAATACAACAGAGAGAAGAGTTGTTTGGGAGCCTTCATAAAGGGACTCATATGCCCTCTCAAGTACAGGTAAATCATGAACATCATCAAAGTCATCTCGATCATCATGATCAGCTACGCCACTAAATATGTCATGGATTAATGTATTTGTACGATCATCTTCAACTGTGTTTTCTGGCGCATGATCATCTTCTTCCATAGGATCATTAACTTCATCTTCGATATTCACAACTCCATGTTCCTTCACTTGCAAAACCACATTCTCTGGGCTATGATAATCCATATCATGGCCCTAGGGTGCCCCACCTTTATAATAATGATCGACACAAATAAACCATGATCATGATCAAGTGATTTTTTATATATACAAAAAATGTTAAAACAATATAAACATTTACAAATTCAATCAATATAAAGACATATAATGAACAACTTACCAATGGACAATAATCATGCCCCCCTTCAATGTGACCATGCTGCCTATAATGTTTCTCATCTATTGTGATTAAAAGTCTTCTCATCTTTAAGCCCTTTCAATTATTGCAAGTACAATAACATTTCCCATCACCCTTTCTTTTCAATCTAGCCCACAATCTAGCAATTGTCTCTTCATTTTGTTTTGCACTAATATTATCTGACATGATTTTTCTTTACCAAGCTTGAATATTTAGATCTTCAAAAAATATCAAACTCACACTCTAATAATTTTTAATCATAGATAGGTAACAAAATGTAATAATTTTGATATTTTGCACCAAAAAAATTCGGCCTATAACCTCCACCAACTGTCACAAGTATAGCAAATTCACAAGTATAGAAAAACACTGTTGCAAGTATAGATAAATTGTCAAACTCACTTTTATTTATTAAAAAACATTCATTGGAACCCCGACGAACGCTAACCATATACCCATCGGCCCACAAATTAAGGAGGCTAACCATATGTCAGCCCACAAATTGATGGAACGGGATGGTTGGCTTTAAGAGAATGTTGAAATAGTGATGAAAATCATGGAGCATTGCAAGTTTGATGAATGTGAGGCATAAATTTTAAAAAAAATTGAAAATTTCATATTAAATACACAGGTACCCGACGATACATCTAATTATACATCTTTCGTCAAAAAGTTTCGTCGTATTTTGTAGTTAAATGAGTTAGTGAAAGGAAAGACTAAAACCTACCCATAACAATGAAAGTAGATGTAATTGATTGGTTCAAAAAGAAGTGAATGCAAATAAATGGTACAAAGCTCATCTATTCCACACCCACAAACAATAATAGATTGATAAAAAAAGTCAGCTATATTTCTCTCAACACATACCAACATAGCAAGGGAAATATTGAAGACAGATTACAAATTGGTATAAGAACAATTGTAATCAGAGAAGATATTTAAAGACACAAATTTCTAAAAATGATTCTCCATTTCTCCAACACAACAAAACTAAAGGTTTCTAAAACTGCTTTTGTACATAAGCTGAGTTAAAAAAAATAAAATAATTGATTACAAATTCACAAAAAATAAACTTGCTCTCCTTCCCCTATTCACAACCAGCCAGAAAAAGATCCTTTCATATGTCTACAAATTACATGTTCATAAGTCTTCCCCAATTAAACTTTATAGTTTCTGTATAACTACTTCTTGAAATTAGACAATTCAAAATCTCACCTTCCTCTTCCACATAACTGTTTCTTGATATCTTTTTGTATTCCTCTTTGAAAATATTTTGTTTCTTTTGTAGTGGCTTTGTTCTTCTTGTGACTTTTCAATTTCTTGATTTTAATGTGGTCCCCACTCTTCATTTATAAAATTTTACCATGTGTAATATTCCACTCTACATTGAAACTTTAACCTAAGCTGATTAGGATTAATTATCCATTTGTTGTTATCCTCCTCACATTCCTCAGGGACATGATCTACATTTACACCTATAAGTAGCCAAATTGTTGTGGATAAAGAGTGTTCACCCATTGTCCCTATGATTGCATTTCATGCATACATACAGAGGTTGACTGAGCACGCGATAGCCATTTAGGTTTCTAATTTTCTTGAAAACAGACAAAACTTTTCACCATGCCTGGCATCTATCTGCAGTGAATTGAACATATATCACCTCTGCATCAGTAGTGAAACTCTGCATAAACTTCATTCACATGTATCTTTGAAGACCTAGAAGAGGTATCATAGCTAGTATCAAAAGTTTTAGCTGTCAGTTGGATGTAGAAGGTATAACAATGCCAGCAATGATGATTGCTCTATTTCGAAAGACAAGTGATAATGCATCTCCCAATGCTGACAAATTGGATTGCCACTAATAATTGCATGGAGGAAAGAGCACAATTCACCCAATCTTTGAGCATTTTAAAATTGTTCTACAAGATTAAATCTAATTATAAATAGCACAAGAACCATTTGTCTACAAGTAGAATCAATGGCCTAGTTAGAATAAGTAGGCATAACACTGGTCAATAAGTCCTTGTCAACTGGATTCTTTGCATCCTCAATCAAACTTATAGTTGTCCTTAGCTAAGACCCATGGATTTGTGCTATATACAAACCTACTATAGGTGTATAACTTATTGTTAAAGATCTTACTGACATGTAATATAAGTCTCTTCCAGTAGATATATGTCCAGCTAATTGTGAGGATGCAACAGGTATTGGTGAAGTCGATGCAGGTTTCCCCACAGCTAAACCCTATTGATTCTTCGTCCGCATTGAGCTTTGATGCATTTTTCTTCAAAAGTGTCGATGGAACATTCATAATTTGTGTTGGAGGTTTTGTCTTACAATCATAGCCTGAATCCTCTTTTGGTTCTTCCTTCAAGTGAAATCCCGCTCTTTTGGTTTCAAGCCACAGAAGGAAGCTCGTGATCTTTGCATCCACCCTCTTATACATGTAACCATAATACAAAGCCTGTGAAAGCAATGCTATAGTAGTGACAATGTATAACATGGCCATATAGAACTGTGTAGGAAGAGTTGCTAGTTCAAGCCAACATCCAAAGAGGTTGAATAAATCTCCTACAACCCATGTCAATAGAAATATAAGGGACATACCCTCCGTAGACATTTCCTTGTAATTTGTGATGATCTGAGGCACCTCTACAATTCCTCAGCTGAGAATGCTGATCAAACAAAGTGAAAAAGAAATCTCATCTTGAGTACTACACACACAGTCCTTCAAGTACACTTGTGCCCATCTTAGGCACTCTTTGTTAGCAGGACAAATAGGCATTAGGCTCTTCAAAATCCCCATCTCCAATTTGGAAAACCTTGATAATGTGATTACATCCAATACCTAAACCCTAATCAACCTCAAATCCTGTCACTATCAAAAACATCTACCATTGTTGATACACCATCAAAATCCTAAATCCTAAGACCCTCTCTAAGCTCTTTGTCGATGTCTTCTATAGGCATTTCTTCCTTCTTATTGATGAGCCAAAAAAATCCTCTTTCAACCATGCTTTGATAGTGATCAATACAATGCTCAAGGCTTTCATTTAGCACAAGTTCACAAGCTATGAGAATGGGTGCGGAAGGCGCTGGCAATAGTCATGGGATCTGGTTTTAACCTGCCAGTTGTGTTTATGTTTGTGACAAGGTGAGATAATAAGGTGCCCTCTTCATGCATTTTAGATGTAACAAGCATATCATCCTTCGTTGACCTGATGTTTATAGTGTAATCTTGTGGCATTTGGACGGTTATATGGTTGAGGAGGAATAACAAGCCTCTGCAATGTCTTGGGGACAACCATGAGCTTAGAAAAGTAGGGCCGACTCTTGTCTTGTTGAATATATATGATAAAACCAATCAACTCGGCTACCAGATATGGTGTTCATTCAACACACCCACCTTGTACATATCTTGTAATGTTGGCTAAGACGACAGTTCAGAAACCTCAAAAATCCCCGATCACAAAGCAAGTCGGCACATCGACATTCTTATGAACTTCAGGACCACTAATATAAATAGTTCAAAGACTTATAAAACCACCGACAATAAAGAGTCAGGCAATTGGGACTTATATGAACTTTTGAACTCTAGTTGAAGCCATAAGGGGTTCATGAACTTATAGACATGCTGACAAGTTTCCATTTATTCAAAATTCATGATGGAAAAGTGACCTTAATAAAGTCTCTTCAAACTTTATAGTGACTTTATGAAATTTTCTCCCTCTCTTATTAATTTTTCCAATCTTGGCAACCTTATCAAAAGAAATATTTTGTACTGATGAAGGTAAAGGCACATGGCATGATGACAAAATAGATATATATGAAATTTCTCCATGTGATATCTTGGGTGATGAAGAGGTAAAAGAGATGCAAGATGTCTCCCCATGTTATGTTTTAATTAGTGACAGCAATACAAGTGTTGTAGGCATCCATTGCACATCAATGTTCATGATTTTGAGAGTGAAATTTTAAGCATTCCTTCTAAAAATTCTAAGCATAGTTTACATAATGATAAATTCTCTTGTGATGAGGATGATGATGGCAGCAAGTCTGATTATTTTTCTATGGATTATGAATGCTTCTATGAGAAGGCTGATGTGCACAACACTAGAAAATGTATTGATCCAGATCTAGATGTAAAGCCACTAGCTCATGAAATCAATGATGCGATGGAATATGGTTGTTTCTTTGTAGAGGTGGACATGTTTTCATTAACTAAGGGGTACAATAGTGTAAATCTTGATGAAGACACATGCCCACTTGTTAGTGAACAAGAACCATGCTATGGTGGGTCTATTGAATCCAGGTCAGATGCTTTACCATCAATCGACAATTGCAGTGGTTGGTATGTTACAAAGGAATGTGAAATTTGTGACTTGAGATTTGTTATTGAAATTTGTGAGCCTCTAGTTGAAACATTTCACTTGGAATTGTATGATGGTCCGAAGAATGAGTTTGACATCATATATGAACTTGAGATGGAAATATTTGTTGATGCATGCGATGTTGATAAAGATGATGTTTCTTGTGATAACCCTGATCTAAATGATGTCAAGGATGCTGTGAATTTTGGCAAATCTCATTTCCAAACCACTGGGACATATAATGGCATGACTGATTTGCAGGGATCAAGTAAGTATGAATGTCGGTATAGTGCAGACCAGGAGCTACAATTTGGCTTAAATGAGTCAGGGTATATACTTCTTGATGAGACTATTGAACAAATTTTTTATGAAATTTTCATGTTTAATGAGCAAATTGAGTGTGATTTCAAGATTAATGATGCTAACTGTCAAAGGGATTATGAATGTTTTCAATTTTTAGTTCAGTTGGGTGAGCATTTAGTGAAACATGATAGTGAGCTAGATATAGTAAAATGTCAAAATGATTATGGATTTTAGTTAATGTGTAGCTTTCAGATTGATAGAGGTTGCATTGACAGTGATAGGCTCAGTAATGTGGTTAGGCATGGCAGTGCCAGGGTTAGTTTGTGGGTAGATTATGTCAGTGTTTTTAGTTGTGCTCTAGGGCAGTCAGATGAAAATCATGTATTTGACATAGGAGGATTTTGGTTCCTCATTTTTGGGGGCCCAGGGCCACCAAATAAAATTGAAGATATGAATTTTGATGCAAGATGGAGTATTGACTCTACAGCCTAATGGAGTAAGCATCTGGTCTACATCCCGGAGATAGCTAGAATCTCACCATGCTTGCAAGAGGCATGTGTCCCTGAGCAAGAGCCACTGGTGGCACCCTGAAATATTGCAAATTTGATGTGCCAATATTCTTTCAACATGTCGACAAAGGCTTGGTCGACAGGCTGCTCAATCTACCCCGGAGGCCACCTTCGGCAATTAAAATTTTACAACTCAGGCATCATCTTGCAAATTCATTTGGTAGGAAGTTTATTGGTGCATATGGTAACACGCCTGCTTAGTTTGGTGCTCCCAATACGAGTTCTGCTGAGGTATGTAATTGTTTTCTAACTACAACCAGGCTAAAATTGGCATTCTAGGAATTTATAAATTTCATGATTCTAAGGGTGACACATTTGTCAATTTGGTCTCAAACATCTACAGTTCCAACTTCATCAAAATCGGAGACCATATGAGGCATTATTTTAATGCATTCCAGTTGCGGTGAACTTATCCGGCAGACTAGTTTACAAAGCAAGTCCCTAAATTTGGTTAGCAGAGTGGGTTATGAGAAAATGGGTTTTCTTGAAATAATTGACAATGCCCCTAGGCAAATTTTTACAGTCATCAGATACCTGGTTGGCCTGCAGTGAAAAAATACCATGTGCCTATTGAAGGAAATTCAATTTTTGACTAAGTCTAAAGTTTAAAATGCATGTATTAAAAAGATAATATTAAATTGCATTTTAAAATGAATAAGAAAAGTGGTTTGAACATGAGAAAAGAAGGTTAAATGTTAAAAGGAAAGTATTATAAACTTTATATTAAAGTTTATTAAAGTGAAAAGAGAGCTACATTGGTGCTTATCGCACCATCGCAGCCCTCGCTGCAGCCTCCTCTCAACCGCTTGCAATGGTGTGAAATGCCCATCGTAGGGCATATCTTGCCTTTTCCTTCCATCTGCAGGCGAAAACAATGATTTTCCTTCGCTATTAAGATGGTTTTGACAAATTTTTGGCAGCTCTAGGCGTAAATATTGCAGACTCAAAATTGCAATCACGTTTTTTGACTTTTAGGAAATTTTTGGAGGTGATTTTTGGCTCAAATATGCTATTCCAGGCTGCAAAATCTTCCTATGACCATTCCTCATGCATTGGTGAATATTTTTTGGCTATTTGCAAGGATTTCAGAGTGCTAGAAGAGTGGAAAACGCCTAGTATTGGCAAAAAATGACCCAAAGATATTTAGATAGGGCAAGAATCAGAATTGGATATTGATGTGATGGTCTTTCTATGGTAGAGTGTGATGAAAGAGCTGGAGGTCTCAGAGGTCACATGTTGCAGAGGAATGAGGAATCTCCAGTAGCTACCGTGCAATTTTGGGGATGGTTAAAAAATATAAAAAATTAAAAGGGGAAATTAAAGCATATTTTATTCATTTTTCTTCTCCTCTTTTAATTGTAATATTTTATTCCCAATGTCATTTTGGAGGCAAAATGTATTGAAAAATATCTTACCTACCTCCATATGGCAATAAATTTTAGAGCAACATGCTTTGAGCCTATAAACAAACTATTAGGCTCTCATTTTGGGTGTGGAAGATTGGATATTTTTGAGGAGTACATGAAATACAAATTATTCAAGTTTGCTTCATCGCTTGTCTTGTAAGTATATGTGTTGTGTGTTGAATGTATTTCTTCATAAATATTATTCAGTTTCATGTTGATGTAAATGAAAAATGCTAAATGCATGTGTTTAGTTAACTGTCTCTATGGTTGTGTGCATTTCTTCTTCTGAATTAGACAACTAAGGGTTATTTAAGATTTTGGGATATAGGTTTACTATATTTCATGCTTAATCTTCTACCTCTATTCAAGGATTAGATTAAATGTTCTAGGTTAAGTGTGGGGAAGAATGTATTGCAGCAGGGATGTATGTAAGTAGAGCTAACTGAATATTGTCTTGGGTGGTGTCTGTAAGGCAAGTACCAATCTACCCCATGAAACTTGAATGTTATGTTGAGTTTATGAGAAGCAGTCACACATTTATGGTAGTTTGACTCCATTGCCCTAAGATAAGCACTGGCCTAAGTTTGTATTGAGTTTGTGAGTCAAAACCCAAGTCTTTCATCCAAGCATAAAACAAAATCAGAACATCATTTGAAAACTTTAGGATTTTAGGAGTAGGGTTTTAGTTGCTTGTTCTCATTTTCAGATATGTAGATAGTCCAAGGACATTGCCAATCTGGGTTTATCTTACAAATCTTGGTCCATATCTGAGAGCATTCTAACTGAAGTAGTTAAAGATGAATCTTTTGGTTTTAAATAAGGGAATACCCTCCTAGGTGCGACAGAACCTAAAGCATAGGGGAGATAGGTGCAAACAATCTCTCATGTTTCTTGGCCAAATCTTCCATTAAACTTGAGCATAAGAAGTGGCAAATCTTTAGAGTTTGATGTCTACTGATTAGGGAACCAACAATGTCATCGACATAATATTCTAAGATATTATGCATGTAATCATGAAATATAAGTCATAGCACATTGATAAGTTGTTCCAACATTCTTAAGTCCAAATGGCATGACTATCCAATAAAATGTTCCCCAAGGTGTTATAAAAGCTATTGTATATTCATCTTGAGGGTTTATACAAATTTGATTATATCTTGAAAAACCATCCATAAAGGAAAGTAATTCATGGCCAGCTATTGAATCAACAATCATATCAATATTTGGAAGGGGCAAATCTGTTGGCAAGAGACACTATATGGATTCATGGTTGTTGTCATTGATGGCAACAAAGGTCATCCCACATATCCGCAAGTCATGGTGTGTCTCTACCGGAAGTCAGAATGAAGATTATTGTGGTCCGGTGAACAAGAAAATAGCATGTGGCAAGGTCCGACAGATAGGTCCGGATCTCTCAGAGGAAGTATCTTGGTAAAGTACGGATTTGGGAAAGTCAAGAGGACTACCTTGAGTAATAGATTCCAAGGATTTAGCCTCTGGTGATGAACAAGGAAAAAGATATGAACAGTTGAATACCGAATTTTTGAGTAACAGTGTGAACAGAGGAAGAACTCACTGACAGAACATCAGATTGCTTTCCGGATGTGTTTCTGACAGTGGTAAAGGTTATGAAGACATGGATTATGTTTGGCCGACACGATTAATGATTTCTACAAGTATATGGTTGATCCGCATTACTTGATATGCAAGGATTCAGCCGACAGAATAGAGTTTGTGAGAAGATAGACTATTCCGGGTGCCGACTAGAAAGATAATGAAATCACTAGTGTGGATATATATATAGGATAGATTTAGTTGTAAGAGGTGTGGTTGTGTTGTGTGGTATGCGAATAAGAGTAGAGCAGAGTAGAAGCAGTAAGAAAGATCCGGTATGTGAAAGAAAAGCAGAATAAAGAGAAAAGGAAAGATGAAGTGCATCAGATCAGTGTACTAAGCCTAACCGGAACTGAACTCCAGCATATGTGGATGCTTCCAATCAGTTCAAGTATTGTATAACTTTCTTTTGTAGACAGTGTGTCTCCTTATAGGCAGTGTGCCTCTTTGTGAGCAGTGTGCTCGGGCAGTGAGCCCTAATTGGCAAGTGTCATTTTGTAATTCCTTATTCTTCTAACAGAGAATAATCTTTGGGTTAATCACCTCATGGTTTTCTCCCTTAACAGGGTTTCCACGTTAAAAATACTGTGTCATGTGTTTCTCATTTCATGGTAATGTTTGTTTGTTTGATTCAATGCTGCATTGATTAATAAGAAAGTTTAAAAGAAGAAATAATTAAGATAACTGATTCACCCCCCCTCTCAGTTATCAACAATTGGTATCAGAGCTAAGTTCCTCCTAATAGAGCCTAATAGCTTGAGGAAGATCTGGGAGTTCAAATGGATGCATATGTTTAAGAGAGCAACTCAAGACTACCCTTGAGGATCTTGAACAATCAAACTCTGAAGTCAATGAATTAAAGGAAAGACTCAAATAGGCTGCTGAATTCATGAGAGAACTAAAGGACAAATTAAGTCTCTCTATGAAAAAGAGAAAGGAGCTGCTCCAACAATTGGCAAGACAAAGTGAAGAAAGTAATACAAATGAAGAATTGACTGAGAAAACCAAGTTATGTGAAAAGTTATCAAAAGAAGTCATTATGGTAAGACATGAAATGGAATCAGGAGTTATAAAGTTTACTTAAGAGATTGAAGAGAAAAGAAAAGCTGAAGACAATCTAAGACAATCTCTTAAAGAGAAATCAGAAGATTGCCACCAGATGGACAGGATTATCAGACATCTTGAATCTGATCTTGAAGATGCCAAAGATAATGAAGAAAAACTTGAGGATCAAATTGTCTCCCTCAAAAGAGATCTTCAAACAGCAAATGAATATAAAGAGAAATTCAAGATAAGTTCTGCTCAACTTGAAGTTCTTCTTGGAAGTCAAAAGAGGGCAGATGACAAGTATGGTTTGGGATATGAGAAAGGAGAAAGCTCTGGATCCGGTCAAAAGAATTTTGGATCAGAAAATCTAAGGAATAGGCCTAGAAGACCTCCGGTAAGACAGCCCAATGCTCAAAGATATCCATCCTTCAATGGATATTGCCACAGCTGCAATCACTTTGGTCACAAAGCTAATCAGTGCAGAAAGAGAATGAATCAGACTAATTCATCCTTCTCCAGACAGTGCTTTAACTGCAAAGGTATGGACACAAGTCTCATGAATGCAGAAATATGCAAATAAACAAATCATTCAATGGTAGATGATTTGCATGCAATAGAGTAGGTCATATGGCTAATCAATGCAGATCAAGAGGTTATCAGTCAAATATGCAAGGAAATGTTATTTGCCAAATCTATAATAGGTCCGGTCATAATGCAAAAGTCTACAGAAGCAAGAATCAGGACAAAAGAGGTTCGGTGTATAATCAGAATCAAGACAAGGGTAAACAAAAGATGAATGCGGATGAAGTTAGGAATCAGATGAACAAGATTTGGGTGAAGAAAAGTTCAGAGAATGTAGAGGTTGGATCTGCACTAGACTCTGGTGCTGATATTCCTTCCAGAAATTAAAAGGTGAGCTCTGGCTCAGGGGGAGACTCAAAGAAAATCCTGTTCCCCCAGCCAATCAAGTGGTGCCGGATATGGCACAAGATGCAGAGTAAAGGGTTTGTAGATATAAGTCTTGAGATGATCTAGATAAGATTTCAGAGGTCTGCATGAAGATGCGAAGAAGTTGTGATCGATCAAGTAAGACCTGTTCCGGGAGATGCTCCGGAATGACAGAGGATTACAAAAAGGTCCGGAGAGATCTGGAAGTGCATTGTCTTATTCTGCGGATTGGACAGAGTGTTTGGGATGTCCTTGTGATGTGTCATCTTGATTTGTTCATGGTTGGAAGATCCACATGATGTTCATAGATCAGGACTAATCCAATTCCTCAAGTTATCTGAATAAGGCAAACCGGAATAATGTAGGTCGAGCATTTATTGCCATCAGATATTAGGGTTTATGGAGCAATATAAGGGATTTCTCATAAATCACTTGCTCATTCTGCACTCAAGAAGAAGCGAAAAGTGGAGCTCTGCAACAAGATTTATCAAGTTCACCAAAGCTCTCTTGCAGAAGTCATCACATACAGAAATCAATCCAACCATTCTGTGTAACCGAAGGCGCATAAGGTATTTTCTGTTTTCAATATCTTACTACAAATCTTTTGAAAAATGGCTACTCTGAATATAGTAAAGATCTCAAATAGGCCCTGACCTGAATGTAAGAAACACCCATACAAGTCATTGGAGGTAGATCCCTTAGGAGCATTCTCTAGTGTTCCTCATGGCGTTTTACACACAGAAGACATTAGGGTTTACATACATGCAAGTATTGAGGAATTTGGGGAATTCAAATTGAGAGATTTCTATCACAAACAACTAATAGACAATGCTTTTAAGCTTAAACCAGAGTATAAGGGTATCCAGAAGAAACAATTTGATCAATTCATTCATTTCCCCTGCTTTGAAGAAGATGAATGGGTCCGGTATGTATTGAGTAGGATGCATGACAACTTCCTATGGCTGGATAGACCCTGCAAGATCACAAAAGAGGCAATTAGGGTAGTGACTGGTCTATACTCTTTTGGAGGGATACCTATCTTCAAATCCGTCAAAAATAACACTGTAACTGAGGCCACTGGATCAAAATTTAATAAGAGGGCAATGACCATTGAAGATATCTCTGACCCAGATATCAAGTTTGCATCCATGATAATAGGATACAAGATTTATCACTCCAGTAGGGAGAATTCTGTATCCAGAACTGCAGTATATACTGCCTATGAGATGCTAAGGAAGAATGCAGATTATGACCTCTGTGAACTTCTTTTAAGTCAATTAATGGAAAATATACAAAAGATCAAAAAGGACAAAAAGAATTCCTTCAAGTATGGTACACTTATATTATGTCTATTTTTCTATTTCATGAATGAGCTGCCCAGATCAAGTGGATGGGTATGGCAGAATGACAAACCTGTAGCAGTCCAGATCAGAGATTACTTACATGGACTTGGGGATGCCAAAGCAAGAAATACAGCTCTGTGGGGATACTTCAAAAACTTCCAGAGTATGATGCAAGCAAGAGAAAGAATTCCTCAGTCTCTTGTTGAAAAATACAAAGACTCAGTCTGCTTTATGGTTGATACTGATCAGTGCCTAATGGAGGTAGTTGAGCCAAGGACAGTCTGGATCATGCCCATGGGGTATGAGGTTGATGAACAGATTGTGGAACTGCATGTTCAACACATGCTTAGTCAACCCAAAGATCCAAAAGCAGAAAGGTTTGGAACCTTTGAGGAGCTGAGTGTGAAGATCCATGTGGAACTCAGAGAACCTGAGATAAAAAGGAAAGTAAGAAAAGAAGTTGAACATATTGCTTAAGGCCTAGGCATCCCAAAGGAGGCACTTGATGCCAACCAGGAAAAGAGGAGAAAGGCTGAGGAAGAAAAGAAAGAGGCAGAAAAGAAAAGCAAGAAAAGTGCTCCAGTGGAAAGCTCAACCCGGACTAGATCATCAAAAGGATCTACACCTGTCAGAACCAAAAGCTCAAAAATATCTAAACCGAAAGGTCAGACATCTAGTAAAGGAGAGAAAAGGTCTAAAATAAAAGCCACAAGGGCTTATACAAGTTAGAAAGATGAAGAGGAAACAGAATTAGATGAGGGGGTAAAAGAAATAAAGAAGCAGAAGAAGAAAGGATCCGGTAAACCCTCCACAGGCCAAGACAAGGAAGAAATGGTAGAGGAATTTGTTGAAAAGCCCACCCTATCTCTAGAGAGTGTAATCAAGTCAGTCACTATGGATGGAAATCTTCAATCAATGACCGAATTCTATGATGACTACAATGAGGCTAACCAAAAGATCCTGCAGGAAGCCACAATCAAGTATCTGAACATATACAATAAGGCTTTCATTGAGATTATATCTCTAATTCCTTAAAGCCTAGAAAAGGAATTAGAAATAAGAAAGAACAATGCCCAGGCAAAAGATCTTGAGATCTGGGAGCAAATAGCTATTTAGCTATATCCTCAAATTGAACCCAAGACAATGAACATAATATTCAAAGACTGCAAAGATGAGTTCAGGAGTAAAGCAAGGATGAATCAACTCATGCTTGGTGAGACTAACAAGGTGGCCAAAGATACAGAAGAGATCCTCCGGAAGGCCTTCAAAAGGTTTAATCTTCCTGTTGTAGAGGACTTGGGTACTGATCCCTCATCCACAAGTGCTGCAAAAGAAACTTCTGAGAAAGCAACAGAAGAGATGGGCCTTGAACAAACCAACATTTCTCCTCCGGTTTCCCCTACAGTCTCCGGATCCAAAGAAGAAGAGAAATTACAGGAGAAAGAAGCAGCGGTAAAAGAAAAAGAAGCTGACAATACCAAGGGTGCAGAGAAAGAGAAGACTCCAACAGAGAAAACCACAACTGATAGTGGTAAGAATGTGGAGAAAGAGAAAATTCCAAAGGACAGCTCCAAGATTGTAGAAGAGAAGAAACATCTGTCTCTGGCAAGAGACACTGCACAAACTGTCTAAAAATTTCTGAGCAAAGAAGCAATAGAGATTGATGAACCGGAGCTTCTACAAGGTCCATTCAACTTCGATTCCCTCTCTCCGGTGCAGACAATGAAGATAGCTTCATTTGCAAATGCTAAGGCAAATGAAAAACTCCTAAAGTCTCATATGGAAGACTGTGAGTTGATAGAGGCTGCTTCTGGAGTGCTTGAAAAGATTATGCCATTGGTCCAGAAAGATCCCACAGCCTCCTCTTCTGGTAATCTCAAAACCTTAGTCAGCAGTGTTGGTACACCATTTGAATCCCTAGAAAAATCAGCTGAAGAAAAGGTCTGGAAGGAATTTTTGGATAAGAGATTCTCAGAGGTACTAGGATTAATCTCTAATGATAGGAGAAATATGAGTATTGGAATAAAGATCTTAGAAAATGCTCTTAAGGATGGCGGTGACATTTACAAATTTTGTATTTCCTAGTCAAAAGCAATAGTAGAAATTGAGAAGAAAATAAAAGAGGAACATGGCAAACTACTGAGTTTGTCTCAAAGTTTTGATCCTCTCTCTTCCTCCATAGTAAATCAAGAATGTCAAACTATTGCAATCACAAATGCAATAAAGAACTTTGAAAAAGAAAGGAAGAATATAATCAACCGGATGGGAGAACTTAGAAGGATTATTATCCCTAAGTTAAAAACCATGTATGAGGCCATAAGTGATGCCAAGACTACCGCCCAAACCAATGATCCGACAGATCTTACGAGGGCAGAAGCTTTTGCATTTTTGTTGAGTGGTCACATTTAAATTTTGGATAGAATGAAGCAAAGTTGGGCTACAGAACTCATCCAATTGAAAACATCCTTTGTAGACATTCTTCAGTTTATGTGAATATGTAATATACAACCAAGTATAGTAAAATTTTTAAAAATTTTGGTGTGCGGACCCTACCCTTTGCCATTGATGTCAAAGGGGGAGTGAGGAGTAGTGAAAAATGAGGAATCCAACTAAGGGGGAGCTCCGGAAAATGTATATAAAGATAGAGCATCAGCCAAGGGGGAGCATAGTGTAAACACTTAGTCATTTTTCACTAAGTGTTGCCGTCAATGCCAAAGGGGGAGATTGTTGGCAAGAGACACTATATAGATTCATGGTTGTTGTCATTGATGGCAACAAAGGTCATCCCACATATCCGCAAGTCATGGTGTGTCTCTACTGGAATTCAGAATGAAGATTATTGTGGTCCGGTGAACAAGAACAAAGCATGTGGCAAGGTCTGACAGACAGGTCTGGATCTCTCAGAGGAAGTATCTTGATAAAGTGCAGATTTGGGAAAGTCAAGAGGACTACCTTGAGTAATAGATTCCAAGGATTTAGCCTCCAGTGATGAACAAGGAAAAAGATATGAACAGTTGAATACCAGATTTTTGAGTAACAGTGTGAACAGAGGAAGAACTCACTGACAGAACATCAGATTGCTTTCCGGATGTGTTTCTAACAGTGGTAAAGGTTATGAAGACATGGATTATGTTTGGCTAACATGATTAATGATTTCTACAAGTATATGGTTTATCCGCATTACTTGATATGCAAGGATTCAGCCAACAGAACAGAGTTTGTGAGAAGATAGACTATTCCGGGTGCCGACTAGAAAGATAATGAAATCACTAGTGCGGATATATATATAGGATGGATTTAGTTGTGAGAGGTGTGGTTGTGTTGTGTGGTATGTGAATAAGAGTAGAGCAGAGTAGAAGCAGTAAGAAAGATCCGGTATGTGAAAGAAAAGTAGAATAAAGAGAAAAGGAAAGATGAAGTGCAGTAGATCAGTGTACTAAGCCTAACCGGAATTGAACTCCAGCATATGTGGATGCTTCCAATCAGTTCAAGTATTGTATAACTTTCTTTTGTAGACAGTGTGTCTCCTTGTAGGCAGTGTGCCTCTTTGTGAGCAGTGTGCTCGGGCAGTGAGCCCTAATTGGCAAGTGACATTTTGTAATTCCTTATTCTTCTAACAAAGAATAATCTTTGGGTTAATCACCCCATGGTTTTCTCCCTTAACAGGGTTTCCACATCAAAAATACTGTGTCATGTGTTTCTCATTTCATGGTAATGTTTGTTTGTTTGATTCAATGCTGCATTGATTAATAGGAAAGTTTAAAAGAAGAAATAATTAAGATAACTGATTCACCCCCCCCTCTCAGTTATCAACAAAATCATCTTTCAAAGATGCAAGATTCAAATCTCTAAAATTAGTACATATTCGAATACGACCATCAAGTTTAGCGATAGCAATGATATTCGAAATCCAAGGTGAATAGTCAATTGAGTGGATAAAACCATCTTGTAAAATATTTTCTATTTCAGCCTTGACGAGTAACACAATCTTAGGATTCACTTAGAAATCTTTTGTTTAAATGGCTTAGCATCTGGTTTCAATACAATATTATGTGTTACAATTTGAGGATCAATACTGGGCATATCTGAATAATTCCAAGCAAATAATTCAGAAAATTCATGTAAAAGCATTGTCATTTCTTCTTTTTCTTCTAGACTTAAACAATCATCTATAGGGATAGCCTTTTTAGTGTTATCTTTCTCCATGAAAACATCAATAGTCTTTCCATTAAGTAAAGTGTTGTGATCTAGGAAATCATGTGATTGTGGTAGCTCTTCAGATTCTTCCTCATACTTTAGAGTGGTATGTATCATGTTAGTGGTCTTTCCAAAATATGCAGCACTATTCAAACAATAAGGTAATCCACTTTTATGATGGTAATGGGGAATATTGTCGTAAGCACCTAAGAATTCAATTATCGCTTCATCTATTGAAAAAATATCCAAGGGAATTTCTCCTTGAGGATAACTAGTGTCAATCATCTCAGGAAAGATCAAATTGAGCATCGATATTCTATTCACATTAAGAATAGGACGTCTATAGGATTTAGATTCCTTGAAAGGGTTATATCCAATGCCACTTGAGTAATGTCGTAAAGTGGATTCTATAGGTACATGAATCCCTTGTTGATTAATACCACAACCCTTACCTACATAGTCACAATTCTTATAAAGGATCTAAAATTCTTGACCATAGAGAGAAGCCATTTCTTTAGAAGAAGGTGGGGCTTCATAAGTGTCATAATCTGTAGTGTAAGTAAAAGTATTATCTGTTAAAGACATGATATTTCCATAGTCCATGATATTTTATTCTGTGAGCTTCTAGCTTGACTGTGTGTTGCTTTTTTGAATCAACGTTTCGGATCACACTCCATGATCCATCATCAGGATGAAAAGAGAGCAATTGTGAGAAGTGTTTGCTGAAATGGTTTCTTAAAAAGAGAAAGAGAGGTCTGTGGGCATGGTAATCATCAAGAATGAGACAATTCTAATAAAATAATAAAATCCATAGAAGGAGATTAAAAAGTAGACATAAACATATAAACTTACAAGAAAAAATGATGTAAGAGAGAAAGAAATAAAGTAAAATTAAACTCCCAAAGAGACTTTCGAATTTGACTTTTTAGATGATATCAACGCAACATTTGATGTTTCAAGAATAGGATAATTAGTTTTTTATTCACCTATGGAGGGGGATGTAAAATCTAACAAACCCCAATCATCACCAATAAATGCATTCGATTGTTTGGACTCTTGCACAACATTATCTGTGGCAGGAGGAGTTGACAAGTTAATTTTTACATTGTTTAAGATCTCATGGTGAACAACTTGTTTTTGTGATTCAATTTGTAAATAGTTATATGGTTAGGATCAGCATGAATAGTATGAAGTTTATATTTAAAAACAAACTTAATTGAACGATGAAGGGTGGAAGGAACTGCCTCCTAACGAGTCTAGTTTATGACTCAATTTTGTTAGAATTTATTATCCATTTGCTGTAGTTATCTTAGACTTTGGTACCTAGATCTTGATCTTTTCATGATATTTCCTCAAAACCATAAGATATTAGGCATAGGTTATTTTCTATAATCTTTAATGACATTGGCATGCTATATGAACTATCTATGTTAATTTTATACATGGTTAATGAATGTTACTCTAAGATAGTTACAGATATGCAGATATTGTGTGTACTAATATTGTTATGTAGATATAATTAGCAGCCTATAAAGTCAAGGAAAATTCTGTCAGTTGGTTACTCGCCATCAAAGTCAAATGAGGTGGTTGTTTAAATGTCAAATGGAGGGAAGATAATTGCCTTGTAACTGGTCTTAATTACTTGTTGAGCGAATATAGGAGTTACTGTTGTGCTAGATCCACGTTAAAGCAACCATGCTTGACCAAATTCCATGCATGCATAACATCCTCTCCACTTTCTATGATTTCCCTAAAGTGGCGTCCTCCTATTCTGTTGGAGTTGATCGCCTTGCTAGGTAGTTGGTTTGTAGTTTTATTTCTATAAATAAGACTCAAATGCTCCTTTTGAGGCGTTGATTAATCTAAAGTTGTACTCGTACTTAAGTTTTTTAGTAATACAATTATGTTGCTCATTTGTACTCATATTTTTCAATAAATAAAATGAAGTTATAAGTTCACATCTCTGAGTTTACATTTGTCTTAAGGGTTACTCATCCAAGGGGGCCCACTTGGTGAGCATTCCATCTATTAGTTTAGTTGTTATTTTATGTTAAGCAGTTAGTTAGAATCTAGCATCAAATGTTCCTGCAGCCACTAGAATTCCATTCTATGTATGTCTTGTACCCAAAGAAGATAGAGTAGTTTCCTGTTTGTTTGTCCAGATTTTCATTTTCTGTCATGCACTTTGGCTTAGTATAGTTGTTGGTTGATGTTCAGCATTTATGTTATTTCTTTCCAAGCAATTTACTTTCAGCATTATGTCTTTCTTAGCCATAGAATGAATGTGGCTACTTTGGAGTTCCTAGTGCACGTACTTTGCTGACCCATTTCAAGTTCACGTCTCTGGGTTGAATAGTTAAATGCATCTTCATAGTGATTAAGACAGCTATTCAAGTTAGATGTCCAATCTTTGAGTCATAGCTTTATGGGCTTATTTGTTAAATCATTGTAGGAGACCAACATTTTTGGTGCCGTTGTCTAGGATGGTGTCAAACTAGGAAGATCTTTGGAGTCATTTTTAGTATCATTTCTTGCAGAAGTATTTTTTAAGTGTGCTCTTAGTATACCCTTCATTTAGGAAGTAACAACCCACAATCTATTCACAACATTCTTTGTGTGAGTTGGATGATATTGAGTATATATTACATGCATAGAGGCAGAAGAAGAGATGCTTTAGGGAGATTCCTTCCTAATGATCCAAATTACCCAGCAAAAGAAGCAGAAGTCAATCCTTTTCTTGATGCATTCCTTGATTTGAATAGTTTTGAAACATCCTCTGAAGAACAAGTTGCCCATAACTTGATTAACAGTCCATTTGTCTTGATAATCAGCCAAGCAGCTATGGCTGCCCAAAATGGACCCAATCAACCAACCTTTCCATTTCCTATTGCTCATCAAAATGAAGTGGATAACCTCAAAAACATCCCTGCTTCATCTCTCCCCAAGTTCTATGGACTTGCAACAGAAGACCCATACACCTTCTTGTTTGAATTTGATATCCTCTATAGAAGCTATGACTACACCACTGATGCTCATAGGCTTAAGTTGTTTCCTACTACCATGAAAGATACTGCATTGAGGTGGTTTATGGGTCTAGGTAGTGATATTGTCAATACATGGGATGAGATGAAAGAGAAATTGCTTGAGAAGTATCAAGACTACTGTAGGGGTGGAGATATGAGAGGAAATGATATTTTTAGAATGTAGCAGAAAGAGGATGAAAGTTTGGAGTATTAGATTTTAAGGTTCCTATTTTGTTTAGAAAAATCTCCCCATCATACACTCAATGAGGAGTCTCAGAAACTACTCTTCCTCAAAGGAATAAGTGAGCATTGCATGGATGCCTTGGATTTGATGGGAGGAGGAGATATTACCCAAGTGCCTTGTGAGGATATTAAGAAGTTGTGCCAGAATTATTCCAAAGCAGCCATGAAGAAAGGAAGAGGTTACCATTCCCTTATGGGCAAAATCCCTACCAATGGAGTTTCAAGGATGGAGATAAGTCACTTGCTATCTAATTTTAAGCAAGATATCAAAAATAATATGGCCACCCAGCTAGACACACTTCAGGCAAAGAAGAAGCAAGATGAGACAGAGGCAATGTTGGCTGAATATTGCCCTCACTGCAGACAAAAGAAGAGGGACTACAGATGCAAGATGGTAGCTAATATTGACAGTAAACAGATTCCACCTGAGTTCAAGCCAATCTAGGTTGAAGAAGATCAAGTCTACTATGTTGCACAAAGGAGGCTATGGGCTTTAAGACAAGGTATGCCACTAGATCCATTATCCTTTGCTGGACCATATTTTAATACTTATGCATCTGGTAACCAATGGAAACAACCATCTCCATCTAACTATGGAGGATATTCACTTCATCCTTGGAATAACCCCCTAAACACTTGCAAAATTACCAAAACCCTACACCCCAGTGGCAACAACCTCAAGGGAATTGGCAATCACCTCTAGGAAACTAGCAGCAAACATCTCAATGGAGGGGAGGACAACAATGGCCAAACTAGACAACTAATTACATGTAGCCACTTTCTTAGCCCCAGCAGCCTACTATAATGCCTCCTCCTACTAGTTCCAATTCAAATACACCTGAACCTACTCAGTTACCAGTTCATCCCTCACCTAACCCAAATAATAGACTGCAGCAGCAGCCAGTATACTCTGCTGATCCAAATCAATTCCCTGCATATGATATGACTGTAAGTGACATCCACCTACGTTCAAGAACTACCTTGGCATCTCCTTCCAGACCCATCATTACTGAGCTTCCTGAGGAGGAAGAGGAGCCTTTAAATGTCCCCATTCAGTCAAATGCACCTGAAAATCCTAAACCAGTCCTAGTCAAGTAGACTGCACAAGAACCGCCATTTCTACATAGGTTGAAAACTATGAAACAAAAGGAAGAGAACGAGGAACCCACCTTTGACATTCTAGAGCAGTTGAAACATGTATGTGTCAAGATCCCTCTATTTCAGGTCATAAAAGATGTTCCTATATATGGCAAAGCAATCAAGGAAGCATGCGTTAAGAAGACAGGCAGAAAGAGGAAACACCCCACTATGGTGTCATGCCCACATTTCCTATGTGGTCACTGTTGGTTTTTTCCCAGACTGGATGCTTATTCCCAGATTTCCCTACAAGGTAGCCATCAGTGATCAACAGGATCTCTGGGCCAGGGGCCAACAGTGTAGGAGATAGACTCTGTATTTTATCTCCTCTTCTTCTTCAGGCTCTGCAAGACCTAGGGGGGTATTCCCTACTCAACATCCATGAGGATATGCATACAAGGCTGGGATGCTGACAGAAAGCAGATAAGTCCTCCTGTAAGTAGACCAAAACTGAAAGATAAGAGCAAAGGGGCTAGCTTTGGGCCTATTTACAGTTGTAGATAGAGGACTGAGGATCCTAAAACTAATTCTAATGTCCTAAAGATTGTTTTAGATTTAGATTTTGATTTTAAGTTTGGATGCAAAGCTGGACATGGTTGTAACACAAACACAAAGCAAGATTGGTGCCTATCCAGGGCCTGGAGTCAGTAGACATACTCCTATGAACGTTCAGCATGAACAGCTAAAACTGGATTTCAGGGGGATATATGTGATACCTGCCTTACAGATATCTCCCAATACAGAGTGTTAAGTTATCTCTACTTATGGCATCCCTACTGCAGTGTACCCTTCCCAATGTTCAACCTGAAAATAGTTTAATCTACCCCTTGAGCAGAAGTTAAAAGATCAGACATTCAACATAGGAATTCTATGTTCTAGAATCTCAAATATTACTTAAATATCCAGACTCAGAAGAAAGATACATGCAATACTGGAGACAGAATTAACAAAACACATGCTAAGATAGCATTTCTCATATAAGATTAATCATGAAATCAGTGGGTCCATGCCAAAACATACAACAAGAGATACATAGACTCACAGGTTCTGCTGTACAGAGAAACCAGATCAGCTTGTTTTGAATTACAGAGCCAAAAATCTTCAACTTTCAACAACCTAAAAAATGAGCAACACAACCTGCTATATACAGCAAGGAGGTGCTCAGCCTTAATTACATGGTTGACCAAAAATCCTGCCAGATACACAGTATCATCAGATTGGCGCTCAAACATTCAATGCAGCAGGTGGGAGAGGAGACAGGAAGAAAACTCGAGCCTTGCGCTGCCGCCTAGGGATCCACAACTTCAGTCAGGTACTGGATCCGTCCACGCCATCGCCCATACCTCTGCAACAATCGCCATTAATGGCGCACCAACCCGCGGCCTTGGGAAATACAGAAAACTGTGCGTCGCAACCATTTCCCGCCAAGATACATCATCATGATATTTGAAAATATGCAGGATATCAATTATCCCACATGCACCCCACGGTGACCTCTTTAACACTTTATATACTAGGTCATGAGCATATATGATGTCGGTGCTTTTGCTCCTGACGACACTAGTATAAGACTTCATCATCATCCTCCAGCAGCATGATATCCTGTTGCTTGAAAAATCACCCTGACGTCAGCATCATATCGCAATATAACCTGCATGATAATCACCTTCATCGGCACAACCTGATCCATCGGAGGAAGATCCTCCTGCTTAATCAATACCAAAAGTCTGGCCGATGAAAAATCCTGATGACGTCACCGTCATATCCTGCTGACGTCATCAGCATATTTGCCTACTGCGCACCTCCTCATATCCGGATGACGTCATCGTCATATTCGCAACATTGGGGGATCTTCATAAGATGAGTAATGTTAGAAATATGACCCCCCGAACCTTGATGACGTCACCACCACATGTCAGCATCAGGATGATATTCGGAAGATAACCGGATATTTGGAAATATCATCCTGATGCACAAATATCATGCTGCACTGTAGCTCCGCTATAAGATCAGGGTGATAGATGAATATGCCAGATATTTGAAAAGATCACCCCCCACTAGATAATGCACGAAGCCGACAGGCGGATATCTCCCTGATATCAGCATCATCATGATGCTGGAACAAACATACATCCGGGTGATATTCAAATATGAAAATATCACCCCCTCCTTCGGAAATATCATGATGCAGATAGGCAGAGAAATAGATATCACCCTGACATAAGAATGATGTCAGCATCATCAGGGTGATAAAACAACGAACATGAAGTGATAAAACAACATCAGGATGATATTGACTAAGATCATCCTGATGTTCAAAATATGATGACCCCGATGAAGATCGGATCATACTTAGGACTTTGCAGCAACATCATCAGGATGATCTTAAGTAAGATCACCCGATGTTAGAATATCACCCCGCGAAAGATCATGCAGGCAGAAAATATGATGACCCTCGCAAGCAACACAGCGATAACTAGAAACATGATGATGATGATGACGAGCCTTAAGAAAAAACAAGTCGGGTCGAACAACCCAGAAAATAACCCCTTCAGAAGATCGGGGTGACATCATCATCATAAAAGGGCAAGGTGATATTTGGAAAATCACCAGATACTTGAAAAATCACCCCCGCAAGCAAATCGAGGCACACTGCAGCTCATCAGCAGGATCGGGATAATATCCAAACATCACCCGATATTGAAACATGATGATCCTGATGAAAAATTTGGTCGATAGAAAATCATGATGATGCTGACCCCTTCCCTTAGAATATCATGATGATGATGATCTTCTCCCCTTAAGAAAATATGATGCCGCAGCTGAGAAATGCTGAGGAGGTCCAATACTTAGGAAAATGGGCAAGAAGATATAGGGTTCAAATGAAGAAACCCCCTAAACATGAAAAAACAACCTCCAGGTCAAAATGAGTGCTAACACTGGCTCCGAATGGGGACGTGCAGGTGAAAACCTGCAGCGAGAACCAGATCTCTGGGCAGACCAGGCAAAAACCAAAAAGCATGAACTGTACAAGGCACTTACAATATATACATATTTTTTACAAATGTGCACAGCAACAAGTCATTTATGCAAAATAGAACTTAAGGAATTGGCCATGCACAGGCAATTCCAGAACTTCACCATCTAGGGCCTGGAGGAAATAAGAATCCTCCCCATGAGCACTGCAAATCTGATATGGGCCCATCCATAAGGGTTCAAATTTACCATGTTTACCCTTTTCTTGACCTTTTGCATTCCAAATGAGCACCAGATCATTGACTTGAAACTTCCTTTTTATAGCTCTCTTGTCAAACTGATATTTCACATCTTGTTGTCTCTTGAGATTAATCTGGTGGGCTCTCCTTCTGTTTTCATCCAGTGCAACTAGCTGGTTCACTCTTTCTGTCATGGAAACTTCAATCTCCTCATCATTTTCCTGGATGAATCTGTAAACTGGTAGGAGATTATTTATGGGCAATCTGGCTGATGCACCATATACTAGCTCAAAGGGTGACATCCCAATAGCCTTTTTTACTGTCACCCTGTCAGCCCATATTGCCAACTTTAATTTTGAGTCCCAAGCTCTCTTGTTCTTGTCCAGTATCCTCTTGATAATTTTCATGATGCTCTTATTGCTTGATTCTACTTGACCATTTCCTTGTGGGTGGTATGGTGATGCATATGATAGATTTATCCCATACCTGTTGCAAAAATCAACAAATTCACCTGATCTGAAGCACATAGCATTATCAGTGACTATCTTGAATGGTACTCCAAACCTGATGATAATATTTTCCAGTATGAAATCTGTCACCACCTTACTTGTAGCTCTCTTAGTTGGAATGGCCTCAATCCATTTGGTAAAGTAATCAGTTGCCACCAAAATCCAACTGTGTCCCCAACTTGATTTGTCTGCAATTTCCCCTATGAAGTCAATTCCCCATTGCTGAAATGGAGCATCCACAGTTACAGTTCTGAGGGGTAAAGCACCATCATATTTCAGCTTTCCTGAAAATCTTTGGCAAGGGTCACACTTCCTCACTAACTTTTGTGCATCTGAAAAGAGAGTGGGCCACCAATATCCTGCTCTGAGAATTTTATGAGCTGTTGTTTGGGCAGTATAATGTCCACCACACAATCCTTTATGCATATCAATCAAAACATTGTTAGCCATATCCTCATCCACACACCTCAGCAGCACACCATCAGGGTTTTTCTAGTGTAGCTCACCTTGAACAATAACATACCTGATTGCATGTAACTTTAAAGTCCTCTTTTGACTGTCACTGAAATGGGAAGGACAATTCAGATTTTGCAAGTAGTAGATAATATCCTTGTACCATTCAGATCCTGATACATTTACACTCTCATTCTGGACTGCATTAACTTGGCATGCTTCCAAGTTTGACTGTGCCATCATCTTGGCTAATCCTTGTCCTCTTATCAACTTGGTAATCTGTATGTCTATGTTGAACTCTTGCAGTTTGTTTATCCATCTGCACCTTCTTCCAGTCACCTCCTGCTGAGTGAATATGTCTTTGACTGCTGCATGGGGTACATATGCAATTATATGTGATCCTACCAGGTAAGGTCTGAAACTTTTGATGGCTCTGACTAGTGCATATGCTTGTTTTTCCATAATATCATATTTCAACTCAGAGGCCTGCAAGGACATACTAAAGAAAGCGATGGGCTGTTCAAAACCATCTTCGTTTTTCTGTAACAAACATGCAGCAACAGTATGAAAGGAAGCAAATGAAAATACTTGGAATGGCCTAGAAAAATCAGGAGATTTAAGAACAGGGGCCATCTTGATTGCCTCTTTGATACTCTGAAATGATTCTATTGCTTCACTTTCCCAGTGAACAGTTGCATCCTTCTTCATCATCTTGGAAATGTTCCTTGTGGTTTCTGCAAAGTTGGGAACAAATCTCCTAACAAAATTTATCTGTCCAAAGAAGGACTGAACTCCTTTTACAGTTTTTGGCATTTGAATTCTGTCAATAGCAGCCACTCTCTCTGGATCTATCCTGACTCCATCCTTGGAAACAATATGTCCCAGGAGCTTTCCTTCAACTACCCCAAAGGCACACTTCTTTGGATTTAAAGAAATACCATACTCTAGTGCTCTTATGAAAATCTGCTCCAGATGCAAACAATGCTGCTCTTCTTTCTTTGAGTAAGCAGTCAAGTCATCCTGATATACAGCCAGGATTGAATCAATCAACCCTGCAAAAGCAACATCCATTGCTCTTTGAAATGTAGCACCTGCATTGGTTAGTCCGAAGGGCATTCTAACATACACATAAGTTCCCCATGGAGTGGTAAAGGCGGTCTTATACTGTTCTAATTCCTTCACCTTCACCTGATTATAACCTGAAAATCCATCCATCATGGATAAGAGTTCACAACCAGTCACTCTCTGCAACATAGCTTCCATATTAGGCAGTGGATAGTTATCCTTTAAAGAGGATACATTCAAGTTCCTGAAGTCAACACAAAGCCTAATATCACCATTCTTTTTTTTGACTGGGACAAGGTTAGACACCCAAGTTGAATGCCTGATTGGCACAATTATTCCAGCTTTCCTGAGCCTTTTGAGTTTTTCTTGCATCTTTGGAGCTAAGGTAGGATTAATAGGTCTTTGCTTTTGTCTAAATGGCTTAGCTCCAGGCTTCAATGGGATCTCATGCTAGAATAAATCTTCCCTATAGGCTTTTAGGTCCTCATATGACCAAGCAAAAACATGTTTATACTTTTTCAGTAATACAATCAGCATACTCCTAATGTGTGGTTTGAGCTGTTTACCAATGTATACCTTTTGAGGGGCCTGAGATGTCCCCAAATTTATCTCTTCTAAATCTTCCTTACTTGTGGGAGATGTCCTTGTGACCAATTTATCTTTACTATCGAAAGCTCTTTCCAAAGCTACCAACCCTCTAGGGATTTTATTAGTCTTCAACTGAATTATCTCCTTTCCCACAAGAGTTTCTTTTCCATCTATGGTTTCTACAAAAGCTTGGAAATCAATTTCTTGATTCTCATATTCATCTATGCAGTGCAAAAATTTTAACAAGTCTCTATCATCATTAAACACTTGCCAACTGCATATATTTTCTGGTACTGCAGGCCTAATTTTAACTTCTACATTTGTAACATCTGATAGAGTGATGTCATCTGGCCTTATTGCAACATTGGCTAAGAAATCAGCCATAACATTCTTTGACCTCTCTACCCAGCCTATTGAAAATGCATCAAATAGTTCAATGGTATCCCAAACAGCATGCTTGTATTGTTTCAATCTTTTGTTTTTTGAAGCATACTTATCTCTAATTTGGGATACAATCAGCTCAGAATCCCCAAATACTCTTAACATTTTGATTCTATGTTTGAGAGCAATATTTAGGCCTAAGAGTAAAGCCTCATATTCTGCAATGTTGTTTGTGCAATCAAACCTCAGCAAGAAAGAGAACTTGAGGAGCTTACCAGTTGGAGACAGGAAAACAACTCCAGCTCCAGAGCCTTCTTTTGCACAAGCTCCATCAAAAAACATGGTCCACAAACCTTGCTGATCCAATTCTTCAATGCAGACATTTTTCTTTTTATCTTCTGTATCATCTGAGACAACCTTGAAGTTATCACAGTCAGTGTCTACAAAGCATACCTGTTCCTCTGCTTCTTGGTCTTCCACTGTCTCTGATGATCTTTGTTCTCTGACTAGCTTAACATCCCTGCCATTCATTGGAATCATGGCATATGACAGGTCCAGCTGCATACTTCCACCAATTAGTGCTGCCCATCTTCTTGACAACAACATACCATACTGTGCCTTGATGTCAACCACTGTTATATTCATTTTATATCTCTTTTCAGGAAATGCTGCCAGTTTGAAATCTACATCCTTCATGATTCCAATAACTGGTACCTCTCTGGCATCCATAGCATAACATTTTCCACATGCCTTGTCAATTTTCAATCCAGCTTGTTGCATGATGGCCAAAGGCATGACATTTGTAGATGCTCCAGAGTCAAGCATACAATTTCTAATTATTTTTCCATTTATAACCAGGGAAACATAAAATGGTTCCACTTGTGAAGGACACTTTGTCATAGTCACTCCTAAATAGACTTTAGGAGCCTCATCTTCTTCATTACACATGACATGTTTCTCACCCTGGATCTGAACATTTTGTTTAACTTGAAAAGGTACCCCTGAAATTAGGGATATTTTCCTATTCTTAATTTCTTCCACTTTCATGAGTTCCATAAGTGGAACAGAGACTTTTACCTGGGAGAGGACCTGAGCTATATCAAATGGAGCATAATTTTGTGTAATAGCTGTAGCTTGCTCCACAATCTTGCTTTTATCTTGAACTGATTTAGCTTTTACTTTCATAGTTCCCTGATCATCATTCTTGTCTTGGGAACCTTTACCTTGATCTTCAGCCTGAGGGATTCTATTTTCTGGTCCTTGGGATTCATGACCTGTTCTATGTCTGAAGTTCTGTTTATTATTACCCCACTGCCTTTTTTGTAATTCCATCCCCTTATTACCGTGCAATGGCTGTCCTGCAGAAATACCTTCTGGCTGATGTGGGCTGCTTACTTGATTTTTACCTCTGAGACTGTAGTTGCTCCTGACTTGAGCAACTGCTGCAGCTGTGAAGGCTCTAATTTCCTCATCAGAAGGTCGTTGTAAGTTACTCAGAAAATTGTGTGAGTTCTGAGCATAGGCATAGTTAACTTCATCATCCTCATCATATGGGAACTGTTGGCAGCCCTGAGTTCCATCATTTGTACTCTCATCAGCATCATAAAGAGTGTATCCATTGCTTATGGACATCATATTTACATCATCATCTTGCACATGATGTGGCTCATTGCATTCATTACAAGATGTAATATTATCACACAAGGACTGAGCAATCATACACTGTAACTGTGAATGTGGCATCTGGCAAATCATACACCATGGAACATCATCAACAATATTTACAGCTTTCTTTAGAGGATTAGGAGTTTCTTTGACATGTTGAGCTCTTTGATTTGTGTTGTTGCGTGGGAATACAGGTTTACCATCATGCCAATTGGTATTATAAGGCATATCATGCAATGATGGCCTCTTTTCCTGCCTTTGATAGACTTGCCTATCAGGACCTATCCCTTTTTCACTTCTAGCTAATCTATAGCTTAGGTCCTTAACAACATTTGCCAATTTGTCTATCTTATCTTCAGGGGCAGATGTATTACCTCGAGTGTTCTGAGGCTTGTTTGGATTTTGCAGAATTTTTATATCATCCCTTCTATTTGTCTTGCCCAATGCTTTCCTGTTGTTTTCAATATTCACAGCAATTCTGAAAGCATCCCTGAGAGTAGCAAGACCTTTATCTCTTAATCCATATGCAGTTTTTGCATCAAAGGCATTGATATACAATATTATGCACATTGGTTCATTTGGCCTCATGTGATGTGGCAATTTGTTTAACACTTTAGTAAATCTTGCATTAAAATCTGCAACCTGCTCATTTGACCCTTTAGTGATACTGGTGAACTCATTTACAAAAAAGCTAGGGTCAGTTTTGTCACCATATTGCTCCTTGAACATCCTTTTAAAATCATCCCATGATGAAATACTCCAGTCAGGCAGATTCTTGTACCATTCTCTTGCCTCATCTATTAAGGATTGCATGAATGACTTCATGAAAACATCCTCATGTTCAACCTCAAAGTTATCCATGACATTTTGAAAGGCTTTTAGATGATCTTCTCCTGACACAGTGTTGTTTCCTGAAAATTTAGGCACTTGCAGCCTCAGATGCTTATCAATGGGGTTAGGATACCCAGGAATGCCATCAAATACCAGCTGTCAGAATCTATCTAGCTGCATTGGCTGTCTGTTTAACTGATTAACATTAACATTTCTGTTTGCATTCTGGTTTCTTACATTGTTCAGTGGTATCCTAGCATCATTCACATTTTGTCTCTCATCATTATGCTGATGTTGCACTTCATTTCTCTGTTGATGTCTCTGCACATTTGCATTCTCAAGGGTAGGAATTGAATTATTCTGGGCAGTCCTCAAAGCTTGCACTTTCTTCCTTAAGTCATCTCTGATTGATATTGCCTGCTGATATTCAAACTCGGCCCTTAAACTCCTAATTTCATCAGCTAGTTCTTCCTCACTGGGCCTAGAGGAGGATGGTTTTACCATATTCTGATCATCATCTTCATCATCCCTCAGAGACTCGGCCTCTTCAAACCTTTCACTAGGGTCTAGAAATGGGCGTTCTTGGAACACCTCTGACCTCATTCTCATGTTACCACCCTGTTGCCTCTCATATGCACCCTGAATATTAGCTTCTGCATTTGAAAAGTAGGGCTCATGCTGTCCTGATGGCCTAGGGTTATCTTGCACATCATCATTTTTTCTGGGGGAACCCTCATGACTAACTGAGACAGCTCCCTTTTTTCTGTACATCATTCTTCTTGTTACTGGTAACTCTTCAAATAAAGGATTTTGTTGGGATCTTCTCCCCTGCATATAAATTTTACTTTGACCGGTTGGGAGATTACTTCGGAGTCGCCACCTATTACTAGGAACTGTTTTCTTTTGAAAACCAGGGTTCTTTCAAAAATAACAATTTTCAAATCACCTTCCCCAGCGGAGTCGCCAATTTCTGTTGGTTTTTTCCCAGACTGGATGCTTATTCCCAGATTTCCCTACAAGGTAGCCATCAGTGATCAACAGGATCTCTGGGCCAGGGGCCAACAGTGTAGGAGATAGACTCTGTATTTTATCTCCTCTTCTTCTTCAAGCTCTGCAAGACCTAGGGGGGTATTCCCTACTCAACATCCATGAGGATATGCATACAAGGCTGGGATGCTGACAGAAAGCAGATAAGTCCTCCTGTAAGTAGACCAAAACTGAAAGATAAGAGCAAAGGGGCTAGCTTTGGGCCTATTTGCAGTTGTAGATAGAGGACTGAGGATCCTAAAACTAATTCTAATGTCCTAAAGATTGTTTTAGATTTAGATTTTGATTTTAAGTTTGGATGCAAAGCTGGACATGGTTGTAACACAAACACAAAGCAAGATTGGTGCCTATCCAGGGCCTGGAGTCAGTAGACATACACCTGTGAACGTTCAGCATGAATAGCTAAAACTAGATTTCAGGGGGATATATGTGATACCTACCTTACAGATATCTCCCAATACAGAGTGTTAAGTTATCTCTACTTATGGCATCCCTACTGCAGTGTACCCTTCCCAATGTTCAACCTGAAAATAGTTTAATCTACCCCTTGAGCAGAAATTAAAAGATCAGACATTCAACATAGGAATTCTATGTTCTAGAATCTCAAATATTACTTAAATATCCAGACTCAGAAGAAAGATACATGCAATACTGGAGACAAAATTAACAAAACACATGCTAAGATAGCATTTCTCATATAAGATTAATCATGAAATCAGTGGGTCCATGCCAAAACATACAACAAGAGATACATAGACTCACAGGTTCTGCTGTACAGAGCAACCAGATCAGCTTGTTTTGAATTACAGAGCCAAAAATCTTCAACTTTCAACAACCTAAAAAATGAGCAACACAACCTGCTATATACAACAAGGAGGTGCTCAGCCTTAATTACATGGTTGACCAAAAATCCCGCCAGATACACAGTATCATCAGATTGGTGCTCAAACATTCAATGCAGCAGGTGGGAGAGGAGACAGGAAGAAAACTCGAGCCTTGCGCCGCCGCTTAGGGATCCACAACTTCAGTCGGGTACTGGATCCGTCCACGCCATCGCCCATACCTCTGCAACAATCGCCATTAATGGCGCACCAACCCGCGGCCTTGGGAAATGCAGAAAACTGTGCGTCGCAACCATTTCCCGCCAAGATACATCGTCATGATATTTGAAAATATGCAGGATATCAATTATCCCACATGTACCCCACGGCGACCTCTTTAACACTTTATATACTAGGTCATGAGCATATATGATGTCGGTGCTTTTGCTCCTGACGACACTAGTATAAGACTTCATCATCATCCTCCAGCAGCATGATATCCTGTTGCTTGAAAAATCACCCTGACGTCAGCATCATATCGCAATATAACCTACATGATAATCACCTTCACCGGCACAACCTGATCCATCGGAGGAAGATCCTCCTGCTTAACCAATACCAAAAGTCTGGCCGATGAAAAATCCTGATGATGTCACCGTCATATCCTGCTGACGTCATCAGCATATCTGCCTACTGCGCACCTCCTCATATCTGGATGACGTCATCGTCATATTCGCAACATTGGGGGATCTTCATAAGATGAGTAATGTTAGAAATATGACCCCCCGGACCTTGATGACGTCACCACCACATGTCGGCATCAGGATGATATTCGGAAGATAACCGGATATTTGGAAATATCATCCTGATGCACAAATATCATGCTGCACTGTAGCTCCGCTATAAGATCGGGGTGATAGATGAATATGCCAGATATTTGAAAAGATCACCCCCCACTAGATAATGCACGAAGCCGACAGGCGGATATCTCCCTGATATCAGCATCATCATGATGCTGGAACAAACATACATCCGGGTGATATTCAAATATGAAAATATCACCCCCTCCTTCGGAAATATCATGATGCAGATAGGCAGAGATAGAGATATCACCCTGACATAAGAATAATGTCAGCATCATCAGGGTGATAAAACAACGAACAGGAAGTGATAAAACAACATCAGGATGATATTGACTAAGATCATCCTGACATTCAAAATATGATGACCCCGATGAAGATCGGATCATACTTAGGACTTTGCAGCAACATCATCAAGATGATCTTAAGTAAGATCACCCGATGTTAGAATATCACCCCGCGAAAGATCATGCAGGCAGAAAATATGATGACCCTCGCAAGCAACACAGCGATAACTGGAAACATGATGATGATGATGACGAGCCTTAAGAAAAAACAAGTCGGGTCGAACAACCCAGAAAATAACCCCTTCAGAAGATCGGGGTGACATCATCATCATAAAAGGGCAAGGTGATATTTGGAAAATCACCAGATACTTGAAAAATCACCCCCGCAAGCAAATCGAGGCACACTGTAGCTCATCAGCAGGATCGGGATAATATCCAAACATCACCCGATATTGAAACATGATGATCCTGATGAAAAATTTGGTCGACAGAAAATCATGATGATGCTGACCCCTTCCCTTAGAATATCATGATGATGATGATCTTCTCCCCTTAAGAAAATATGATGCCACAGCTGAGAAATGCTGAGGAGGTCCAATACTTAGGAAAATGGGCAAGAAGATATAGGGTTCAAATGAAGAAACCCCCTAAACATGAAAAAACAACCTCCAGGTCAAAATGAGTGCTAACAGTCACAACATGCAACACATGTGTCATGTCCACATTTGTCATGTGGTCATGACATGAAATATCAAAAACTTTTCCACGTGTCCCTAGGAACCCCCTCACACGCGTCAACGTGCTCGGTGGCAATACACATAAGGCGTAAACATGTCAATCAAATTCGGGGAAGAATGTTTACCGACGTAATGTCCTGCGTGATGATAACTAACTAGGGGGTTATGTGATGCGATGAGCGCCGCTACTAGGGTTAGAATCAATTTAATTCAAAACACTAAGTTTCCTAGGTGAGTGAAATGATTTCGACAGAATCGAAATTAAACCCTAATTCTAATACACAAATAAAATTGAATATAATAATGCATCCATGATATGATGGTCGGATGATGAAATGGGATGGTAAAATTAATATCACAAAAATAAAACCTTAAATCTGGGAAAAATTTGACAGCATAACACATTTTCAACAATTGAAATTAATATTTTAAAAGGAATTCCCATGAAAATAATAAATGCAAAAATTTAAATAAATAAAGTAGAAGAATAAATTAACTAAATCCAAGGTCAAATTAAAAATTACCACTTGTTGAAAAATAAAAAAATTTGAATTTAAATAAATGAATAAAAGACCAAATTAAAATCAATATTTAAGCCATTTAATAAATATCATCGCGACATTTATATTTATTAAATCGGCCAAGTAAAAAAAAAAGTTAAAAGTGGGGAAGAAATTAAACATCCCTCTTTAATATGAAAGTCAATAAAACTATAAATAAATAAAATCACAAGGTTTTACAATAAAGTTAATTTAAAAACCACAAGATAAAATAATAAGGAAGACCAATAATTAAAAGGCAAAGGGAAAAAGAACTTTCAATTAAAATCAAAATCCCATCCCCACTAGAATAAATTCCCCATGGAAATAAAGAATCCAAACCCCAAAAAGATTTATAAAAATCAAAATAAAAAATAATTAAGTCACTAGGGAAGGCAAATAATCCCCAAAAAGTCAAAATTGCAAATGAGAGAGAAGTTCAATTTCCCGTGCACATGGAGGAAAAAAAAATAATGGAATAAATAAAATAAGCTTCTAATTGCCCACTCACTTCCAACTCAGCCCTACTTCCCATATTTTAATGTTTTCCATTTAGGAGCCCTAATCATATTTTATCATTTTCCTTATGGAACCCTAACTTGTTCTTTTATTTTTCTCTTCTTGTCTTTTTTTTGGTTTTTTTGTTTTGCCTCTATTGTTTTTGTGTGCTTCACTCTTGCAGGTTTGGAGTTCCTTCCACAATGGTTTGGCAGCCATGAATGCACCTCTCAGAGGTATATTTTCGTAGAGTTTGCACAGTTTTTTTTTTTAGCTTAGGTACCAGAGTAAAGGAAATAATGTTGAATATGTAGCAATATCTATATATATATCTTCTTGTGAAAACTACAGATCTAAATAAAGGAAACAAATTATAGGCATAGCCAAGGCCAACAGCCCTCCTGCCATACCACCGCTGCCGAGAAGAAGGTCCCAGAGATGTGTGGGAAGCTGTACATGAGGAGGGCAGTGGAGCTGCTTCAAGTTTTCTACAGGTGTGAGGAGTAGGGGAAGGGAGGCGGCGAGGGAACTAATGGGGGAAATAGGGGGGGTGAGGTATGGGGAGGGGGCCGTGCCTCCCCCCACACTGAGGCATGGCCCCCTCCCCACACCATAGTCCAAAGCGAAATGAGGGGGGCAATGGGTAGTGGCCATGGCTGCCATCCATTGCCCTTCTCTCTTTTTTTTAAACTCCAAAAAAAAAAAAGCCAGATCCTCAATGGGTCTGCCAGCAACCTCAGATAATTTCTCTATTTTGTACAGTTGGCATTTAATAGCTTGGTATAAATTCTTAGTTTAAAAAAAATAGTCTTATTCATTATATATATATAGTGTATATACTTCATTCTAAGAGTTTAAAGAATATATCTATAATTGTTTTTTTTTTGTTCATATATAATCCTATACTATATCTATACATGCATATATATATACACACCGTATTATGTTTATACACCAAAAATTAACCAGGAAATTAGTATGACCAGATTTATAACTTGAATAAACAGTGATAACTACTATTTTCAAGAAAATATCATTAAGCAGAATACTATACTTTTCAATTTTAACATGCACAATTTCAATCTATAGCATAATTTTTTTTTTTGAATAAAAGTAAAACAACAAACTATGTTTCCTTTTTTTTTTTAAATTCTCACTATACTAAATAGAAAAATCGTCTATTATAAACAACAAGTATATATGTACTTTTGCCAAGTTTCCAAAATTGGAAAAGCACAACAACAAGATGGTAAGCATGTATTTTCCTTGCATGCATAACAGCACATACATTTTCTTGGGTATTTTTCCATAATATAAAAACACAATAGCAAAAGAAATAATGACAAAGTTTGAATAGCTATTAAGAGTACTTACATTTATCTTTCTTACAATAGCCAACACAAATGGATAGGAATATTAATGACTAAAATTTACAACAAGGCCTCTAAGGCCATGGCTCAAATCAGCTAACTAAAAATACAGCAAATGAGGCAAAATGATCTACTCCAAACTCCATTTTCTCCCAAGAACACTTACAATAAAAAGACAACAATGGGGAACCAAGCCACGAAAGAATGCCCTCCTCCCTACCATAGACTCGCAAGTGGGTCACCCCCGAGCTAGGGAGGTAGGATTCACACGGTTTGACAACACTCCACAACAATGCAATTATCCAAACACACATAAAATTTTCCTAAGGTTTGCACAAAACTAAACTCATGAAAATGAGTTTGAAGAGGGTAGGGGAGTGGACCCCTCAACTCAAGAGGTCACTCCAATATTTCAAAATCACCAAGTCTCAAGGCCTCAAGCCATAACCACAAAATACATATCTCCAAATATCTCAAAAAAAACTATCATGGCACTCTTGCCATAAAAAATGCTCTCAACACCATAGAAAAGCCCTCAAGGCTACAAGTAACACAACAATAAGGAGGTGACCTCGAGGAGGTTCACTCTCCCCCACCCCATACAAGTTGAGTCTTACCTCCAAATGGAGGTGTTCTCACCAAACTCCTGACCCACACAAAATGAAAACAACCACCAACATAAATTCACAACACAAACATAAAATGAAATAAACAAGAGAAAATGGCCATAGCCATGGAGCTTACCTTCAAAAGCCCTAAAAATGGAAGTACATTTGGTGAAGAGCTCCAAGCTTCTCCAAGTCTCCCAATCTCTAAATTTCTCTAACTCCCCAAAAGGAACTCCAAGAATATAAAAAAAATGCAAAATGCAAGAACCCCACACTCCTCTTCAAGAGGAGATAATATAGGCCTTCCAATTTGGCCTTGAAGAATGAGAAGGTGACATTTGTCACCTTCTCATTTCTCATCCCATGCTACTTGCAAGGGAGAGAATGTGTGAGGGTGACAAGTGTCACCCTCCAATTCCATTCCAATCCTCACCTTATCCACTTGTGCTCTCACACATGTGTGAGAGACCAAGTGGTGAGGTGGAAATTCCCTTCAAGCCTCCATGAGGATAAGAGATGCCATATGGCATCCTATGTGAGAGACCAAGAGGTGAGGTGGCAATTCCCTTCAAGCCGCCATAAGGATAAGAGATGTTGTATGGCATCCTCTTATTCTCCAAGAGAGCCATCTCCCTATGTGAGGCTGATTATTTTGCCTTCCTTATTTTGATCATTATGCATTTCAGTTGATGGCATTATCAGACTTTTAGAGACTATGGTTTCATTTTGCAGACTTGATTATATTTCCTTATTTTGATATGACATTGATTAGACATATGGTGATTCAATTTGATCATATTTTGATGCTATTTTGTGATCCGACATACGAGATATATTAGATGATGTTTCGTGATGTGAGTTCTAGTTATTTATGTGATGATGATTATTTGACATGTGATAGAAAAATGCAGTTTAATTCAAAATTATGTTATAGATGATTATTATTGTATTCGATGGCATGAATTTAATTCTAGTTGCTTCAGCTATGATTATTCATGATATGATTGACACTTGATCGAGATGTGCAGGATTACATTCCCAGGCCACAGGAAATTGGAGGTAGAATTCACACAAATGTTATTCCCTGTGAAACCGATCCATTCCCAAGAGGGATAAGGATCACGTTTGAAATTGAGTGTTGATTTAAGTGCTTGTTTAATTTTATCATTTTGGCCTAGTACCCTTTGTTTAATTTAATTATATCATGTGTTGTATAATTTTTATTGATTTATACCACTTGGTATTGTTTTTATTTTTGAGGCCATTTAAAGTGGATTTATGACCCCCCTAGGTGAACCTTAGTGTCCCAAAATTTACCCTAGGTGGTTACCCATGGGTCTAGGGTCAATTTTGACTAACTAAACCTTGGTTTAACTCACTTTTGGTCACTCTAAACTAAGGTTTAGTCAAAGTGACAAAATCTGAAATTAGATAAGGGTGGGAGATGAGTCATGCTTTGGGAAAGACTCATCTCCCTTCCCAAAGTCTGGGAATCCCTTCCGTAGGAAGACTTGGGAGGTCTCAAGACTATCAAGTGTGTGGGATCTTCCTCCAAGACTCTCATAGACGTGTGAGAGCATCTTGGAGGGAGATGGCTCTCTTAGAGAATAAGAGGATGCCATATGGCATCCCTTATCCTCATGGAGGCTTGGAGGGGAATGCCACCTCACCACTTGTTCTCTCACACATGTGTGAGAGCACAAGTGGATAAGGAGAGGATTGAGATGGAATTAGAAGATGGCACTTGTCACCCTCACACTTCCTCTCCCTTGGAAGTGGCATAGGAGGAGGAAGGAGAAGGTGACAAGTGTCACCTTCTCATTCCTCAAAGCCAAATTAGAAGGCGTATATTACCTCCTCTTGTTGAGGAGTGTGGGGTTCTTGCATTTTAGGAGTTTCTTTCTATTTTGAGCAATTTTGGGGGAAAGTTAGAAGGATTTTGGAGATTGGAAGGTTTGGAGAGGCTTGGAGCTCATCACCAAACGTGCTTCCATTATTAGGCCTTTTGAAGGTAAGATCTATGTCTTATTCTTTACCCTTGCTTATTTATTATTGATGTGGTTGTGGATTTCATTGTTTGTTGTTTCATTTTTTTTATGTGGGATAGGAGTTTGGTGAGAGCACCTCCATTTGGAGGTAAGGCTCAACTTGTTTGGTGTAGGGGAAAGGAACCTCCTTGAGGTCACTCCCATATTTGTGTTATTTATGGCCTTGAGGGCTTCTTACTTGTTGTGGAGATTATTTGAATGGCAAGAGTACCATGGAAGTTTATATTTGAGATATTTGAGGAGTTGTGTATTTGGAAGTTTTGGCTTGAGGCCATGAGACTTGATATTTTGGTATTTTGGTGTGGCCTTTGAAGTAGAGGGGTCCATTCCCTACCCCCATCAAACTCATTTTCATGAGTTGTGTTATGTGTAAATCCTTGGGGTTGATTTTTGTGTTGATGTTACTTGATGCTTGTTGTGGTGTGTTTGCATCCTTGTGAATTCCTACCTCCCTACTTCGGGGGTGACCCACTTGCGGGTCTACGATAGGGAGGAGGGCATTTTGAAGTGGCTGGGTTTTCCTTTTTGTTGTGTTTTATTTGTAGGCTCTTATGGAGGAAATGGAGCTTTGGAGAAGCTCCTTTTTGGTGTTGTTTTGGTCATTTGATATTGGCTGTTGAGCCATGGCCATTGTGGCCCTATTGTATTTATTTTTGTCAAGTTTTATGCCCTTGGAGTTGGCTGTAAAATGTGTTGCAATATAAACAATCTTTTTATTTCATTTGAAAGTTGTTTATTCTCTAAGTTGTGAGTTTATAGTTTGAGAAATGCATGAGAAATTTTATATTATTTCTGTCATTGTTCCTTTCAAAAACAAAATACATTAGTTGTTATATAAATTTTATTGTATCCAAAGGAAAGGAGATAGAAATTTCAGTAAATTATTTTCTGTTATATGGTATTGAAAGTTTATATTATTAGTTGTTGTTATAAAAAAAAAAAAAGCTATTAGAAATTTATATGAAATTGTAAATTTCTACCTTATTGTTGCATCAGAAAAAAAAGATAATATAGTCTGTGTATTTGAACCATTTTCAAAAAAATATATGTATCTGAATAGTATATTTTTTAAAAAAGGAAGCTTCTGTATTATTTAAGTTTTAGATAGTAAGTCAGTATTCTATGTTAAGTCAAGATTAGTGTTAATGATAAGTTAGTTTAAGTGTATATATAATAATTTACATATATATATATATATATATATATACATTTTCATTTTCCTTTAAATCTTAGTTTGTTGTTGTTTTGTTTCATTTACTGTACATATACAGAAATTAGAAGAGAAAAAAAAAGTTGTATATAATTGATGTGTATATATTAAAATATATATATAAGTTTATACACATATCTAAATAAATAAATAAATGGGAAAATGTAAATATACTAGGATATTTTTTGGAATAAACTATAAGTCCAGATTTGAGTATATATGTATATATATACATATATATACATATATTTATGTATATATATATATATAAACATAATACATAACTAAAAATTTATATTAAAAAAAAATGTACTGCAGAGGAGAGACGAATTGGGTGGACTAAGTTTTGGGGTTTGGCAATTTTTTTTTTAAATAAAAAAAAATATTTAAAGTGGGGACTATGGGCGGTAGTGCCCACAGCCCCACTGTGTTTTTTTACTGACAAGGGTGTGGGTGGAGGCACCGCCTCCTCCCCACACCCCCAAACCCCATACACAGCAGCCTTTCCCCATGGCTCCTTACTTTCCACCGCCCACCGTCTACCCTCTACCGATGAGTCTCCACCACAACACCCTCCAATCGTCCCTCTCTCCGCAGACCCTCCCCGTCTGTCACACTCTTCACCACCATTTGGTCCCCTACAGCTGGCGCTCCGCCCCTGCCATGGCCACCACTCGGTCCTTAACCCCCTTCAAATCTTGTTGAATATACTTTAAAACATATATATATATATATATATATATATATATATATATATATATATATATATATATATATATATATATATCAGTCTCTTTTAAAAAAAAATATGTATATATACAGAATAAACAATAGATAAAGAAACTCTTAGTAATATTGAATGCAAACCTTCGTGAGGGAGTTTTAATGGCTTCCATGCCATTGTGAAAGATCTCCAACCTGTAACAAGAAGAGAACAAAACAAAACAAAGGAAACTCATAGAGGCAAAACAAATGAGAGAATGATGAGTTAGGGTTTTCCTCAAGAGAAAACAATAAAATATGACTTAGGGCTTTCTTGTAGAGAACCAATTTTAAAATGAAATTAGGGCAGCAAAAGGAGAAAATAATATAAAATGGATTAGGGCTTTTCTTTTTGGAAACATTATTTTATTAAGAGAATTTTTGTGAGGGATTTGTTTTATTTATTTATTTTAAATCCTCCATTTTGCCTTGCCTTTAATTCTTTCTTGTGCTACTTTTAATTTTGTTTAATTTAAATGGGATTGGGTATTTTTGTTTTATGCCTTGTGAATTATATTTTAAAAAGGGAATGTTTGATTTTGTTTTATGGGAAGTATATTCCCTTGAATTTAACTCCGTGTTCTTTTATTATTTATTTTATTTTTCCCTAGCGTGATTTTATCATTCTAATTGTTTATCTATTTTACTATTATTTTATGGGAAGGAGTATTTTAATCTCCTTCCTCCTCATTATTTTGAGTTCGTTAATAAATGTAATGCCAAAATTATATTTATTAACAGACTCAAAGTTGAAATCCAATTTGGCGTTTGTTATTATTTTATTATATTATTTTAAATTTTTATTCTTTTATGCAAGGTCGATTTATTTGACCTTGGCAGGGGATTTATTCTGTTATTTTAAATTATTTTTAATTTGTTCTTAAGTTAAATTTTTTATTCTTAAATTTTATTTAATTTCCTATTGGAGTTTTATTTTAAAATTTTTAAGTCAATTATTGAAGACGTGTTATGCTGCCGAATTTTTCCTAGATTTCTAGGGTTTTAATTTTACGATTTTTATTTAATTTTATTTCATCATTCCACTTTAATCATGTGTCCATTATACCATTATTTCTTAATCTTTATTTCGATTTCATTTTGATCTAAGTTAGGGTTAAGTTTCGAATCTGGCAAAATCATCTTCACCCTAGGAAACTTAGGGTTAGGATTAAAACTGTTCTAACCCCTAAAGCAACACACTTCGTGTCGCATACCCCCTAGACTACTATCATCAGGCAGGGGACTATGTGGGACAACACACCTCCCTGAATTATGTTGACATATTTATGCCTTATGCGTATTACCACCGAGCACGCAGACGCGTGCGAGGGGGTTCCTAGGGATAGGTAGAAAAGTTTTTTGTAATTCATATCATGAACTCATGGGAAATGTGGACATGACACGTGTGTTATGTGTTGTGACTGCATGGGAAATGTGGGCATAACACCCTCCAAGATGCTGTCACACTGTGTGAGAGTCTTGGAGGGAGATCCCACACACTTGGGAGTTTTGAAGACCTCCCAAGCCTTCTTGGTGAAGGGATCCCCAAACTTTGGGAAGGGAGATGGGTCTTTCCCAAAGCATGACTCATCTCCCACCCTTAGCCATTTCAAAATTCGTCACTTTGACTAAACCTAAGTTTAGAGTGACCAAAAGTGAGTTACCCCAAGGTTTAGTTAGTCAAAATTGACCCTAGACCCAAGGGTAACCACCAAGGGTGAGTTTTGGGGCACTAAGGTAAACCTAGGGAGTCATAAATTCACTTTAAATGGCCCATAAATGAAAACAATACCAAGTGGTTTAAAACAATAAAAATATACAACACATGATATAATTTAATTTAATGAAAGGGGTACTAGGCCAAAATAAAAAAATCAAACAAGTACTCAAACCACATCCGATCAAACGTGATCCTCATCCCTCCTAGGAATGGATCAGTTTCACAGGGAATAACATATGTGTGAACACTACCTCCAATTTCCCGTAGCCTGGGAATATAATCCTGCATAACTAGATCAAGTGTCAATCACATCATGTATAATCATAGCCGAAGCAACTGAAATTAAGTTCATGTCATTGCCTACAACATTAATCATTCATAACATAATTTAAGATTAAACTGTATTTTCTATCTAATGTCCCATAATCATCATCAAATAATATATCCACATAATGAACTTAAAATCACATCAATAATCATCATCAACTATATCTCATAAATCTAACATCATCGTAACATCAAAATATGATCAAATTAAGTCACCACATGTCTAAACAAAGTCAAACCACAATCAGGAGATATAATCAATCTGCATATGGAACAATAGTCTCTAAAAGTCTGATAATGTCACCAACTGTAATGTAAAATGATCAAAATAAGGAAGGAAAATAACTGGCCTCACATCCTCCCCCCTAAGACTAAACTTCCTCCTCGAAGTCGTCAAAAAGGTGAGGATAGAGTGCCCTCAAACTAGCTGCATCCTCCCAAGTAGTTGTGACCTCATCATAACGATCCCACTGGACCCTAACCTGGTCCAGCTCTTGACCTCAAAGGCCCAACGTCTGACAAGCCAATATGTGAATTGGCTCCAAAGCCAACTACCCATCCGCCTCTACCTGTAGAGCACTCTAGTCTAATACATGAGATAAATCAGATATATATTGCTTCAATACAGAAATATGAAAGACATCGTAGATATGCGATAGGCTAGGTGGCAAGGCTAGATGGTAGGAAATAGGTCCTATCTGCTCCAAGATCTCAAAATGTCCTACAAACTGTGGTGCAAGCTTAGAGCCCTTTCCATAATGGATTAGACTCTTGTGTGGCTGCACTCTAAGGAATACCTTGTCCCCAACTGAGAAGCTCTGATCAAGTCTCTTAGCATTGGCATACTTCTTCTGTCTATCCTGTGTCTCTTGAAGTCTCTGCCTAATCAGTGTGACCTACTGCTCCATATCCTGAACCAACTCTAGACCAATGGAAACCCTGTCCTCTATTCGATCCCAACTCAATGGTGTCCTGCACGGTCTACTGTATAAAGCCTGAAAAGGAGGCATACCCAACAAGCTGTGATGCCCATTATTGTAGGCAAACTCAACTAGATACAGATACTCCTCACATCTAGACTTATGGTCCATAACATACATACGAAGCATGTCCTCCAACACCTGATTCACTCACTCTGTCTATCCATCTGTCTCAGGATGATATGCAGAACTAAAGTTGAGCTGTGTACCCAATGCCTGTTGCAAAGTCAGAGATGATGCGGTGAGGTACCCCATGTAATCTCACAATATCATCCAAGAATACTCTCACCACTACTAGTACATTGTATGTCATGCATACAGGTGAGAAATGTGCCACCTTGGTCAACTTGTCGACTGTCACCATGATGGCATCATGGAGATGCGAAGACATAGGAAGACTAAAAATGAAATACATGGAAATGGTGTCCCATTTCCACTCAGGTATCTCATGTGGGTATAAAAGAGCCGCTGGATGCTAATGCTCGGCCTTGACCCTCTGGTACTGAAGGCATCAAGCAACAAACTCTGTAATATCTCATCTCATACCTACCCAATGGTACAGTTGTCGTAGGTCGGTATGCATCTTCTTCACCCCTGGATGTGTCGTATATGGCACTTTGTGAGCCTCTGATAAAACTACAGTATGTAGGTCACCTGCACGGAGTACATAGATGTGTTGTCAATGATGAAGTAACCCATCTGCCTCAAGTGAGTACCCTACAAACTTGTCCACAAGGGCCCTCTATGAATGAATCTCCTATTGTACCTCAAGAAACCACTCATCCTCAGGTAGATGCCGAATAATACATCATCTCAAGTCCACACTCAGAGTCAAGCTCAAGATCTCGTGGTGCCTCTGACTCAATGCATCAGCAACCATGTTCTCCTTCCTTTTGATGTAGTGGACATCAAAGTCGTACTCGCAAAGAAACTCTATCCAACACCGCTGATGGGCATTTAGATTTAGTTGTGTAAATATATACTGAAGGCTGTGGTGATCTAAATGAAACTCAAAGTGACAACCCAATAAGAAATGTCTCCAATGGACTAGAACATGAACCACTGTTGCGAGCTCTAAATCATGAGTGGGGTAGTTCAACTCATGGGTCTTGAGCTTTCACGACTCATACGCGATCGCTCTACCACCCTGCATAAGTACGGCTCCCAAACCCTCAAGTGATGCATCTGTGCAAACCATAAAATCCATTGCTAGATCAGGAACCGCTAAAATGGGAGCACTGGTAAGACACTCCTTGAGGACACCAAAGGCCCTCTCACACTGCTCAGTCCATAGGAAACTCTTCCCTTTCCACTAAAGGGAAGTGATGGGGTGCGCTATCTGAGAGAAACCCTCAACAAATCTATGGTAGTAACCAGCTAACCCCATAAAACTCCTAACCTTTGTCATACTGGTGGGTGCTGGCCAATCTCTGATAGCCCTAATTTTTTATGAATCTACTAAGATTCCATCGCCAAATAGGATGTGCCCCAAATACTATACCTCTATCCTAAAAAATGCACACTTCGCCAAGTTCCCATAAAGATTCTGCTCCCTCAAACACTGTAGAACCTGACGTAGGTGCTCCTCATGCTCCTCCTCGGTCCGCGAATAGATCAATATGTCATCAAGAAAAATAATCACGAACTAATTCAAGTAGCTATGGAACACCCCGTTCATGAGACTCATGAACACTGCAGGGGCATTCGTCAAGCCGAAGGGGACCACAGTGAACTCATAGTGGCCATATCGAGTCTAGAAGGTGGTCTTATGGATATCTACCTCTGTGATATGCAACCGATGGTAACCGAACTTCAAGTCAATCTTAGAGAACACCCTGGCTCCCTGCATCTAATCGAAAAAATCATCAATCCTGGACAGAGGATAATGGTTCTTCATCGTCACCTTATTCAACTACCTATAATCCATGCATAAACGAAGAGACCCATCCTTCTTCTTTACGAAGATGATAGGAGAGCCCCAAGGAGAAATGCTCAGTCAGATGTGCCCCTTCTCAACCAAGTCCTCAAGCTACAACTTGAGCTCTGTGAGCTCATGAGTGGTCATCCTGTAGGGTGCACGAGACACTGGCTCAGCACTCGGCACTAAGTCAATATGAAAGTCTACCTCATGATGGGGTGGCATCCCTGGTAACTCTACTAGAAACACATTGGCAAACTCTTTCATGATGGGATGGTCATCCAAAGATGCCTCAGGCTCATCATCTGATTTGTTACTCACTGTAATAGTGAACATCTGGCATCCCTTCCGCATGCAACGCTTAAGCTACTAAGCAAATATCATATGCACTGCTATGGGCTTCTGAATGCCCACTATCTCAATAGATGTACCATGGTTGTCTAAGTAGCTAATCACCTTTTGGCGACAATCTAGCTTGGCACGATGAGCCGTAAGCCAGTCCATACCCAAAACCACATCATAGGATCCTAATGTCATAACTCTAAGGTCACATACTGTGGCAAAGGGTCCCAAAGATATCTCACAGTTGTGGACTAAGGCATCTACTGTCATCTTGGCCCCTGAGGTCAACTGAACCACCCACCTATCACTCTACTTAGAGGCCACCAGCCTGTAATGCTCCACTAACAATGGAGATATGAAAGAGTTAGTAGCACTAGAGTCAAAAAGAATAGAAATGGGGACACCCCCTATCATACCTGATGTCTCAATCACTGATGCCTGAATATCAGCCTAGCGGTTATCAACCGCTGCAAACATACGGTGGGATCTACCCACATCTCCACCCATCTTCTCTGATCCTCCTGAACGAGGCTACCCCCTGCTATAAAACCCTGTGGACACTCTCTGGCTAGATGTCCCACCCTACTACACACATAACATGGGCCCCTAGCCTATACTTGTCTAGTCTGAGTCCTACTTGACTGTTGTTGTCCAGATCTACCTGTGGACCCTTGTGAACCCCTTTATGACTGCTGTGACCTCATGGGTCCCGTAGGTGGTCCTTACTGCCTTAGATCTCTGCATGGGCCCTGCTGCTGCCAACCTCGATTATGCCCCCCATGTGCCCTCTGTTGTGGCTAGGATCTCTACTACTACTACTGTGGGGGCCTAGGATGTAAGGATGTGGAACTAAATCCTCCTCTCTGAGGTGGCGGTGGTAGTCTGTAGTAATTCTGCTGATGCTACTACTGCCCACGATCCTAAAACTAAGGGCGTGAACTCTACCCTCATTCCTGTATCTCCTTAGCTATGTATGCCTTCTTGGCAGCATCACTCAATGTCTAGGGGTCTGACATGTGTACAAGCCCTGCTATGCTATGGTTCAATCCTCTGATAAACTTATGAACCAGTGGTTTCTCATCATGGAGATACTCTGCATATCGAGACAACTCGGTGAATCTACCCTCATACTGAGCAATCGTAAGTCCTCTCTGCTGAAGGTCGTGAAAATCATCTATGTGACGTTGCCTATAGTGATTTGATAAATATCACGCATTGAAGCGCTCAATGAAAGTCTCCCATGTGAGTGTGTCCAATGATAGATGGCACTTGCACTCCTCAGTGCGCCACCAAGTAGCTGCTGCATCTCACAATAGGTGGACTGCCAAATGTGCCTTCATGTTGCCCTCGTAAGGACGCAATGCAAAGCATCTGTCTAAGTAGATGAGCCAGGCCTCTGCCTCAGCTCCCTCTGTGGTCCCAACGAATGTAGGATTCAGCCTCAACAAATCCCTGATGGGATCTCCTCAGTCTCTGTACCCTCTAATAGGCTCATCTGCATAATAATCATAAGGCATATGAATAATCTACTCCACTCACATTGCCTCCTCATGCCTAGCATGACCTGGAGGGTTCCTACTACAGGCCCTATCAGCTAATCCAACCTCCTTTGCCATCGTATCTGGTATCTCAACATATGGCTCCACACGTGATGCCTCTCGTGGCTCGACACGGGGCTCCACACATGGCTTGACACATGATTCTACTTATGGCTCCACGCGTGGCTCCTCTCACGGATCAATGCAGGGCTCAACATGTGGCTCTATGTGTGGCTCAACTACAGCCGGTGGTAGCCTATCTAACACTGCCTGTAAAGCCTGCAATAGCTGTGGCCCAATATCGGATATAGGTAGGGCTAGTGGTGCATGCGGTACCTGTGGGACCAGAGGTGCCTGTCCCTCAGCTGAAGAATCACTATGAACCTCTATAGACTTCATGCGGCATGAATGCACTCATCAAACTCGTCGGGGAGGCATCCTACAAAAATAAGGTAACCACAAATTAATCAAAGTTACAGAATAATAATGTGCCCTAAACAAGCCCAATGTTTAAACTTGGGTTATGATACCAAATGTCATGCCCACATTTCCCATGTGGTCACGACATGCAACACATGTCTCATGTCCACATTTGTCATGTGGTCATGATGTGAAATATCAAAAACTTTTCCACATGTCCCTAGGAACCCCCTCGCACACGTCAGTGTGCTCGGTGGCAATACACATAAGGCGTAAACATGTCAATTAGATTCAGGGAAGAACATTTACCGATGCAATCCCCTGTGTGATGATAACTGACTAGGGGGTTATGTGACGGGATGAGCGCCGCTACTAGGGTTAGAATCAATTTAATTCAAAACCCTAAGTTTCCTAGGTGAGTGAAATAATTTTGACTGAATCGAAATCAAACCCTAATTCTAATACACAAATAAAATTGAATATAATAACGCCTCCATGATATGATGGTTGCATGATGAAATGGGATGGTAAAATTAATATCACAAAAATGTCATAAAAATGAAACACTAAATCTGGGAGGAATTTGACAGCATAACACGTTTTCAACAATTGAAATCAATATTTTAAAAGAAATTCCCATGAAAATAATAAACGCAAAAATTTAAATAAATAAAGTAGAAGAATAAATTAACAAAATCCAAGGTCAAATTAAAAATTACCACATGTTGAAAAATAAAAAAAATTGAATTTAAATAAATGAATAAAAGACCTAACTAAAATCAATATTTAAGCCATTTAATAAATATCATCGCGACATTTATATTTATTAAATCGCCCAAGTAAAAAAAAAAGGTTAAAAGTAGGGAAGAAATTAAACATCCCTCTTCAATATGAAAGTCGATAAAATTAAAAATAAATAAAATCACAAGGTTTTCCCAATAAAGTTAATTTAAAAACCACAAGATAAAACAATAAGGAAGACCAATAATTAAAAGGCAAAGGGAAAAAGAATTTCCAATTAAAATCAAAATCCCATCCCTACTAGAATAAATTCCCCATAGAAATAAAAAATCCAAACCCCAAAAAGATTTATAAAAATCAAAATAAAAAATAATTAAGTCACTAGGGAAGGCAAATAATCCCAAAAAGTCAAAATTGCAAATGAGAGGGAAGTTCAATTTCCCGTGCACATGTAGGGAAAAGAAATAATGGAATAAATAAAATAAGCTTCTAATTGCCCACTCACTTCCAACTCAGCCCTACTTCCCATATTTTAATGTTTTCCATTTGGGAGCCCAAATCATATTTTATCATTTTCCTTATGGAACCCTAACTTGTTCTTTTATTTTTCTCTTCTTGTCTTTTTTTTGGTTTCTTTGTTTTGCCTCCATTGTTTCTATGTACTTCACTCTTGCAAGTTTGGAGTTCCTTCTACAATGGCTTGGCAGCCATTAATGCACCTCTCAGAGGAATATTTTCATAGAGTTTGCATAGTAGATTTTTTTTAATTCCATCTATATATATATATATCTTAGATCTGCCAGAGTAAAGGATATAATGCTGAATATGTAGTAATACATTATATATATATATATATATATATATATATATATATATATATATATATCTTCTTGTGAAAACTGCAGATCTAAATAAAGGAAACAAATTACAGCCATACCACCGCTACCGAGGAGAAGGTCCCAGAGACGTGTGGGAAGCTACACATGAGGAGGGTAGCGAAGCTGCTTCAAATTTTCTATAGGTGTGAGGAGTAGGGGAAGGGAGGTGGCGAGGGAACTAAAGGGGGAAACGGGGGGGTGAGGTGTGGGGAGGGGGGCGTGCCTCCCCCCACACCCTTGTGGTGAGGGAACTAAAGGGGGAAATGGGGGGGTGAGGTGTGGGGAGGGGGTCATGCCTCCCAGATGCACGGCCCCCTCCCCACACCACAGTCCAAAGCAAAACGAGGGGGGTGATGGGTGGCAGCCATGGCTGTCATCCATTGCCCTTCTCTTTTTTTTTAAACTCCAAAAAAAAAAAAAAAAAGCTAGATCCTCAACAGGTCTGCCAGCAACCTCAGATAATTTCTCTATTTTGTACAGTTGGCATTTAACAGCTTGGTATAAATTCTTAGTTTAAAAAAAATAGTTTTATTCAATATATATATAGTGTATATACTTCATTCTAAGAGTTTAAAAAATATATTTATAATTGTTTAATTTGTTCATATATAATCCTATAAGATATATATATATATATATATATATATATATATATATATATATATATATATATATATACACACACTATATTATGTATATACACCAAAAATTAACCAAGAAATTAGTATGACCAGCTTTATAACTTGAATAAACAATGATAACTACTGTTTTTAGGAAAATATCATTGAACAAAATGCTATACTTTTCAATTTTAACATGCACAATTTCAATCTACAACATAATTTTTTTTTTTTGAATAAAAGTAAAACAACAAACTATTTTTCCTTTTTTTTTAAATTCTCACTATACTAAACAGAAAAATCATCTATTATAAACAAGTATATATGTCCTTTTGCCAAATTTCCAAAATCAGAAAAGCACAACAACAAGATGGTAAGCATGTATTTTCCTTGCATGCATAACAACACATACATTTTCTTGGGCATTTTTCCATAATATAAAAACACAATACAAAAAGAAATAATGACAAAGTTTGAATAGCTATTAAGAGTAATCACATTTATCTTTCTTACAATAGCCAACACAAATGGATAGGAATATTAATGGCTAAAATTTACAACAAGGCCTCTAAGGCCATGGTTGAAATCAGCCAACTAAAAATACAGCAAATAAGGTAAAATGATCTACTCCAAACTCCATTTTCTCCCGAGAACACCTGCAATAAAAACACAACAATGGGGAACCAAGCCATGAAAGAATGCCTTCATCCCTACCATAGACCCGCAAGTGGGTCACCCCCGAGCTAGGGAGGTAGGATTCATATGGTTTGACAACACTCCAGAACAATGCAATTATCCAAACACACATAAAATTTTCCCAAGGTTTGCACAAAAATAAACTCATGAAAATGAGTTTTAAGGGGGTAGGGGAGTGGACCCCTCAACTCAAGAGGTCACTCCAAGATCTCAAAATCACCAAGTCTCAAGGCCTCAAGCTATAACCACAAAATACATATCTCCAAATATCTCAAAAAAACTATCATGGCACTCTTGCCATAAAAAATGCTCTCAACACCATAGAAAAGCCCTCAAGGCTATAAGTAACACAACAATAAGAAGGTGACCTCAAGAAGGTTCACTCTCCCCCACCCCATACAAGTTGAGCCTTACCTTCAAATGGAGGTGCTCTCACCAAACTCCCAACCCACACAAAATGAAAACAACCACCAACATAAATTCACAACACAAACATAAAATGAAATAAATAAGGGAAAATGGCCATAGCCATGGAGCTTACCTTCAAAAGCCCTAAAAATAGAAGCACGTTTGGTGAAGAACTCCAAGCTTCTCCAAGTCTCCCAATCACCAAATTTCTCTAACTACCCAAAAGGAACTCCAAGAATAGAAAAAAATATAAAATGTAAGAACCCCACACTCCTCTTCAAGAGGAGATAATATAGGCCTTCCAATTTGGCCTTGAAGAATGAGAAGGTGACACTTGTCACCTTCTCCTTCCTCGTCCCATGCCATTTGCAAGGGAGAGGAAGTGTGAGGGTGACAAGTGTCACCCTCCAATTCCATTCCAATCCTCACCTTATCCACTTGTGCTCTCACACATGTGTGAGAGACCAAGTGGTGAGGTGGTAATTCTCTTCAAGCCTCCATGAGGATAAGGGTTGCCATATGGCATCCTCTTATTTTCCAAGAGAGCCATCTCCCTCCAAGATGCTCTCACATGTGTGTGAGAGTCTTGGAGGGAGACCCCACACACTTGGGAGTTTTGAAGACCTCCCAAGTCTTCTTGGTGAAGGGATCCCCAAACTTTGGGAAGGGAGATGGGTCTTTCCCAAAGCATGACTCATCTCCCACCCTTAGCGATTTCAAAATTCGTCACTTTGACTAAACCTAAGTTTAGATTGACCAAAAGTGAGTTACCCCAAGGTTTAGTTAGTCAAAATAGACCCTAGAACCAAGGGTAAGTTTTGGGACACTAAGGTACACCTAAGGAGTCATAAATTCACTTTAAATGGCCCATAAATGAAAACAATACCAAGTGGTGTAAAACAATGAAAATATACAACACATGATATAAATTAATTTAACGAAAGGGGTACTAGGCCAAAATAAAAAAATTAAGCAAGTACTCAAACCACATCTGATCAAACATGATCCTCATCCCTCTTGGGAATGGATCAGTTTCACAGAGAATAACATATGTATGAACACTACCTCCGATTTCTCGTGGCATAGGAATATAATCCTGCACATCTAGATCAAGTGTCAATCACATCATGTATAATCATGGCCGAAGCAACTAAAATTAAATTCATGTCATTGCCTACAACATTAATCATTCACAACATAATTCAAGATTAAACTGCATTTTCTATCTAATGTCCCATAATCATCATCAAATAATATATCCACATAATGAACTTAAAATCACATCAATAATCATCATCAACTATATCTCATAAATCTAACATCATAATAACATCAAAATATGATCAAATCAAGTCACCACATGTCTAAACAAAGTCAAACCACAATCAGGAGATATAATCTGTAGATTAGATAAGCAAATAAGGTAGAAAACAATAAACCAAATGCATAAAACAAGAACTTATACCTCACATGCAAATCTAATCCCATCAAGGGAGGAAGGAGCCTTTGCACCCAAAACAAACTCCTAAGACATGATTATCCCTAGACAATAGATTGAATGTGAAATGCTACTCTAATTTTGTAACTCACTATTCTAGCTCAAGAGTGATTTTGGCATAATAACTTTGCATAAACTTGGATGATGAAAATGGATGGAGAGAGGTTCTATTTATAGATTTTGGAAGGGATTTTGATCCAATGGTGGAGATTGATTTGGAAGATCAATGGTGGAGGATAAAAGTGATGTGGAGGGCCTAGATTTGATCTTGAATGAATGGAGGGCTATGAATAAAAGTGAATCTTTTATTCATTTTGGGAAAAGGAGTTATTAAATTAGCATGGGGGTGAAAGATTATTTTTGAATTAAAGATTCATATGGGGGAATGTAAATGAATTAAAAATTCATTTGGGGAGAACTAGAAATAAATGAGTATGGGTTTGTAAGAGGAATTAAATGTGATGTGGGATGTTTTTAAATAAAAATTGACTTATGTGGATTAATTCAATTTTTTATTTGGAGGATGTGGGGAAGGGTGTTAAACTAGGTTTGACCACCCAACTAAGAGGTTAGGATTAATTAAACATAGGTTTTATTTAATTAATCCTAGGGCTAGGATGAGGTAGGGTAGGGTAGGCAATTAAATAATAGCTATTTAATTGTCTAGGGTAGGGATAGGTCAATTAATAGGTTGAGTTAATTAGTTAACATGGTTTTAACTAATTAATTAGATTTAGTGAAAAGGGGAAATTGTTTTAATAAATATTGCATATTTATTAAATCAATTAGCTAAAGTTTGGACTATTGAATTAATGAAATTAATTCAATTTTGGGGATAAAATGGTGTGAATTTGGAAAATGAAAGGAGTAATTAATTAAATAAAAATTTAATTAATTGATTAGAAGGGAATTTGGTATTTTTAGGGTTATCAGGAGTCAGTTTTGTGGTAGAAGACATTTTTAGGTGTCTACATTTGCCCCTCTTTGACGTGGCGTCAGGACCTAGGAGGGAAGTGGCGTCAGGTCAAAGAAAGATATGCCCCAAAAAGATCCAGACGAGGCCATCCTGACAATCACACCAGCCACAGACACATGGAAGATGTATTTTGATGGATCATACACTCACAGAGGCTCGGGGGCAGGCGTCCTGTTTGTTACCCCTCAAGGCGACACAATCCCAAAATCCTTGAAAATTACATTTCCATGCACCAACAACGTAGCAGAGTATGAGGCCCTCATCACAGGCCTCTGCATGGCCATCCAATAGAAAATTGAAAAGCTAACTATGTATGGTGACTCTCAACTGGTCATCAAGTAGGTTAATAATGAACCAAGGATGATAAGCTACTGCCCTATAAGAAGATGGTCGATGATTTCAAAGATTACTTCAATGACATCCACTTCGAGCAAATCCCAAGGCTCAACAATAAAGCAGCAGATGCCATGGCAACCATAGGATCTCTGGTAGACATGAAGAAAGACAGCAAGAGATGTGAGTTCCTGATCAAAGAACTCCCCATCCCTACATATGACATTCCTCAATCAGAACTAGTGTGCAAATTCATTGGTCCCCTATCCCCGTGGTACCAAGAAACCTACTTATACCTCCATGAAAACATCCTCCCCCCTAACATGTCCACCTCATAAAGAAAATCTTTCATCCATCGAGCCTCCTAATTCATCCTTGTAGGCGATACATTATACAAAAGGAGTCTTGATGGTACGCTTCTACGATGTCTAGACTCTAGGGAAGTTGAACAAGCCTTGGAAGAGGTACACATCGGTATCTGTGGGGCACACTCAAGTGGACCCGCATTGTCTAAAAAGATCCTTAGGACCGGATACTATTGGCCAACAATGGATAGAGACTCCTACCAGTTTATCAAGAAATGCCTACCATGTCAACAGCATGGTGATCTCATCCACGCACCAGCATAGGAGTTGCAACCTATCACAACGTCATGGCCTTTCTCACAATGGGGACTCGACCTCATAGGGAAAATACATCCTCCATCCTCCAATGGCCATAAGTTCATTATTACTGCTACCGAATACTTCACCAAGTGGGTGGAAGCAATACCACTCACCTTCACCACTGGCATCCAAATCTCGAAATTCATCCTCCACTATATCATCTGTCGATATGGTATCCCTCATTCCATTGTCACCGACAATGGAAAGCCCTTCAAAAACCAAGAAGTTTGCACCTTGTGTGAAAAGTTTGACATCAAACATCATTTCTCCAAGCCCTATTACCCTCAAGGAAATGGTCAAGCAGAGGCTTCTAATAAAACTATCCTTCGCATTCTCAAAAAGATAGTCAATGAAGCTGGCTGTGACTAGCACCTCCAACTCAACCCTGCCCTTTGGGCCTACCACACAAGTATCTACACTCCAATAGGAGCCACTCCATTCTCACTAGTATTCAGATCTGAAGCCATTTTACCTATAGAGGTTGAGCTCCCATCTCTCTGAGTATCCTTGTAAAACATAATCTCTGATGAAGACTACTGAGTCACAAGGTTGCATCAACTAGAATTACTAGATGAGAAACACCTGAATGCATTGAATCACCTATAGGCATACCAAAACTGCCTCAGAAGAAGCTACAACAAGAGGATCAGAAACAGAAAATTTGAGGTAGGTGACCTTGTCCTAATGGAAAATCAGAAGAACCTGCAAGAGCGTCTTAAGCAAGGAAAGTTTGAACCCAATTGGCTCAGACCTTATGTTGTCATAAGTGACTATGGATCAGGAGCTTATTAGCTTGCAACACCTAAGGGGCAACCTCTGGATGAGCCCATGAACATCCTCCATCTGAAGAAATTTTATGCATAACCCATCTGGTACCCCAAGTCAAAAAATCAAAAAAATAGAAAAAATCAAAAAACCAAAAAAAAAATCAAAAATCAAGGAAAATCAGAGTGCAATAAAAACTTCCAATGGTGAAAATCACTTTGGTGATGCTTTGGATAAGTACCATGGTGAAAACCTGTTTCAGGCACCATGCGTAGTGGCCGGTTCTACCATCTAATAAGTCCTCTTTCCATCACAACATTCCATATCGCACACATCCCATGGCTTGGAATTTCAAAACATCAAGTCCTATCGCCCATCCCACACTATCCCATCCCAAGGCTAACCCATGGAACGAGGATCCTTGTAAGCTTCCATTTGTATAGTCACAAAATCAAAAATCTAAAAACATCACAAAATCATAAAATACAAAAACAATAGAAAAATACCAAAAAACCCAAAAACAACATCAATCATCCAACAAACATCAATCTTCATCACATCCCACTCATCCCAAACCATTCCCACATCATCAAGTCTTGCTAGAACTACATATTCATTTTGCCTGCATCTTAAAAGTACCTTGATCTCATGGACACAGGGTATGTAGGCAGTCTGGAATATGAAGGACGTTTCTAGTACTTAGGTATCTAAGATGCACCCATCCAACCCGTTTGGATGGTCCCCATTCACTGAGCTTTTTGGATCTAATAAATGATACACATGGTACATATACACTCCAAACAAGTACCCTAATGCAAAAATCATCAATCAACAAACCAACCATAATCCTACACATGGCCGGACTGTTCTTTTGCCCATCTTCCAAAAATTCTCCAATCAAAACCAACTGATCTGCATCCTAGGATATATCTTTCCTACAATAGACAAAAATCTATCATTCTATCATCATGTCTCTTGGCAAGAATACACAAAGGCTATTTGTATCTTTTTGTTGGTCTTGTTGCTTATTGATTTTTATCTTTTTGTCTCACTCTAGGACATCTCCAAAGCTACCTTGATCTTATTATATCATGGCAAGTGGCGGACAACACTGAGAGTAGACATGGTCATTGTTTCTATATGCTGTGCTTGTGGGTTGGTTTCATTACTCCAAGATTAGTATTCATATCTTGCAGCCTAAGTCAGTTCTAGCATGATGTGTCCCATTTGCATATATAGGCATCACAACCTTATATGCATTATTCACACTCATCGCTATGAGTCCCCTTCTTAGGCTAGGCAATATTATACTACCTTAGGCACGCATGAAATCAACCTATTGTTTATGGGTCTAGTCCATGAAATTGTACGATATACATCATCACCTAGGTCTTTTTATACCTTTGTGAACTGTATCCTACATTGCTACATTAAACTACGAAATGCTCTCAATCAATCTTTTGCAACTATTGTTACTAGCTCAAAATCATCATCCTAATCACTCGTTCAACTATCCCATCTTAGCCTAGATTTGATAATCACTTTACCCCCCCTCCCATTGAAAATACCCTCACTAATCCAACTCCCCCAACTAACTCCCACCTGACACATCCTGAATCAAAGAAAATCTCTCCTCAATGACGTGGTGTCTTAAGACCTAACAACCCTTTCGTCTCCCCACCCCCAGCCTCTCGATACTCCCAATCCTCCATGATCCATCATCAGGATGAGAAGAAGAGAATGTGAAATAAACTACAGAAGTGGTCTAATGATCTCTCTCTTTTTATTAGACCACTTCTACAGTTTATTTCACATTCTCTTCTTCTCATCCTGATGATGGATCATGGAGTGTGATCTGAAATGTTGATGCAAAATAAAGCAACACACAGTGGAACCAGAAGCTCTATTATTATACAATGGACTATGGAAATATCATATCTACAACTCCCAATCCTACCCATACCCATCCATGCAACTCTATCCTCTCCCCAGCTAATCCCCTCTCCCGCAGCCTCACCACTCAGGGCCAAATAAAGAACGTCATGTGTATCATGACTGCATCATCTTACCTATCACCTAAATTGCATCTCACCCATTACCTACCTGACATCTTGCATATCATTTAGATTCATTTTAATCCATCTTAAATTGCATATCATTTAGGTTCATTTAATCATTTAATTGCATATCATTTAGATTCGTTTTAAATCCATCTTAAAGTGCATCTCATTTAAGATCATTTAAATTGCATATCAGTTAGGATTCATTTTAATCATTTAGGTGCATATCATTTAGATTAATTTTAATCCATCTTAAATTGCATATCATTTAGGTTCATTTAATCATTTAATTGCATATCATTTAGATTCATTTTAAATCCATCTTAAAGTGCATCTCATTTAAGATCATTTAAATTGCATATCAGTTAGGATTCATTTTAATCATTTAGTTGCATATCAGTTAGGATTCATTTTAATCATTTAGTTACATATCATTTAGATTCATTTTAGTCGCATATCATTTAGATTCATTTTAAATCATTTACAATGCATATCATTTAGATTCAATTAAATCACTTAAATTGCATATCATTTAGGTTCATTTTTATCACTTACGTTGCTTATCATTTAGGTTCATTATCACTTAAGTTGCATATCATTTAGGTCCATCTCATCAACACTTAGTCACATTACATCATCATATAACTACATTTAATAAACATCTAGCTGCATATCCATATTCTCATACATAAACAGACATTTCCATTACATCACATTATTGCATCCATAATAAATGTTTCTGAAACATTCATTTGCATTAGACATCATATACTCCATAAAATCACAACACCATGCATGTATCACAATAAATCCATCATAAATGCATCCATAAAATCAAAAACATCATTGCATAAACATAACACAAGCATATAAACACATAAAGAAATACTGCATCCATCACATAGGCATCATCATAATAGAAGCATCATAATCATAGCATCATAAACCATCAAAAAGCATCGTATCATATAAAATCACCACAAAAAATGTACATCGCTCATATATACATAAAAAAATAAAGTGCCCTGATACAAAATGCCTCCAAGTGCTATCATGATATGGCTATCACATAGAGGATCCCCTCTCTGATGGAGTGGGAGACTCTAACCCTGGTTGAGCCTACGATCTTGTTGACGGCTATGGCTATGACTGTGATTGTACTTGCACCTGTGGACCCTGCTGGGGCATGTACGAGGGAGGAGGCATTGTCTGCTGAACTGACTGAATAGATCTCGATCTATGTGATCTCGATGCCCCTGATCTACTAACCTACCTATAGCTCGATGCTCGCTGCTCTGCTAGCATGGCCGCATAATATAGCCCCTGATAATACTCCATCTGCCCCCTCGTCTCTATCAACTCTCCCTATACCTAAGACATCTGAACCTGAGACTGGGACAGCTGTGTCTACATCAATGTCAAAACTATGGGTAGCCCACCCCCTGATGCATGTAGACTACCCACTGTAGTCTCTGCCTACTGAGCCCTAGCGAGTACTGCATCTCACTCTCCGGTCAACACCTCTATATCACCCTGCCCCTGAGCTAACTGTGCCTGCAATGCAGCCACCTGTCCATCTGCCCCATCTAATAAAACCAATGCCCCCCGCAACTGCACCAACTCTACATCACGGCTCTCTAGTGCCTCCTCTAAGCTGGCCACCTGGGCCCGTAGGGTCTCCATCTCCTCCTCCTCATCCCACTGCCTCCGACAAGGTGTCAGTCTCTCACCCATTACCTCTCCCGCTGTCTCTAAGGGGCCTACCTGCTGCCCCGCTGCCTGCTGCCCTGACCTAACCGCCTACTGCTACACCGCTTGTGGTGGGGGTAGATCACCCCTATCCACCCTCGGCTATCCCCCACGCTGCTGAGATCCTCTAGGTTGTCGCCCTAACCCAACCTACACCTACTCAATAGGAACCTACTGCACATGTACCTACTGCCCCACCTGCCCCTGTCCTACTACCACCGCCACCAGCACATCTATCGGCTGGCCATCCCTACCAACCAACCTCTCCTCTCCATCATCTCCAATCTCCATGAGGACATCCTCAATGATCTCCTCCCCCTCCAGATCATCTCCATCATCATTAGAATCATCATCCCCCATGAACCTGCTACCTCCTCCGCTGGATCCGTCAACTGAGTGGGCCGATGCATATGCCACCAAATATCATATGCAAGCGTGGTCCCTACATCTCTCACAGTGCTCCCCCAATCCCACCGCATTGGCCGTAAGGCTCCAAAATTAGCTAGCGTGACCTATGGTTGTATGGCTGCAGGCCAATAGGCCGCATCTTGCGGTGTCTGCGCGAATATCACCATCTATTGCGGAGTGTCCTGTACCAAACCAAACTGCCACATGACCCATGAGGGTAGATACATATCTATAGTATGGTTTCCCCGACCCATAAGATACCACTACTGAAACACAAAGGGGAGATGAATATCATCATCTGGCCATGGCTCTATGCCGATATATGATCGCTAGGTCACACTAATCACATCATCCAGCATCCTCCTCTAGTATCGCACCTGTCCAATGTACGTGTACTCTGCATCCTGATATAAAAATACAAACACCTCAAACGGCCGCTGATAATATCCACATATCAGCCTAGTGACTGGGATGTGCTCCCAGATCCATACATGAAGCAGAGTAACTCTAGCTGACAATGCTCTATCATGCAGATACGCGACTGTATGCATCTCATGGTATAACTGCCCCAGCATCATTGGTCCCCAAGCATGGATGGTCTCATCCCTCCCCAGCCAACTAGTAAACCTCTGCCTCGCCTGTCTCGCATCACAACTCCTCCAATCAATTCACACAAAAATAAGGCAAAGGGATCTGTACCCGCAGCCAGTGTCCCCTCATAGTCCATCTCTCTCCCATCTACTGAGAGAACAATGTGGTTTGCTCCAAACACTCTGATCAGCGCACTCCACCCCATCCTTGTGTCATATCTAACACGCCGGCCTCGAATAGGTAGCTTGAGAATGTGATAAACATCCTCAAGTGTAATGGTAATCTCACCAGTTGGCAACAGAAAGCTGCAGGTCTCAGAGCGATACCGCTTCACAACCGCTGTCATCAGAGCTCTATGAGCTCACAGAACTGGCATCAATGCCACTATCAGCAACCCTAATCTAGCCAGACTAGCCCATATAGCATCATCAAAATGATCGAACAGTGCCATCACGGATGGAACTCGTTGCTCTCGTGACTGCAATATAAATCACCGTGTATCTTGCATCCACAAATTTTGGTTAGATGTTGACCTATCTTCTTCTAAACCAACCCCTTTTCTTCTAATGTCTAAAATGCCAGCATCATGTGGCACCAAAACAGACAACCCCTTGTGCCATTTTTACAATGGCGCTACAATTTCCACTAAATGGCACTAATACAGAAAATAGCACTACTACGCATACCTCTGTGCGCCAATCCAAAAAATAGCACTACTGGGTGCTATACATGGCGCCATTTTTCCAAATGGCGTCACTCTACCTTTTAGCGCTAATTAGAACAATGGTGCCGATTACCCTAACTACGCTAATCCAGTCAATAGCGCTAATCCCCTAAATCGTACTGAAATTAACAATGGTGCTCTTACCAAGGATGGCGCTATTCCAGAGAATAGCACCTCTTTAACCCCAATTTGGTGCCAAAATGCCAGGATCCTATTTCTTCTACAAATTGCGCTAATCCAGACGATAGCGCTAAAACACCTACCTAATGGTGACAAACCACCCTAACCCTACCCTAGCAGATAGCGTCAATCCAGATGATGGCACTAATCCGCCTTGTCGTTGGCACTATGTGCTCCAATCCCAAATCCCAAAACCCTAAAAAATGCACGTAAAACGAGAAAATTACAAAATCAGGGTTAGACCATACCTGAGGTCCTGCCTCCGATGCCCGGCCAAACTCTCGAAACTACTTTGAAATGTGTCAAAGTCGAGGGAACTGGGGGTTGCACTCTGCCATCTCTCCGTGGCTCCTTCTTCTCCAAAGTCAAAAATGTGCAAATGTGGCACTCTAAGGGCCCACTTTGCCTAATATAGTGGGCCATGTCATTCTTCCACCCCCTCTTTTTCCCTCCAGGGTGCAGATCTCAGCGTTTTCCCTCCGTTTTTCTTCATATCATCCTCTTTTTTCCATCCACTATCTGATTTTCACTCCCATCGCATCCTTTTCGAGAAATAGCCTAAAAAATTCTTATTTTCTCGCCAACCTCTTGAGGGGGCATCCCTTATCCATCTTATTCCTTCCTAGTAGCTGGGGCATAGCTTTCTTTGACCTGACGCCACTTCCCTCCTAGGTCCTGACGCCACATCAAAGAGGGGCAAATGTAGACACCTAAAAATGTCTTCTACCACCAAACTGACTCCCGATAACCCTAAACATACCAAATTCCCTTCTAATCAATTAATTAAATTTTTATTTAATTAATTACCCCTTTCATTTTCTAAATTTACACCATTTTATCCCCAAAATTGAATTAATTTCATTGATTCAATAGTCCAAACCTTAGCCAATTGATTTAATAAATATGCAATATTTATTAAAACAATTTTCCCTTTTCACTAAATCCAATTAATTAGTTAAAACTATGTTAACTAATTAACTCAGCCTATTAATTGACCTATCCCTACCCTAGACAATTAAATAGCTATTATTTAATTGCCTACCCTACCCTACCTCATCCTAGCCCTAGGATTAATTAAATAAAACCTATGTTTAATTAATCCTAACCTCTTATTTGGGTGGTCAAACCTAGTTTAACACGCTTCCCCACATCCTCCAAATAAAAAATTGAATTAAATCCACATAAGTCAATTTTTTATTTAAAAACATCCCACATCACATTAATTCCTCTTACAAACCCATACTCATTTATTTCCACTTCTCCCCAAATGAATTTTTAATTCATTTACATTCCCCCATATGAATCTTTAATTCAAAAATAATCTTTCACCCTCATGCTCATTTAATAACTCCTTGTCCCAAAATGAATAAAAGATTCACTTTTATTCATAGCCCTCCATTCATTCAAGATCAAATCTAGGCCCTCCACATCACTTTTATCCTCCACCATTGATCTTCCAAATCAATCTCCACCATTGGATCCAAATCCCTTCCAAAAATCTATAAATAGAACCTCTCTCCATCCATTTTCATCATCCAAGTTTATGCAAAGTTATTATGCCAAAATCACTCTTGAGCTAGAATAGTGAGTTGCAAAATTAGAGTAGCATTTCACATTCAATCTATTGTCTAGGGATAATCATGTCTTAGGAGTTTGTTTCGGGTGCAAAGGCTCCTTCCTCCCTTAATGGGATTGGATTTGCATGTGAGGTATAACTTCTTATTTTATGCATTTGGTTTATTGTTTTCTACCTTATTTTCTTATCTAATCTACATAATCAATCTGCATAATGGAACAATAGTTTCTAAAAGTCTGATAATGTCACCAACTGTAATATAAAATGATCAAAATAAGGAAGGAAAATAACTGGCCTCACATATGGTTCATGTGGTGGGACAGTTAGCTGACATCATGCTTGGGAAAGTGAATGTTCCCAAATATAATGATCTAGGGAGTCCTGTGGTAGGATTTGTTACAAATGGGATCCAAATTAGAAATGCTCTAATTGATTTGGGAGTAGAAATAAATGAGATGACCAAGGATATCCTATAGCAACTAAATATTGCAAACATGAGACCTACTCCTATTATCCTGTAGCTTGCTGATAGTTCTACTATTAAACCTTATGGGATAGTAGAGGATCTTGTGGTATCCCTGGACTCATGGGAATATCCAGCTAATTTCATGATACTTTCTCCTAAAGCTACATTGGGAGGGTATCCCATCATTCTAGGAAGGCTGTGGTTAGCCACAACTGATGCTTATATTAGATGTTGGTCAGGAGACATGACCATCTCTTATGGGAGAAGCACTAAAAAGATTGTTCTTTACCCACCTGCACAGCCATCTCATGATATGGATAATCCTGTTTGGCCACATGTTGGTGAAGAGGCTGAGGAAGCTAATTCTGTGGTACAGCTTATGATGTTAGGCAAAAGCTCTTTTATGTAGCTACAAGAGGAAGATGAGGTATTGTCTAACATAATTCTGAATCATTATGAAGTAGAGGAAGCGTCATCCTCTAATTCTGTTGATTCAATGAAGACACTTATTCCCACTTTTCCTAAAGCAATAGGTATGTCTCATACATTTCTTCCACAAGAAATTAAGGTATCAAGCATTAGTGAAGCAACTATGGTAGAATTAATAACTCAATTGGAGATTTTAGAAGAAAGATATCTAAATATTAACAGCAAATTGACTCAAGAATAGCAGCTATCTTTGACAAACTTGTTAAAAAAACACAAGAATGCCTTTGCATGGGATTACCATGACATGAAAGGACTAGATACCACATTATGCACCCATAGGATTTACATAAAGGAATATTGTATACCAATAAGACTACCACAAAGGAGAATCAACCCTGCATTAAGAGAGATTGTCAAAGAAGAATTACAGAAGCTATTAGATACAGGATTTATCTACCCTATCTCAGATAGCCAGTGGGTGTCTCCTCTGGTTCTCGTGCCCAAAAAGGGAGGAAAATGGAGAGTCTATATTGATTACAGAGAATTAAACTCTGCCACCAAAAAGGATCATTTTCCACTTCCTTTCATAGACCAGGTATTGGACTCACTTGCAGGAAAGCAGTACTTTTCCTTTTTGGATGGGTTCGATGGTTACAATCAGATACAAATTGCACCAGAGGACCAAGAGAAAACAACATTTACCTATCCTTGGGGGACATATGCCTACTCAGTGCTTCCATTTGGCTTATTCAATGCACCTACAACTTTTCAAAGGACATTCATTAGCATATTTTTAGATATCTCGCATGATTGCATGGAAATCTATATGGACTATTTAACTACTTATGGTGCTACTTTTGAAGAGGCATTGGAAAACTTAGGGAAGGTGTTGGAGAGATGTGAAGACCACAATCTGTCCCTGAATAGTGCAAAGTGCTTCATGATGATGCAGGAAGGAGTAGTGCTTAGCCACTATGTCTCTCCAAAAGGAATTTAGGTACACCCAGCAAAGATTGAAGTCATAATCAATCTGCCCATTCCTGCAAAGCAAAAAGATGTTAGAAGCTTCTTGGGTCATGTAGGGTACTATAGATGTTTCATCAAGGATTTCAGCAAAATGGCAGCCCATTATATACTCTTCTCACTAAGGATGTTGAATTTCAGTGGAATAAAGACTGTAACAAGGCATTTTCTGAATTAAAGTCAACATTAACTCATGCTCCTATACTCAAAGGGCCCAATTGGGAGCTCCCTTTCCACATTCATACTGATGCATCAAATTATGCCATAGGAGTAGTCTTAGGGCAAAAAGGATGATCCATTGAACATACTATTTATTTTGTTAGCAAAAACTTGCAGGGAGATGAGTTCAATTATACAGTGACAAAAAAGGAAATGCTAGTAGTAATCTATGCCCTCAATAAATTTAGACACTACATAACAGTCTATCAAATCTTTGTGCATACAGATCATGCAGCCATTAGGTTTCTTATGAACAAACCCTTGATATCAGGTAGATTAGCAAGATGGGTGTTGCTAATGCAAGAATTTGACATCACTATTATGGATAAGCTAGGGAAGGCCAATGTTGTTGCAGACTTTATTTCAAGGTTGACTACATCAGAGGACAACCAAGTCATTGATGACTTTTTCCCTTATGAACACTTGTTTTCAAATGCTGTGCAAACACCCTGGTATGCTGACATAGCTAATTATTTGGTCACAGGGAGAGTCCCTCCTCATTTCTCTCTAAAGGAAAGAAGGATGCTCATTGAAAAGTCTTTTCTTTTTTCATGGATTGTTGGATGTTTGTTCTACACTGGACCAGACCATGTCATGAGGAGATGTGTGGGAGAAGATGAAACATATGACATTTTGCATGCATGCCACAATGAACCATGTGGAGGGTATTTTGTAGCTAAAAGGACAGCAATGAAGATTTTGAATACAGGTTATTACTGGCCCACACTCCACAAGGATACACAAAGATATACAAGAAAATGTGATAGATGCTAGAGGATGGGATGGCCAACCAAATTTGATGAGATGCCCCTTTACCCTCATCTTGTGATCACTTCATTTGATAAGTGGGGATTAGATTTTGTAGGACCCATTGATCCTCCATCCAATGGTAAATCCTATATCTTAGTATGCACTGATTATGTAACCAAATGGGTAGAAGTTAAGGCCATGAAGCATGAAAGAGATAACAAGGTTGTAGAATTTCTTTATGAGGAAATTTTCACACAGTATGGAGTTCACAGAGAGTTACTGACTGATCAAGGAGCTCAATTCACCTCAATCCTAGTTGCAACACTAGTCAGTGAGTACAACATAAGGCACAAGAAATCTACTCCTTATCACCCTCAAGCCAATGGCCAAGTTGAGGTGACTAACAGGGAAATTGAAGCCATTTTGACCAAAATTGTGGTTGTCCATAGGAAGGATTGGGAAAACAGGCTGCCAGAAGCTGTCTGGGCCTATAGGACAACCTAGAAAACAACGATAGGCTTCTCCCCTTTTGAGTTACTGTATGGAAAAAAAGCTATGATGCCTATTGATTTTGAACATAAGACTCTTCAGACTACAATAGACTTGGGGATAGATATCTCTGAGGCACAAAAGGACCAAATCATGCAACTCAATGCTTTGGATGAGATGAGGAAAGCAGCCTTGCATCACACAGAGGTAGTGCAGAATCAGAGAATAAAGTGGCATGACAAATTCATCAAAGACAAGAAATTACATCCAGGTGACTGGGCACTGCTCTATGGCTCAAAGTATCAGGATAATGTAGGGAAGTTGCAAACAAGGTGGCTAGGACCATATGAGGTTGCTGAAGTTTTCCCCAATGGTGCTGTTCAACTCACCACCATTGACCCTATCAGATTCAAGCTACTTGTCAATGGTCATCACCTCAGGTTGTATCACAAGCCAACTTCAAAGGAAGAATTCCTACAACAATTCACTCAGCATGCAACTCCTGAACTTCCTGCAATAGAAGGTAGTGGACCTAGTGTCCCTCGTTCTAGCTAACCAAGGTACGACACTTGTCATAAAGACTTCCACTTTTGTGGGGGTCCACTTCTTCATTCATTCACCCATCTGCCCATCCATATCCATCATTCTCTCTTCCATCATGTTGCCATGATCTCACTTCACTCCATCTCACTTTCTTCCATTCCACTTTCATTCATTACTCAATCAAATTCTTAAAAGGTGACCGGTACTTTCTTCATCATTTTTGCAACTAATCTTCCAAACATCAAGGTACATGCGCATTAATTTGTTATATCTTACTTATCTTTTAGTACATTCATTTAATTATTGTAAATTGATGTCAATGTTCTCCATAGCATGTAATTATTCGCTGCCTTGTCAAATCATGCATCACCATTCTGCATGTGAGGACACATGCTCAAATTTAGGTTGGGGAGGGAGTGTGAATACCATGTCCATGTGTCAGTCCATGTTGCTTTATGCCAGCATGTTAGCAAAGTTTAAAATTGAGTTGATTTGAATTCTGAGTGAGATGACAGCTCGCAAGTGTGAGGTGATAGCCTTCATTGATTACTCCTTACTGCCTATACAACTCTTGTCATAATCTTGAGTTCCCAAATAAGGAAAATTCAGACGACATTGGTGATTGAAAATTTAGCAGTGTTGCAGGAAGGTGAAGTTTAGTTTTCAGATAAATTGCAGGAAGAAAAACTTTGCAGAGTGATTGTTTTCAGACAGCTAAATGATGGGAGGTGGATTAATTTGAAATGAACCCATGGTTCATGAGGTATTGCTACAAGATGCACCCAACCAGGTCAAGTTTAGAAATTGTGGGTGGTTAGATTATTTCCTAAAGCTAAATGGTTTTAATGAAGATGTTGCATTGTAATTTGCCTAGACATTGTCTGAAGGTAAGGCCACGGTAAAAGGGTTAGAGGTATTGGCTACTGAAGAAAGGATTGCAGAAGTTATAGGGTTGCCTGCCAATGGTGAAAATTACCCTGTTGCCAAAGATGTCAGGTCAGCTAGGGCCAAATTTACAAAACTTGGTGACCCTCCAATAATTGTGGACAAACAGGGAGCCAAGAGAACCTCTCTACCTAAGCCATGGAAGCAAGTAGTTGTTCATGTTGTGAGGTACATTACTTATGAAGGTCGTCAGTCAAATCTTCATTTTGTGCATTTCAAACTGTTGAATCATATGAGGCATGGGAGAAGAATGAATGTACCAAATGTGCTATACCACCTTCTCTCAATCATGGCAGCTGAGACCCAAAAAGGTAGGGCTAATTCTATTTCCCACCATTGTTTGATCAAATTGTTAGTTGAAAAGTCTCTGCATGATATGTCTGATATGACTTGGGAAGAATTCTTAAATATTGATCAATTTAGACCAAAGCATTTGTGACCTACAGTTGTGCCTCAACCCTGTAGGACTAGGAGGAGAGTGAGTTCTATTGAAGCTACTCCTGGAACCTCAACTTCTGGTGTAAACCCTCCTACAACTGAACAAAATATAGAGATTAGTTCTTCTGAGGCAGAGCATTCAGGGAAAGAGAGTTCTTCAGATTTTGATGATGATGTTCCTCTAAGCAACCTAATTTGAACTAGGGTACAGAAGAAAAAGGTAGAAATAAGAAAGGATAAAGCTAAAAAGAAAACTATAGGAAAGGGAGTGCCAAGCTCTACGAAATGGAAGGCTGACGCTATTCTTCCTGCAGCTGAAGAAAAACATGAGAGCCCTCCTAGAAAATCAAGACCTGCTGAGCCAGCCTTTGCTGTGCCTCCACAAAGAAGCCCTAAGGCTGAAGAAACATCACCAGAAGATGCAGAGGCTCCAATGGGGCATGAGAATATTAAAGAAAAGGACATATTTGAGGAAGCAACAAATGTAACATTGGTAGACCTTGCTGCTGTTGCTGAACAAATTGAGAGTCAGGGACATGAAGACAACTAGGAGTTCCTGCAGCAAGAGGCCCTGTAGCCTGAATTGGCTGAACATTCAGGAACCATGCAGTTAGTGCTATATGAAGGGCAACCATCAGTGCCAAGAAAATTTTTGGTAGGAATACACAGGCCCTCTGATTTTTCAATGCATATGGTAGCTATGAATTTATGGAATGAAATGTAGAGGAGAGAAGAATGGAAAAAGGAGAAACGCGGGCTGAAGGAAGAAATTCAAAAGAAAGATGAAGAGATTGAAGATAAGAACACAAAAATTACAACTTTAAAGGAGAGAGTGGATAATATGGCAGCCTTAGTGCCTTAGGTATTAGAGTGTAGGACTCCTCCAAGGGTCTATGCTCTGTATTTAAAGGAGAAGTATCTTTCTTTTAAAATAACAAGGATTGTTTCAGGTTTGAATCATTCCATTGAGACTCCTCTTGAATTTTTCAATGCTTATCAAACTGCTTCTCCTGAAATGAAGAATTTGTTGTGTGAATTCCATTTACATAATTATGCTGTGTCCCAAGATTATGATTGGAATCCCTTGTTGTATGTTGGGGATGTTCAATTAAGGGTATTTATGTCTTGGATACAAAATGAGATTAGTTGGGGACAACAATTCAGGGATTATAGGCAAACAAAATTCAACACTCCCCTGTCCATCAGAGCTGAATCTAGAAATCCAAGGAGCATTTTCAATGATTGGCATAGAATGCTTTATAGACTAAGCTATGGCAGTAGAATCCTAGCTGAGACAGAATTAGTTTACAGAGAATATGAGAAGGTAGCAAACACTATAGGAGAATTTATAAAGGGACATTTGGCACAAAGGTGGTACATTTTGTCTGATGAACTAAAACAAGAAGAGCCTCACTCTCTGCAAAACTATGCTGTAGCATACAAAAGAGCGGATAGATATATACACATTGGGAGGACAAAGGGGCAATTCTAGCTTCCCTTAATTTTTCAACCACCTATCCTATTATGGCATGTGCCAAATTTTAGGTACTACCAGTATGATATTGCTGAAGAGAGATAGAGATGGAACATATTGGATAGACAGCAAGGGTTCTATTGGGATCCTAATTTATGCACTGCAAAAATTGATATAGAACAGCTGGTAGTCGCTAATTTCAGGGCATTGACCAAATAAAAGAACAACCCTTCCTCTGTTGGAGGACCAGCAAAGTCTTAGGTTGGGGAGAGTGATGAGTATAGTTTATGACTCAATTTTGTTAGAATTTGTTATCTATTTTTTGTAGTTATCTTGGACTTTGGTACCTAGATCTTGATCTTTTCATGACATTTCCTCAAAACCATAAGATATTGGGCATAGGTTATTTCCTATAATCTTTAATGACATTGGAATTCTATATGAACTATCTATGTTAATTTTACATATGGTTAATGAATGTTACTCTAAGATAGTTACAGATATGCAATTATTGTGCATACTAATATTGTTATGCAGATATAATTAGTAGTCTATAAAGGCAAGGAAGATTCTATCAATTGGTTACTCACCATAAAAGTCAAACAAGGTGGTCGTTCAAATGTCAAATGGAGGAAAGATAACCACCTTGTAATTGGTCTTAATTATTTTTTGAGCAAATATAGGAGTTAATGTTGTGCTAGATATGCATTAAAGCAACCATGCTTGATCAGATTCCATGCATGCATAACCTCCTCTCCACTTTCTATGCTTTCCCTAAAGTGGCATCCTCCTATTCTGTTGGAGTTAACCACCTTTCTAGGTAGTTGGTTTGTAGTTTTCTTTTTATAAATAAGACTCAGATGCTCCTTCTGAGGGGTTGATTAATCTAAGGTTATACTTGCACTATTAATTTTTTCAGTAATACAGTTATGTTGCTCGTTTGTACTCATGTTTTCCAATGAATTAAATAAAGTTATAAGTTCACATCTCTGAGTTTACATTTGTCTTAAGGGATACTCATCCAAGGGGGCCCACTTGGTGAGCATTCCATCCTTTAGTTTATTTGTTATTTTCTGTTAAGCAGTTAGAATCTGGCATCGAATGTTCCTACAGCCACTAAAATTCCATTATGTGTCTATTCCTGCAGCAAAAGTAGATAGAGTAGTTTCCTATTTGTTTGTCCAGATTTTCATTTCCCATCATGCACATCAGCTTAGTATAGTTGTTGATTGATGTTTAGTATTTATGTTATTTCTTTCCAACCAATTCACTTTTAGCATTATGTCTTTCTTAGCCGTAGAATGAATGTGGCTACTTTGGAGTTCCTAGTGCACATATTGTGCTGACCCATTTCAAGTTCACATCCCTGGGTTGACAAGTGAAATGCATCTTCATAGTGATTAAGACAACTATTCAGGTTAGATGTCCAATCTTTGAGTCACAGGTTTATGGGATTAGTTGTTAAATCATTGTAGGAGACCAACACCCCCAATGCATGAATCCAAGGTCTACCAAGAATCACGTTGTAAGATAAAGAACCAAGCATGACATGAATCAGGGTAGATAAAGTCATAGGTCCAAATTACACAGGTAAAGTTATAGTGCATACTGATTGTTGTCCAACATTATCAAAGCCACAGATACTTATCCTATCCAGCTTAATCAAAGATGTATCAACTTTGATCTTATGTAATAAACTGATGCCACAAACATTAAGAGCTGACCCATTATCAATCATAACTCATTGAATCAGTTTTTTATTTATTGTAATGAATATAATCAAAGGATCATAGTGATTTTGAAATTCAATAGATGGCAACTCATGTTGTTGAAACAAAATGTCTATTTTTGTTGCATGCATACAATCTAAAAGAGCTGCTACATCATTCAGCTTGATAGCAGGTGGCACAATCACCATTTGTAAAGCTTCTTGGAGCATTCCATATTATGTAGCCAATGTTTGTATAAGTTCTCAAAGAGATATTTTAGCAGTAGCACGAAGCTACTCAACAATATCATAATCTTGACCAACTTTATGTGTTAAATGAGGTGCTTGAGGAAGCATAGGTTGAGAAGCAGGTAAAGATATTGGAATGCTTGATTGTTGTTTACATTGTTTGTTATTTCGAGTGTTATATGTATGGAAACCATAGTATGACTAGGTTGTTGTGGATTTCAATGTGTTATTTGTTTAGCACAGTTATAAATGTGATCAAGAGGTCGAGAAGAAGGAGGGAGACCTCTAACAGTGAGCACCAGTTTAGAGTGTGGTTGAGCCACATCTAAACACAGGTTAACCACTATCTTCGATTTCACAGGTTCTTCTTGAGGTTTAGGAACATAAATTGCATTTACTAGTCTTTGAAACAATGACAGTTTAGTAGTCATAGTGGAATGTTCAATCGAGATAAAGTCCTTGAGGGCTTCATCTAACATATTGAAGTCATCACAACTAAACATCTCATTAAACACATGAAAGTCTTGTAAAACGTAATCTGGCATTATAACATGCTCAAATTAACCCAAGACTTAAATGTAAAATGATGAATAACACTATGCAAAACATAAAGTTGTAATTTCAAACTCTTTTAATGAAAGGATAAAGATATCACTCAAGATTTAATGCATGTACTTTTATAAAAGAGGGTTTGCAATCTAAATATGTTTTAGGACAACAAACTAATTCAAATCTGATGTTAAAAAGGATGCAAATTCTTTAGCGAATAGGTTCACCAAAATATTTTGTAGGAAAATGGAGGAATTGAGGTAGAAGACTTCAAGTCCCACACTTTCACATACTAAAACATTAGGGAAGGATGGAATAAGTTTAGGGATAAACTACGGGTTTCCTATGTTCCCTTTTCCTGTTAATTATGATTGTGTGATTATTTTGATTAGGTTTTTACAAGCTAGTATCTTCTACTAAGTAGGAAATCCTAGATTTCATAGTAGACTGTAATAACTTAAATTTTTGGCACAGATATTGATGAAATGATTACAAAAATGTAGAGGAAACAATACAAAGACAGTGTACCTAGAATTAGAGGACCTAATGAACTAGGGTGCTAGTGTCCATGTGTCAAAAGTTTTCAGGATCTTCTGCAATAGCTGTCTAATAATCTTCAGAGGCTTCCATATCCCAAAGAAGTCACTGAGTTGGACTAGGGTGTGATTACTAGTTTCCCGAAAGTCTGGCAATCTCAAAATCCAAAACTCTGTGATGACTGTGTCTACAATATTTGTCTTCCTATGACTCCTTTCCACCAGATCTCAATGAATTCAACTTGTACATGCAAAAGGAGGAGAAAGATGGTTGTGGTTATTTAGGAGCTTGCCTCAGTCAAGCCCCATTTTCAGTATTCCTACCTCAACAATAGCCAATGGTAAAGATTTGCAGATGTGTGTACCAATCTAACAAATGTGTATGCAGAAATATAAAACCCTAGATACATTTTTCTTCACCCAATGAATAAACACAACTTCACCTCAAGCATATGAAAGAAATGAAGACTTGCATGAACAAGAAGGTGAGGCAGTCGTATCAACAGAGGATTCCTAAGCTCAATGTTGGAGGATTCAACCTTTCTCTTGATCATGCAAAAGGCGTACAAACCCTAGGAAGAGCAAGATAGTCTCTAGATCTTGATTCCTAATCTCCATCCATTGTCTCCATGATAGCAAATTCAAATAACTTCAAGAGCTTCAACAAATCAATGATCTTCAATGGCAATTTTGGTAGAGTTTTGGCATAAAGCTTGCATAAATATTGTGTAATAAAATGATTTTCAAATGTCTTTAAATATCTAACCTTAGGAATTTTGAATTTTGAAATAAGATGTTGACATCATGCGAAAAAATAAAAATTTGAAAACAGAATCCCGGAATGTATGGCGAGAGCTGACATCCTGCCAAAATTCAAAACCTTGGGAAATAGGGCAAGACAAGGGCGCAAGCACCTGAGTCCAAGCCCTAATTTCCTGATCAGGTTTGCTTTAAGGGGGTCCCAAAATCTCAAATCTAAACTTTCTTTTTCACCCTTAGTCTTTAGGTATTCCAAAACATGACATTTCTTCCATTAGACATAGGTCAATCAGGGTTTAGGAAGGTCTAAAATAAACTAGGTTGAAAGGTCACCAAAGGAGAGGAGCTAAACCATGACTATATCTTCCACTATCTAATTCACTCACTCTATTTGTCCATCTGTTTGGGGATGGTATGTTGAACTAAAGTTTAGGCATGTACCCAAAGTAGCATGCAAAGTTTTCTAAAACCTAGAAGTCATTCTAGCATCATTATTAGAAATGATTGTCTTGGGCACACCATGGAGTCTAGAAATTTCCTAAACAAACATCTTGGCCAAAGTCAAAGAACCATCAATTAAGTTCCCAGGAATAAAGTGGGCTACCTTGGTAATCTTGTCTATCACAACCAAAATTACATCATGTTTGGCCTTAGACATTGGTAGTCCCTGAATGAAATCCATACTTATTACTTACCATCTATACTTAGGTATTTATCTTGAGGATACAATACTCCCATAGGATGCACACGCCCAACCTTGACTCGCTGGCATTCTAGTCATTTAGCCACATACTCTATTATTTCTCTCTTTAACCTAGGCAAAAAGTATATTGGTTTCAAATCACCTAGAAGTTTAATCACACGTGGGTGTTTGAAATAAGGAGCATTATGTGTCTCCTCAAGAACCCTAGTCCTTAGGCCACCTTGATCCGGTACATACATTCTATTCTAAAATCTAAGCAAACCATCTAGCTCAAGTTTGTATCCCTTGAACCAATTATTAGAGGCATTTTCCTCTAAGGCTATTTTGACCTTAATGTAATGCTCATCATGTCAAATTTTCTCAAGTACCTATTCTCTAAAAGTTGAATGGAAAGTTGTTATGACAGAAATATGCCTCATTCAGCTTAGTACATCAGCCACTCTATTTTCCTTTCCTTTAATATAGTCTATTTCAAAGTCATATTCGCTCAAGAATTCAATTCATCACCTCTAATGAGCATTTAAATTAGGTTGAGTGAAAATATGTTTGAGCCCCAAATGTTCAATTTTGAGTTCAAATGGTTTCCCAATAAGATAGTGTCTCCACATTTATAGAGCATGTACAATAACTACTAGCTCTAAGTCATAGGGTGCATAATTCACTTCATACTATTTCAATTTTTGAGATTCATAGGCCATGACTTGCCCATTTTATATGAGAACCCCACCCTGACCTTTTTTAGACGCATATGTTATGATAGAGAATCTTCCATTTGGATCTAGCACTATTAGAATTGGCGCAATGGTCAGCCTAAGCTTCAAGGTTTGAAAGTCTTGCTCACATTTCTCACTCCATTCAAACCTCCTACCCTTTTTCTATAGGGTGGTAATAGGATTTACAATCTTATAGAAACCCTTAATGAACCTGCTATAATATCCTTTCAAGCCCATGAAACTACAAACTTCTTGGACATTAGTAGGAGCTGGCCATTCCATGATGGCTTTGATTTTGGACAAGTCTCTAGATATTCCCTCTACTAAAATAATATGGCACAAATAATGCACATTCTTCTAATAGAAGGAACATTTGGACAACTTCCTAAACAATTGATGTTTCCATAAATGTTGCAGGACTATCCTCAAGTGCTCTTCATGTTCCATTTCATTTTCAGAAGAAATTAGAATGTCATCGATGAATAGAATGACAAATTCATCCAATAAATGTTTGAACACACTATTCATCAAGTTCATAAAAGATGCAAGTGCATTTGTGAGGCCAAAGGAAAGTATAGTGAACTTGTAATGCCCATACCAAGTTTTGAAGGTAGTTTTAGGAATATCTTCCTCCTTAATTCTTAGCTGATGATATCCTGATCTTAGATCAATTTTCGAAAACACTTCTGCTCCCTTCATTTTATCAAAAATTTCATTGATCCTAGGCATGAATAAATATTCTTGATGGTCACCTTATCGAGCATTCTATAATCTATGCACATGCGAAGGGTACCATCTTTTTTTTTTTTTTTAAATCACATGTGCCCCCATGGTGACACACTTGGTCTAATTAGACCCTTGTCTATCAATTCTTGAAGTTGTACTTTCAACTCATAAAACTCTATTATGGTCATCTTATAAGGAGCTTTAGACTATGGTTCATAACCAGGTAAAAGATCAATAGAAAAATCAAATTCTCTTCTTAGAAGTAACCCTGGTAATTCTTCAGGAAACACATCTCAAAATTCTTGGAGAATAGGAAAATATTCAATTGATGGTTTTTTATGATCTCCAAAGTCATCAATGTGAATTGCATAAAAGGTGCATCCCTTTCTCTAGGCCTTCTTCACTTGCATGGCTAAAATTTGTCTAAGGCTTATGGCCTTTTAGATGCCACAAATCTTAGTTAGATTCCCAAAGTCATCCAAACATGTTACCACCTTTTTTGAGCAACTAACTATGGCTTTATGTTAAGCCAACCAATTAATTCCCAGAATCACATCATGAGATCCTAGTGCAGCTAAAAATAAGTTAACTTGAGTGACAAAACTTGGTAGTTCAAAATCTGATGCAGGAGCATCCCTGGTTGAGGAGCAATCTTGCATCAACCAAAAATATTTTCTTTCTTTTATTTTCTTGCATTTCAGTTGTAGTTCAGCCATTTATAGTTCAACATTTTCTACTGCATTCTACCACACCTTCATTTCAAAGCTCGTGGAGTAGTAATTAGCTTCTATGCCATGTCAGCTACATCATACTCATATTTCATGAGATTTGGATTTGTCTACAGAGAGATATCGCTATAAGAAAATCATCAGCTTTCATAGAACAAAGCATTCTTTAGTCAGCACAAGCATACAAGGTTTGTGGAGCACTTCTGTGACTTGTGGAGCCAAATGGAACATCACACAAGGCAAATTGAGACTAGATAGACCTTCATTAAGAAACGCATCAAGTTTCATGCATTTGTAGAGCATTACCAAGAGTTGTAGGATGACCTACACGTTTCCTATATGTTTCATCATTCATTGGAGTTTGAGATCTCTCAAGGCCTACATGGAGGATTCTTTGAGCTAGAGAAGGATATATAAGCATTCATGAGATGCGCTAGGATGTTAGTAAGTTAGTAGATAAGGGATTTATATCTGATCATGGAATAGATAGATAGCTCTTTTTCGGAGGCACTTCAATGGCATATCTTTCATATATGTTGTAACCTAGAAAGCAAGCATGTGAGCCCATGATTGTAGCCCGTATGTTGCTGGCATTTAATCATTGTGATTGTTGGATATACTGAGCATATAAATCTTCCATTACATTATGTAATTGTGTTGTTTCCATTGTGTTTATTGTTACATCCCCAACTTATGATTTAGTTTAATCTTTCTTTTATGTGGTAAACAGGATGATTAATCACAATTTAATGATTTCATATTTGTGGAAAATATCAAATAGAATTAGTGATTATATGAAAATTGATTAATGTTTAGTTTAGACATGAGATTATATGTTCATAAGATTGTTTCAATATAATATTTTATGAATCAAATGATGATACACTAATCATGGTTATATGGTTGTGATTGTAATCAGGAAAATAATCTTCCTCCAGGGACAAAAGGAGATTATCGCCCGGGAGGAGGACATAGATGTTGGGAAAAGGTCAGATTGCCATATGAGTATCAAAACTAATCTCTATGAACCCATGCAAGGTAGAGTGAGTTATCATCTTTCCTTTGTTAGTCATTTTTAGTTCGATCTATGTTGGCACAACAGTTTAAGTTATTTCGATGTCATCCACATCGATTCAACTAGACGATGTTCTTAGAATGTCAATTTTGGTCGATAAGTAATCTCGTTGGGTTGTTGAGTATTTCCTTGTTTCCTTATCTATTTCCTTATTAGGTTTTGTGATTATCATTATATATATATATATATATATATATATTATGGTTATTATGGCGAAGAGGGGGAGTGAAACTTGACCCCAAGGTCGCATTTTGTTGTTGTGCCACCCTAACAATGATGTTATCATTTGATGACACCTTGGATTATTTGATAACCCTTAAACATCATTTAGATGTAGGGGAAATTATGTGCGTGATATAATTAGTCTTAACCTTCACAAAGGTCAAGCACCCTTGGGTAAGTGCAAAAAGATGGGGGGCCAAAAAGTGGCCAAAATAATTTCAAAAAAATTTAAGGCATAACGCGAGCGCGTTACAACGCGCTCGCGTTATGGCTTGGTAATGACAAGCCACAGGCTCGTCATTACCGAGCCATAACGCGAGCACGTTATAACGCGCTCGTGTTATGGCCAACTATAAATTAAAAAAAAAGCAAGCCAATTTCATTTCACTCCCATTTTCTCCTCTGCCCGTGGCCTCCAAACCCTCAAAAACGCGCTTGCGTTCTGCAAAACGCCAATCAACACAAAAATCTTGTCAATTCATCACCAAAATGCCGCCGCGACGTCGAGCACGCCAAAGAGGTGAGTTATCTTTGTTTTTTTGTTTGAATTTCTTTCTATATAGGTAGGTTTTTGTTGATTTTTGATGTATATTTCGTTAATTGTCAGGAAATGTTAATGCACCTCCTCCTCGTCCTCCTCCTCCTCCTCAAAATCCACAAAATCCTGAGGAGGAAATACCTGCAGAACAACAACCTCCTCCATTCATTCCTCGACATACCCCTAGAACACAAGATAATATAATAGGGCAAATTGAAAACAACAAAAAACAAATTGAAGATATAATTGCAAGGTTGAAAGATCCTTCCACTTCAACCTTGCATAGGTCCACGCTTGCCGAATCTCTTGAGTCTATGTTAACAAATGTAAATTCAATTAGGAAGCAAATAACTAGTTGGACCGATAAAAAGAGAGAGTTTAGTGATTACTATGCAGATAAATTATCATACCAAGATGTCAAAAAATTACAAATTACAAAAGTAGACTTGTGTTCAATTTTCACAAACCCACAAACAAATCAACCTCCACCCATTACATGCAAGAGGTTCCCTATCCATTGGTGCAACAACCAAGCGATAAAGGACAATTTCGGGCAGAGGTGGTGGATGGTTTTTGACCATCCTCCATGTAATAACAATGAGGTCCTGCAATACTTTTTGAGGAAACTCTACTCCGAGTTTGTCCTCAATAAAGTGCCAAACTATTTTGATATGCAGGACTTCCAGGGTAGAGGTGGGGGCTCAGCACAGGATAGACCAGGGGCACGTCTTGACCCACAACGGGTAGTGAGACGAGTAATCAGTAGACCAGCCCACGAGCATGTTTCTATCCCTTCCATTGTGAAGGAGAGTGTTGAGGTCGATACACTGAGGTCGATTAGTGCCTTGACCCAGAGCATCATAGAGCATGCCGATCCTGCAACACAGAGTGGGTTGGGAGATAGTGCGAGGAGTAGGGTCCCACCGCATACTTGCCAGGCTTGCGGGTCAGCCTGTGGTTATGACCCCATGGACAGTCAGGATGCAGGTGCACAGGCTACATCTGTAGCTGAGCAGATGGTGATGACAGATACCCTCCTGAGTGAGACTTTCAGCCTTGATACTCAGGTAAATATTAGCAAGTTTATTGAATTTAATTTATTAAATTTTATTTTTGAAATACAAGATTAACTAATTTAAATCGATGATTTTAATGAAATTTCAGGGTCATAGCGTCGATGCAGTTTTCAGTGGTTCTCCACGTACATTTTTCACTAGATCATCTACTATTGAGGTATGTAACTAGTAAACAATTATAAATATTACATGTGAATAGCATCGTTATATGAATGGTATTCTAATTTCTGATTTTGGATGTTGAATAGGTTAACACTGTAGATTTCATGGCAACACCTACCAGTGGTGGTGGACTTCAAAGCTTTACGGAGGTAATAAAATAAATAGTTTAATGAATGAATTGTACTTACTAAATTTTTGTATGTGATTTGTGTGTTTTATTGTGTGTACTTCCATGTTTAGATGAGCGTGTGTGTATGTTAGGAGCCATGATTTGCATCACTATTATAGTTTTTGTAATTGAATAATGTTGTTTTATTTCCAGATGATGCAGGCTGTGGATACACCTCCCCATGTTCATAGGGCAATGGAGCAGGGTGTGGCCTCTGCGATTCATAGCTCTATGGCATTGACAGGGGTATGAGGCAGATTAGTAAATTTCAATTTACATTCATTGTTATAGTTGTCTATTTTTGAAAAATCAAAAGATTATTGATTTGAAGTTTAATTTCTATCTGGATGGTTTCTATAGGACATGACATCACCAGGGCCTTTTCCTGCTACTGAGGCAAGCGAGTAGACAGATTATATGTTAGCGGTAAGTGATTATTTTGTTAAATGTTTCATTTTTTTATAACATGTAATTTCTATATATTAATATCTATACTTTTCTTTGTAACAGGTAAAGGTGCAGGAAGAACTAAATAGGAGGAGTAGCCCTCGGGTTCGTAGTAGACCACCCACATGCATGTCTCCATCCCCTAGAAGATCAAAGGCTGCTCGTGATTTATTCTCTTCACCAGCTAGAGGGGAATGACTTTTTATTGTGTTCCTCTGTTGTATGCCTATATGGCATTTGTGGACATATATTTTGTATTGTACATAGTTGACATTGTATGCCTATATGGCATTCTTGTAAGCCTATATGGCTATTTTGTATATATGTTATACTTATATCGACAGATATTGATGTATGCGTATATGGATATTTGGTTAATACAAATCTTTTTTATTGATGGCGTCCATACTTGCATTATAAATCCACTTTTGAATGGATATTTGTAGATGGCTACTTCAAATATTTAAAGTCTGATTGTATTACATAGGATGTTTGCATTTTCTTTGATAGGCTTGATAGGCCATGGATTACATGATGGTGTTTGATGGAAAAGTATGGTACTAGAAGACTCTAGTTCATTCTTAATAGGCTTGTGATTGATAATATCTTTGCATGATTGCACTTGATCTTGGATCATGGGCATGTTGTTAGGATTTTGATTGCATTGTGATGTTTGATGGATAGGCATGGTGTAAGTGTAAGATACCCAACTAGTTCTACAAAAAAATTTCCTTACTTAAACACTTTTACTTGCTAACAATTCATCAACTACTTCAATAACATAAAGATATACATCAAGATAACTATTTGAATGAAACAACATTAGAGTTGGGTACTTGTCTTGTTACTTGATTCAATCAACTTGCAATGTCTTATTACATGGAAAATGCTTTCAATAGCATGAAGTACAACTCATTCAATGGAAATACAAGGACACGCCTTGAAGCCTTGATGTTACAATGTCTTCCTTACTTGAGCAACATTTGAAGATTTGGAATGTTCAACTCATCACCTCACAAGGTAGGCGCATATTTGAAGGATTTACAGGTTTTTCTGACTTGGGCGCCAAGTTGAGGTGACCTCCTCCTAAAGTTGCACCTTGTCAACATTAGGTGCCAATTAGAGTTATGGATGCTCTGGATTGTTTCCAAGAGTAGGCCCCAAAACATCATCATTATGAAAGTGTTTTAAATGCTAGGCGCCCAAATGAGCCCTCTGGAGTCTAGGCGCTCCTTTCATGCATTCTGTGTTCTAAGCGCCAATTGAAAGGAGTGGAGAACAGGGCAAGCGCCTTCCAAACTAGGTGTTTCCTTGAGGTGACAAGGACTTAGAAAGTGCGCCTAAGGTGAGCACCTTGAGTGAAAAGGTCTAACAAACATCTTTGAACCCCCTTTCAAGGTTAGGCGCATTCTGGAGGTGGAAACAAGTAGAAGGTGCACCTTAGCTTCCTTTGTCAATTCTTGCAAGTCTTTGTTGATTAGGAAGGTGGAATGCTTCATTGTAGAATGAGCACCTATCTTCTAATGTCCAAACTACTTCTTCTAGCTCACTCTGTGGCTAGGCACCAGAGCTAAACTATTCACACAAGGGAGTGTGCCTAGACTCACTTGATGTTTTCTTACTACTTCAACCCCTGGAAGATGTTCCAAGGTGTTCCCTTTTACAAGCACCTGACCTCCCAAGTTCCTTCATGTGCTATTCCTTGAAGGTGCCAAAACTGAGCTCCAGTGCCATGGGATTGTGCCTAACATCTTTGAAGAGTTTCTAAGCCTTTTGCAAGTTGATATCCCAAACTCATCTTCTAGGCGCAACAGGAGCTTTCCAAAGGAGTTTCCAAGTTTTAGACGCCAAGCGAGGTCATGGGTGAATGGAACTGCGCCTTAGGAGATGACTAGATCCTAAGTGTCAGTCTGGAGTTATAGTGGAATTGATATGCGCCTCAACTAGCTTAGGCACCCATTTGAAGTGATTCCTTTAACACTTCTCTGTCAATCTCAACTGCAAGGATGATCTCCTAATCCAATTTTGATCCTCTGGAGATGCAAATAGCTTTACATTTCACTAGGCGCCATCAATGATGATCATCAACCAAAGCACATTTCAAAGGTGAGATAGGCAAGTGAGGCACCAAACTAGTCCTTAAGACTTATCTCCTTCTATCAAGTCAATTTCAACTATGTGAGAGAGTTCTATTCTATTTGCACCTGGGCTAGGAATTCACCTGAGAGACATCACTTAGCTTTAAAACTTTCAATCTATAGCCATCTGGGCTAGGCGCTCCAATGGAGGATCCTTGAACTCATGCATTGGCGCCTTCTAGTTCTAGGCACCCATTTTGGATGATTCATCCTGATACTAGCGCCCAAAATGACTAGACTCTCTTCATCATCCAATTCACTTAGAAGACTCAAGTTGGAGGCTTAGTTGTCTATCCATGTTCTCCAGAAGATTCATTGTACCTCTATGCACTATCTCCTTCAAGGCGCTCCTTAAAAAAATTGGAAGTGCTCAGGACTTACCTTAGTCCAAAGCGCCACAATCCATTCCTTAAAGCACAAAGAATTCTCAAAGGCGCCCCTATTTACCTCTAAGCACTCAAATATCATTTAGATTCAAGGCGCACATTTAGCTCCAAAACGCAAATTTCCATCATCAACCCATCAAGGTGCATCATCTTCCCTTTGTATCCCCTTCAAGGCACAGACATTCACTTCTTCACACTCAAACTCACTCTCTGGCACCAGAATAGGTGTATAACTTCAAATAAGGTGCTAATCTTAGGTTTCTAAGTACTTAGTTTGATCTTAAGGCTATCCTTCCTCTAAGCACTCTCTTCAACTCCCTCACTGAAGGCCCTCTGTAAGTTTGGGCGCATTTCATCCCAAGGCGCTTCAACATCATCCAAGGCGCAAATTCACTCTCCAAGACAAGGTGCAAAAAACCCTATCCTAAGGCGCTCAAATCTTGCTTCTAGACCTAGGCGCACAAACATGAGATTAAGGATCATTCTGGCCACCATCACTTCCCTAAAGGTGCAAAATTGGTGTAGATACATTCCATTTATTAAGGATCATTCTAGCGCCCAAATCTTGTCAAAGCAAAGGATCAATAGGTTCTCTCTAAGGCGCACTCCAGGGTTTGATCTTGCAAGACTTCTCACGTCAAAATTTTGACCAAGACACTCAAGGCACTAGTCTTTATCATCTAACCCTACAGTGCACTTACTCATTATGATATACTCCTCAACTTTGTATTCAACCTTGCCCAAGACGCATATTCACTATAAGGCATTCTCACTTTGTCAAGGCTTAGAGGGCTTCAACTTGCTAAAGGGTAGAGGTCTAGGTGCATATCTGACTTGAAGCTCAAGGCGCTCCAACCCTCTTGCTCTGGAATTCCTTCTAGGCACTAAGTGACTTCTCCAATTCCTTGAAAACATTTGAAGTGTTTTACCTTCTCAAGGTGCTCCTTCGAACTTGACTCCAAGGTGTTATAATCTCAAAGGTGTTGACATCATCTCAACCAAAGGCGCTCAATGATTCATCCCATATCTAGGCACTAAAACACTTAATCAACCAAGTCATTCAAGGCGCCATTCAGTAAACTCATCTTCCATGATATTCCTATCAAGGCGCATATCACTTCTCTCATGGGCTTTAGGCACTCAGTTGAGTGTTTCAATACTACTTAGGTGCCAAATTTATTTTAATGCACCAAACACAAAGAGCTTTCAAACACTGGGCGCTCACAAAGAGTCTTCCAACCTTGGGCACTAAATTAGGTCTCTGCAACTATCCAAGGCGCATATCTTCGTTTGAACAACTTATGGTGCCAAGACAACTTCTCATTAGGGCGCTCAAAACACTTGTGTTTACATTTGAAGTGCTTTACCTTCTTAAGGTGCTCCAGACTAACCTGACTCCAAGGCGCTCCATCATCATCCTTAAGGCTCTAAAAACATCATCTCCACTCTAGGCAAAAACATCATCCAACTCCTTAAGGCACTTCACTGTCAAAGTCTGAAGGCGCTCTACCTAGACCTTTCCCCTAGGTGCCAGAACTCCTAAGTGCTCACCAGATAACTCTCTTCTTCAAGGCGCAAATCTTCCTATACTATGATTGCCTCTGAAACGCTGATTAACGTGATGTGAAGGTGCAAAGGCTACTCCAATCCTCAGTGAGTGCCTAGTTTAAACAAGGAGAAATAAAGCATTCAAAACTATCCAAACGATCATCCCCTTCCTAATGTCTTCACTGCTCCGGAAAACCTTGGCCAAAATGACACATAACAACTCCTATGAGCGCCCTTATGCCCTAGGATCATCTAGTTTGTGCATCTTGTAATGAGGAGTTCATGTAAGTTTGGAATGAGTGCCTTGAATAAGTGTAAACTAGCCTAGAGAAGGGTATGTGCGCCTTGAGCGCCTTGAGCATTCCAGAGATAACTGTGCGCCTAGAACAATATGAGCGCTCATGATGATGATTAACACCCTGATGAGACTATGAGCGGCTTGTTCAGGAGATACCTTGTTTGATCATAAAATGTGCCTTGAGTCTTGAAGGTTTTGAGCGCCTAGGTGATTTGGATGTTGGGATGTTGGTATGCGCCCAAGATTGAGGTAAGTGAGCGCTTGTAATGGAGGAGAGCAATGAGATGGAATGTCTTGTAGAGATTGGCGCCCAGAGACCCATTTTTGCATAAGAGTTTAGCGCCTTAGAGTTGTAAACTTTCTCTTTGGGCACCCCTGAGTGAATGTTGGCACCTTGGACAACTAAATACACCTTTGATAGAGTGGAGCCCAGAAGGGGAGTAGGAGGAAACCCAATCTTCAAGATTCATCAAGCTTCAAAGTTTAGGTCAGAGGTTATCCACTTTATCCAAGGAAGGTGTTATCATCTACACTCCAAGAAGGTAATGTCAAAGGCCATCATGAAGGATCACTTCATCAACTTCAAGTCCTTCAAGTTCAAGTCCTTTCACCTAGCAAGTCCAAGAGAGATTTCTACTCTGATTCATGAAGTAAGCTTATATCATCCTTATCTACTTTGCAAGAAGAAGAAACATTACAAAGTCAATCAAATGAGTTACAAGTACCATACATCCAATTGCAAGGAGTGAACCACCTTAAGGAAAAATAGTTCTCTTGAAGTTACTTGAAATGTCAAAAGGTTTAGCGCCTCCAAGTAAGGTCAGAGGTGAGGTTAGAGGTGAAATGCGCCTTTGGACCATTCTAGCGCCTTGGATGAAGAACCTATATCTTGAGCCCAAGAGGTAAAATTTGCGCCTTAGTGGATTTGGAGAGTTACAAAGATTAGAGAAAAGCGCCTTGAAGACAGAGTTGTTCAAGGCGCATGTGTGATTTGGTCAAAAATAGATGCCTAGAGTGAATAGGCTTTCATCCTGACTTAATACACTGCCTCCTTCTGACGATTTTTGGGGCAGCAGAAAACCTTTCACCACGGGCAAATGCCTCAGAGCTATAAAAAATCGAGAGAGGTTATTGTAGAGGCACTCTACGTGATCCCATTGCCTCAGACGAAATGTTTTTAAGTGACACAGTTTTTGAGTAACATCTCGTCAAAGATTGCTACCTTTTTGCACTTTGGACTCTTCAGGGATATCGTCGGTACAATGTAGCTCCGACTGTTTCGACATGTTTGGGTGAAAAATAGAACCATGCCTAGCATAAATGTACCCATTCAGACGCGTTGGAATAGTCAGTTTGGTTGCATCAGGAGCAGGATGAAAGTTACACCCCTTCGCAACTTTACACTGCCTCCTTCTGACGATTTTTGGGGCAACAGATAACCTGACACCATGGGCAAATGCCTCAGAGCTATAAAAAACTGAGAGAGGTTATTGTAGAGGCACTCTACGTGATCCCGTGCCTTAGACGGAATGTTTCTAAGTGACACAATTTTTGAGTAACATCTCATCAAAGATTGCTGCCTTTTTGCACTTTGGACTCTTCAGGGATATCGTCGGTACAATGTAGCTTCGACTGTTTCGACATGTTTGGGTGAGAAATAGGACCATGCCTAGCATAAATGTACCCATTCAAACGCGTTGGAATAGTTAGTTTGGTCGCATCAGGAGCAGGACGAAAGTTACACCCCTTTGCAACTTTACACTGCCTCCTTCTGACGATTTTTGGGGCAACAGAAAACCTTTCACCACGGGCAAATGCCTAAGAGCTATAAAAAACTGAGAGAGGTTATTGTAGAGGCACTCTACATGATCCCGTTGTCTTAGACAGAATGTTTCTAAGTGACACAGTTTTCGAGTAACATCTCGTCAAAGATTGCTACCTTTTTGCACTTTGGACTCTTCAGGGATATCGTCGGTACAATGTAGCTCCAACTGTTTCGACATGTTTGGGTGAAAAATAGGACCATGTCTAGCATAAATGTACCCATTCGGATGCGTTGGAATAGTCAGTTTGGTCGCATCAGGAGCAAGAAGAAAGTTACACCCCTTTGCAACTTTACACTGCCTCCTTTTGACAATTTTTGGGGCAACAGAAAACCTTTCACCACGGGCAAATGCCTCAGAGCTATAAAAAACCGAGAGAGGTTATTGTAGAGGAACTCTACGTGATCTCGTTGCCTTAGACAGAATTTTTCTAAGTGACACGATTTTTGAGTAACATCTCGTCAAAGATTGCTGCCTTTTTGCACTTTGGACTCTTCAGGGATATCGTCGGTACAATGTAGCTCCGACTGTTTTGACATGTTTGGGTGAGAAATAGGACCATGCCTAGCATAAATGTACCCATTCGGATGCGTTGGAATAGTTAGTTTGGTTGCATCAGGAGCAGGACAAAAGTTACACTCCTTTGCAACTTTACACTGCCTCCTTCTGACGATTTTTGGGGAAACAGAAAACCTTTCACCATGGGCAAATGCCTCAGAGCTATAAAAAACTGAGAGAGGTTATTGTAGAGGTACTCTATGTGATCTCGTTACCTTAGACAGAATGTTTCTAAGTGACGCGATTTTTGAGTAACATCTCGTCAAAGATTGCTGCCTTTTTGCACTTTGGACTCTTCAGGGATATCGTCGATACAATGTAGCTCCGACTGTTTCGACATGTTTGGGTGAAAAATAAGACCATGCCTAGCATAAATGTACCCATTCAGACGCGTTGGAATAGTCAGTTTGGTCGCATCAGGAGCAGGACGAAAGTTACACCCCTTTGCAACTTTACACTGCCTCCTTCTGACGATTTTTGGGGCAACAGAAAACCTTTCACCATGGGCAAATGCCTCAGAGCTATAAAAAACTGAGAGAGGTTATTGTAGAGGCACTCTATGTGATCCCGTTGCCTTAGACAGAATGTTTCTAAGTGACACGATTTTTGAGTAACATCTCGTCAAAGATTGCTGCCTTTTTGCACTTTGGACTCTTCAGGGATATCGTCGGTACAATGTAGCTCCGACTGTTTTGACATGTTTGGGTGAGAAATAGGACCATGCCTAGCATAAATGTACCCATTCGGATGCGTTGGAATAGTTAGTTTGGTCGCATCAGGAGCAAGACAAAAGTTACACCCGTTTGCAACTTTACACTGCCTCCTTTTGACGATTTTTGGGGAAACAGAAAACCTTTCACCACGGGCAAATGCCTCAGAGCTATAAAAAACCGAGAGAGGTTATTTTAGAGGCACTCTACGTGATCCCGTTACCTTAGACGGAATGTTTCTAAGTGACACGATTTTCGAGTAACATCTCGTCAAAGATTGTTGCCTTTTTGCACTTTGGACTCTTCAGGGATATCGTCGGTACAATGTAGCTCCGACTGTTTCGACATGTTTGGGTGAAAAATAGGACCATGCCTAGCATAAATGTACCCATTCAGATGCGTTGGAATAGTCAGTTTGGTCGCATCATGAGCAGGACACCAAAAATGCAAAAGTTGCTTTGTGCAACTTGACAACATTGACACTTTTTTGCAACATGACTCAAAGACTCAAACTGACCCCAAATGACTCAAAGCGACTTAAAATCACCTTGATTATAGAGGTCGAGGCACTCCTTATCATTCATTCATTATGAGCGCCTTGGGAGAATGGTATATAGTTCATCATCATGATTGGGCGCCCTGGATCCAGAGTGTTGGAGAGATCATCAAATGGTGTCTAGTAGGGTGAGTTATGAGTTTGGTTGCATCAGGAGCAGGACACCAAAAATGCATAACATGATGATGTAAAAATGTGTACATATGTGTAAAAATGTAGGAGGAAATAAAAAAAGACAAACCTTACAAATTAATGTGCATACTTACAACTCAATGTAATATAACTTTACAAAATCAATGTGAATACTTACAAATTAATCCAATGAACTATCTGGATCTGCTCTACTCTTTATTGTGTCAAGTATTGCTTCATGGTCAGACTCACACACCTTCCACAATATTTTGTTCAAAGGTCTACCCCGATACTTTATCAAATGAACATTGGATGCCACGACAAGGTTCGAGTAATGAAGAATCTTTCGATGCATGTCAAAGTCCTGAAATAGCCAAATATTAACACTCTTATGTGGGTACCTTCTAAGCCATGTTCCAATAATAACCACTGATCCTGTAGGGTATTCGATGTTTTCTCCATCTGTAACAGGGGCCTCCAATTTCTTTTTGGCCTCAACACAACGACATAAGTAATAATCTGTTCCCTCTTCATTATCTTCATCTGTAATAACTGCATATACATGTCCTACATTGATATGTGTAGCAAATTAGATGAAATTAGTCAACATTACAAAAACACTACAAAGTAAGATGACATTACCTGGTTGAACTAGATGAAATTAGATGCATATATGTGCCCTATATTACCTGGTTGAACTAAATCTGATATGTGGTCAAAGTCAACTGACGATTCCATCTGTGTTAGTTCCAGTGCCGTCGAGGGTTGATACGTGTCAAGTGGGCTAAGATAACTTAACTGCCATTCATCAACCCACTCCTTTGACTCGCACTCATCCTAGACTTGAATTGTATAGGAAGAACAAAAGCATGACATCTTTCGTGTATGGATACTCCATGAACCTGCAATTGAGCTTCTGAAAGAGTGCATCTCATTTGATCCTGTCAGTGTACAACAATCCTCATATGGTGCAATGTTAGTATCATCTATCAACCAAAAAAATCTACGAACTAAAGACTTACCTTCATTACCTAGACCCATGGAAGCATTACACCACTTGACAATCGATTTTGCATCTATCAACTTTGCATTGTCTTTATACTTTAACTCTTCTCGTGCTATGGCTCTTTTGATACACGCTCCTGCACCATCATGCTCCCCCTTTCCATGCCCGGCCTCACAAAAGTTCCACATATGTTGAATACCTGTAAAATTATGCCTCCTACTCAGCCAATAGAAATTCTGCGAGTTCTTGAATTGTGATGCACAATTATCCGACCATATGATATGCTGACTGAACGATATGCCCCTTCTAGCCAAATCATTGTAGAACACCTGAAAGCAACCTTGCACGAACTCCGTAGAATGCGTACAATCATCACTAATATAGAAATGATACTCCCTTATGATCTTTCTGTCATCCTCTTTACTATCATTCGCATGAATGAATGCGATGTGCACAAATATAGAAACCTGTGTGGAGTTGTAATATTGTGATTGCACCTCACGCTGTGGCTGTAGACTGTAGTTCTCTACAAAGTCGACAACTAAAACAATGCTACCAACCGGAAATGTGTCCTTGCATAACTTGAATTGCAAGTCCAACCATCGAGCTCTATGGGCATGTCTTGCATACTCATACACTATGCTGTCACGAAATATAGGCATAAACTGATACACTAGAATCTTTTCAATAACTAATTCACACCTCTTTGCTTCTTTACCATCTTTTGTATTGTATGCCACTATTTTATACTTGCCAAACTCTACTAGTTCATTTCCAACCGCATGTGTTATTTCCATATGTTCACATATTGGCAAATGTTGCAAGCCACCGCAACGATGACATGTGCCATCCAAGCATAATTTCTTGTAGAATATTTGACCTTCCTCTCTTTCACATAAAATTCTTGATATGAAGTCTCTTGAAGATGTTGGTGGGGCACATATGGCACAACCCTGCAAATCATTGTTAGTATGCATATCTAAACATATAGACCTATAAGCATCAAAATGGTTAGAAAATTCAATATGTAATCTACAACAACAAGTAGTGCATGTGTGATTTATCTTAACGTAGAAAGGTTTTAGCATTTCAAAATATCTTTGACAAATTTTAATTTAAGGATACTTCTCTAGAAATTTACCATAAAACTGTGTTTGAGTCTCATCCAAAAAATGCTTTGGATGTGGCTCGCGGTTCTGACTACCAATTCTCCTTCTTACCACATCCCTTTGATTCAGAGATACCCTTGTGTAATTCTTCCAAAAGTCTTCAATTAGTGATCTCAATGCTTCAACAATTGGTTTATCTTTTCGTGGTAGTCTCCCCGAGAATGCCCATAATTCATTGGCATTAGTGTCCTCAATTCTTTGGCGTCTTCCAATGGCTCTTGATAAAGTTTTCCTATTAATTCTCAATTCTTGACTTGTCTTTCTAATGAGACGAGCTTTCCTCGTTTGACTACTTACTATAGTCGATGTAATCACACGCCGTGTTGCATTACTATCTTTTGTGCGTGAGGTGTTACCCACACTCTCATACGCACTCATTAGATTCTTGACAATAGATTTTTCACTTGAAGCCTCTGATGTTCTCAACCCAAGAATCTTCATGATAGACCTATACTTTATACTTCGCATCATTTCAACGAATAGTTGACATCTTGCAGTCTCATTTAACTTTACAAAGAACAATCTCCAAATCTTATTAGCATATCTTCTACAAGTGCATTTTGGAATCTTACCTTCCATTGGCTGCAAAATATTCTCATCAATATCAATCAAATACTTTGGCTTTCTATGCAAAATTCTAGGTGGTGTCAAGTTAGGTAAATTCATCTCAACATTAGGAATTTCATCAATATTTAAATGAGATGGGTTAGATGGCATACCTTCGATCGAAGATGGAATAGATGACATACCTTGAGGTTGAGGTGGGAACGATGGCGTACCTCCTTCATCACATGTGAGTGATGATGTACTCTCAACTTGAGATGTGGTAGATGGTGTCCCTACATGTTGTCTTGCGGTAAAGGATGTGTCTCCAACTATGGTATTCAAATCTCTCGTACCACGAAGTTTTTGCATTCATTCTCTTTGTGCCGCCAATACCATATCTCTTTGTGATGGTTGTGGTTCCTCTTCAATTGGTATGTCTTCATTTATCGTGTCCAATTTCCTCTTCTCACGAAGTTCCCTCATAGCCATTGCTTTCTTTGCATTCTTAGCTTCTATCTCTTCCTGTGTTGGTTTAATTCTTGATCGTTTCCTCGGCATGACAGAGAATTTGTCTGTAGCATGATAAAGAGACCAATATTAGTTCCTAAGAAATGAATACATGATAATAGTGGGATTGTATTTTTTTTATGTTGTAAGGATTTATTCTTGTATAGTTTGACATCATGGTATGAACTAAGGTTTGTTTATTACACATAATTATTAAAGAGCCCAAGTGTAGAAAATATACATGGCATCATGTGAGATTGTAGGTTGCTTTCTCGATTGGGAATGTGTCTATTTTAAACATGTATGATAAAGCATGATAAAGTAATTCAATCCGAAATAAGGAAAATGTAAAGAACATGCATGTAAAGACTTGACATACCTAAAAAATGAAGATTTGAATGGAGAGAGTACCCAATTATGTAGTGTTTTTATCTTCTTGCATCAAACTCCTCAACAATTTGAGTTTTTCACCACTTGCTTCCTTTTCAATGTTAAATTCTTAAAATTGAATCACAATTAACATTGCAATACTACAAAAATTGAAACTTGAATAGATATATATCAAACTTGGTTTGAAAACTATGTTATTTCCTCCTTCTCAAGTTGGCAAAGTAGAAAAGGTGGTGGAAAGATCATGCAAAGGTGGTACAATGTGTCAAATGTGCATGTGAACTTCCCAATAGCATGAAAGCACTTCTTTTTTGTTAGAGCATGCGCAGAATCAGTAAGAAAATAGAGCATGTGGGCCAAGATCACGGGGGTAACCACTTTTTTACGGTTTCAGTAGAAAGACAAAACACAAGCGCGTTATAACGCGCTCGTGTTTTGTCCTGCTATAGATCCCTAAACCCTTAACTCTGATCCCTTGACCCTCAACCCTCAATGTCAAATCCTAATCCCTCAACCCTCAGCGTCAAATCCTAATCCCTCAACGTCAAATCCTAATCCGTCAACCCTCCAACCCTATCCCTAATCCTTACAACCCTCAACCCTTAAATCTGATCCATCAACCCTCAACATCAAACCCTAATCCCTCAACCCTCAACCCTAATCTGTCATCCGTCATCCCTCAACTCTAATCCCTCATTCCTAAACCCTAAATGCTATCCCTATTCCTAGACCCTCAACAGGCTCGATACTATACCTTAAACCCTAATCCCTCTACCATCGACACTCTTATTTAACCCTAATCCCTTGACCATTAACCCTATCCCTCAACCTCAACCCTCAACCCTCAACTCTCAACATTAAACCCTAATTCATCAACCCTAAACCCTAATCCCTCAAACCTAAACCCTATCCCTAAACCATCAACCCTCAACACTATACCTTAAACCCTAATCCCTCAACCCTAACCCTAAACCTTGTCCCTAAACCCTAATCCCTCAACCCTCAACCCTAATCTGTCATCCATCATCCCTCAACTCTAATCCCTCATTCCTAAACCCTAAACGCTATCCCTATTCCTAGAACCTCAACAGGCTCGATACTATACTTTAAACCCTAATACCTCTACCATCGACACTCTTATTTAACCCTAATCCCTTGACCATTAACCCTATCCCTCAACCTCAACCCTTAACCCTCAACCCTCAACCCTCAACTCTCAACATTAAACCCTAATTCATCAACCCTAAACCCTAATCCCTCAAACCTAAACCCTATCCCTAAACCATCAACCCTTAACACTATACCTTAAACCCTAATCCCTCAACCCTCAACCCTAAACCTTATCCCTAAACCCTAATCCCTCAACCCTCAACCCTAATCCCTCATCCCTCAACTCTAATCCCTCATCCCTAAACCCTAAATGCTATCCCTATTCCTAAACCCTCAACAGACTCGATACTATACCTTAAACTCTAATCCCTTATCCCTAAACCCTCCAACCCTATCCCTAATCCTTATACCCTCCACACTCTACTTTAACCCTAATTCCTCGACCCTCAACCCTATCCCTAAACCCTTGACCCTCAAACCTCAACCCTCAACCCTCAACATCAAACCCTAATCCCTCAACCCTTAACTCTGATCCCTCGACCTTCAACCTTGATCCTAAACCCTAAACCCTCAACGCCAAATTCTAATCCCTCAACCCTATCCCTAAACCCTCAACCCTCAATGTCAAATCCTAATCCCTCAACCCTTAGCGTCAAATCCTAATCCCTCAATGTCAAATCCTAATCCCTCAACGTCAAATCCTAATCCGTCAACCCTCCAACCCTATCCCTAATCCTTACAACCCTCAACCCTTAAATCTGATCCATCAACCCTCAACACTATACCTTAAACCCTAATCCCTTCAACCTCAACCCTATCCCTAAACCCTTAACCCTCGAACCTCAGCCTTTGACGTCAAACCCTAATCCCTCAACCCTTAACTCTGATCCCTCATCTCTCAACCCTAACCCTAAACCCTCAACCCTTAACATCAAACCCTAATCCCTCAACCCTCAACCCTAATATGTCATCTGTCATCCCTCAACTCTAATCCCTCATTCCTAAACCCTAAATGCTATCCCTATTCCTAGACCCTCAACAGGCTCAATACTATACCTTAAACCCTAATCCCTCTACCATCGACACTCTTATTTAACCCTAATCCCTTGACCATTAACCCTATCCCTCAACCTCAACCCTCAACCCTCAACTCTCAACATTAAACCCTAATTCATCAACCCTAAACCCTAATCCCTCAAACCTAAACCCTATCCCTAAACCATCAACCCTCAACACTATACCTTAAACCCTAATCCCTCAACCCTAACCCTAAACCTTGTCCCTAAACCCTAATCCCTCAACCCTCAACCTTAATCTGTCATCCGTCATTCCTCAACTCTAATCCCTCATTCCTAAACCCTAAACACTATCCCTATTCCTAGAACCTCAACAGGCTCGATACTATACTTTAAACCCTAATCCCTCTACCATCGACACTCTTATTTAACCCTAATCCCTTGACCATTAACCCTATCCCTCAACCTCAACCCTCAACCCTCAACCCTCAACCCTCAACTCTCAACATTAAACCCTAATTCATCAACCCTAAACCCTAATCCCTCAAACCTAAACCCTATCCCTAAACCATCAACCCTCAACACTATACCTTAAACCCTAATCCCTCAACCCTCAACCCTAAACCTTATCCCTAAACCCTAATCCCTCAACCCTCAACCCTAATCCCTCATCCCTCAACTCTAATCCCTCATCCCTAAACCCTAAATGCTATCCCTATTCCTAAACCCTCAACAGACTCGATACTACACCTTAAACTCTAATCCCTTATCCCTAAACCCTCCAACCCTATCCCTAATCCTTATACCCTCCACACTCTACTTTAACCCTAATTCCTCGACCCTCAACCCTATCCCTAAACCCTTGACCCTCAAACCTCAACCCTAAACCCTCAACATCAAACCCTAATCCCTCAACCCTTAACTTTGATCCCTCGACCTTCAACCCTGATCCTAAGCCCTAAACCCTCAACGCCAAATTCTAATCTCTCAACCCTTCACTCTAATCCCTCAACCCTAAACCCTATCCCTAAACCCTCAACACTATACCTTAAACCCTAATCCCTCAACCCTAACCCTAAACCTTGTCCCTAAACCCTAATCCCTCAACCCTCAACCCTAATCTGTCATCCGTCATCCCTCAACTCTAATCCCTCATTCCTAAACCCTAAACGCTATCCCTATTCCTAGAACCTCAACAGGCTCGATACTATACTTTAAACCCTAATCCCTCTACCATCGACACTCTTATTTAACCCTAATCCCTTGACCATTAACCCTATCCCTCAACCTTAACCCTCAACCCTCAACCCTCAACCCTCAACTCTCAACATTAAACCCTAATTCATCAACCCTAAACCCTAATCCCTCAAACCTAAACCCTATCCCTAAACCATCAACCCTCAACACTATACCTTAAACCCTAATCCCTCAACCCTCAACCTTATCCCTAAACCCTAATCCCTCAACCCTCAACCCTAATCCCTCATCCCTCAACTCTAATCCCTCATCCCTAAACCCTAAATGCTATCCCTATTCCTAAACCCTCAACAGACTCGATACTATACCTTAAACTCTAATCCCTTATCCCTAAACCCTCCAACCCTATCCCTAATCCTTATTCCCTCCACACTCTACTGTAACCCTAATTCCTCGACCCTCAACCCTATCCCTAAACCCTTGACCCTCGAACCTCAACCCTCAACCCTCAACATCAAACCCTAATCCCTCAACCCTTAACTCTGATCCCTCAACCTTCAACCCTGATCCTAAACCCTAAACCCTCAACGCCAAATTCTAATCCCTCAACCCTTCACTCTAATCCCTCAACCCTAAACCCTATCCCTAAACCCTAACCCTAAACCTTGTCCCTAAACCCTAATCCCTCAACCCTCAACCCTAATCTGTCATCCGTCATCCCTCAACTCTAATCCCTCATTCCTAAACCCTAAACGCTATCCCTATTCCTAGACCCTCAACAGGCTCAATACTATACCTTAAACCCTAATCCCTCTACCATCGACACTCTTATTTAACCCTAATCCCTTGACCATTAACCCTATCCGTCAACCTCAACCCTCAACCCTCAACCCTCAACTCTCAACATTAAACCCTAATTCATCAACACTAAACCCTAATCCCTCAAACCTAAACCCTATTCCTAAACCATCAACCCTCAACACTATACCTTAAACCCTAATCCCTCAACCCTCAACCCTAAACCTTATCCCTAAACCCTAATCCCTCAACCCTCAACCCTAATCCCTCATCCCTCAACTCTAATCCCTCATCCCTAAACCCTAAATGCTATCCCTATTCCTAAACCCTCAACAGACTCGATACTATACCTTAAACTCTAATCTCTTATCCCTAAACCCTCCAACCCTATCCCTAATCCTTACACCCTCCACACTCTACTTTAACCCTAATCCCTTCAACCTCAACCCTATCCCTAAACCCTTGACCCTCGAACCTCAACCCTCAACCCTCGACGTCAAACCCTATTCCCTCAACCCTTAACTCCGATCCCTCATCTCTCAACCCTAACCCTAAACCCTAAACCCTCAACCCTAAACCCTATCCCTAAACCCTCAACACTATACCTTAAACCCTAATCCCTCAGCCCTCAACCCTAAACCTTATCCCTAAACCCTAATCCCTCAACCCTCAACCCTAATCTATCATCCCCCAACTCTAATCCTTCATCCCTAAACCATAAATGCTATCCCTATTCCTACACCCTCAACAGAATCGATACTATACCTTAAACCCTAATCCCTTATCCCTAAACCCTCCAACCCTATCCCTAATCCTTATACCCTACACAGTCTACTTTAACCCTAATTCCTCGACCCTCAACCCTATCCCTAAACCCTTGACCCTCGAACCTCAACCCTCAACCCTCAACGTCAAACCATAATCCCTCAACCCTTAACTCTGATCCCTTGACCCTCAACACTATACCTTAAACCCTAATCCATATCCCTCAACCCTTAACCCTTAAAACTTAAACCCTATCCCTACACCCTCCAAACTTGACACTATATCTTAAGCCTTAAACCCTCATCCCTAAAGCCTTAACCCTCAATCCTTAAACCTTCAACCCTAAACCCTATCCCTAATCCCTCTACCCTCGACACTCTAACCCTAACCTCGACATTAAATGCTAATCCGTCAACCCTCAACCCTAATCCTCAACCCTCAACTCTCAACCCTCAACACTATACCTTAAACCCTAATCCCTCAACCCTCAACCCTAAACCTTATCCCTAAACCCTAATCCCTCAACCCTCAACCCTAATCCCTCATCCCTCAACTCTAATCCCTCATCCCTAAACCCTAAATGCTATCCCTATTCCTAAACCCTCAACAGACTTGATACTATACCTTAAACTCTAATCTCTTATCCCTAAACCCTCCAACCCTATCCCTAATCCTTACACCCTCCACACTCTACTTTAACCCTAATCCCTCGACCCTAAACCCTATCCCTAAACCCTTGACCCTTGAACCTCAACCCTCAACCCTTAATGTCAAACCCTAATCCCTCAACCCTTAACTTTGATCCCTCAACCCTCAACCGTAATTTGTCAACCCTCATCCCTAAACCTTAAACGCTATCCCTATTCCTAGACCCTCAACGGGCTTGATACTATACCTTAAACGCTAATACCTTATCCGTAAACCTTCCAACCCTATCCCTTATGCCTTAACCCTCATGATTAATAGCCTTGAATGTAAAAAAAAATTGAGTGGGACATAACGCGAGCGCGTTATAACGCGCTCGCGTTATGTCAAACATGGCAAAAGACAGACTTGCGGGAAAGAAAAATGCAAGGCAAAACATAATGTGAGCGTGTTATAACGCGCTCGCGTTATTTCTTGCTTTGGGAATCCCAAGCCTTGGGCTTAGGATTTGCTTTGGATTTCCAACCCAAAGGCTTGGAGTGCCTTATGAACAGTCACAGACGTGTTTTTCTGTATTCTTCAAAATTTCACATAATTTCGTTCGTGCTAACCCTCAGATTTGCACATGTTTCAAGGTTGAACAAATCGAACACATGGGTAATGTTAGGCTTTCTCTTAGCTATTTGACGATGTGATTTTTTTCACATTTTAACAATGTTAAGCCTTTCATCTTTAATTTCTTTTGTTTGTGTCCATTTTTATGCAAAAACCACTGTTTGGTCTTTTTTTCATTGTAAAATAACTATTCATTCAAATTTCAAAAAAATTACATATTTAGAAACTAGACTCCATTCTACAAATATTAAAAAAATAAAAAAATGATTTTCAATTAGTTTTCAAAATTTATAGGGGTAGCACGGCCAAAATTCTATTTTTTAGGATGTGTCCACTTTAAAAATTAGTAAAAAATCAAATATTCATCAAAAAATTATCAGAAAAATCGGGCATAAACTACATGCTATTAGCTAATTTCTCACTGAAGCGATTTTAAAAATACCAAAAAAAAGTTGACCTTTTGAGGGAGCCACAAAACATGCTATGTTATGTTTTTTTGACAGAAACAACACCAATTTCTGTGGCTCCCTCTTTTGAACCCCTTAATCTATGCCATTTTCAAAACAAAATAGTAGTTTAGAAAGTAGACTCGGAGCACTACGAACATTGTTTTGGTTGCATCTCTAAATTTTGAGTGTAACTATGCTCAATTTCTCATCCAAGGCCAGTATTTCCTGATTTCAGAAAAAAAGTGGCCACTTAAGACCCCTTTTTGGCCCCCCATCTTCTTGCACTTACCCCCTTATTAATATTAATATATTTATATTTATCTTTTGGGTAGTGACCAACCACCATCCATGATAAGTGGAGTGGAGGCTAAGTAGAAGCTTATCATGAGCTTCAACTTTGTTGCCACATCATGATGGAGTTGGTGGACTGTAGGGAACCCTGTGAGGTGGCGGAGGATTTTGAAACTATTTCTTACCACTACCCATAGAAAAGGGTGACAAATCTTACTAGTAGGTAGTTAACGCATGCAAGAGTATGCATAGGGTATCATTTTTTATACATGTTTTGTGGTGTTCATTATTGAAGAACAAGAAGTTCAAAAAGGGGACAACAAGAAAAAGAATTTCTACAAAAGTAGCATGGGGTTGGTGCATGTAGCTCGTGGATAGAGCCACCAATAAGCACACAAGAATTATCCTCGGAGGGCCAAACTCAACTGTATATTTTATAGATAGGTATGGATCTTGTTTACATGAATTAAACTTGAACTTAGCAACGTGAGTAGATATCTCTACTATTATTTTAATGGTGTTGATTGTGTTATTATCACATACAGCTGTGTATTACTGTGTAATCATTAAGAGGTCGTCAAGGCCATAGTTGTTACCACTGAGTAATCATTATGAGGCCATCAAGGCCATTGTGGATACCACTATGTTATTATTTGAAATCATTGCTAAAACCTATCACTCAGCTAAGGCCATGAGGCCGACACCAAACATAGTTGTTGCTTGCAAAACTTTTGAATGCTGATATGGCAAGGTCTGTAGACCACATGATATACATCTTGATACTCTCTTTGTCTATTATTCAAGTTGTATGTGTTCAAACCAAAGTAGTATTGAATAATAATGATTGTCTAAGTGTATAAAGAGAATTATTATGGGTGTAGACTAAGAGCAGTGCTCAGACCATAATAACTTTATTGATAATATTTAAGCCTCGACTGTGCTTAAGGCACTTAGTCTATCAGTCAAGGGTATTGTGAATAATAGTGCTTGACTGTTATGAAAGATATTATGCTATCTGTGGTGTAACCTATGTATATAAAAGGGTATTATGACTCCACTTTGTTGAAGGAGAAATGGTAATAGGTAACTAATATTGTTACCCAGACAGTTTTAAATGCATGCCTTGTTTTCAGAGAAGTAAAACCTCTTTTGATGTTTATTTTATTATGGGAACAAATACAATGTCTAGCGTGAAACTCTTGTGTTTAAATGTATATGAATGCCACCCCTTTTTGAATGGAAATACTTCATGAATGAAGTGTAGGGTATCAAGAATTCATGTAGATTCTTTGAGTTAGGGTCTATTCAAGAGGACTGACCCATTAGACTATTATAATATGAGTCTTGTTTATTTGAATTAGAATGTAAACCTTGTGACAAGGTAAACGTGAAATCTTGAACCTACATAAGCTTGGAAAACGTGATTGTGCAATTATAATAAAGAAAGAATGGGAACAAGAGTGACATGGAGTCATAGGTTCCCTGTTGCAAAGGCAGCGTAACCATAGTGATTGTACTCTCGAAATTGGTGCAGGGGCACTAGGAGCTCAATTTTGGTATATTTTTGTATTTTTGGGTTTTTAGGTAGTAATGGATTTTAATGTCCAATAAGGTCATTTATGACCATTTTCAATGTATTTAATTCATTTTTTTGTGAGTTATGGGTCATTGGTTTGAAAGTTGTCAATGTTGCTGAAAGTTGTCAAAAGTTGCTAAAAATAGTTGTCATGCAACTTTGCAAGTGGCAAAAAATCAAAGAATTGTTACAAACCCAAAAAGGAAAAGTTTCAAATGGTAGGAAATGGTTGTAAATTCTTAAATACACCTTAAAAACACAGAGAGGTGGTGGTGAAGTTGATTTTTTGAAGTTTTGTTGAATGAAGCAAGACTTTTTTCCTATGTTTTTTTGAATGTTACAGTCATTTTCTGCTATTTAGTATGGCCTGTACGGACTAAATGAGGGTCTAAAATTGATTGGATTTTGTTGGCATCTGAATCTACTTTATTTTTCTTCTAGTTGCATCAATTTTCATTAAGATTTGAGTTAGTTATTGCCTTTTTATTGAAAACTGGTCAAAACCCTACCTAGGGTAACCAGTGAGTAAAATAATGTAATAAATCAATCTTCCACCTCTGGGTAATCATCAAAATGGCTGGAAAGGTCTATAATAATTTTATGAATCATATTCTAGACATGCAGGGTCTCATGATGAAGTTTGCACGTGCCATGGTTCACCACAAAATCTAATATTTGCATGTATCAAACTGTAGAACAATAGGGACAAGGAGGAACAGTTGAATATAGAGCCTGATCTTGATTGTTTTTTTATGGCAGTGGTAGAGGGATATGTGAAGGGGTCTTATAGACTTGTACAAAAGGATTTTGGAACATCCTTGAAGGTTTATAAAGTTATTTTTATGACTGGCCCAAGAGGACTGATTGTTGATGACTGTGCCAAGTTGTAAACCCATAAGTTGGTGCATTGTTGAGTCATCCTTACAAGTTTTGATGCATGGTTGTTGATTAATGACTTTGAATCATGATGAGATGTCATTTTTAGGTCTTCATATGTTAGGGGTACCCTTTGGAAGTGAAAAAAAGTCATCCTTTGTGTAGATGCTAGTAGTTGCATTACTGAAATTAGGCCTAAAAGAAAGAGGGACAATCAATTTTAGCCTCGATCCATACAAAGAAACCCCTACCCATTTTTGGATATGTTTAGTAATGGCCAAAAGGGTATCCCAAATAGGTTTTATATTTTGAATATCAGGTCTGTAAAGAAAGTTATGGTCAAAAAGGTCATGTCAAAAGGCTACTAGGATCTAGGGGTGAAATATCAAGAAAGCATTAAGTTTCATGGTTTGTCCTTAAGTAAGTACTTCCTCTGCATCAAATTGGTTTTAGACCAAGGAAGATCAGTAAGAGGTGATAAATAAGTTGATTTGAAGTTAAGCCAAGATGCCTCCAAGGGTGAATGTGGAAAGAATAATCAGAGAAGTTAGAGACTCTCTGGCCCCAGAATTGAAAGCCATAAAGGAAAGCCTTGATGCAAGACTCACATCAGTTGAGACCAACCAGAGAAGAGGAGTAGTCACAGGAGATTTGAGTGACCAAGAAGAAGAAGAAGTGGGTGAAAATGCACCACAAGAAGAACTTGAAGAAGAAAGAGATATTGAAGAGAAGAGGTTGGAGAAATTGCTAAAGGCAAAGATCACATCATGGGATAGAATGGTAGCAAAATTGAAAGGCAAGTTCTTACCTAAAGACTATACAATTCAGTTGTACAAGAAACTTCAGAATTTGAAGTAAAAGGACATGGATGTGAAGACCTATATAGAGGAGTTCTACAAACTAAGCATCAGATAAAGTCACATGGAAGAAGATGCTGATAAAGTTGCAAGGTATTTGAATGGGATAAAATACAGTCTACAAGATGAGCTAAGTCTTTCAAGTCCAAGCACTATTGAAGAATGATATCAATTGGCCATAAAGGCTGAAGACAAGTTGAGAAGGAGACAAGAGAAGCAGAGTAGAGGTAGAGGAAGGACAAGTTTCAAAGGAAGAGGGACTTTTGCTGGTAGAGGACAGTCCCAAAGGTCTCAAGAAGAGACAAGTAACTTAGAAGAGAAAATTTCAGATTCAAGGGGCAACTTTAGAGGAAGAAGACCAAATTTTAGAGGCAGATTTGGCAATAGAGGAGGCTCAAGTGGATTCACTGGAAAGTGCTACAAATGCAATAAATTTACAGGCCATCAAGAATGGAAATGCCCTGAGTAGTCATCTACTTCTTTTAAACGTGAGAGGAGAAATCCGATTGCACAAGGTGGAGATGATGCTGAAAGTGTTAATTCCCCATCACAAAATACAGAACCAGAAGTTGGAGAGTCCTTATTGATGAAAAGAACCTTGATCAAAGTGCCCATGGAGAAAGAACCACCTCAAAGAAAGTCACTCTTCAAGGCTACATGCAAATGCCAAGGTAAATGTTGTAAAGTTGTTATTGATTTTGGTATTATTGACAATTTGGTTTTTGTTAAAATGGTAGAAAATTTAAAGTTGAAAAGATTGCCTCATGCCACTCCATACAAGGTGTCTTGGTTAAACAAAGGGCAACAAGTGTTGGTGAATGAACAATGTTGGGTAGAGTTTCAAATAGGGGGTTATAAGGACAAAGTCTTGTGTGATGTCATTCCAATGGATGTGTACCACATGTTACTTGGTAGACCATGGCAATATGATAGAAATGCCAAACATGATGGTAGAAAGAACACATATGTCATAGAGAAGGATGGAGTCTCATATACTCTAACATCTTTGAAGGATGAAGATAAAACACCACAAGTGGAACCCAATGTGATGTTAGTAGGAGAGAAGGAATTCATAAAGGCCATGGAAGAGGAGAATATGGGTTTTTCCATCATAGCCAAGCCTAGGTCTGTTATGACAGCAACAAAGTTTGATGATTTGCCTATGGAGGTCCAAGATTTGTTGAACAAGTATGTTAACATTGTGGTTGATGAACTCCCAAACTCCCTACCACCAATGAGGGATATTATCCATCATATTGACTTAATAACAGGGGCTAGCTTGCCTAATAAGGAAGCATATAAGATGACACCACAGTAGAATGAGGAGATTAAGAGACAAGTCCAAGAATTGCTTGATAAGGGGCTAATCAAAGAAAGCCTTAGTCCTTGTTCGGTTCTCGTTGTCCTAGCACCAAAGAAGGGAGGTGAATGGAGAATGTGCACTAATTCTAGGGTCATCAATAAGATTACAATCAAATATAGATTCCCATTCCACGAATAGAAGACTTGATGGACTGTCTAGGTGGAGCATGCTATTTTTCCAAAATAGACCTCGAGAGTGGGTATTACCAAATCAGGATTAGACTAGGGGATGAATAGAAGATAGCATTTAAGACAAATGAAGCGCTTTATGAGTGGATTGTAGTGTCTTTTGGTCTCTTAAATGCATCCAGTACCTTTATGAGGTTGATGAATGAAGTTCTCAAGCCTTTTATTGGTAAGTTTGTAGTGGTTTATCTTGATGACATTCTTGTTTTTAGTAAAACTAAGGAAGAGCATTTACATCATTTGGATTTGGTTTTAAGAAGATTGCATGAAGAGAAACTAATGATCAATTTGAAGAAATGTGAGTTTATGAAAATAGAGTTGGTTTATCTTGGTTTTGTGGTTACTAATGGCACCTTGAAGACGGATCCCAACAAGGTTGAAGCTATTCTATGTTGGCCCCTACCCAAATTAGTTGATGAGGTAAGCAGTTTCCATGGTTTGGCCACTTTTTATAGAAAATTTATTAAAGGTTTTAGTCATATTTGTGCTCCCATGCTTGATACTATAAAGGGGGAAAAGAGAAAGAAGTTTGTTTGGACTAGTGATGTTGAAAAGAGTTTTGCGTATTTGAAGAAAAGAGTAGCAGAGTAGCCCATATTAGCCTTACCAGATTTCAATAAGGTGTTTACTATAGAGTGTGATGCAAGTGGTTATGCCATAGGGGCAGTCTTAAGTCATCTTTAGTGAAAAACTCAATGAAACTAAGAAGAAATACTCTTCCCATGACCTAGAGATGTATGCCTTAGTTCAGTCCTTGAAAAAGTGGAGACACTACCTACTTCCCAAGGAGTTCATAGTCTTTACTGATAATCATGCTCTCCAATTTTTGAACAATCAAGACAAACTTAGTCATAGGCATGTTAAAATGGGTAGAATACTTGCAAGGTTACTGTTACTAAATTTTGTTCACACTAAATTTAGTTGGACCTAATTTGCAGTTGTTTCACAAGGAGTAAAAGAAAACTTTTAAGTTATTGCAATTAGTGAATATTTGATGTCTTGACAAGAGGAAACAATGATCAGTTGTCATGATAATCCAACAGTCCAATTAGGACTGTCAAACCATCATGATAAGTGAATGTCAATGTCAAGAAATCAAACAGTCAATGAGAGACAGTTGATCTAACTATTTTTTATCTTTCAAAGTTATAAGACAATTTGTTTTTTCAAATGATCATATTTGAAAGAAAGAAAGAAAGGTATTCATTTGAACTATCATTTCATATCATATTTGGAACATACATTCAGTTTCAGTTATTCTATCCTATGCATTGATTGAAAAGAAACATTACATAAATCAATTACATAAGGTAAATTAACTAATCATGTTTAAAAAAGGTGTTTAAATGTGTCCCACACAAGCCATGGGAGTGACTAAACTGAGCAATGTAGACATATGCAAGCTATAGATCTGATGATAAAAGGAAATGGAAAAGAACACATGAGAATATTAAATATCCATCATTGCCTTTTGTTTGAAGGTTGATGCCTTGTTGGTGATTGATCTTCATATCTTCATCTTTAGCTCCAGTCATGTCAGTGAACCTGCAAAAAAATTGGGGAAGGTCCTGTTAGAGCTCTAGATATTTAAGATTATCATATGCTTTTATCAAACAGACATATCAACTTGCAAACATCATGCATTTCATATGAAGGAATCAAATCAAACATCTGCAATAAATCAGATCATCATGAGAGAGATCAATCAACTTCATAAAGGTATGTTTTATGCTAAATTGTTTGTTCACTGTGTAGGTATAGGAAAAGTAATATTGCTGATTTGAAGACATTTAAAGCATGTGGAGAAAATGTGGCCCCAACAAGGGTAGAGCCCAACATGCTCAAATTGTACGCAGATATTCAATTGAACAGATAAATAATAGTTCTTACATCAATGTTCCTATTATGCCACAGATCATATCTCATCAGTGATCAAGTACAAAAGAAGTGCAGTTACATAGCTAGGGATTTGAAGGCTTGTAGTTAGGAAAAATCTAATTTTTGGCGTATTTTCTTCCCCTTTTCCCTGAGAGTAGCATTAGATTTAGTTTAATTCTCTAAGCCTTAAACTCTGAAAGAGGAACCAACCTCCTCTGGAGGTCTGATCTCTTCTGCAAGGTCCCACACCTTGAGATCAGTCCCATTGTGTCATTGGAATGCTTGAACAGGCTTCAAGTATGGTGCAATTCCACGTGATAACAGGAGTGCCACCTCAAAGTGAGACACCCCACTCCTCATATGAAGACAAAATATAAATAAATACAAATAAATGCAAACAATTAATAAATATGAACATTGGGAATGCTAGGTTGAACATTTTTCTATTCTCATGTGGGATTTAACCCACCACTGTCTATCCTCTTCCACCAAAAATCTCTTGATTCTCCACTCAATAATACACCTACACAACTATTAGCATAACCAACATGGAAATAAAAATTTTTCACAAGCATCTACTCATCATCTCTTCATGTGCACTCAACTACACCGCATCCACCAACACTTTCATGTCCTCCAAAGGACATACTACTACTGCACTCTCTCCATTAATTTGTTTCTTCATATCGTCCATGAGGAGGATCTCTTCTTCCACCTCAACAACTCCCTCATTTTTAAGCAACTCAGGGTCAATATATGCAACTCCTACTCCTTGTAGCATCCCAAAGTACACCTCATTCTCTTCTTCTTTACTTGGCATCTCATAAAAGTATTCCACATCATGTGCATTCCCATTCACTATTTCCACTTCCTCACCAACATCAATCTACACCAACTTCACATCTATACATGTCCTCCAAAGTACAAACCATTAATGTTGCTAAATGCATCAATTACTCCACCTTCTTCTTTTCTTCCTCCATTCCATCTATGTGACATTCAACATCATCTTCATCTTCATCTTCATCTTCATCTAACAATAAATCTTCTTCTATTGGATCAACAACTTGCATCTCCATTTCCTCCATCACCACTTTCTCCTCTTCTCTTGCTTTACCTTCCATAATACCTACAATATCATCTTTCCCTTACAATACACCAATTACAATTTCTTCTTCTACATTTGTATAGTTCTTCAAAATAAGTTTGCATTGTTCCTAGGCAAACTTCTCTTTCTCATTGCCTCTCAAGATAATTTTCTCCTCTCCACAATTATGTCTTAGGACTTGAAGCTCCATCAACCATAGTGCATGCATTTTGAGATGCACTATCTACTCCATCAACATGGAAACCATGTATTACCATTTTTTCACCTTTTCCTTTCCCTTTTATTGTCTCCTCTCTTGAAGATCTTTCCAACATACTACTACATAATCACACAATTTGTATGTGCAAAATCTACTTGCTTTGGGTCTTCAAATTTCTTCTCCAAAAATAAGTGCTCCAACTCTACTACCCATCTCATTAACTCTTCTAAGTTCTCTCCGCCCAAAAACAAAAAAATAATACTTTACAGTTTAGGTTCCTTACACTCCTCTTTCCCCTTCACCGAGATAACTCTTTGCACTTAAAGATCATCTAACATCTTAGACAATTCTCAATACATTCTATCAATTTTATCCCAACTAATTTCCTCTGAAGCCCTTTCTCTTTGCTCCATGAGTGCAAATCTCATAGACCTTTTCAAGACCACCTAGTCCTTTTTCTAGAAGAGATCTTCTCACTCAATCTCACACTCTCCAATACCAACAACTCACACACCTTGAGACAATGACCTCTCACTCACACGTGACTCACAACTAGTTTTCCTCTCAAAACAATTGCACATTCCCTCTAACCAACATTTCCACTAGAAGATGTAGACTCTTAGAACTCACTCTACCAACTTTCCACTTAGTGGAATAAGTTCCTACACCTTCTATTGAACACTCTTCCATTGGAGGCCACTTAAACACACTCTCATTTAGGACAACCCTCTCTTAAACCATTTTTCTCTCACTACCTTCTATACTTATAGAACTCTCGTACTTATATTAATGCCACTAAAACCTCACAACACACATCCCAACAAAAAAATCCTTCCTTGGTACCACTTGATGCCTTCCTTTCGTAGCTCTCTATATTTCCATGTGACTTCCTCACACCTCCAAAAAACCACTAGAACCTCTCAAGTCACCATCCATAAGCAAAACTTTTCTTTGATACCACGTTCTAATCTAGGCAAAGGGGTCCAATGAAGGATGACTCAACCTAGTAGCCTAACACATGCCTATCCATAATAGAAGACAAACAAAACAAATGCATTAATTTAAGAAATATGCCCATTAAAAGGCTTACAAGATGGTCACATGAACATTCAAATTACACAATTCAATAATGAACTAAATGACTATTTTCTTTCCTCTACTTGTATCAGCATAGTCAACCTCTTAGCTTAACTTCTCTCTTCTATATTCCTCTCTTTAAATAGGGAAGGAACTCCCTATCTAATCTAATTAGTCTAGCATCCTTTTTCCTAAAGTTAGCTCCATTATCCTCTTTCTCATGACCTTTTAAAGATCTTAGCTTTTGCTAACTCTCAATCTTTGCTTTTGTTAGCCAATTTAATCTTTCTATTTTCTTACTTCTAGGCCAATCAATTTCTTAGGGACTATACTCTAGTCAACCAACTCCTATGACTATCCTCTAGCTCTGACCAACACCCTATACAAACAAAAACCCCAAAAATATAGCAATGTAACAAGAAGATAAATGGTTTGCCTTCTAGTTGTTAGGTAACAACCAAGATTCTATAACCAACCAAAAAAAGAGATAACTATCATGTGACCAAGAACCATAATTGCTTGCTTTAGAAGCCTAGAATGAAAATGAATGCACATCCAAGGAAGGTAGATGATCATTACCATGTTAGAAAGATTACCCATGCTATAAAAGAATCACTCAAACAACTCACACAAGTGAATAAATGACTTTCCCACATGGATGATTGAGAAATGGATTTCAAGAAGAAAAAATAAAACCTCATAGCCTAGCAAATCATCTACCAATAGTTAGCAACAAAAGAAAATGTCTATCCAAAAGAATATCAACTAACCATACCAAGAAAAACAAATAGTCACAATAGGAAATAAGTGAGTAAATACCAAAATGCAATGGTTATATGCACTAATGTTGTCAAATATAGAAAAGACAATAACATGACCTCTTTTGAAAATTAATTAGTTAGGTGGAATAATGTTTGCAAACATAAAAATTGTCCTAGCTATGATTTGTCTCAAAAGACTCATAGCATGTTATCAAGTCACATGTAGTAGGATAAATAACACTTGTAGAAGCTCCCATATACATGAATCAACTTCCTATATGCCTATCGTAGCTCCCAGTTAACACTATAAATAGTCACCAAGATACCTATAGAACACTATAGAGTACCTGTAGCAACTCGTTTCACACACGTAATAACCTACTACATGCTTATAGCAACTTGTTATATGCCTATAACAATATGTTCCACACTTGTAGCCATATATAATATCCCTATGAGAAAGCATGTTTGACAAAAACCTTCTAGACAACATCAATTGAAACGAAAGATATTTGAGAACATAGTTTACTATTGATTTTGGTAATGCAAGATCACTCATGGACCTAGATGCTCCTATATCACTATCTATCTTATTGATCTTGTTGGGCTTCATAACACTATCAAGATACATGCCATTGATCCTACTCTATATGTGCTTATGCTCATGGATGCCACATTGGGTTTTTTATTATACTTTTCACAAGTGTTCTTGGTCATAGAGGCTTGCATCACTATTATGTTGATCCTACTTATCTTATTGATCCTAGCCTATATGTGCTTGTGCTCATGGTCACTACATTGGGCCTTTTATTATACTTTCACAAGTTTTTTTGGCCATTAAGGGCTACATCACCATTATTTTTTCCCATGCTAGGGGCAATGAACCCTTCTTTGGTTCTATCTCTAGTCCATTGTTATGCTTCTCACAATGTACTCTTCTAGTTATGATTGTTATACTTTAAAAATTGGATGATTATATGTGCTTGTACATGCTTATCATTTTTTATTGATTTACCACATGATTATGACTATGATTATCTCATGATCCATTCTATTATCAATCTATTATCAACTACTCATTATTATTGATGTATCTAACAAGATCTTCCTTCAAACAATTGCATCCAATGGAGGCACTCAATTGAAGGGGTACATACATGATCGGTAATGTTCTCATATTTGTATTGATTCTATCTTAGGAGTCAGAAGCTACTCAAGGAATCTTTTATCCCTTTTTTTCATGGGAGAACATATGTAAAAGAAAATGACATGGAAGGTGAATCTTTGTTCGTCATGGGCCATAGGCTTATCTATCTATTGCATTTACTTTATGCATGTTTAAGAATGCTACATACTTAGAGATGCATGATTCATACTTAGAGATTTACATGCAGCTCAAAGTTAGGCAAAAAATGTAATGATGAAAGATGCATCCTTTATGCATTTTCCATTTAGTTTTGTATCCAGTTTAGGGCAATGTCTAAATGCATTTATATAGCTACAAATGACACATTTTTTTGCATAGTTGGGCCCATGTACCTAGCCTTGTTTGCAATTAGCCCCATGCTTATCGCTTATCCCTATACTTATGTGCATGTGATCCCAGTCCAATTGGCTTATTTGCCTTATTTAGATAATTAATCTAATCACAATTCTGTTGGGAATTAAGGTGTCTCAACCTTTGCAAATTCCTAATGTTGTATTTATTTATCCCATGTTGAGTTGGCATAGTCAGCACCTTGTGTATATGCAGTAGGGTAAGTTTTGATGACTTTGGCAGCCGCGGTTTCCCCCTTGAATAATTAATGGGGGTTTAGGGGCAGCACCCCCAAGACAGGGTCAAGGGGCGTAGCCCCTTGCGGGGTCCAGGGGCAGCGCCCCTGGCGTGTTCCCTGTCACGGTACAGGGTGGGGTCAAGGGGTAGCACCCTCGTGGGGGCTCAGGGGCAACGCCCCTGAAACCTCAAATGATTTTTTAGTTAATGACAAGTGTCGGTGAGTATCTTTGCACGAGAGAAAGGCATCTTTGGGCGGTTAAAGGAGGTTATGACATGTAAGAGGAATATGATATTTTTAGTCAGTGTATGACAGATTCTCTTACAGTTGTAAGGTGCGTAAGAGCATCTGTTGTAACCTATCTTGGGACCAGGCGTCCACTTCGGGATGGGATGTTGGACAAGTGTCCTTAGGTGTGGGTTTTGGGGCATGAGTCCAAGATGGACGCCCATCTCTAGAAAGTTCCATATTCCCCTTCTAAACTCTATATAAACAGGTGCTTGGATGGGAGATAGACAACTTTGGTATGAGTACTGTTATGCTGCTGAAATATCTCCAGATTCGACATTCAAAGACTCCTGAAAGAGCATTGGCTCTGAAAATGTATTGTAATATGTTATTGTTTACTGTAATACATTTGAGCTGTGTTTTGGAGTGTGGGATTTTTCACCCGTAAGGGTTTTCCCCAAGTATATCTTGTCTCTCTCTCTTCTGACTACTTTCTATGTGTATGTGTATTGCTGCAATATCTCTGTTAGATGTTCTATGTTGCTGTAGTTGTAAGAATTAAATTGAATTTGCATACATCTCTCCTCATTAGATTAGTGTAGGAAGCGATTTTCGCACACCTAGCTTCCTTTCAAATTCATAATCCAATCCTACTAGACATTGATCCAACTTGGCTATCTGACCAAGGTCATGTCCATAGGTGCAAGGTTGTCCTTGTAGTTGTGAACTTGAACACTTAAATGAAAATTCAAAAGCAAAAATTTTAGCCAACTAGCCCCATCTTACAGTTTGGTCTTAGGTTGACTTTGTAGAAATCTTCACAATTAGTTGTTACATTTATGTATAAAAAGACATTCATTGCATTCATTCTAATCATAAAACATCCATAAGATCATCTTCCATTTGAAGAATAATTCAAGAATCTCTCAGTACAATGATATTCAAGAACTATCTTTCACATTTGTCATATTTGATCACACTCATCCTAGCATGTGTGCATGCCTAAAGCTTGTTGTCTATCAAATGCATTTTTGGATACCACCAACTTGATATAGAAATCCTTAGATTGTGACAGAAATTGTCGTTGTCTAGCAATATGTTTTCCAAAAGTTCACCGGGCAAAATCCATAGATCATCAAGGTCAATTTCACAGACACAAAGTGAGTTCATAGGCATGAACTAGATCTAGAACTATGAAGGTGATTTGATATAGAACAAAAAGAAATATTTTGATTCTGATCCTAATATATGATTGCCTATGGTGTCTACAAATTATGAAGTGCATAAATATCACTATCTTCCTCAATTGATACAATCTTAAGTTACAAAGCTAAACAACCTCTCCCTTTAATAATTACTTTTTATGACATAATTATATTTACTATCTAATATGATCCAATCTATTCCACTTCAAAGAAACATCAATTTAATTTTAATTAAAATTAATTAACCTAGATTAAGCCCTAGAAAGCATATTTTCCTTTTCACTATTAAGGAAGATTTAAATGTCGTCATACTACCATCAAATGTCACTCTTGCGGCCAGAGGCCTCTAATCTCTGCCCCATTTCTACAGCACACACTTCCTCAATAATAAGACATCCCCAACACACTACTTCGATTCTCCTCCAAAAGAGCCCCGTTTCTACAGCACACACTTCCTCAATAATAAGACATCCCCAACACACTACTTCGATTCTCCTCCAAAAGAAACAAGACCAAAATCAAACCTGTTAACAGGTACCTAGCTAGGTATACATAATTAAAATTGTCAAAAAGCAGAAAATTCTCTTGCCCCAAAACGTTCATTTACGATTGCCATCAAGATTTTCTAGAACAACTTATTAAATTAAGACTAAAAAAATACATTGTGTAGGTTACAGAGATCTGGCAAGGCATGCATAAACAAGGAAATCAACAATTCCTTCCACGATTGCGAAGGCCTCAATGGAAAATAGAGGCGAAAACAGCAATGAGTGATCCGACAAGAGCGGCAGGCACAGATGGCATCATCGCCATTGAGGCAGCGCCCGTCACCAGTGATGGACTCGGTGCTTCTGCCTCCTCTGCACCGTATACCGTGGCTATCATCATCATCATTACACCCAACATTGCTACACATCTGAACTTATCTGCTCCTGTCATTTTCACACTGTAACTTACTGATAACAAATACCCAAACAACAAAAGAAAAGAATTGTTGTTGCTACACAGGTCTAGAAGCTGCAAGGTTAGAAAGAATGGGAGTTATTTAGCAGAGGAACACACAACAGAACAAAGGCCAATGATTGAGAAAAAGACTATGGTGTTGGGGGTGCTTGGGGGTATGGGATATTTATACAACTTTACTTGACCTGCCTCCTCCATCAATGACACCAACCAATGTAGCTTCTTGCTGGAATGGGTCCCACAGAGGTGGCTGTCATTCCAATTTATTCTATGCAGGGGTCCCATAATGAAGTTAATCAGTGAGAAGAGGGAATCTTCTTCATGGAAAGTACCTAGAGCGGCCTGTTTTAGGAGGAAAATGGAACAGATTGAAGAGGGAGTTTAAGGTCTGTCTTCACATTTAGGACAAGAATTTGAGGAGTTTTGATGTCCAGTAGTAACTAGTATACAGTAAGAATATTAATATAATTTTTAAAACAATAATATGAGTTAACAGGCTGTAGTTTGAAGGATGTGCTGATAGTCTATCATGTCATGGGGCCATCTTTCAGAAATGACAAACTTTGTTTCATTGTTATTAAAGTTATTTTTTTCAATGCCGTGCTGTATGCACTGATAGAAACAGCTCTACTTGAAAAATATCACGCAAGCTTTGACAAGAAAGCGCATAAAGAAATGGGTACACATGATTCCTTCACAATCTAAGCTAGGGTATCATCCCTCAACCAGCCAGTGTGATGTTAAAGAGAGATGGGATATTTGTTTGAAATGTATAGTTAGTTGGCCGGATAAACTTGGGAAGAGTGTTCACCTAGGAAAATATCTCCTCAACGACAAAGGAGGATCAAAAAGTGATACAAAGAATGATTGATTGGAATTTGTGTGTAATCGTGAAATTTGTGTATTTATGTCATTTTCTATTTAGTTTTATGTCTATTTCTAGAGAATGGCTTAATAAATTTACTTACTAAGTAATTTTATATGAAGTTAGGCCCCTTCTCCCATACTTTTATTCATCTATTTACAAACATTCTTCTATACCTATCTCCCACCTTATCCATATAGACATACATTCTAGTATAGTCATCCAAATTATGCATTTATTATGCTTATGCACACACCTATCTCTATGCATTTTGTTATCCACTTGATTTGACCATTTGCATACCGTAGGTCATTTCTATGGTAGCAAGATTGACCCCGCGATTGTAGCTTTGACTTGTGAATTTTTAAAATTCAAATTCAAATTTTTACCCATTGTCATCTACTCTTTTCATACTTTGGTCAAACTAAACACACATTTACATGATTTATAACTATGTACTTGTATTTAAAGGCATTCAATTGCACTCATTTTCATTCTTAGATAGCATTTAATCTTATACACATTTACAAAAGGATAATGTTAAGAATATTTGGATTAGAGTACTTAAAAAGAACCTAGTTTTGTACCACATCACTCTAGAGCATTTGCATGACTAAAATTTGTTGTTTTCGATCCTTTGCACAAGTTTTCTAAGGGTTGACATAGGAGAACATGTCTCCTAGTGATACACCAATATCCCTTCAAAGATATTCTAAATAACACTAGTCTTCAATGTAGAGAAAAAGACAAAGAAAGAGTCAAATTGGGTGAATCAAAGAGCATAAGTACACATTTAGCAAGATTAGATCCATGTGGAAAAGGTTGAATTCATGGGCACAAAAACAACCTCGAGGCATGCATGTGACCCCAAACAAAGCATAGGTCTTGCACGAAACTTGAGGCATTGCATGGAAGAGAGGTATCATTTAGGATAGTCTAGTTTCCAAAATGTTCATCAAAGGCATACATTCTTTAGTCATCAGGATGAGTACCCATATCTACTTTGCACATATTTTCTTAGAATAACAATTAATTCAAAATTGCATTAGCCCAAATATCATAATTAATTAATCTTGGTTAATTTGTACTCAATTGTAAGCATTACATTGGATTAGCTTAGATTGAGTATAGGAAAGTGTTATTTTCCTTTTACATTTTTGGAGAACTTGTCCACTCTTACACGATCTAATTCCTCCTAGGGGTTTTCATCAATATAATGGTTTTCAGATCTGTAATTGAAAAAAAATTACATCTTATTTTTAGATTTGATCCTCCTATCATCCTTATACTTCATTTATACATTCTTATTCTAGGGTGGTGTGCTTATTCATATATACTATCTTTCAACAACCTTGCCCAACCTTGCATTCACTTTAGGGTTTACATTTTACATCTGTTTCAAATCTAATTTATGACTAATGTTTTGATCTACAATAGATTGTATTTCATTTCCAAGGATCATTAGTTACTCTTATTAGGGTTTGGGCCTTTAGTGCATATTTTGTGAACCCTAACCTACCCACCCTTAGATAGAGCTCCATTTTTTCATATCACTAACTCTCATGGTCCTCTATCCTTGGCATATATGCATGCTTCACTTATTGATTTTGACGTGATTACATGCTTTCTGACATGTCATCCATTTGTCCTTTATTCATTTATGACATTCTATTACACAAATAGGATAGAAGCATTATATTACCACATATGTTCATTTTATTCATTTAAGAATTTGATCATTACTTTCCCTTCTCTATTATACACCCTTATTTTTCTCCTCCATGATTACCGTTTGTTGCATATCTCTTCTATGGAGATTGATAGTAGTGTTCTTAATTCTAGTTGTATTCTACCTTTGAGCAGGTGCTTTCCTTCACATGATTCAACTCAATATATATCTATACTTTCCCTCCATTTCTATGAATGATACATTATGTAATGAGGATAGACTTACTTCACCTACTCATAATAATGTTGTGTTGGGATTAAGGTGCCATTAACCTTGTAAATCCTTGTATTATTTAATCCCATTATTATTGTTTGTAATTACCCATAAGGGATGAAATGGTTTCATCAGCAGTAGTAAAATATATTAACTGCTCATGGTAATTATGGAGTTATTGTGCCAGTAATTTCTAGAGTTACCAGTGGTAGTTATGAGATAATATTTACTGATGGTTATTGTGAAAAGATAAAGTAAATGAGGGTAGGGACCACATTGGAGGAATCTACTATTTTTGGCTTGTATTACATCTGTCATAAGGTTAAGATGTTGTAAGAGAATCTATGACAGCTGTAAATTGTCATAAGATTCTATCACAATATGACATCCTATGACAAGTATTTATGAGTTGTAAGTTGTCATTCTTTGCCTTGAGCATTTAATTTTGCATGGTTGACTATTGACAAGTGGCATGGACATGTAAGAGGTCATTTAATGTTTCATGTTGGAGTTTTCAAGGAGAGAGAAAGTGGACACCTAGTTTGAGGAGTGTAAAAGCTCTATAAAATAAGTACCTTGCATGTGTTATGTATCTCATAAGTTTTGTACATAGGTTCTGCCATATTGAAGATTGAAGAGACAAAGGAAGTGCATGTATTGTAGTTTAGATTTGAAGATAATACAACTTGAAGCCTCTTTTCTTGGTGGAGATTTTTTACCCGAAGGGGTTTTTTGCACGTTCATTTATTCTATAGTGTTATTTCCTTTGTTGTGGGTTTTGATTCTATTCTCTATCTCCATAGTTTTTACATTGTTAAAGATCATAAATCTTAGTTAAATAATATTTCCACTCATAGTTGTTGTCTTCATTTTTAACATGTTGCACCTTATGATAATAATCTTTCTACATGTCATGACAATTCTACTATTCATTTGACTTGTGGTTCTTCATGTCTTCTATCTCACACTAAGCCTAGCTCCATTCCTACCTTTGATGTCTTAATTATACCTCAGAATCCTCCTACAAATAGGCATGCAACTATGGGCTATAATATACATGGTCAATATAAAAATACCTCATCGACATCTCTTTGGCATTTAATATATGTTCCTCAAAAGTAGATAAGAACATCTTAAAGGACATCCTAGAGAAAATAATGGTTTCATCTACTATTTCTCCTAAAGAGAGAGTTTCATTATTACAATCAATATTCCAAAATAAAGTTCAAATCATATTCACACTTAATGAGTTACCACCTCCACATATGATTTAAGAGTATATGCCATTTTACATTGTGGTTAGGTATGGGGACATTATAGTAAAATGAGTATTAGTGGACAATAGATCTAGATTGAATATTTGTAGCAAGTATTTTCTTAGTGTGATCCAAGTTAACTACTCTAATCTCTCAAAATCCAAGATAACTGTTAAAGGGTTTGACAATGTCATACAAGAATCCCTTGGTTACATCAATTTTCTTACCATTTTAGGGTATGTTTCTCTTAACACTACTTTTCATGTGATGATTTGAGCATTAGTGTATAATATTATTTTATGGCATCCATGGATCCATGCAATAGGTGTTTTCCCATCTAGACTTTATGATAAAATCAAGTTTATCCATCATAACTGTAAGCAATGTGTAGTGACAATTGATGACAACCCATATAAGTTTTTCCAAATTGTCAAAAAGGATAAAATGATGATATCTCCAAATTTATCTTAATCATGTCCATAATGCCTCTAAAATCTTCTTTCAATCCATCCATACAACATTTTGATTAGGATGATGATTGGGGCTCCCTTGATTTCAAATCATAAAATCACATGATGATCAAGCTTCTTCACCTTTGCTTCTATATCTCAATATACATGAAAAATCATATTTGGCTTCTCACATGGATACTCATTCTAGTGAAGGTGATACCTCTCATGGATCCAAAATAGTTGTTGTTATAAACATTGTTTGTCTTCATCAAAGTTGCCTAGTCATTACAGAAAGGGATATAACATTTTACAAAAGCTTGGTTATAATGGAAAAATATTAGGTTTGAACCAACAAGACATTAGCAAACCTGTCAAAATCGCTTAAATGAATACCACTAAGGGAATAAGATATTCATGCACTATTAGTAGTGATGTTTATTTACCTTGAGTTTATCTGATTTGGTCTCTGATGGTTGTATGGACACATTCCCTCCTCTAGATACTTTTACAAATGATGAATCATTAGTCAAATAGTTAGGAGTATATGGTGACCTACCTACATATCATCATGATAGGGGATTGTTGCATGTATTTGAGATAAATTCATATTTTAGGGAGGATTTTCCTTTGATAGATGATTCTCTTGATACCTTACCCACACAACCCTTAATTAAAGATTGCAACACCTTCACAATTGATATTACATACATTTTGGAACAAATCAAAATGATAAAGAAAAATTATAAAAAAAGGAGATTTTATAAGCTAATATGAGCAATGTGACATAAACATACTATTAAAATAATTTGGAGATGTTTTTGTGTGGTCATAGAAAGACATGCTAAGCATTCATAGAAATATCATAATGCATAACATTATCTTAGAGCCTGATGCAAAACTTCTTAATTAAAAGATCAGGAAGATGCATCCTAAAATTACTTTAATGGTTAAATAGGATTAGAAAAGATGCTAAAGGATGGATTTATAATACCAATAGATTATTGACCTTGGATCTCTAATATGGTTACTACTACTAAACTTAATGACCACATTAAAATCTGTATGAAATTTGGATATCTAAACAAAGCTTCTCCTAAGAATGATTTCCCTCTAACCAACATTGATATGATTGTAGATTCAACCCTTGGGCAGGAAATGTTATCTTTTATAGATGGGTTTTCAATCTATAATCAAATCATGATAAATACCCAATATCAACACAAAATGACTTTTACCACACCATGGGGTACATTCTTCTATGCCATCATGCCCTTTGGATTGAAAAACACATGAGGCACCTATCAATGGGTCATGGCATTGATCTTCCTATAATATAGAAAAAAGTGTTACCTTTAACTTCTAATCCTATATTAAATTAAATAAGCGTTGGGTTTAATAGAATGCTAATTTACTAGAAACTAAAATATAGAATTGACAAACTAAATTCAGAATTGTAAATAGTAGAAAAAAGGGAACCTAGAGTCGAAAGATGGAACTTTCTATCAAGGATGCCTATGTGATGTGCAAACATCATGCCACATGCTATTATCCATACAAACACTACAATAAAAAATATAGTAAAATACTCCTTTTCATCAAGATTTGTGCCCTGTTGCATAGTAGAAAGCAAGAACAACCAGAACAACGACCCATGTGATACCAAATGTTAAATAACTAATGAAATGATGAGATCTATGTATATCAAATGAAAGATAGAAATGGAAAGAAAAGGAGAAAACATTATCCGACCTCCATCTAATTGAATGCCTTCCAAATACTTGCAACCGAGGACAAGAAAAATGTTTGGGGATATTTGGGGGCTTGCCAAGAGAGGTCAAGCCCTTATGTTGGTCTTTTGACCTCCACAAATAGCCAATGAAAAAGAGATTGGAAAATAATGGCTGCTCCTTTCCTACATGCATCTAGAAATTAAGAGTAGTGATAATAAAATAAATCTATAAGTATTAGTCCTTAGTCTATGGGTAAGAACACCCTAGTGTGTGTGATAGGATAAAAGGGTGGTCCTGGACACTAAGAGATTTTCCAATAGAGAATAGAAATGTAATAGAGAGAGTGCAATAATATTACTCAAAATAGAAGCAAGAACTAAATTACTAGTACAAGATGTAGAAGACAAGAGGTGAGCTCTTTGGAGGAATCAACCATGATGCAACAATGTGAATCCTTGAGAGCTTCAACATTGGTAGAATTGTAGCATCATGGAGTCAATAGAAGTTGAGAAAGAGAGATTCAAAAATTAGTTTTTCATAAGGCCTGTGGGGAAGTTGAAGGGCCAGATTTGAGCACATGGAGCATTTTTCTAGCAGATGGGCATTACAACAAGTAGAAATAGGTAGCTTGGTTAGAAACTAACTTTTTTATTTTTGGGAGCTCATGCTTGGAACTAGTGCATCATATGGATGTCCATGAGTAACGCTAGTGTCCTAGAGAAATTGCTCAAAATTTAGCATGTGATCTCAAGTTAGCGGAAAGAATCAGATCGTGATGAAGATATAGCAATTTGGGGAAGGAAAAGGATAAGGCTGGGATAAAATGATCCCTAAAACATGCTAAGGGAATGGACACTGAAATAAACCCAAAACATAGTGTGAAGTTGTAAGGGTATACAATTTTCTATGTTACACCTCCATGATCTTATGCATAAAGTATTGAAAGGTTATGTGGATAATATCTTAGCAAAATCAAAACAATAGATATATCACCTTTAAGACTTGAGAATAATATTTGACTGTTTATGCTAATAAAATGTATAACTAGATCCATAGAAATAGGTCTTTGGTTTCGATAGTGGCTACATATTAGGATTCATCATATACTAGTGAGGAATTTAGGCAGAAGCTAGGAAAAATGATGTTATTGTTAACTTTCCCCCTCCCAAGAATTTATCAGAACTTTGTATCCTTCAAGGTGAGACACAATCTAATAGATGCTTCATTACCTTTAATTAGAGGATAAGACATTACCATTCATAAAACTCTTAAATAAAGATGCCAAATTTGAATGGAATGAATGTCATAAAGAACTTGAGGGTATGAAACAATACTTGTTAAATCCTCTAGTCCTCATGCTTATTACCCATAAAATTATTATTTTTATATAGTGACCATGGAATCCACTATTTGAGGCATCTTAGCCCAAATTGATGAAAATGACAAAGAAGACATAATGTACTACATTAGTCATACCTTATTGGATTATGAGACATGGTATACACTATTGAAAAACTATTTCTTGCCATTGTCTTCTCATAAAAAAAAACTAGGTATTACATGGTTCACATTGGCACACATTTTATCATAAAATGAGATTATATCTAAAGCCAACCTCTTGGGCTATGTTGTAGATTGGGTGATGTTACTTTTTGAGTTTGATCTAAAATTCATCTAGCAAAAATTAATAAAAGGGAAATCCATTGTTCAATTAGCTATAGTATCAGACTCTTCTCATGCACCTCTTAATACATTATGTCTTAGTGAGTACATCCTACATATAGATAATTCCTCCCCTTGGACCATGCCCTTTGATGGTTCTAGATGCATGACTAGTTTGGGAGCGGGAATAATCTTAATATCTCCCATAGTTGACCTTACTCCTTTATCATTTTGGCTTGATTTCTCATGTAATAATGATGTAGCCAAATATGAGGTGCTCATCACTTTGTTGCATGTTACCATTTCCCTCAAAGTTAAATCTTGATGTACATGGTGACTCCCAACTTGTGGCATGAAAAATAATGGGTGATTATAAATCAAAGGAACCAAAATTAATGCAATACCATGAGTTAGCACTATATCTTCTAGACTCTTTTGAAACATACACCATTAATGCTACCCAATTAAAAGAAAATTAACACATTGATCCTATAGCTAGCATTGCTTCCTTGAAGAGCATGGAAAATAATAGTCGTTAATTCATCTTGGTTAGTTATTAATTAAAAAAACCTACTATTCATCATAAACTTACATGGTTGCTAATACAATCACAATTGAATATCAGTTTCATGATATATATGTTTACTTTGATTCAAGGGAATTTCCACCCCAATGTTTTTGATAATATAAGGCGGCTAAACAAGGGGCCGAACCCTTACAAAAAATAGAGAGGCCCGAAGGTAGCAAGCATCAACAGTGCCTTAAACCAGAAACAACAGATACATCAATTACAGATTTCCAGCATAACCAGCAAAACCAGCCGCTAAAAACTAATGTCATAAAAATAGAGTAACAAAGTATCAGCAATATAACAACAAAAACTAAGGAGGCAACATCTCTCCTTTCTAGACCATAGATTTAATAATATCATCCACTTTTTTAGCCAAATCGTCATTGTCAGCATTGACATTTACCCCCAGATTCTTCAGCACAGAGAGGTTGAGGAGAATAGAGGTCCTGAGCACAATGGAGAGATTCTGTTCCAACTTCGCAATGCGAACGCGCAGGCCCGCAAGTTCAGCCCCCAGACCATCATCAGTCTCCATAGCATCCTCAGCCTCTTCCACGAACATTTCACCCGCTTTGTCAGCATTTCCAGCAGAGTCAGCAACATCCTCAGTGGTAGCCCCCGTATCATGAGTCGCCTGCTTGTCTTCATCATCACCAGATATGTCCTGAATCTCCATATCCCTGTCGTCCTCCCTTCGGGTGGATTCATCCGAACCGCTCTCAGAATAGTCAATGAGCTTTGCTTGAGGAGCTGGTTTGCTAGTAATACGCCCTGACCTCTGAACTCTAGAGGAAAGTCCCTCCCTACAAACCTTCACAGAAGAATCACTTCTCTGGCCCACTGGGGTCCTACCAAGAGTTTTAGGGGTCCCAACCACTGCCTTCCCAGTGCTTATTTCGCTAGCAACCTTCTGCTTTTTACCCTTCATAGTGGCAGTAGGGCCCGGAGTATCCACAGGAATTTTTGCAGGAGTGCAAAAAGAAACTTCTTTAGTCTTGATAGGAATAGGGGAGGGCCCGGGTTCATCAACATCAGGAATATCCTTAGGGTTAGAGGAGGGCTCCCCTTCCCCACTATTAGTTGGAATGGACTTAGAAGGTTGGAGGGCAAGATGGTGATTATACAGATAGAGAATAAGGCCCTGGTGAAGAGGGATAGGCTTCTTAGCAGTGTTTTTAGCCAGTTTTGCCCTAACCCTAAGGACGGAATGCTCAAGGGAAGAAAGCAGATAAAACAGAAAACTAATTTTAGCATTGCGACAGAAATGATTTAAAAGGGGGAGATGATAGTTATAAAACCTGGTGAAGCACCCCTCTAAGGTGAAATACTTCATGAGGATAAAACACATAGCGTCCCATGGCTCCGGTAACTTGGCTCTGTCAAAACCACCCTGGTAAGGGACTAATTCTTCGCCAACACCGAGGAAGAGCTTCTGACTAGAGAGGTCCGCAATTTTAGTTTTCCTCTGCAGCTTCAAGCCCTGAGTAGACATACCAGTGGCCATAGCGATCACGCGTTCAGAAACTTCAAAGCTGATTCCACCCACCGAAACCCATCTGTTCTGCCAAGACCGTGCAAATTGTTCAGAAATAGCTTCATTGTACCCATTAAGCCTCTCCAAATAGGGGCTAATCCCACCCTCTTTGCAGTAATGCCAAACCACCAAATTGTCCTTAAATTCACAGCACAAGACGGGTTTAGTTCTAATTCTATCTCCTCCCATGGCAGAATTACAGCGCATGCCACATAAACCCCAAGTCTCCTCAGTCGTCTTTACAGGAGAATTACTAACATGAACGAGGCTAATAATGTAGGTAATAACATTGCACACAATCTCATAAATATGGGAAGCCTTGCAAATGCCAATCCCATGCTTAACCATAATTACCCAGCACACGCCATGATGATCCAGCCGTCCACTCACCTTATGAGAGAATGGAGCAGAGTTGACAGTAGAGAAGGTACGAGAGGACTCGTACTTCAATAGACACGTCAGCCCCCTCCCAATGAACTAACAGTATGAGCTATCTTTCGAACACATCTGACTCATCAAGACCTGGCCATGTCCTTAAGAATGAGTCTTAAGATTTAAAGGAAGATGATCAAATTGGCACCAAACCCTCCAATTTGAATATCGTTGTCCAAGTTCAGCACAGGCGTCTGCAACTCCATTGCCCTCACGGTAAATATGTGAGATATGCACATTAGTAATCCTCTGCAAGAGAAGCTGTATATCCCTAATAATGTCTTTCAACTGAATGCCAACATTCGACACATTAGTAACGACATCAATGACCATTTTAGAATCTCCCTGGATATCCAAATTCCTAATACCAAGGGATATGGCCAATTTAAGCCCCCAAAGAAGAGCCATAACCTCAGCATAGTTATTGCTGTGACAGCCCAGACCTCCAGCATAGACAGCAAACATTAATTGCCCCAATGTTCTAAGAATGCCCAAATTCACATTTGTAAATTAATTGCTAAATACTTACTAATTGTGGGGGTCATTTAATGAAAAGAATTTGATGGTTTACTACTTCAGTTCCTTAACCATATTGAAACAACTATTTCTCTTCAAGAGGCCCACATGGCATATGTAGGGGGGCTTGTCAGCACCAAAATTTTAGTACATATGATCTTACAAATGGGCTATTATTGGAGCCAAATGGAGAAAACAAGTTGTGGATGATTTTGTCCAAAAATGTACCATATGCCCAAAGTGTAGTAATCTAAAAAAATGCACCGTCCCTCCATCCTTATACATCGTGATGTCCATTCTCTACATGGGGGCTCAACTTGGTGGGAAATGAGAAAGGAGACACAAAGTAAGAATTCACTAGGGTTTTCAACAAAAGAGGCTTGATAACACAAATAAGAAGGAAGCTATAAAACAAAAAATGCATGAGGAACATAAAAAATAGTATTATGGAAAGAAAGAGAAGCTAATATAATGCATTAAAGATAAAATATACTCATGTAAATTAGATGGAAGAACTGGTAAGATACTAATAGGTTCATCAAATGAAAGAAGAATATATAGGGGTGAAATGTGATTTTCCATTTTATTTTCTTAATGTGTATGTAAACTAGTGTAAAATGAACCTTTTCTACCTAGTATAACACTAATTAACAAACACTAGAGATGGGATTGAAAAAAGACAAGAGACTAATGCAAGGAAACTAGGAACTTGGAAAGAAACAAGACTAAACTAGGAGATATAAAACTTGAAATGGATAAAATAGAACTTGTGCACTTGTGAGAAGAGAAGTATAAGAAGCGAAAAGGCTTAGAAAGTTGCCATTGATGTGCAAGACAAATTTGGGAATTGAGACTAATGATTTTCTCTTGGGGGCACAAGTGTACCTTGGATGGGACACACTTGATTTCTAACACAATCACTACCTAATCAAGTCTAAGATGGAGTGTGGATATATTACTATATATTATTATACATTTTCTACATAGAACATGCAAAGGAAGAGTGGAACTCAATAGAAAAGAAGGTTAAATTACTAAAAATACACTACAAATTAAAAGCCTAATTTGACTAGAAGCATAGAATATGATAGTAAAATAAAAAATTGTAAAAAGAAGAAATGATGACCATGATGTGAATAAGGTTTGTAGAAAATATGAGAATTCTATGAGTTCTCTAAAAAGGGGAGTTAACCCTTGAAAGGGGGAAGATGGGAAATGACTCGTACAACTTCAAAATTTTCACCATATCTCCATTATATTTTGCAATGCATTTTTAGTATGAACACTTGTCATGAATAAACTTAGAAATACCTACATACCATAAAAATTTCTAAAGAAAGTATTATAGGTGAGTATGCTTCAATTAGTCCCCTTGTTGGTTTTCCAACACAAATATTTATTTATCTAATATCCATTCCTCATCCATAAATTAAATAAATATTTCTATTTATTTAATTCCCTACTTTTAATCTACTTAATCAACTTAATCACATGCTTTCACATTCCAAATCCTTCATTAACCCATTCAAACCTCTCACATCTTCCATCATATACAAAGGCATGGGCTTTTGTACAAGACCACATGAGTCTTTTACAAAGGGATGGGCAGTCCTTTGTACAAAAGGTCCTTTTGTCCCTTTTAAATCTCCTCCATTCATTTTATCCAAGACCATCCTCCACCCTTGATCTCTCTTTGCTCCAAGGACCATCTTTATCCTCAAATCATATCATGCCACTTGGTGGTCTCTCATCAATTCAATCCTCTCAATGTTGGAGCAGACAAGATCAACAAGCACAAGTAGTATAACATTCAACAAGTGAAAAATGGAGCATAATAATCATATCTATCATATACAATTAGAGTGTGAATTTACAAAGATAAGCCTTGCATAAATAGGCAAGGAGGAGGAGGTAGGAAGGTAGGAATCAACTAATAACTACCCCTAAAGTATGCAACAATTGTCTAACTCACATGACATGTGTGAGGGAAAGTGACAAACAAATATAAAAGAGGTGTCTCACATAGCTAAGGACACATGTCGAAGTGAGACAAACTCCTAAAAGACCTAAGTAAACTTAAGCTAAGTGTGAATATGACTTCAACTAGGTAGACTAGAAACTAACTAGTTAGATAAAGCCACTATTTACACTAACACTCAACAATCCTCAATCATTGATCTTACAAATCAATCCTAACCCTCCATCCATCATCCCAAAAATCTATAAATAGCCATCAACCCAAGCCATTTTCAAGTCTCCATGTTATGCAAGGTTGTGTTGTCAATTTGAGGAGCAATCAACATACATCCAACATCAAGGAGAATATCCACAAACCAAGGTTTGCATTTGGTGTTAATTGGATAGCTTCATTATGTGTATGCATGCATTATTTTAGCTCAATCATGAGGTTGCATTTGATCATGCTCGTATAGTAGGTTAATATTGCATTAGCTTGTTCTATATATCTTATTTTCATATGTACACAGAATCTATCAAAATCTACTAAACAAAACTCATTGTTAGTTCTCAAAACCTTAATCTTCCAACTAGTCTAATTCTATACAAGAGCCTTAAAATCTCTAAAATGATTGAAGAATTCATATTTACTTCTAAGTAAATACACCCATGTCCTAGAATAGTCATCTATGAAATATATGTATAATACAAAGATTTTGAAACCGAAAGAATACTAACAAGACCAAATACATCAGAATGAATCAAGTCCAACACCTTATAAGATTTGTGAGAACTAGAGTAAAACTAAACATGGTTTCGTTTATCATATATGCAATGTTCACATAAGTCAAACTCAAGAGCACAATTTATGAACCCATCTACAAGATTTTTATTTTTCAGGGTCCTTAGACCCTTCTCACCTATGTAGTTCATTATCTAGTGACATGATGTTTATCCATTGCAAGTATCTTGGTCTCTAAGGAAAGAGCACCCTTAGGTACCTAGAAAGCATGACCATTAGAATTAGATGCAACACTCCTCTTTACTACTAGTTCTAATGGTGAAGGTATAGATAATGTAGATCTCTTCACTATAGGATTAGAAGAATTATTGTGCTAAATTGTACATGCATCCAACTGAAACAAAGTTCCCAAATGAACACCCTTTTAAGCTCAACCACCATATCTCCTCACACCATCTTACACCCTCCATTAGAGAAAACAACTTGCACACTTGCATCATTAAGCTTGCTAATTAAAAGTAGGCTCTATGCCAAACTTGAGATATGTAGTACACCATTGATCCCCTTCACATATCCATCAAGGAATCAAATAAAGACTCTTCCATGAATAGAAATCTTTAGGTGAGAGTCATCTCTAAGGTACACTTCCTACCATCATATTCTTCATACTTCAAAAACCAACTCCAATGTGATCTTATGTGCAAGGAATATCCAGAGTCTATCAACCATGTACCTTATAATGCATATGTTGCCAAGGTTGTGACAAAGACATCATCATCTGAATCACATTTATTTTTATTTTTCTCCTTATAATCTCTTCTAAATACCTATGGTTGCCACAATTCCAAAACTTAGCCTTGGTATTTCTAGGAGATATGGATCTCCCATGGGATTTGGATCAAGACTTGTCTTTCTTCTTGTCCTTCTTTCCTTTCTTTTTTAAAATTTCATGAACAACTGCAACCTCCTTGGATGATTCAAAAGTTTTTCTCTATATTTCCTTTGAAAGTAATGATGCAACTACCTCATCCATTTTGAGTTTAGAGGTAGTGATATTAATTTCCATCACTAAGTGATCCCATGAGTCTAGAAAAGAACATGACAATGTCATGAAATAATCCTCGTCCATATTCACTCCTACAGAGTGCAAATAGGTCACAATCATGTTGAATGCACATTCAAGTGCTTGGCCATAGAACCACCATCCTCTATCCTAAGGGTATACAACTTCATTCTTAGGAAAATTTTATTTACTAGGGATTTATCCTAATAACTCTCTCCCAACTTTCTCCATAGAGCTATTATGATGGTTTCTTCATGTACATTTAACAACATGGAGTTAACCAAATAGAGTCTAATAATCCCCTTCACTTTATTTTCAACTTGTCCCAGTCTTATTATGAGATTACAGCAAGTTTGGATCTAGATATTGTAGCACATAGACCTCTATCCATGAGCATATCCTCTATCTTGAGCTTCCACAACTCAAATTTAATGCTCTATAACTTATCCATCTCTATCCATGATGTGCTTGTCATTTTTCCTACACGAAAATCTCCTTCAACACAATCTTCCACTCAATCCAAGATTAGTACAAGAAACCCTTATCCTTAACACCTAAAATTTGAGGTGATTAGGGTTTGATACCTAATGAAAGAAAGTAGAGGTGTAGAAAATAGTTAGACTACACTAATTAATGAGGAGAGGTATGTGCAATAAATTTTATCTTTGCAGTTACAAAAAAGAACAAACAAGAAAATATACAAAAACACAAGTTTTGCATGTGTTGGGAATTATGGTGTCTCAACCTTTGCAAGTTCCTAGACTTAATTTTAATTATTTATCATTTTCCCACAATTTATTTATTGTATACTATCTAAATTAACCTCACCTTGAAATGAGGCATGGAATATTGAGGTGGCATAATTTTCCACATGTTGTTACTTTGTGGTGTGTTGTAAGTTGTCATTAAGGAGGTTATTCATAGCAAATTTGGAGTGCCCTATTTTTTAGGGATTTTAGGATAGATGTTATGACAAATTCTTATGATGTGTAAGAGCTTGTAAGAGGGGAAGTACATTGGAATCTTGACCGAAATTAGGACAAGTACTTACATTTATCATACATCACTATTTTTGACAATGGGAGCTACAAACTAGGTGCCTAATTTGGGTGGATGATTATGACAAATTATGGTTGTTGTAAGAGGCATTATTTATTTACTATTTTTAGCTTGTATGTGGGAATCTCTAAGTGGGCATAGGAATTTTGGGCCAAACCTAAGTGCCATACTTCTAGAGAGTTTAGCACATGGTTTAGAAAACCATTTATGGTTTCCAATTTTCTCATTTGTCTATAAATTGGGTTCTTGGGGTAGTAGTATTGTATTTGTAAGAATTTGCAGGTGTCAAAATGCTACCAATATTACTCCAAATATATGATATGGTTATACTCCTATAAAATATTTCTCTTCAAGTGTGTTGTAATCTATTTTAAGATTTGAATAATACATTGAGCTACTTTGGAGTGGGATTTTACTCTTGAAAGGGTTTTCCCCACATAATACTAGTGTTATGTGTTGGATTGTTTATGCTTTTATATGTGTTTCTGCATATTTTCTATAATATTTTATATTAGATTTTAAAGTTTTATGTACACAACTCCTCTCAAGATTAGTGAAGGAAGTTGTTACCAATATATTTGGTTCTAGTTGTTGGGTTGTTGGGATTTTTGAGCTAATCCAACTTTGAGTGAGCTTGTACGAAAGAGTACTCTATGATCTTATTGTAGCAAATATAGATGGCAATAACATTAGGGAGGATTAAGGTTAAAGGGTTTTCTAGTGCAAACTTTGATCCATATAAAATGAAAAATGGAGGATCTATTCGTAGATCGTGATCTGTGAGATGCAATAGATGAGAAAGTTCAAAGATCTACAGATGCAACCACAGCTACTCAGTATGACATTATGGACTAGAAAGACAAGGGTATCATAATATTATGTCTTATAGATTCTATTTTGATTAATTTCCATGAAGAACCTATTACAAATAAATTATGGTAGAAATTGGGAGAAATATATCAAGCTAGATCCTTGGTTAATAAGTTGTTTTTAATAAATAATCTCTATTCTTTGAGAATGGAAGAAGGTGGAAAAATTGAAAACCACCTAAATACATTCAATATGTTGATGGTGCAGTTAAATTTAGTGGGTGTGAAAATGGATGAGGAAGATAGATGTCAAATTTTGTTGTGTTCATTGCCTGATTCATGGGATAGTCTCGTCATGGCCATTGAGAGTACTTCTATAGGCTTGAATGTTGTAGATGTTGTTAGTTATTTAATTTTTGAAGAGATGAGAAGGAATGTTTCCATAAATGCTAAGGAGGCTTTGAGTTTCTGGGGTAGATCACCAGAAAGAGGCAAGAAGAATGATAAACAACATGAGAAGTTTAGATCCAAGTCCAAGCCCCTAGGTGATCTAAGTCAACTAGAAATTCCAAAGTGATGATATAATTATGGTAAACTTGGTCATTTCTAAAAAGAATGTAAGGAGGAGAAGAAGAAAAAGAAAAATAAATCATGGAAGTGACAATGCATGATTAATTGACTTAGGTGCATCCTTTCATATGATGTCTAAAAGAGAATGCTTTTCATAGTATGAATAATTTAATGGAGGTAAGGTTTACTTGGGTGATGATTCTCATTTAAAAATCATTAGTTGTGGTAGATTTCAAATTAAATTTTGTGATGGTAGAGTTAAGGGAATTAGTGGTGTATTGCATATCCTTGGGTTAGCAAAAAACCTATTATCTGTTAGGAAATTGATTAATGCAGGTGTGCAAGTTATCATTTTTTATGTAGGATGCAAGATGGTTAGAGGTGCTATGGTTATTGCTAGAGGTGTCAAATTGGGAACACTATTTCAACTTGATGCATGCATAGTTTAGTGTAATAGTACTTCTATTAAAGCTAAATCTTCACGTAGTTCGTTGGATATAGGAGTGGTAACTTCTTCAACAGATGGTCATGTTTTTTGGGTACCTAAGGGTGCTCTTTCTATAGAGACTAAGTTATTGTCTAAAAAGACAATGTTATGGCACTAGGGATTAGTTCACATAGGAGAGAAGGGTCTACAAACCTTAGAGAATAAAAATCTTGTTGAAGGTTTATAATATTGTAATCTTGAGTTTGATTTTTGTGAGAATTTCCTATATGGACAATAAAACCGTTTTCAATTTTAGTAAGTTTTTTGAGTTGTTAGATATTATTCATTCAAATGTGTTTGGTCCTATTGGTGTTCTTTCAATTGTAAAATCTATTTATTATATTACGTTTATTGATGACTATGATAGAAGGGCATGTGTTTATTTTATCATAAGAAAATCTAAAGTTTCGAATCATTTTAAAGAGTTTAAAGTTATGGTAAAAATTTAAACTGGTAGAAAAATTAAGTGTTTAGAGACTGATAATGGTGGTGAATATTGTTCTATAGATTTTGACAACTTATGTAAGGATTGTAGTATTCAGAGGAAAAATTAAACTCTGTATTCTCCACAAAAAAATGGAGTTGTAGAAAGAATGAACAAGACATTATTGGAGAAGGCTGGAGTATGCTTAGTGGACTTGGCTTGGAACAAAGGTTTTGAGCAAAAGATGTAGCCACCGCTTGCCACCTAATTAAAAGGTCTCCTACATCAGCTCTTGTTGATAAAATGCCTATGGAGGCATGGTCAAGTAGAAAGCCTTCACTAAGACATCTTCATCTTTTTGGTTGTGCAACATATGCACATATGCTAAGGGAGAAGAATACTAAATTGGAGAATGGTACAATCATGGTTAGGAGGGTCCACAAAGTGAATAGTCTAGGCCATGCGACAAGAGTAAACACAATGAAAGCAACTCAGTCATAAAATGTAAATGTACATTCAATCATTCAATATATCATAGATTCAAAATGTAAACATGTCAGCAACATGCGGGCTTACAGATCAGGGCTCACAGGTTTGATTCTCCAATTACAACACATGCACAAGATATAGCTTTGAAGCACCTGACAGAAGGAAATCCTAAGACTAAAACTTCATATTATGATTCACTATCTAATTAACTACTTTCCTGTGCATCCATTACATGTATATATATCATCTTTGGATCACAAGATTCCTCCATGTCAGCCAAACAAATTACAAACTGCAATGAAAGAGATGTAATGTGTGTACACAGATAGGCCGACCCAAAACATATGGGAATCCTCTGCGAGTGAATGAAACAATGTACAGACCTTAGGGAAGGTTGTCCAAGACCCAAACTATCTTGAATGATGTGTCATTTAGCTCCGCAAGTCATGGAAGTGCTCTGCAAGTCTTCTCCTTTAGCTGATTGTTTGAGACTAAATGCTCTGCTTTGAGAAAATAGTCGATCTTCTGACAGTGATATCTTTCTAGAAACTAATCCAAATGATCTAAATTTTGGATATGATGTGCATGAAGATGTCTAGATGCTAAGTCTAGCTCCAAAAGGTCTGAAATGATACTGTGATAGAATGCGGACCAATCTACTGAAACTGCTGCTGACTTAACTAACTGTACTGAACTGGAAAAATGAAAGAAAACAAAATGAATGCAAATATTTTTGGTTGATGCAAGATTCCTCTTGAACCATGGATGCTCCTACATCAGACACTTGGGGTTTTTGAAAAAGTGACTCCCTCACTTTGTTGGGGCTAGAGGAAAACTAAGATGGTCCACCTCAGCATAAGAAATCTAAGATGAGTCTTCTTCTAGTCTGCCTTTCCACTTTACCAAATATTCCTTGTATTTCTTTCCTCTGGTGCTGCGTCCAATTTTGTTGTCCAAGATGTCTTCAATTTTCTCCAGTGTTTTTTGTGGTAACTACTTCTTTAAGTCTTCTTCAATGCTGTGACTAAACTCTGCTTCATGATACTAATATAGGTCTGCAATGTTGAAAATAGGTGATATGCCCAATGTCTCTAGTAGCTCCACTTCATATGCATTTCCTAAATCAAATTTTCTGAGTATCCTACATGGTCCAAACTTTTTCATCTTCTACTTGTTATATGTCCCAATTAGAAATCTTTCTTTTCTCAGATATACCATCACTTCATCTCCCACTAAAAATTCTTTGTGTAGATTCTCTTCTCATCTGCTTGTTCCTTATACTTGTTGTTCATCTCCTCCAAATGCTTCTTAACCTGATTATGCACTATCTCCATGTGTCCTTTAAATTCTTCTTCTTCTGCACTCCTCTTGTCCCCCATGATAATATCTCTCAATTCTGCTACTCCTCTAGGGTTAGTTCCTACAAATGGTGTCTTTCAAGTGCTCCTATTCACTGAATTATTATATGCAAACTCTTCTTGTGATAGAATCAAATCCCAATTTCCTACCTTCTCTCCAACCAAGCATCTCAACAAGTTACCCAAACTCTTATTTACTACCTCTATTTGTCCATCAGTCTATGGATAAAATGATGAACTGAAATTCAAGTCTATCTTCATCTTCTTTCAAAGATATCCAATGAATCTTGTATCTTTGTCTGAAATTATGCTCTTAGGTAATCCATGCAATCTCACAATCTCTTTGAAAAATAGGTCAGCAACATGAACTGCATTAGTTGTCTTCTTACAAGGTATGAAATGTGCCATCTTTGAAAATCTATCCACCACTACAAATATTGAATCATGTCCTCTCTATGTCTTTAGCAATCCCAATATGAAATCTACGCTTATGTCTTCCCAAGGTCTCTCTAGTACTGTCAAAGATTTGTACAATCTAGTATTCTGACTACTTCCTTTTGCAACTTGACATACTCTACAACTCTACATAAACTTCCAAACATCCTTATATATCTGAGGCCAAAAGTAACTTTCACTTACCAAAGCCATTGTATTATCAATGCCAAAATGTCCTACCAATCCACCATTGATGAGTGCCAAGTTGCACTCATGAAACACATCTTTTTGCCTCTCTTTTTCTCCTTCCTGAGTCCATCTTTCCTAATGTCTGCACCCAAATAAGCTAGCAAGATTGTTCTATTTTATGATTAATTGAGATAGATTACTTAAGATTATAATTTTTGATTGAGTGACTAATGTGTATGGAATTGATGGAAAATGCAGAAAACTTCTCTTTTTGATTCAACAGGTGTAGATGCCAGGAACAAAAATTTTGTGCATCTCCGGAGATACTCTTCAATGATCTCTGGAGACAATACCAAAGTGCCATGACACCTGAAGTTTTGAAGAAATGAGGAATGCCTCTCCAGAGCTCTGCTAGAGTCTGGAGCATCTTCAGAGCTGAACAGAGAAAGCTACGTATCTTCGAAGCTGTAGACATATCTCCGGAGCTGTAGACATATCTCTGGAGCCGCAGACATATCTCTGGAGCTACAGACATATCTTCGGAGCTGTAGTCAGGAACAGTTCTGGTGCCTCTTGAGAGCAGGGCATATTTCCAGCATAAGCTACTGACCAAGCACTCTTAGCAGTGGTCATAATACCCCTCATTTCACTCAAATCATCACCTAAGTGATGACAGGTCATCTTTAGTTAAATTGTTGAAGTTTTATCTTTTCAAAGTTTTTGCATGAAGTTATGGATGGAACTGATTCAATATCCTTATTTTTACGGCCTTGATGCCCAAATGTATTAAGACTCAAACTTAGATTTTGAGTGGACTTATGTTCCACTCAAGTCTACTTTTATTTGCATGATTTTCTTTCATAGTTAAACATCTAGTGTAATAAAGAGGTGGATGTCATCTCATAGAAGAACTAATAGATAGGTTAAGTGATGTGTCATCACTCTTTGGATATATACTTGTAGAAATAGTAGAAGAAATATACAATGATTGAATTATTCTGATTCTCGGTAATCTCAGTTCTGTGTTAGCAATATTTTCATGAATGCAGAGTGAATGAATTGGATTGGATCTAGTTGTAATCTTCTTTTGTGCTGATTCCCTACTGTAGCCTTCAGCCCCAAGAGTGTGGAGCAAGGGCCCACTCTCACCACTAAGGCAGGAGGCTAGTAACATTATTTTATTAATTCAACTTTCTATTATGCAAAGTATTTACTGATTTTGATAGGTAGATGCATGTTACTATTTTAAGATTGCTTTGAGTAAAATTCTCATTTTATCCTATTTTTAGCATTCCTTAAATTTATTTAGTAAGTAGATAGATTAATCTTTTCAAGTTAGTAGAAGCAGTTCAGATTAGTTAGGAAAATTGATAACTATAGAATCCCTAGTTGTAAATAGCCGTTTACACAGCCCCTGGATTATTGACATCTAAAAAATAGATAAAATGATGAGGTAGAGTGACACCTTGTCATTTTTGGCACCGTTGTCAGGGATAACTTGTGTTAATTAGGGAAACTAGGTTAAAACAATTTTTAGGATAGATCTATATGGTTAGAGCTAGAGATTTGAAAGGAAGATATATCAAGCAGACACCCCAACAACAAGCCATAGGGGAAAGCAGTGGGGTGGCACAAGATTTTGTTGAGGAGAGAAACCTAGAACCTACTTTGGAAGCTACACATCAAAACAACAATCCCTTAGATCCTCCAAATCTTCCACTTGCCAATTACATCCAAGAGTTACAATAAAAGTTTCAGGTAGATCCTTTGGTAGAACCTAATTTCCTAGAACCTCAGGGAGAAGAACCAGTACTAAACATGGAAAATGATAATCATGGGGAAGAGGAAAATTAGGCTCCAAGAACCTTTTCATATCCTATTTTTTTGGCTGCTGGAGACAATGCTCCTATTAAGAATATCTCACCAGCACACCTGCCAAACTTTAGAGGACTTTCTTCTGAGGATCCAGATCAGTTCTTGTTTGAATTCAAAGTAGTCTGCCAAACTTATGATTATGGATCAGATAACTAGAAACTCAAACTGTTCCCTTCAACTCTGAAAGATTCTGCAATGAGATGGTTTATGGGTTTACCCCAAAATTCTATCTGTTCTTGGGATTAGATGGAAACAAAGTTTTTGGAAAAATACCAAGATTACTGTAGATCCAGTAATAAAAATGAAGAACTGTTTAAAATTAGGCAAGGGGAGGAAGAGTCCTTAGAGGACTATGTGGATAGGTTTAATTTTGCCTTGAGAAGGTATGGTAACCTAGTAGATCACTCCTTGGCCAGAACCCTATTTGTAAAAGGATTGGATAAAGAATCAAAACATGCACTGGATCTGATGGGAAAAGGGAACATCAACAAAATGGAAATACCTGATATAGAACTCTACAGGAACTATTCTAGAACCCAAGATGGAGTGAGGTCATCCAAAACTTTTAAAGGGAGGAATGAAATAGGGCAGTTAATGGAAGAGATTGCAAATCTAAAAACAAACATTTTGGTCCAATTAAATACCACATTGGATGGGATTCAGGAAAAAACTAGAACAACTGATCAAAACAGAGCAACTAAACCACTCTCCATCTATTGTCCTAGGTGTAGAAACAAACATCTGTTGAGAGAATCCCCTTTAGACAAATCAGAGATTTGTCAAATCTGTGATAATGAACATCCTACCAGTCAATGTAGTCAACCTCCAGCCTTGAAAAGATTGAGTAAGATGAATGTTGTAATAGAAGAGAAATTGAACTATGTGGGACAAAAACAAGCTGGGAATTTTCCTTACAATAGTATCCAAACCAGCCCTCTTATAGGGGTCCTTCTAATTGGGGAAATAATCAGTGGAATCCAACTTGGCATAGGCCTCAAAATAATCCTCCTTGGGGATAGCAAGATTGGCCAAATCAACATTGGCAAAACCAAAATTGGAAAAATTAGCCTTGGGGAAATTAACAGTGGCCACCACAGTTTGGATCACAAAACATGCAACCTCAATGGGGTTCTCAATAGGGATATAATCAACAATACCAGGGACAACCTAGATGTTTCCAACCTCAACAACAAGCTTTACTAACTGGACCCTCCAACACACAAGGTCAAGCACAAAATGAACCAGTTAGTCAACCACCTTTACCAGCTCAGCCTATACCAAACCCATGGAATAAACGGGGAGCAACTATTTACATCACAGAGCAAGAAAATCTAGTTGGAATTAATGCTATATATTCAAATAATCTCCAGTTGCGTTCTGGGAAAGCATTTCCAAGACCAGCTCCTCCAACATTAGTTGAAGTAACCAATGATGAGGAACCTAAAAATTCATCCACTCAACCCTCGGAGGAGATTACTAACGAAAGAGTGCTAAAAGAATCATCCTTGGACAACTCCAGAGTTGCTCCTAAAAGATTGACTCCGGAGAACATTCCTGAACACAATTCTGACAAGAGCTCCAGAGATGCTCCGAAGATGGAAAAACTAGCACCATAGCCAGAACGACTTAAACAAAATGTTCTCCAGAAAAAAATCTTACAAAAATAAATCCAAACCAACTTGGAATTAGAACTTTTACAAGAAATCATGCAACTAAACATTGAAATTCCTCTTCTCTAGGCAATCAAAGATGTTCCAGAACTAAATCAGTTTATTAAACAGCATTGTATCAAAATGCAGGGTAGGAAAAAAAACTTTCCCTCCACAATACAGGTGGAAGGAAAAGTACTGGATCTATTGATGGGAGAAATTCTCCTTCCAAAATATAGAGACCCTGGAGACCCTGTCATAACTATTTTCATCTCAGGGGTAGAAATTTCAAATATTCTGGTTGATCTGGGAGCAGCAATTAATGTAATGATAGTCCACACAATGGAAAAATTAAATCTATCATGTATCCAATCTACAACTACAATTCTTCAACTTGCTGACCAGTCAGTAGCTGTTCCAAAAGGGGTAATCACTGATGTACCAGTTGTGATAGATTCATGGGAATTTCCAGTGGATTTCCTGATATTAGAAGCTAGAAACTAGAGAAATACTTATCCAGTGATCTTAGGAAGACCATGGCTAGCTATAGTAGCAGCATCTATTGATTGTCGAATTGGGGATATGGTCATTTCTAATGGGATAGATCTGAAGAAAATATCTTTGTATCCTCCAGCTAAACCATCAATGCATTATACGGGAAGAGTATGGGTGGATGAGCTAGAGAACAATGACAATAGTGCCTCAGTAGCTATGGTAACCATCAAGGAACATCTAGGAGAATTAGAAGAAGTATACTATGATACAAAAGAAGACTTTACTCACATCCTAATCAATAAGGATCTGATAGAACTCGCCCAAGATTCTAGGAGAGAACTTCTTACTTCTTATTGTACCCTCGCCAACATCATTCCCTGTGGGGAAACATTTTATAGAGAATTGGCCACTTTCCATATGTTGCTTCCACATTCTTGTCCTCTCAATACCATGACTCCTATGTGCAGATTAACTACATCTATGGATCAAATCACAAAATAGGTCATAATTTTACCAGGGAAAACACTTAATATCATACTCAGTTAACAACCATTTAGGAAGAAAAACTCATCCAACTTCTGATTTCCCATTCAACATCTTTTGCTTGGGAATACCAAGATATGAAAGGCATACCTCCTGAGATCTGTACCCATCATATATACACTGAGGATATTAAACCTGTCAGACAACCCCAAAGAAAATTGAATCTTGCTTTAAAAGACATTGTCAAAACTAAAATAGAAAAATTACTTCAAGCAAGGTTCGTATATCCAATCTCGGACAATCAATGGGTCCCACCCCTTGTCATAGTGCCTAAAAAGAATGGGAAATGGAGGGTGTGTATTGATTATAGAGAACTCAACAAGGCCACAAAGAAGGACTACTTTCCCTTACCATTCATTGACCAAGTTCTGGACAACCTTGCTGGGAGAAAGTATTTCTCTTTTCTAGATGGATTCAGTGGGTATAATCATATTCAAGTAGCACCTGAAGACCAGGACAAACCGATCTTCACATGCTCTTGGGGAACATTTGCTTACAAAGTTCTTCCCTTTGGGCTATGCAATGCCCCAGCTACATTTCAGAGACTTGTTTTATCTATTTTTGCTGAACTAGCTAATGAATGCATGGAGGTCTATATGGATGACTTTACTGTGTATGGGGATAATTTTGAGGAAGCTCTCACAAACCTTGAGAAAGTACTAAAATGCTGTGAGAAAAATCAATTATCCCTTAGCCATGAAAAGCGCTTCATGATGGTGGAGGAAGGAATTGTTCTGGGACACCATATTTCAGAAAAAGGGATCAAAGTGGATCAAAACAAGATAGAAGTGATTACACAGTTGCCTTCACCTAAAAATCAAACAGATGTTAGAAGTTTTCTGGGTCATGCAGGCCACTATAGGAGATTCATAGAAAATTTCAGCTAAATAGCTACTCCCCTGTTTACCCTGCTTAACAAAGACACAGAATTTCTGTGGATAGAAAAATGTCAATCAACATTTGAAACCTTGAAAGAGAAGCTTACTGTCACACCAATTTTAAGAGGACCTAATTGGACTTTGCCATTTCACATACAAACTGATGCTTCAAATGAGTCCATTGGGGCAATTTTAGGACAAAAGGAGGAAGGAGAAGGTATGCATGTCATTTATTACATCAGCAAAAACCTTACCTCTGTAGAAAGAAATCACACCACAACTGAAAAAGAATTCTTGGCAGTCATCTATGGTATAAACAAATTCAAGCATTACATAACTAGATATAAGATATTTGTGCACACTGATCATGCATCCATCAAGTACCTAATGAATAAACTAGTAGTGGGTGCAAGGATCATCAGGTGGTTATTGTTATTGCAGGAATTTGATATTACCATAGTTAATAATCCAGGAAAGTTTAATTTGGTTGCTAATTTTTTTGTCAAGATTGCATATGGGAGGAGAAAACCAACCAATGGAGGACAAGTTCCCAAATGAACATCTTTTTGTTATATCCTCTACTACACCTTGGTTTGCTGACATAGTAATCTTTTAGCTACAGGCTTGTATCCATCCCATTTTACCTCAAAACAAAGAAAACGTTTGGTTAAAGAAAGTTTATCTTACAAATGGTTGAATGGTTTACTATATAAATGTGGTCCTGATTTCATTCTACGCAGGTGTTTAAAAGCTGATGAGATTTTTGATGTGTTGAGAGCATGTCATGATGAACCATTTGGTGGCCATTACTCTTTGCACAGGACAATCCACAAGATCCTTGGAGCTGGTTACTACTGGCCCTCTCTTCATAAAGATACAAAAAAGTATGTGTAGCACTATGACCAGTGCCAAAGGATGGGACAACCAACCTTTACCCAGGAGATGTTACTACATCCTCAAGTCATGATGGAACCATTTGAGCAATGGGGTCCAGATTGTGGGACCAATTTCACCACCATCATCAGGCAAGGAGTACATTCTAGTATGCATAGATTGTGTTACTAAGTGGGCTAAGGTTCAAGCATTACAATTTACAAGAGAAGAAAAAGTTGTTGATTTCCTTTACAATAAGATTTTCTTAAGATTTGGAGCCCCAAGATCAATAGTTTTAGATAGAGGACCTCAGTTTACTTCACAGGTAATCAAAGCATTCACAGATTTATATCAAGTCAAGCACATAAAATCTTCACCTTACCATCCTCAAGCGAATGGGCAGATAGAAGTAACCAATAGGGAACTTGAAAATATTCTAACAAGGATAGTAGCAATGAACATAAAATATTGGGCTAGTAGATTACCTGAAGCAGTCTGGGCTGACAATACCACTTGGAAGTCCACAACAAAGTTCTCACCATATGAATTAGTTTATGGGAAAAAGCCTATTTTGTCTATAGAATTTGAACTCCAGACACTTAAAACTGCATTGGATATTGGTCTACCATTGTCTATAGCTCAACAGAATAGAATTCTTCATCTCAATGAGTTGGATGAAATTCGGACAGAGGCCATTCAACAAACAGAATTGGTTCAGTATCAGAGGAAGCAATGGCATGACCAACACATCAAAAGGGGGACATTTCAATAAGGTGATTGGGTTCTTCTTTATGATTCTAAATTCAAGGAGTTCAAAGAGAAATTGCAAACTCATTGGATGGGTCCTTATCAAATCAAGGAAGTTTTTGAAAATGGAACAGTATCATTGCAACCTATTGATGGAAGCACAGACATATTTCTAGTAAATGGTCACCGAATCAGGCTCTACAAAAGACCATCTACTAAAGAAGAGTTTCTCAGTGATTTGAGTTTTGATACAGGGGATACCTCCTCTATCCCAGTGTTGGATTGATTCTTAAAAAAAAAATAGAAAAAGGAAGGTTGAAAACCAACAAATAGCGGCCTTCTAAAAAAAAAAGGAAAAAAGAAGGGGAAGGTTGAAAACCAACAAATGACGGCCTTCTAAAAAAAAGGGAAAGATGGCAAACTAGAAAATGACTATCTTTCTCGACCAAGGGAGTTGAAAACCAGTAAATGGCAGTTCCCTTCTTCAGGACAGTTGAAATAATTGAGCTCTAGAGATGATCAAATGCCAGGAGTTAGTCAAATGCACCTCTAGTGTTTCTCAAATCAGGAGCACCTTCGGTGCTTCTCAAATCAAGAGCACCTCCGGCGCTTCTCAACAAGGAGCACCTCCAGTGCTTCCCAACTAGGAGCACCTCTGGTGCTCTATCAATAAAGAAGTCAGTTTCAAATAATAAGGGAGGGGACCCACCTCTCCAGGCGGTAAAGTAGACACATCACATGATGAGGTCATCATGACTCATCCTCTACTTTATCACAAAAGAATAAATTCAATTGGCATGAATATCATTTGAAGGGGTATTCACAAAGCTGGTGCTGACATCACCAAGGAACGTGGATTCTTTAATCACTCAGCACAATGATTGCAAGTTGCGTGCCAACGGAGTAAGTGGACATCATCTCCAGCCACCACAAGCTGCTCATGTGCCACGACGTGTGCAGTCTCAACAATGACGCAACATCTATGTCGTGTACGTCACCCTCATCATTAAAACTAATCCAGGTAACTCTATCTTTAATTAATCATTATTAGCAACTGTCTTGTCTTCTATTTTTGGGTGTTGCCACAATGCCATGACCTCCTGCCATCATTTCCTTTCTAAAATTCACACATGCCGCCATCTGTGCCATATTGCCACCTTGCCTCTGGAGTGTCCTGACATTTTGTCACATTTATGACTACCTTGGTACTCTAACTAATCTGCATAAGCATAAGCTGAGAAAGATAACATTCCTCATTCGAACCTCCGAAGTACCCTGAAGAACATAGCCAATTAACTAGATCTCCGGAGCCTACAGAGTAAATTGAACAGATCTCCGAAGCCTATAGAGCAAATTGAACAGATCTCTGGAGCCTACAGAGAAAATTGAATAGATCTCTGAAGCTTACAGAGCACATTGCATAGTCCTCCGGTGCCTACAGGGTTAAGAGGAAGAGATAAATTGCAGATTGAGGAGATAAGAAATTAATCACAGAAGGTGGAACTAATTCAGCAATGGGAGTCAAGAAGAAGTTTGAGCCAGAAAGTGCTATACGCCTTCTGCAGGATGGAGCTGCAACAAACATTTTAAGGGCTGCAGGATGGTTAGACTTCCTAGAAAAATTTGAAGGGTTTCAGGAGGATATTGTGGATGAATTCCTCAGGAATTTAAGGGACAATCAGACAGTTGTCAGAGGAGTACAAATCAATTTCTCCTCAGCCACTATCAACCACATTTCTAGACTTCCTGAACAAGGTGAGAGGTTTTACCACTTAAAAACCTTATACACCGATTTGATTAAAAATTTCTTTGTTTGTGGTGAACCTGCTATTCAATTATATTCGAATAAAAATGAAGTCAAAGGAATTCTGAGGTTCACACTCCCAAACCCTTGGGCATCTGTTGCCACCTGGTTAATGAAATACTTTACTTGTGATGGTCAATTCTCTCTAGTTTTAGGGCCAGTCATTAAAATGCTGATTTTTCTAAGACATGGAAATAGACACCTTGAGTATAGCATAAACATTCCCAATTTTTTATATTCTGCCATCAGGACAACTGCAGAGAAATATCAACAGAATAAGGGTCCAATGAAACATCATGGTCTTATCTTTCTAGTAGTTAAACACCACTTCCTGTCTCAGGCCAATGGGGAGGAATTATGGCAACACTTTCTTGAGCAGAATCCCCAGAACAGAGCACTAGAGATGGCACAGCCAGGAGGTGAGAATTCTCCTACCCACCAAGAAGAGGAAACTGATCCTTCAGCCTCCTCCACAACTATTCATAGAGGAAAGAAGCCCTCACAGGAGGCAACCTCATCTGCAGCCCTTGTTCCTGATAAAAGGAGGAAAGGCAAAAAAATTGTAGAACCTTCTCCTAGACAAACCCCCTACATGACTCGCTCAGTTAGAAGAAAAATAACTGGGGAACCTTGCCCTAAGGAATTAACAGAGGGAAAGTCAGGATAGAGAGCAGAGGGAACCTGGTGGGCTGAAGAACCATCTCATGATTCAGATGCGATCCCTCTGGTCAGAAAGAGGAAACAAAGAGAAAATTCCCCAACACCATCTGTTCATTTGGAGTGAAGTCCAATTTCAGAACCATCATGTGCTCTGGAGATAGAACACATACAAACTTATACTATTTCCTCAGATTATGAGGAAGAGAGACCTGCTCTGGAGACACCTACCCCACCTTTGCTCCGGAGAAGCAAAAGGAAGAGAAAGCTCTCACAAGCTAAAAAAGATACTGCCCTGCTCATTGAGCTACTCCTGGGGTTGAGAACATGTGAGGATAAGGTTGGGTCTTCATCGGTGCCATTAGAGGCAGAGGAACCCCAAGAGGATCCTCAAGACAGGCAGTTTGAAGAAGAAGAAACAGGGCAAATGGATACAGTGGGTAGAGCAGGGCAGATGGCCATGGAAAACCTTGATGATTAGCCAACAACCATAGAAATAGCCATAGAAGAAGCAGAAACTTTCTCTCATCCCTTTGATCAAGAGGATCTGAAAATCTCAAAAGAACAACAATTGATGGAAGAAGTTGAAAATTTAAAGAGATTACTCTGGGGCAAGAATTTGATTATTACTAACCTCAAGAAGGTCAGAGTAGAGGTGGAAATGGAGCAAAAACAAATCATTGCAAATCTCCAAACAAAACTCTAAAGCAAAGACAAGGTCATCTAGGAGAAAGAGGCAGAATTAGAGGCCCAGAGAATTGAGAAAGAGGCAGAGTTGGAGGCAAAGAAAATTGAGGCAACCAAATTGTTGGAAGAAAAAGAGAAAGAGGCAGCACAGAGTGTTTCTAAGCTCACCAGAGTTAGAGACAATAGCCTCACAGTAATGGCAGCATTGATTGAGAAAGTACAAAGCTAGGATAAACAGTTAACTTGGGCCAATAACAAACTACATGACTAGGAGGAATACATTCAAAAATTGGCTGGTCCAAGGGCAACCAATGAGTAGGAAATACAAACAGATGCCTATGTGGGTCCAATCCCCATTGACATTCCTAAAGCCCTGTTCCATTGGGAAATGAGGTGTAGAGAATATGGGGCTTCTAAGCCTATGTTGCAAATATAAAGGGTAGTCACTGCCAAAACAGAAAGAATAGCAACTTTGGAAGGTGAAATCATTGAAATGGCCTCCCTTTCTTTAGAAATTCTACCCTGCAGACCTCCAAGTGCTAGTTACTCCATGTTCTTATAGGAAAGAGTCCTACAGAGTAAATTCTCTTTAGTCCTATCTGACCTGGTTGAGGATACAGAAACAACAAAAGGATTCATGACAGCATATACCGGGAACAATGATGAGGACAAGAATTTCCTATGTGAATTATACTTACATGGGTTCTGCATTAATGGTATCACTTTCATTCTTAATCATTTTGTGGGGGAATGTCAACTTAAGGCATTTATGTCCCTGATGAGGAATCATCAGATTTGGAATGAAAGGATGGAGGATCATCTCAAGAAGGATTTAAAAATAGACCTTTTCATCAGGAAGGAATGTCCCAATCTCGGTGCTTTTAGGATCAAATTCAGGTCCCTTATCTATCATCCTGATAGTAAGAACACAATTTTGCCATTATACCTGAAAAGTTTGCAGGAATGCTCCATCAATTTTGACCTTTTCATGATCAATTTAGCAAATCCAGTACTTGCTGTAGCAAAGAAGAGATAGAATATTTTGACCCCGGAGCAGAAAATGAGAGAGGTGGTCACCCCTACAAACTTAAGATTATTCATGAGAAAGGCAAAGTTGATATCCAAACTAATAGATAACCATAAGCAGGAATGGATGGGTGGACGGTACAGGCCCCCTCTAATAATTGAGCCACTCCCTGTCTAGGCAGAATAGATGGAAGATGAAAAATTGCAGAACTGGATGAAGTAGGTTGATGAGTACAGAGGCAATGGTAATATCAATCGAACAACTTGGACCACCTATGCCCAGGATTATAGCTTGACTGACAAGCTACTTCACCAGAATAAATCCAGAATGTGAGAAGCAGGAGGACCTGCCAAACCTTAGGTATGGGGGGATGATGAGTGTCAAGTTACACTCATGAAACACATCTTTTTGCCTCTATTTTTCTCCTTCCTGAGTCCATCTTTCCTAATGTCTGCACCCAAATAAGCTAGCAAGATCGTTCTATTTTATGATTAATTGAGATAGATTACTTAAGATTATAATTTTTGATTGAGTGACTAATGTGTATGGAATTGATGGAAAATGCAGAAAACTTCTCTTTTTGATTCAATAGGTGTAGATGCTAGGTACAACAATTCTGTGCATCTCCAGAGATAGTCTTCAATGATCTTTTGAGACAATACCAAAGTGCCATGACACCTGAAGTTTTGAAGAAATGAGGAATGCCTCTCCGAAGCTCTGCGGGAGTCTAGAGCATCTCTGAAGCTGAATAGATAAAGCTACGTATCTCCGGAGCTGTAGACATATCTCTGGAGCTGCAGACATATCTCTGAAGCTGCAAACATATCTCTAGAGCTACAGTCAGGAACAGTTGTCTCCAACACCTCTTGAGAGCAGGGCATATTTCTAGCATAAGTTATGGACCAAGCACTCTTAGTAGTGGTCATAATACCCCTCATTTCACTCAAATCATTAGCTGAGTGATGACGGGTCATCTTTAGTTAAACTGTTGAAGTTTTATCTTTTCAAAATTTTTGCATGAAGTTACGGATGGAACTGATTCAATATCCTTATTTTTAGGGCCTCGATTCCCAAATGTATTAAGACTCAGACTTAGATTTTGAGTGGACTTTTGTTCCACTCAAGTCTACTTTTATTTGCAAGATTTTCTTTCATAGTTAAACATCTAGTGTAATAAAGAGGTGGATGTCATCTCATAGAAGAACTAATAGATAGGTTAAGTGGTGTGTCATCACTCTTTGGATATATACTTGTAGAAACAACAGAAGAAATATACAATGATTGAATTATTTGATTCTCGGTAATCTTAGTTCTGTGTTAGCAATATTTTCATGAATGCAGAGTGAATGAATTGGATTGGATCTAGTTGTAATCTTCTTTTGTGCTGATTCCCTACTGTAGCCTTTAGCCCCAAGGGTGTGGAGCAAGGGTTCACTCTAACCACTAAGGTAGAATACTAGTAGCATTGTTTTATTAATTTAGCTTTCTATTATGCAAAGTATTTACTGATTTTGATAGGTAGATGCATGTTATTGTTTTAAGATTGCTTTGAGTAAATTTCTTGTTTTACCCTATTTTCAGCATTCCTTAAATTTATTTAGTAAGTAGATAGATTAATCTTTTCAAGTTAGTAGAAGCAGTTCAGATTAGTTAGGAAAATTGATAACTATAGAATCCCTAGTTGCAAACAGCCGTGGACACAGCCCTTGGATTATTGACATCTAAAAAATAGATTAAATGATGAGGTACATCGACACCTTGTCAACCACTATGCTTCTCTTTGATCAAATTCTCTCTCATTTAACTCCTAGGTATACACAACTAATTTCCTTTGAACAACATATCTTCCTAAATGAAATAATCCAACCACTTACTTCTATCTGGCACAACAGGTTCCTTACATGCTTTCCAAGGTTCTACAAAATCAAGATCTTCTTCATACATGTTCTTCAGTTCTTCAAATTCTAACACTTCAACTCTCGTCACTATCAGCAAGTTTCTTCTCCTACTCAACACATCTGCAACCTTGTTTGATTTCTCACTCCTATGCTTCAGTACAAAAGTATAACACTGCATGAACTCTACCCATCTCATGTGTCTCTGATTCAACTTTCCTTGACTATTCAAATACTGCAAAGCTAGATGATCTGTATACAACACAAACTCCTTAGGCAACTAATACTATCTCTACTTCTTCAAGGCTTGAATTATGGAATAAAACTCCTAGTCATAAACTAAATATTTTCTCCTTGCATCATTCAACTTCTCACTGAAATATGCTATAGGTCTACCTTCTTGACTTAAAACTACTCCTATTGCATTTCCACTTGCATCACAATCTACTTGAAATACTTTATTGAAATCTGGTAATGCCAACACATGTTGCTCTATCACTTTCTGCTTCAACAATTCAAAACTTTTATCTGCTCCTGATGTCCAGTTAAAGTCCTTTCTGTCACGTCTCATTGTTTCTGTCATAGGGTTACATACTGAAATGAAATTTTTGATGAACTTCCAGTAGAAACTAGCTAATCCATGAAATGATCTGACTTCTCTAATACTCTTAGGTGTAGACCACTCAACAATTGCTCTTTCTTAAGGTCCATCTTCAACCCTTCCGCAGAAAACGCAAATCCCAATTATACCAATTCTTCCTTCATGAAACTACACTTCTTGGTGTTTATCAACAATTTCTCTTCTCTCAGTCTCTGCAATACTTGTCTCATGTGATGGGTACAAATATTGGCTTCTTTTATGTTATTTTTATATGCTTTCAGACTTTATGCCTATGATATTCCAGATACTTTTCCAAGATAGTACCATCATAATATGTTGTTTTTATATATTCTGCAAACCTTGAACCTATTCTACCAAATATGAAAAATGATGATAATATTTGTCAAATGAATGAGTTAGACATGAGTATGTATGCATATAAATGAGATTTTATAAGTTTAATTATTAAGGTTATTTGCATACAAATGTTCTATGGATTAACCCCTGTGCAACAGTGAGTATGTGGCATTGAGCAAAGGAGAATTCACATCACATTACAAAACAGGGCATTAAAGGAAGTCATAGTCAAATGCCAACTGAAGCTGAACGTGATCATTATGGAAGAATAAATACAGAAGGAGAAGACTTTTTCTAGGATTCTAATCGCAACTCGTGTGTTCCATATATGATCCATTGTATAGGAATCTCTATTTGAATAGGACTCTACTTCCTCTATTTAGTTAGAATAATAAATTGATCTCAAACATGTATCCTGACATCTACGGATGGATTGATGATCAAAGCTAGTTGGTAGTTACATAACACTCTCCCATTTTTGTATAAGTTAGGAGGGATGAGTTTGATGTCAAGTTAGTTCTTTTCCAAGTTACTTCCTTTTATATTTGCCTAGCTATTACTCTATTTTTCTATGTTTGAAGATCTATACATGTTTTATTGAATACAATATGAAAAGATCATGTTTATGATATGAATTGAGTACAACTATGTGTTAGAAGAATGTGTCAGAATTTGAAGAAGATTTGATTTCCAGTTAAGTGAGATAGTCCCCTGAGTTGGCCACTCAAGGTACTAGTCTTCACTTTATCTATTTCCTTATTTATTTATCCATTTCTAGTTAAATCTGTTTCTTTGATATTTCATAAATTGCATTTTGAGTTCAGTAAAGTATTTTGATTATTATTTCCAGTAGTTGTGATTCATGAATTAGTGCATGCTTTGTTTACTGTAATTCCTTTGGAGGTTAGTGTTAAGTCATTTTATCATTCTAGATATTTTGAGTTAATTCTGTAATTACCTGTTGAATACAGTTATCTACATCTTATGCTGCAAGTACCCGTAGCCACTGGGTTATGTAGTTGTTTTTACTATTTTTGTATTTCTAAGAAATCCAGCCAAGTAGAATACTCTAGATAGGTTTGGATAAGATAGTTTAGGATAGATATGAGTCTTAGAGGCACATACAATGCAAGTTCCATCATAAGTTTATGCTCCTTGGTTGATGATTTAATATAGGAATGCAATGACAGAGTGGACTACTCAGAGAGGTTTCCCCTTGAATTATGCTAACTCTACAACGCATTAGTTTTCCTCTACATCAGGTGCCACAAATGTTCTTTTTTTTTCTTACTAAAAATTAGAATATCATCCAAATATACAATAACAAACTTACCCAAGAATTTCTTCAAAACTTCATTTGTCAACCTCAAGAAAGTACTCAGTGCATTAGTCAATGCAAAAGGCAATACTAACCACTCAGACAATCCTTCATTTCTCTTAAAAGTAGTCTTCCATTCATCTCCTTCTCTGATTTTGATTTGATGGTATCCACTCTTCAAGTCTATCTTTGTAAAATATTTTGCTCCACTTAAACAATCCATAATGTCATCCATCCTAGGCAATGGAAATCTATACTTTGATGTGATCTTGTTGATTTCTCTAGAGTCTATACACATTCTCCATTCTCCATCCTTCTTCGGTGTTAAAACTATAGGTACTGCATAAGGACTAAAACTTTCTCTGATCAAACCTTTCCTCAACAATTCATGTATCTATCTATTTAGTTATTCATTATCTATTGGTGTCATTCTATGTGTTGCTTTGTTAGGCAAACTAGCTCCAAGTATAAGATCCATGTGATGACTAATACTCCTGATTGGTGACAATCCTTTAGGTACATTATCTGATATGATGTCTTCATACTCTATTAGCAACTCAGTTATCTCCTTTGATTGTGATTCTTTAGTTTCTGTCTTTAGGTTTTTAGGCTTCTTAGGAATCAAAGCATAACACATATTCTTATGTGTCAAACCATCCAGAAATTTCCTTCCATCTATCAAACAAATTCTAGCATTCCCACATACTTCACTTTTAGGTTCATCTTCCAAAGGAATCAAAGTAATTCTCTTTCCATTTGATGTTGTAGTAAATGTATTCTTTCTCCCATCATGTATAGCTTTTCTATCATATTGCCATGGTCTACCCAACAATATATGACATACATCCATAGGCATAATATCACACAATACTTCATCATGATAAGATCCAATATGAAATTTCACCAAACATTGTTCACTCACCAATACCTTATGATCATCCTGGATCCATGCTATCTGATATGGCTTAGGGTTTTTCAATCTTTCCAACTTCAGCTTAGTCACCATCTCCTTTGAAACCAAATTATCAGGACTACCACTATTAATTACAACGTTACAACATTTACCTCCTGATTTTGTCATGCCCATATTTCGTATGTGGTCACAACACGCAATACAAGCGTGTCATGTCCACATATGACATGTAGACATGATTCAAACTATCAAAAATTTTCTTTGCTATACGAAAACTCCCCTCGCACATGTAAGTGTGCTTGGTTGCGTTTGTCTAAGTTGACAAGTGTTTTGCTACTTCGGCATACTCTACACACATGTGCCAGTTGAGGTCTATCACTATCGTTATTGATGGTTTAATCTTGCAATGTTTTAGGGGTCCTTGATAAAGGACCGGCCTTTAGTGGGCCTTCTTATCTTGTTTCGGAATCATCTCGCAATTCTTTTAAGTTACTACTGTCGTTTAGTTATTTAGTTATCTATTCATTCCAACTAAAGGAATCATTACCATATCCTACCATTTGAAATGTTACGTTTTACGGATATCCTAGAGGCCCTTAAGTTAATTATCCCAGATAATTCTCTTCCGACACGCTGCTTACCCCTTAATAAAATCACCTTACCATTTCCCTTTTAATAAATTTTGAAACTAGGTAAATGAATATCCTTCTACATTTAAACACATGTTATTCCTTTAAACCTATATCTAATTGTGTAGATATCCAAATAAATAAAACCCCCAACCTAAAAATTTAATATCATACTTACTACATCCTGCCCCACCTTTCAAATTCATGATGATATTAACCATATCAAACATTTAAATTAATTTCACAGAAAAATTGCATTCCTCCTCTGTTAAAATGATTCAATAGAATGCTCATTTTACTATTTAATTATTCACTTGATATCAAGCTTATTTCGAACCAAAATAATTATTTATTATATTGTCAACTTACTTATCTTCCAATACAATACCTATAAGTTCACATAGATACATTTTATTTATATATTAAAAGATGGGTCATGGCTTACAACTATAAATACCATTATTGATTACCATGTCATTATATACTCCACTCTCCAAATTTGAGTAATCAAGACATATATACATTTTTATAAGGATCATGGATTTAAATAGATTCCCCTTTATTTATATTATACTATTATAAACCTACTGTGTCGCTTATTCTAGAGTTGATCACATTGCAAATATATAAAAATATACAAATTTATATGATTATTCTTTTACTACCTACCCATAAGCAATTCATTCTTTTTATATTTCTTGTTCATCTCCTTGTATGTATACTTAAAAATGCTAGTGGTAGTAGTTGTGATTTCCATTACAAGGAAAAGATTTAATAATTTTATATATATACCTATTAAATTGCTATACTTTTAATCTTATACAACTACACAAATTTATTTAACAAATATAAATGGGGTAGTGTAAATATAATAATAAAACTTAGTTTATAAAACATAGGGTATAGAAAACCCTAACATCTATTATAGAGACTAATGTTTTGATGCAGGGATTAAGGGGTCAACGGTGGCGGCGCTGGAGGTCGCATGAAGGCCGAAGCAGGGGCGGTGAGCAGAGTCATGGCCACGCCTGGTTTTTGTGAAGGCGGAGAGGGGTCTGTAGTGGCCGCGAGGGGTTGATTATGTAATAATTTTTTTTTTTTAAGTTTTAATTTTATTTTTATTTTCTGTGTGAGTTGTTTAGACAAACCAGCGAACAACCAAAAAGGTAATTTATTTATTTTATTTTATATTTAAAAAAAACAAAAGCATCGTTAATCAATAATTTTATTTCTCCAACCAACTTTAATTCAATAGAGTTTAAACCTCATTTTATTTTAAAAATATGTAATTATATTGATAATTTAACCAATTCAATTAAATGAATATATTTATATAATAGGACACCAAAGTAAAATTGTTTTATATTAATCCAATAATTATATAAACACTATATTTATATAATTAGCTTTAATTAGGTATTTTCTTCTTTTATAACTACTTACGAATTTAGATAAAAACATATATATTTATTCTTAAAATTTGCAACACAAAATTAGATGTCATGCAATAATAATATAAACAATAGATGCCTATATATGAACAAAAGCAAACCATTTTTTTTTCTCCTTGAATCAATCCAATTTTCAATTTACTAATTTCTTTCTAATTATATTTGCATCGAAAGAAAATAGATATAATTGCTTTCTTTCACACCAAATCACAGTGTAAAGCTAACACCCAAATTTTGCCCTTTTTTCAAGGACAAATTACTACTGCCATAGTTCACTAAATTTAACATTTCCTTTAAATTTTATGTTTTAATACAAATCAATTTTACAAATTTTATAAATAGAGGCTTTGGCAAGATCCCTAAAACTTAGTTTATTTATTATTTTCCTTTGTTTATCTAAGTTAATTATGCTTATCAAATGGTCCCTATTACATAAAGAGACATTTAATTAATGAAACAAAAACCATATAGGAATTAAAATTTACTTGCACTCCCTTACAACCCAACTATGCATACAAAAATTTTAATCTATTTTCCAAGTGACTAACCACAACTTCAAACACTTCACAAAAATCACCATTTTCACAAGTCATGAAATGAATTAATTATTACAAATCGATTTATATAAGCATCTAAATCTCAACTTTACAGATTTGGAATTACAAGGAGTTTAACCATTCTAAAGAAAACTTTCTTTTCTTTTCTCACCAAACAGTGGAAGAAACCCTCTCATTAAGCAAATTCATTCAAGGAGAGATACATAATGAAACTTATAAGGACCAAACTCTCATTACAAAAAGATAGATAAAACAATTCTCTTTAACAAGGCCTATCCTTCTTCAATCCTCCTAACCATGCCTCGATAGTAATCTGCAAGGCAACAAGGGAGACAACAAACAACCAGCTAGCTCTCCTCCCTACCTTTGACCCACAAGAGGGTCACCCCCGAGCTAGGAAGACCATCCTCATACCCAGGGTAAAACAGACCCAACCCTTCACAATAATGATCACACAACAAAAAACAAATACACACAAACCCTCATGGCTTACATACATTACAAAGATTTAGCTTAGGTGAGTTCAAGGAGGGTAGGGAAGTAGACATCTCTACCTCTAGGTGTCATCTCTTGGCTAAGTACCAACATGCCTTCAAAGCATCTCTTATAACAAGAAAACAAGATGACACCAAGGAGGGTCACACCTCCCCTTCCCTATACAAGATGAGCATTGCCTTCCAACTGGAAATAGCTCTTTCTACACCCAACACATATCCCAAAAGTAACAGAACAATCATAGAAGGCATTTGCACATTCATCCAACAAGCAAGAAACAAACATACATTTCAAGCAATAGATCACACAAGAGAGTAGGCTAGTTCACCAACCTTCCAAAGCTCAATTATGGAAGAAATTTGATGAAGAGCTCCACTCTAGCCTCCTTCTTTCCACCATCATCCAACCCCCTCTTCCTCTCTTCCTTCTTTCTCCATTATACTAATTCCCCAAGTGGCAATAACAATTAATCCACAACTCATCCATTATTCTAGTGGTCATAAAACAATTATCCCCCACTCAAGAGATCCCCCATTAAAGCCCACATGTAGAATAAAATACAATAAATGAAATATAAACAAAAAGGGAAATGGAAGACACGCCACCCTTACTAAGGGAACCCCACCAAAAGAGAGGCACATGGAGACAAGCACTCCATTATTAAGGAATCATGGAGGTATTTTATGACTTACAAGTGGCCTGAGTGTGGATTCCACTCATCCTATTGTCCCTATGCTTCCAAATTCGTCACTTAACTTCACTGTGAAGTTTAAGTGACCTTATGGAAGTTAACCCATGGTTATCCTAGTCAAAAAGGTCCCTAGACCCATGAGGTATAACCCAGGGTTGATCTTTGCCTAGTTAGAACTCCCAGAGTTAAATAAAACACAAGAAAAAGGGTCTAAAAGAAATAAAATTCAAACAAGATTAAAAACTTCATTTCTTACAACACTTTTCATAATAGAAGTAAGTCAGAAGATAGCCCTTACTCCCTTGACCTCATGCAAACATTAACACATTACAACATTCCTCCAAACACGAGGTTGATCTTAGTTCCTCATTGAACTAGATCGGCTCACAAAGGATACAACATAGGTATGAGATGGTCTCCTGCATTTGTGGTTTTGTTAGCAATACCTGCACACTCAAACTTGAAGTCAATATCACATAGAGATATCACAGCCGAAGCAACAATACATGCATCTTTAACATTCTATCATATAATCCTATTGAAGTTCCATATCCATTCATCATTTTCTTTAAAGCAACATCCAAAACATCATTGCACAATTATTTTCCTTAAAAATCAATTAGGTTAAATAAGTAAGATTCTAGATCAATAGTCTTTCAACACATAAATCATAGTCAACGTCACTGCAAATAGTCTCATGAACAGTAGTGTAAAAAGTAGGCCTCACAGATTTGCATCTAGTCCAGAACAAACTTTTCCTCTGCAGTGGTTCTTCATTTGTTTATGCTTGAAATAGTGCTCTCCTCATGACAAGTGATTGTCCTTTCTCATGTTTACCAATTGAACTCAGTGATCCAACAGGCTCTTCCACATAAGCTACTCTTCCACTGTTCTTTGTCTTCTTACTTGTACTTCCTTGATGACATTCAACTGCTCTATGTCCTTCACCTCCACACTTAAAATAGGTTCCTTTGAATGTTCTCCTATCAAATCCTGTTCAATCTCTTATGTATGCTTCACTCTGGTAAGAATTAGGGTTTCCTCTGCAGTAGAAAGTTCTACCATCTCTCTGATACGCATTATTTTCTCTGTCTTCCTTCTTGAATGTGCTATCTTGTTTTTTTTGCTCTACAAATGATCTTTCTCCTCTAAAAAATATTCTAACTCTTTTAAATTTACCTCCTCTACCTCTCTGTCTCTGCTCATGCTTCTTGTTCAACTTTTCTTCAACTTTTAGGGCAAACTGATATGCTTCTTCCAATGTCATCTTCACTAAACTCAGTTCTTCTTGAATGTTCAATCTCAGTCAATTGATGTATCTAGACACTTTCTCCTTGCTTGCTTCACTATGTCCTGTCCTTATAATCTTATGGAATTATTTAGTGTAATCCTTCACAGATTTCTCCTTTTGTCTTAGGTTTTGCAATCTTTTCAATAGTTCCAACTCATAGTCAGTATGTATAAAGTGATTCTTCAACTTTGTGACCATTCTATCCTATTTTGTAATCTTTTATTTTCCTCTTCTATTTCTATCCAACTAAACTTCTTTCCACCAAATAGCAGCATGTCCTTTCAACTTAGTCTTTACGAATTTCACCTTCTTTGGATCTTCAATTTCTTCATATTCAAAATATTCTTCTAGGTCATTTATCCAATCAATCAATTCCTCTAGATTCAAATTGCCAGTATAGTTCGGTACATACACTCTAGGTCTTTTCCAAATATTCAAAATAGCTCACAACATCTTCACTCAGATCTAATTCTTCTTCTTCTTCTAGGGTTTCTTCATTTTGATCAGTAGATTGAAATTCTTCATCATCATCACTTTCAACATTAGGTCTAGGTGTAAGTCCTCTTCTTCGATCTTCTTCAACAACATCCAAGTGAACTCGTATTGTCTTCATCATTTCCATCATCTCATCCATTCTTCTAGCCATAGTACCAACAATAGGTATTCTCCTCTACAACATCTCTTCCTAGGGTCAAGTGTAACTGCCTCAAATTTGGTGATCGGCCTACAAGGTGACAACTGCCTCATAATCGGTGATCGGTTGACAACACAAGTAGTCTGCCTTAGATTCGGTGATCTGTTCATAGCAAGATCTTATGGAATGCCTTCACAATCTTTGCTCAATTTCACTCAATTTAGCTCAACTTCTCTCCCATGAATTGAAACTTCACTCTGCTCCACTCCCAAAAGATTCTAACTTCTCTCTGATACCACTTGGTGTAGTCACGATTAGGAGGGTCCACAAAGTGAATAGTCCAGGCCATGCAACAAGAGTAAACAAAACAAAACAAACTCAATCATAGAATGCAAATGCAGATTCAATCATTCAATATATCATAGATTCAAAATGCAAACATGTTGGCAAAATGCGGGCTTACAGATTAGGGCTCATAGGCTTGATTCTCCAGTTACAACACATGCATAAGATATAGCTTTGAAGTGTCTGACAGAATGAAATCCTAAGACTAAAACTTTATATTATGAATCATTATTTGATTAACTACTTTCTTATGCATCTATTACATGTATATATATCATCTCCAGATCACAAGATTCCTATTCGTCAGCCAAACAGATTACAAATTTCAATGAAAGAGATGTAATGTGTGTACACAGATAGGCCAACCCAAAACGTATCAGAATCCTCTTGAAGTGAATGAAACAACATGCGGACCTTAGGGAAGGTCAGAAAAGACCCAAACTATCTTGAATGATGTGTCATTTAGCTTTGCAAGTCGTGGAAGTGCTCCGCAAGTCTTCTCCTTTAGCTAATTGTCTGAGACTATCTAAATGCTATACTCTGAGAAAATAGTCGATCTTCTGATAGCCATATCTTCCCAAAAACTGATCCAAATGATCTAAATTTTGGATATGATGTGCATGAAGATGTCTAGATGCTAAGTCCAACTCCGCAAGGTCTGAAATGATACTATAGTAGAATGCAGACCAATCTACTGAAACTGCTATTGACTGAACTCACTTTATTGAATTGGAAAAATGAAAGAAAACAAAATGAATGCAAATATTTTTGGTCGATGCAAGATTTCTCTTGAACCAGGGATGCTCCTTCATCAAAGAACAAGGCTATAAAAGGTTTTTCATTGATTACATTTATGGTGTGAAAGGATACAAGCTTTGAATCTAGTTGAAAACAAAGTTTTATATAGTAGAAATGTTATTTTAGAGAGATTAACCCTTCTTCCATTGCATTGAAGCTAGAACAAAGTGAAAAGAAAGATGTCATTCAACTTCCTCCTATGCTAGAGAATGTTGAATCAATAGCCAAAAATAGATCAGAAGTTGAGGAGAGATCTTCAAGCTCAGATTCTTTAGAAGAGGAGGTAGAACGTCCAACTCAACTTGTTTGAAGGATAACTCATAATAGACAACCATGAAAAATGTATTCCCCTAGTGATTAGAGATGTATTTTTGCTTTAAATACTAACATTGATAAACCTAGATTTGTGCCATAGGCTTTAGGTATGCATGATGCAGAGTCCTAGAAAATATCCATGGATGAAGAGTTGGAAGCACTTAAAAGAAATGACATGTGGGACTTGGTACCTTTTCCTGAAGCATAAAAACTTATTGGTTGTAAATGGGTATTCAAGAAGAAATTGGGTTTTGATGGTAATGAGTTCTAATGGTAATGTTAAAAAGTATAAGGCACTGATGGTTACAAAAGGTTACTCCCAAGTTGAGGGGGTGGATTATGGTGAGATACTTTCTCCTATTGTAAAAATGTCATAGATTTTTAATTTTAGTTGCAGCAGCTTATGATTTAGATAAATTGAACAAATGGCTGTGAAAACTACTTTCCTTCATGGTGATTTGGAAGAAGAAATCTCTATGACATATTCGGAGCACTTCATGGTGAAAGGTAAAGAATATTTGGTCTATAAGTTAAAGAAATATTTGTATGGCCTCAAGAAATCTCCTAGGATGTGGTACCAAAAATTAGATACACTTGTGTTGAGCTTGTGATCTAAGCATTCTAAATAAGATCACTATGTTTATTTTAAAATTGATGGTGATCGTTTCCTAATTATTGCACTTTATGTTAATGATATGTTATTCAATGGAAAGGGAAAATAATTGATTTCAAAACTAAAATCTCATATTTTAGCAAGATTTGAAATGGATTTAGGTGTGGAAAAACATATTCTTGGTATGGAGATGAATAGAGATAGAGCGAACAAAAATATATGGCCTGGCCAAAGCATGTGAATTCAATTTTGTAGAGGTTTAACATATAGGATTATAGACCATTGTGTGTACCTGTTACTTTGTGAAAAAGATTATTTGTTACATAATGTCCTACTTCTCCTTTTGAGATGGAAGACATGAGCAGAGTACCTTATCAGAGTATAGTCAAAACTTTAATGTATGCTATGGTATGTACTAGACTAGGCATTGCCCAAGTAGTGGGAGTTCTTAGTAGATTTATGTCTCATCCTATATGGATTCATTGGGATGCAGTTAAAAGAGTCTTCAAATATTTAAGGAGTACATCTAAGTATTCCTTGTACTATAATGATAGTATGAAAATCTAGGCATTCGCTAGTTATTCATGGTTATGTGGACTCAAATTGGGCTAGAGATGTCAATAGTAGAAGATCCACCAATGCATATTTGTTTTCTTTATTCAATGGTTCAATAAGTTGGATGAATAAGCAATAGGATGTGTCAATTTTTTCCACTACTTAGGTAGAGTATATGGTAGCAACTCATGCCTATAAAGAAGCCATTTAGTTGAAAAGATTATGTTTATATGTTGGGCCAAATTAGGGAGAAATTACACTTTATTGTGACAGTCATAGTGCAATTTGTTTGGCAAAGAACTTGACATTTCATGCAAGGACCAAGCATATAGATGTGCAATATAATTTTGTTAGAGATAAGGTAGAAGATGGAAGGGTTAAATTAGAGAAAGTATAAACTTTGATGAATGTTGTAGATGCTTTGACAAAGCCCATGAGCACAAATAAATTTAGATGGTGTTCGGAGTCTATGGGCTTCTCAGCCCCTAATAGTTAGTTCTATGTTGGTAAGTTTTCCCTTTGGATCTTACAAGGTATTGAACAAGTGAGAGAATGTTGGGAATTAAGGTATCTCAACCTTTGCAAGTTCCTAGACTTGATTTTAATTATTTATCATTTTTGCACATTTTAATATATTTTATATTGTTAAATTAGCCTCACCTTGAAATGGAGTGTGGGGTTTGAGGTGGATAAATTTTCCACATGTTGGTACTTTGTGGTGTGTTATAAGTTCTCATTAAGGAGGTTATTCATAGCAAATTTGGAACAACCTATTTTTGAGGGATTTTATAATAGTTTTTATGACATATTCTTATGACATGTAAGAGCCTATAGGAGGGAAGTTACTTTGGAATCTTGACTAGAATTATGATAGATATTCACACTTTTCATACAACACATTTTTTATAGTGGGAGTTACAAACTTGGCACCCAATTTGGATGGACGATTATGACAGTTGTAAGAGGCATTATTCATTTACTATTTTTAGCCTATATGTGGGAATCTCTAAGTGGACACTGGAATTTGGGGTCAAACTTGGGCACCATACTTACAGAATTTTTAGCACATGGTTTTGAAAACCATTTATGGTTTCTATTTTGCTCATTTGTCTATAAATTAGGTGCTTGTAGTAGTAGTATTATATTTGTAAGAATTTGTAGGTGCCAAAATGTTGCCAAAATTATATGTTGATGGTACTCCTGTAAAATATTTCTTTGTAAGTGTGTTGTAATCTCTTTGTGGATTTGAATAATACATTGAGCTTCTTTAGAGTGTGAGGTTTTTCTCTTGAAAGGGTTTTCCCCACATAATACTAGTGTTATTTGTTGTATTGTTTATGCTTTTATATGTGTTTCTACATATTTTCACTAATAATTTATATCAAATTTTAAAGTTTTCTATACACTACTCCTCTCAAGATTAGAGTAGGAAGTTGTTTCTACTACCTTTTCTTCTTTACAATCTAGGAAGAACCCTTTAGGTAGAAAAATCCCACACTCCAAAAGCAAGACCAATTGTACTATTCAATAAAAATGGTTACAATATAATATCCAAGCAATGCCTTTACATGAGTATTACCAATATGCAGAATTGGAGTGATTCTGGCAACATAATTGTACCTACAAATCAACCATACAACCCATACAAAGCTCCAACTCTAAGCAAGAATAAATAGATGATGAACAAACTAAAAACCATCAAATAGTTTAATAAAACCATGTACTAGATCCATGAGCCCAAAAGTGGCACTCAAAATGGTACAAATTCCAATGCCCCATTCTTGGTCTTTATCTTCATGCAAATATTTGGCATATTCATTTTACTTGTCATATTGCCACAACTTGTCATATTTGACCACCTAACTTAGGTGCTTAGTTTTGTCTTCTTCCTCCATTCAAAGATTGTTTATGACATGCATCATAAGATTATCATAATGCTTGTCAAGATTCTAATGTAACCTCCTATAATCATGCTCTTAGACATCATAAGAATGTGTCATAATTAGCTCTTACCTCACAATGCCATAATAACATTTAGATGCTTTTACAACCTCTTACACACATTTCAAGATGGTTGATATGTGGCAAGGAGTTCCACCTCAAAGTGAGACACCCCACTCCTCATATGAAGACAAATAATAAACAAATACAAATAAATGCAAACAATTAATAAATATGAACATTGTGGATGCTAGGTTGAGGCACCTTTTCCCAAAACTTTTCTATTCTCTTGTGGGATTTTACCCACTACTATCTATCCTCCTCCAAAAATATCATGTTTCTCTAGTAAATAATACACCTACACAAAAATTAGCACAACCAACATGGAAATAAAAAAATTCCACAAGCATCTCCTCATCATCTCTTCATGTGTACTCGAATACACCACATCCACCAACACTTTCATGTCCTCCAAAGGACATACTACTATTGCACTCTCTCCACTAAATTATTTCTTCATATCCTCCACGATGAGGATCTCTTCTTCCACGTCAAAAACTCCCTCATTTTCAAACAACTCAGGTTCAATATATGCAACTCCTACTCCTTGTAGCATCCCAAAATACACCTCCCCATTCTCTTCTTCTTTACTTGAAACCTCATAAAAGTATTCCACATCATGTGCATTCACATGCACTATTTCCACTTCCTCACCAATATCAATCTACACCAACTTCACATCTATATATGTCCTCCAAAGTACAAACCATTAATGTTGCTAAATGCATCAATTGCTCCACCTTCTTCTTTTCTTCCTCCATGCCACCTATGTGACATTAAACATCATCTTTATCTAACAACAAATATTCTTCTATTGGATCAACAACTCGCATCTCCATTTCCTCCATCACCACTTTCTCCTCTTCTCTTGCTTTACCTTCCTTAATACCTACAAGAAAATAGAATTTTAGATAAATCATGGTATTTAATCTCACCTATATCCTTCATGGTTACCCCAACAATATAATCTTGCCCTTACAATACACCAACTACAATTTATTCTTCTACATAGTTCTTCAAAATAAGTTTACATTATTCCTAGGCAAACTTCTCTTTCTCATTGCCTCTCAAGATAATTTTCTCCTTTCCACAATTACGTCTTAGGACTTGAATCTCCTTCAACCATAGAGCATGCATTTTGAGATGCACTATCTACCCCATCAACATGGAAACCATATATTCTCATTTCTTCACCTTTTTCTTTCCCTTTTCTCGTCTCCTCTCCTGAAGATCTTTTCAAAATACTGCTACATAATCACACAACTTGTACATGAAAAGTCTACTTGCTTTGGGTCTTCAATATTCTTCTCCAAATATAAGTTCTCCAACTATACTACCCATCTCATTAGCTCATCCAAGTTCTCTCCACCCAAAAACAAAAAAAAAAATGCTTTGTGGTTTAGGTTCCTTACACTCCTCTTTCCCCTTCACCGAGATAAATCTTTGTACTTAAAGAGCATCTAACATCTTAGACATTTCTCAATACATTCTCTCAATTTTATCCCAACTAATTTCCTCTAAAGCCCTTTCTCTTTGTTCCATGAGTGCAAATCTCATAAACCTTTCCAAGACCACGTAGTCCTTTTTCTAGAAGAGATCTTCTCACTCAATCTCACACTCTCCAATACCAATATCTCACACACCTTGAGACAATGACCTCTCAATCACACTTTGACTCACAACTATTTTTCATCTCAAACAAATTACACATGCCCTCTAACCAACATTTCCACTAGAAGATACATAGACTCGTAGAACCCACTCTACCAACTTTCCACTTAGTGGAATATGATCCTACACCTTCTATTGAACACTCTTCCATTGGAGGCCACTTAAGCACACTCTGATTTAGGACAACCCTCTCTTAAACCATTTTTTCTCTCACTACCTTCTATACTTATAGAACTCTCATAATTATAATAATGCCACTAGAACCTCACAACACACATCCCAACAAGGAAATCATTCCTTGGTACCACTTGATGCCTTCCTCTCATAGATCTCTATATTTCCCTGTGACTTCCTCACAGCTCCAAAAAAAACTAAAACCTCTCAAGTCACCATCCATAAGGAAAACCTTTCTATGATACCATGTTCAAATCTAGGCAAGGGGGTCCAACGAAGGATGACACAACTTAGCAGCCTAACACATGCTATCCATAATAGAATAAAAACAAAACAAATGCATTAATTTAAGAAATATGCCCATTAAAAGGCTTACAAGATGGTCACATGAACATTCAAATTACACAATTCAATAATGAAATAAATGAATATTTTATTTCCTCTACTTCTTCTATTAGCATGGTCCACCTCTTAGCATAACTTCTCTCTTCTATATTCCTCTCTTTCAATAGGGAATGAACTCCTTCTCTAATCTAATTAGTCTAGCATCCTTTTTCCCAAAGTTAGCCCCATTATCCTCTTTCTCATGACCTTTTCAAGATCTTAGCTTTTGCTAACTCTCAACCTTTTCTTTTGTTATCCATTTTAATCTTTCTATTTTCTTACTAGTAGGCCAATCAATTTCTTTGAGACTATACTCTAGTCAACCAACTCCTTTGACTATCCTCTAGCTGACCAACACCCTATACAAAAAAAACCCCAAAAATATAGCAATGTAACAAGAAAATAATTGGTTTTCCTTCTAGTTGTTAGGTAACCACCAAGATTCTATCACCAACCAAAAAAGAGATAACTATCATGTGACAAGAACCTTAATTGCTTTCTTTAGAACCCTGGAATGAAAATCAATGCACATCCAAGGAAGGTAGATGATCATTACCAGGTTAAAAAGATTACCCATGATATAAAAGAATCACTCAAACAACACACCCAAGTGAATAAATGACTTGCCCACATGGAGGAATGAGAAATGGATTCCAAGAAGAAAAAATAAAACCTCATAGCCTAGCAAATCATCTACCAATAGTTAGCAACAAAAGAAAATGTCTACCCAAAAGAATATCAACTAACCATACCAAGGAAAACAAATAGTCACAGTAGGAAATAAGTGACTAAATACCAAAATGCAATGGTTATATGCACTACTGTTGTCAAAGATATAAAAGACAATAACATTACCTCTTTTGAAAATTAATTAATTGTTAGGTGGAATAATGTCTGCAAACATAAAAATTGTCCCAGCTATGGTTTGTCTCCAAAGACTAATAGAATGTTATTATCACATGTAGTAGGCTAAATAACACTTGTAGAAGCTCCCATATACACGAATTAGCTTCCTATATGCCTATAGTAGCTCCCAAACACTAGAAATAGTCACCAAGATACCTATAGCACACTATAGAATACATGTAGCAACTCATGTCACACATGTAATAACCTACTACATGCTTATAGTAACTTGTTATAGGCCTATAACAATATGTTCCACGCCTGTAGCAATCTATTACATGCCTGTACCCATATATAGTACCCATATGAGAAAGCATGTTTGACAAAAACCTTCTAGACAACATCAATTGAAATGAAAGATATTTGAAAACATAGTCTACTATTGATTTTGGTAATGCAAGATCACTCATGGACCTAGATGATCCTATATAGCTATCTATCTTATTGATCCTATTGATCTTGTTGGTCTTTATGCCACTATCAAGATACATGCCATTGATCCTACTCTATATGTGCTTGTGCTCATGGATGCCACATTGGGCCTTTTATTATACTTTTCACAAGTGTTCTTGGTCATAGAGTATTGCATCACTATTATGTTGATCCTACTTATCTTATTGATCCTAGCTTATGTGTGCTTGTACTCATGGTCACCACATTGGGCCTTTTATTGTACTTTCATAGGTATTTTTTTGCCATTAAGGGCTACATCACCATTATTTTTCCCATGCTAGGGGCAATGAACCCTTCTTTGATTCTATCTCTAGTCCATTGTTATGATTCTCACAATGTACTATTCTAGTTATGTTTGTTATACTTTAACACTTGGATGATTATATGTGCTTACATACATGCTTATCATTTGTTATTGATTTACCACATGAGTATGACTATGATTATCTCATGATCCATTCTATTATCAACTACTCATTATTATTGGTGTATCTAACAATATCTTCCTTCAAATAATTGTATCCAATGGATGCAATCAATTGAAGGGGGGCATACACGATCGCTAATGTTTTCATATTTGTATTGAATACATCTTATGAGTTATAAGCTACTCAAGGAATCTTTTATCCCTTTTCTTGCAAGAATTTATGGGAGAACATATGCGAAAGAAAACAACATGGAAGGTGAATCTTTGTTTGTCATGGACCATAGGCTCATCTATCTATTGTGTTTACTTTATGCATGCTTAAGAATGCTACATACTTAGAGATGCATGATTCATACTTAGAGATTCACATGTAGCTCAAAGTGAGGCAAAAATGTAATGGTGAAAGATGCATCCTTTATGCATTTTCCATTTAGTTTTGTCCCTAGTTTAGGGCAATGTCTAAATGCATTTATATAGCTACAAATGACACATTTTTGTGCATAGTTGGGCCCACATACCTAGCCTTGTTTGCACTTAGCCCCATGCTTATCGTGTATCCCTATACTTATGTGGATGTGATCCTAGTCCAATTGGATTATTTGTTTTATTTAGATCATTAATCTAATCTTGATCCATAATCCAGTCCTACTAGACACTGATCTGGAACTTACTTGTCTGATTGAGGTCATGTCCATAGGTGCAAGGTTGTCCTTATAGTTGTGATCTTGATTCACTTAAATGAAAAATCAAAAGCAAACATTTTAGTCAACTGGCGCCATCTTACACTTTGGTCTTAGGTCAACTTTGCAGAAATCTTCACAATTTGGTGTTACATTTATGTATAAAAAGGCATTCATTGCATTCTTTCTAATCATAAAACATCCACCAGATCATCTTCCATTTGAAGAATAATTCAAGAATCTATCAATTGAAGGAAATTCAAGAACTATCATTCGCATTTGTCATGTTTGATCACACACTCATCCTAGTACATGTGCATATCTAAAGCTTGTTGTCTGTTAAATGTATTTTTGAATACCACCAGCTTTATATAGAAATCCCTAGAGTGACAGAAATTGTCATTTTCTAGCAATCTATTTTCCAAAAGTTCACGAGGCAAAATCCATAGATCATCAAGGTCAACTTCATAGACACAAAGTGAGTTCATAGGAAGGAACTAGATCTAGAACTATGAAGATGATTTGATATAGTGCAAAAAGAAATATTTTGATTTTGATCCAATACATGATTATCTAGAGCGTCTACAAATTCTGAAGTGCATAAATATCACTATCTTCATTAGTTGACACAATCTCAAGTTACAAAGCTAAACAACATCTCCCTTTAATAATCACTATTTATGACATATATCTACTATCTAATATTACTTTATGGAAACTATTTCACTTCAAAAAAACATCACTTTTAATTCTAATTACTTAATTAACCTAGATTAACCCCTAAAAAAGCATATTTTCCTTTTCACTATTAATGTCGTCATACTACCATCAAATTTCACTCTTGCGGCCAGAGGCCTCTAATCTCTGCCCCATTTTTACAGCACACACTTCCTCAATATAAGACATCCCCAACGCACTACTTAGATTCTCCTCCAAAAGAAACAACACCAAAATCAAACCTGTAACAGGTACTTAGCTAGCTATACATAATTAAAATTGTCAAAACAGCAGAAAATTCTCTTGCCCCGAAATGTTCATTTACCATTGCCATCGAGATTTTCTAGAACAACTTATTATATTAAGACTAAAAAAATACATTGAATGGGTTGCAGAGATCTGGCAAGGCCTGCATAAACAAGAAAAACAACATTTCCTTCCACGATTGTGAAGGCCTCAGTGGAAAATACAGGCGAAAACAGCAATGAATGATCCAACAAGAGCGGCAGGCACAGATGGCATCGTCGCCATTGAAGCAGCGCCCGTCACCAATGATGGACTGGGTGCTTCTGCCTCCTCTGCACACCAATGATGGACAGATATAGAGTGAGGTGAAAAAGTAGGAAAAGGATTTAGAGTTGTCATGAGTAAAATGATAGTATAGTTAATTAAATTTGAATTGAAATATTAAGGTCTAAATTTGATGGTCACTCTATATATATATATATATATATATATATATATATATATATATATATATATTAGAATAATTTTATAAAAAAATTGACAGTCTATTTGAAATCTCCCCTTTCATATGATATAGTCTTCTTAAAATTGTAATTGTATTTTATGGTTAAAATGACTAAATACAACCCTACAAAACAATCAAATTTAGGTCCTTGTCTTGATCCTACCTTCACATGTCTTGAAAGACTAGTCTCAATCCTTAGTTTATCCATTTGCATACTTGGCTTGATTTCATGACATGAAAGACCCTAGCCTTTTTAAATTTCAGAACTCAAATTGGGCCAATTTGTCCCCTCTAACTGGACGTTGTGTGCTAACTTGAAGCACAAAATATTTTAAATTGTATTCTAGGGTGTTGTATAAAAGGACAAACCCTAATTCCATTTAACACATCGAGATCTTTTCTTCTTCATTTATATGATTATTCAAAGTGTAGACACCTAAATTTTATAGTATCTTAACATCACATCCTATCATCATTTAATTCATCCTATCATCACCAATGATGGACAGTGGCTATCATCATCATTACACCCAACACTGCTACACATCTCAACTTATCTGCTCCTGTCATTTTCACATTGTAACTTACTGATAACAAATACCCAAACCTACAAAAGAAAAAAATTGTTGTTGCTACACAGGTCTAGAAGCTGCAAGCTGCAAGGTTAGAGAGAATGGGACTTATTTAGCAGAGGAACAAAGGCCAATGATTGAGAAAAAGACTATGGTGTTGAGGGTGCTTGGGGGTATGGGATTTTAATACAACTTTACTTGACTGGCCTCCCCCATGAATGACACCAACCAATGTCGCTTCTTGCTGGAATGGGTCAATGTCGCTTCTTGCTGGAATGGGTCCCACAGAGGTAGCTGCAATTCCAATTTATTCTGTGCAGAGGTTCCCTTTAGGAAATTTTAATCAGTGAGAAAAAGGAATCTTTTTCATAGAAAGTACCTATAGCGGCCTGTTTTAGGAGGAAAATGGAACAGATTGAAGAGGGAGTTTAAGGTCTTTCTTCACATTTAGGACAAGAATTTGAGGAGTTTCGACGTCCAGTAGTAACTAGTATACAGTAAGAATATTAATATAATTTTTAAAACAATAATATGAGTTAACAGGCTGTAGTTCGAAGGATGTGCTGATAGTCTATCATGTCATGGGGCCATCTTTCAGAAATGACAAACTTTGTTTCATTGTTATTAAAGTTATTTTTTTCAATGCTGTGCTGTATGCACTGATAGAAACAGCTCTACTTGAAAAATATCACGCAAGCTTTGACAAGAAAGCGCATAAAGAAATGGGTACACATGATTCCTTCACAATCTAAGCTAGGGTATCATCCCTCAGCCAGCCAGTGTGATGTTAAAGAGAGATGGGATATTTGTTTGAAATGTATAGTTAGTTGGCCGGATGAACTTGCTAAAAGTGTTGCACCTAGGAAAATGTCTCCTCAACGACAAAGGAGGATCAAAAAGTGATACAAAGAATGATTGATTGGAATTTGTGTGTAATCCTGAAATTTGTGTATTTATGTCATTTTCTATTTAGTTTTATGTCTATTTCCAGAGAATGGCTTAATAAATTTACATACTAAGTAATTTTATATGAAGTTAGGCCCCTTTTCCCATACTTTTATTCATCTATTTACAAACATTCTTCTATGCCTATCTCCCACCTTATCCATATAGACATACCCTAGGTCATTTCTATGGTAGCAAGATTGACCCCGCGATTGTAGCTTTGACTTGTGAATTTTTAAAATTCAAATTCATTTTTTAACTGATTGTCATCTACTCTTTTCATACCTTGGTCAAACTAAACACACATTTACATGATGTATAACTATGTACTTGTATTTAAAGGCATTCAATTGCACTCATTTTCATTATTAGATAGCTTTTAATCTTATATACATTTACAAAAGGATCATGTTAAGAATATTTGGATTAGAGTACTTAAAAAGAACCTAGTTTTGTACCACATCACTCTAGAGCAGTTGCATGACTAAAATTTGTTTTTTTCGATCCTTTGTACAAGTTTTCTAAGGGTTGACATAGGAGAACATGTCTCCTAGTGATACACCAATATCCCTTCAAAGATATTCTAAATAACACTAGTCTTCAATGTAGAGAAAAAGACAAAGAAAGAGTCAAACTAGGTGAATCAAAGAGCATGAGTACACATTTAGCAAGATTAGATCCATGTGGAAAAGGTTGAATTCGTGGGCACAAAAACGACCTCGAGGCATGTATTTGACCCCAAACAAAGCATAGGTCTTGCACGAAACTTGAGGCATTGCATGGAAGAGAGGTATCATTTAGGATAGTCTAGTTTCCAAAATGTTCATCAAGGGCATATGTTCTTCAGTCATCAAGATGAGTACCCATATCTACTTTGCACATATTTTCTTAGAATAACAATTAATTCAAAATTACATTAGCCCAAATATCATAATTAATTAATCTTGGTTAATTTTTATTCAATTGTAAGCATTACATTGGATTAGCCTAGATTGAGTATAGGAAAGTGTTATTTTCCTTTTACATTTTTGGTGAACTTGTCCACTCTTACACGATCTAATTCCTCCTAGGGGTTTTCATCAATATAATGGTTTTCAGATCTGTAATTTAAAAAAAAATTACATCTTATTTTTAGATTTGATCCTCCTGTCATCCTTATACTTCATTTATACATTCTTATTCTAGGGTGGTGTGCTTATTCATATATACTATCTTTCAACAACCTTGCCCAACCTTGCATTCACTTTAGGGTTTACATTTTACATCTGTTTCAAATCTAATTTATGACTAATGTTTTGATCTACAATAGATTGTATTTCATTTCCAAGGATCATTAGTTACTCTTATTAGGGTTTGGGCCTTTAGTGCATATTTTGTGAACCCTAACCTACCCACCCTTAGATAGAGCTCCATTTTTTCATATCACTAACTCTCATGGTCCTCTATCCTTGGCATATATGCATGCTTCACTTATTGATTTTGACGTGATTACATGCTTTCTGACATGTCATCCATTTGTCCTTTATTCATTTATGACATTCTATTACACAAATAGGATAGAAGCATTATATTACCACATATGTTCATTTTATTCATTTAAGAATTTGATCATTACTTTCCCTTCTCTATTATACACCCTTATTTTTCTCCTCCATGATTACCGTTTGTTGCATATCTCTTCTATGGAGATTGATAGTAGTGTTCTTAATTCTAGTTGTATTCTACCTTTGAGCAGGTGCTTTCCTTCACATGATTCAACTCAATATATATCTATACTTTCCCTCCATTTCTATGAATGATACATTATGTAATGAGGATAGACTTACTTCACCTACTCATAATAATGTTGTGTTGGGATTAAGGTGCCATTAACCTAGTAAATCCTTGTATTATTTAATCCCATTATTATTGTTTGTAATTACCCATAAGGGATGAAATGGTTTCATCAGCAGTAGTAAAATATATTAACTACCCACGGTAATTATGGAGTTATTGTGCCAGTAATTTCTGGAGTTACCAGTGGTAGTTACAGGATAATATTTACTGATGGTTATTGTGAAAAGATAAAGTAAATGAGGGTAGGCACCACATTGGAGGAATCTACTATTTTTAGCTTGTATTACATTTGTCATAAGGTTAAGATGTTGTAAGAGAATTTATGACAACTGTAAGTTGTCATAAGATTCTATGACAATATGACATCCTATGACAAATATTTATGAGTTGTAAGTTGCCATTCTTGGCCTTAGGCATTCAATTTTGCATGGTTGACTATTGACAAGTGGCATGGACATGTAAGAGGTCATTTAATGTTGCATGCTGGAGTTTTCAAGGAGAGAGAAAGTGGACACCTAGTTTGAGGAGCATAAAAGCTTTATAAAATCAGTGCCTCACATGTGTCATGCATCTCATAAGTTTTGTACACAGGTTCTACCATATTGAAGATTGAATAGACAAAGGAAGTGCATGTATTGTATTTTAGATTTGAAGATAATACAACTTGAAGCCTCTTTTCTTGGTGGAGTTTTTTTATCCGAAAGGGTTTTCTGCATGTTACATACTATGTTATACACGTTCATTTATTCTATAGTGTTATTTCCTTTGTTGTGGGTTTTGATTCTATTTTCTATCTCCATAGTTTCTACATTGTTAAAGATCATAAATCATAGTTAAATCATATTTCCACTCGTGTAGTTGTTGTCTTCATTGATAATAATATTTCTACATGTCATGACAATTCTACTATTCATTTGACTTGTGGTTCTTCATGTCTTATATCTCACACTAAGCCTAGCTCCATTCCTACCTTTGATGTCTTGATTGTACCTCAGAATCCTCCTACAAATAGGCATGCAACTATGGGCTATAATATACATGGTCAATATAAAAATACCTCATCAACATCTCTTTGGCATTTAATATATGTTCCTCAAAAGTAGATAAGAACATCTTAAAGGACATCCTAGAGAAAATAATGGTGTCATCTACTATTTCTCCTAAAGAGAGAGTTTCATTATTACAATCAATATTCCAAAATAAAGTTCAAATCATATTCACACTTCATGAGTTACCACCTCCACATATGATTTAAGAGTATATGCCATTTTACATTGTGGTTAGGTATGGGGACATTATAGTGATTGAATATTTGTAGCAAGCATTTTCTCAATGTGATCCAAGTTAACTACTCTAATCTCTCAAAATCCAAGATAACCGTTAAAGGGTTTGACATTGTCATACAAGAATCACTTGGTTACATCAATTTGCTTATCATTTTAGGGTATGTTTCTCTTGACACTACTTTTCATGTGATGATTTGAGCATTAGTGTATAATATTATTTTATGCATCCATGGATCCATGCAATAGGTGTTTTCCCATCTACACTTGATGATCAAATCAAGTTTATCCATCATAACAAGCAATGTGTAATGACAATTGATGACAACCCATATAAGTTTTTCCAAATTGTCAAAAAGGATAAAATGATGATATCTCCAAATTTATCTTAATCATGTCCATAATGCCCCAAAATCTTCTATCAATCCATCCATATACAACATTTTGATTAGGATGATGATTGGGGCTCCTTTGATTTCAAGTCATAAAATCACATGATAATCAAGCTTCTTCACTTTGCTTATGTATCTCAATATACATGAAAAATCATATTTGGCTTCTCACATAGATACTCATTCTAGTGAAGGTGATACCTCTCATGGATCCAAAATAGTTGTTTTTATAAACATTGTTTGTCTTCATCAAAGTTTCCTAGTCATTACAGAAAGGGATATAACATTTTACAAAAGCTTGGTTATAATGGAAAAATATTAGGTTTGAACCAACAAGACATTAGCAAACCTGTCAAAATCCCTTAAATGAATACCACTAAGGGAATAAGATATTCATGCACTATTAGTAGTGATGTTGATTTACCTTGAGTTTATCTTGATTTAGTCTCTGATGGTTGTATGGACACATTCCCTCCTCTAGATACTTTTACAAATGATGAATCATTAGTCAAATAGTTAGGAGTATATGGTGACCTACCAACATATCATCATGATAGGGGATTGTTGCATGTATTTGAGATAAATTCATATTTTAGGGATGATTTTCCTTTGATCTAGATGATTCTCTTGATACCTTACCCACACAACCCTTAATTAAAGATTGCAACACCTTCACAATTGCCATACAATTTTGGAATAGATCAAAATGATAAAGAAAAATTATAAAAAAAGGAGATTTTATAGGCTAATATGAACAATGTGACATAAACATACTATTAAAATAATTTGGAGATGTTTTTTTGTGGTCATAGAAAGACATGCTAGGCATTCATAGAAACATTATAATGCATAACATTATCTTAGAGCCTGATGCAAAACTTCTTAATTAAAAGATTAGGAAGAAGCATCCTAAAATTACTTTAATGGTTAAATAGGATTAGAAAAGATGCTAAAGGATGGATTTATAATACCAATAGATTATTGACCTTGGATCTCTAATATGGTTACTACTACTAAACTTAATGACCACATTAAAATCTGTATGAAATTTGGATATCTAAACAAAGCTTCTCCTAAGAATGATTTCCCTCTAACCAACATTGATATGATTGTAGATTCAACCCTTGGGCATGAAATGTTATCTTTTATAGATGGGTTTTCAATCTATAATCAAATCATGATAAAGCCCCAAGATCAACACAAAATAAATTTTACCACACCGTGGGGTACATTCTTCTATGCCATCATGCCCTTTGGATTGAAAAACACATGAGGCACCTATCAATGGGCCATGGCATTGATCTTCCTATAATATAGAAAAAGTTTTACCTTTAACTTCTAATCCTATATTAAATTAAATAAGCATTGGGTTTAAAAGAATGCTAATTTACTAGAAACTAAAATATAGAATTGACAAACTAAATTTAGAATTGTAAATAGTAGAAAAAAAGGAACCTAGAGTCAAAAGATGGAACTTTCTATCAAGGACACCTATGTGATGTGCAGACGTCATGCCACATGCTATTATCCATACAAACACTACAATAACAAATATAGTAAAATACTCCTTTTCATCAAGATTTGTGCACTGTTGCATAGTAGAAAGCAAGAACAACCAGAACAATAACCCAGGTGATACCAAATGATAAATAACTAATGAAATGATGAGATCTATGTATATCAAATGAAAGATAGAAATGGAAAGAAAAGGGGAAAACATTATCCAACCTCCATGCAATTGAATGTCTTCCAAATACTTGCAACCGAGGACAAGAAAAATGTTTGGAGATGTTTGGGGGCTTGCCAAGAGTGGTCAAGCCCTTATGTTGGTCTTTTGACCTCCACAAATAGCCAATGAAAAATAGATTGGAAAATAATGTGTGTTCCTTTCCTACATGCATCTAGGAATTAAGAGTAGTGATAATAAAATAAATCTATAAGTATTAGTCCTCGGTCTATGGGTAAGAACACCCTAGTGTGTGTGATAGGATAAAAGGGTCATGCTGGACACTAAGAGAATTTCCAATAGAGAATAGAAATGTAATAGAGAGAGTGCAATAATATTACTCAAAATAAAAGCAAGAACAATATTACTAGTACAAGATGTAGAAGACAAGAGGTGAGCTCTTTAGAGGAACCAACCATGATGCAACAATGTGAATCCTTGAGAGCTTCAACACTAGTAGAATTGTAACATCATGGAGTCAATAGAAGTTGAGAAAGAGAGATTTAATTCCAAGATTTTTTAGATTTCAAGAGAATAGAATGAGATATATTGATAGAGATTCAAAAATTAGTTTTTCATAAGGCTTGTGGCGAAGTTAAAGGGCCAAGTTTGAGCACATGGAGCATTTTTCTAGTAGATGGGCATTACAATAGGTAGAAATATGTAGCTTGGTGAGAAACTAACTTTTTCTTTTTGGGAGCTCATGCCTGGTGCTAGTGCATCACATGGATGCCCATGAGTAACGTTAGTGTCCTAGAGAAATTGCTCAAAATTTAGCATGTGATCTCAAGTTAGCAGAAAGAATCAGAACGTGATGAAGAAATAGCAATTTGGGGAAGGAAAAGGATAAGCCTTGGATAAAATGATCCCTAAAACATGCTAAGGGAATGGACATTGAAATAAACCCAAAACATAGTGTGAAGTTGTAAGGGTATGCAATTTTCTATGTTACAGCTCCATGATCTTACGCATAAAGTATTAAAAGGTTATGTGGATAATATCTTAGAAAAATCAAAACAATAGATATATCACCTTTAAGACTTGAGAATAATATTTGATTGTTTATGCTAATAAAATGTACAACTAGATCCATAGAAATAGGTCTTTGGTTTCGATAGTGGCTACCTATTAGGATTCATCATATACTAGTGAGGAATTTAGGCAGAAGTTAGGAAAAATGATGTTATTGTTAACTTTCCTCCTCCCAAGAATTTATCAAAACTTTGTATCCTTCAAGGTGAGACACAATCTAATAGATGTTTCATCACCTTTAATTAGTGGATAAGACATTACCATTCACAAAACTCTTAAATAAAGATGCCAAATTTGAATGGAATGAATTTCATAAAGAACTTGAGGGTATGAAACAATACTTGTTAAATCATCTAGTCCTCATTCTTATTACCCATAAAAATTATTATTTTTATATAGTGACCATGGAATCCACTATTTGAGGCATCTTAGCCCAAATTGATGAAAATGACAAAGAAGACATGATGTACTATGTTGTTCATACCTTATTGGATTATGAGACATGGTATACACCTATTGAAAAACTATTTCTTGTCATTGTCTTCTCATAACAAAAAACTAGGTATTACATGGTTCACATTGGGACACATTTTATCATAAAATAAGATTATATATAAAGCCAACCTCTTGGGCTATGTTGCATTGGGTGATGTTACTGTAACGTCAAAAAATGTCCCCTTGGGGGCTTTTCCCTCATAAGGTTTAGCTCCCGGGTCTTTAGAGTGCATTTAGAACATTTTAATTCATATTTTAGCATCCCAATGGAATGAGACCTAAGTTCCATGACAAATAGGACCTAGGTGGACCCCTTGAGTTGTACCCTGCCTAAAATAGGGGGGGAGGACTTGGGCGCCACCCTATTTTGGGGCAGCCCCAATTTCTGGCTGTCAGTTTATGACTATTAGGAGGTTATTTTATCGACATGGTAAAGTTTGATTTTTAATATCTTGGCGGGAATGCTTGTAGGTGCATATATAAGCATGTGTAGGCATTCATTTGTAAATTGGATTTCAATTAGATGATCATTATGAACTCTAGGCATTCTCAAGGTGATTCAAGGCTTTCTATTATGTTGCAAGAGCAAGCTTGTATGTTTTGTGTGTTGATATTTACAGATTTGAGCTTCAATCTCCTCATGGCATGAAGAGCATCTTCCTCCATGAGAGCTTCACTACAAGGTGACATATCATTGTGTTTTTATCATTGATTCCTTTGGTTTTGGCCTATGCATCACAAGGGCACGCCCTCTTTATCTGATAATGGTGTTCGGAGACTTAAGTGTCCTCCAAGGTTTGACTGAGGCAAACCTCTAAACACCACAACCCCCAAACCAAGTCTTGTGATTGCAGGTTATAGGTGTTGCATCTAGAAAAAGTGGAGTTGTAGGAAGGCTTGGCAGACAACAGGGATTCAAGATTTGAAGAAAATTTAGACAAAGGAGCACTTCCAAGACTTGGGTGCTCACTCTAGTGTCCTCCGCAGATAGATCTCAGGAAATAGAAGTTACAGGGCTAATCAGTGTCGGAAGGAGATCCAGATTCCCTGAAAAGGCAGGTACCTTGGACTTGGGCACCCACTCTAGTGTCCCCGATCGTTCCACCTCGGAACCCTAAAAATAGGTATTCTATGATTTGTTATTTTACTCCCATCTGCAAGAGCTTTTTCTGTTATTCATCAATTTATTGTCATATTTGCATAATTAGGGTTTTAATGGTTAATTGGACATAAGAGAAAGAAAAATTGATAATTAATTCACTAATCCAAGTTTCCCTTCATTTGTAAGTGATCTAGGGTATGATAGTTCTCACCACTCGACCCTAGATCCTTCAATGTTTAGTGGAAAGGAGGGTTTTAACATCTAAAGAACAAAAGATTAACAAAATCCAATTTTACACAAAACATTTTGGTGAACCCGTGTTTTTGGACTTAAATTGCAACTTTTTGAGCATTTGTCTTCATATTTGGTGTGGTTTCATTCATTCATTTGGGCATTTATTTTATTGCATTAAGAAAAATTCAAAAAAATTGAAAAATTGGAAAAATACAAAAAAATGCAATGTTTGGCTTACTAAATTGCATCAATTCTTTCTAAATTTTTCCAATTCATGATTTTTGCATTAGATTTGATTTAAACTATAGGAAAATCCAAAAAATTAGAAATTTACATTGCATTTTCATCATTTAATTGCTAGGGTTTTGTGGAAATTTTGACAATTTTATATAACCTAGTAATTCCAAAATCTAGGGTTTGTAGGCAAAATCTTTTATCAGATTTTTCTACTGATTTTAGAGGCTCATTCAAATTTGTATTTGGATTTAGTCTTGCATGTTAGTGTGAATTTGCATTTAGATTTAAAATATTTTCATTTTTACATAGAAAATTTCAACAAAAACTAGCAATTTTGATGCAATTTTCATTAAATTTGCATGGGCATTTTGCATGTTAAGGCTTGAAAATCATTTTCTAAGGCTTGAAAATTATTTTCAGATCTGAGATTAAGTCAATTTCATCATAAATCAGACTTCAAAGCATTCACATAGAATTTTGTCCCAAGATCTCAAACCTAGGGCTTCGAAAACAACAATTTTCACTAAAATTAGCCTTATCGACTCTCTAAATTTGCACCGTAGGTGTGTTGTGAAATGTATTTTTGCATTATTTTGTTTTTATTAGGGTAATAATTTTATTCCCCTCACAAAAATCTTCACAACACCTTTTTAACAGGTCTTGTAGTGATAATTCGTTTAAAAACTACACATTTTTGCTATTTTTGCCCTAGGGTTTGGCCTAGTTTGCATTCCAAGCTTGTTGTGATCAATTTTATGGATTGGGATGAATGATATTATTGATATTATTTTATTTACCTCCTAAAATTCCTCACAACACCCCTTTTGCTAGGTCTTGGAATTGAAAAAGCGTGAAAAATTGCATATTTTGCTATATTTTCACTAGGTTGGACCTTAAGTGGCACTACAATCATGTTATGTTGGGTATTTTTATATCAAGTGGCTGTTATTTCTGATATTATTTTCTTTCCATCATCATTTTCCTCACAACACCCTTTGTTATGCTCTTTTGCATTGAATTTTGGTGAAAAAAGGGCTCATTTTGACATATTTTCTCTATATTTGCATCAAGAGTGTGTTGAGAGTGATTAGATTGCTGTTTGGACTAATATCAGACATATAACTTGCTTTCCTCAATCAAAATCCATACAACATCCTTTGGGTCATTCATTGGCTTTGAAAAGGTATCAAAAAATCAAGCATTTTGGCTGTCAATCATGTCCTTCTCCTAGGATTTGTTCTCTTAGTTTGCACAGTGTGTATTGTATGATTTTGTACAAACTTTATGACACACTGTCGTAAAAACAATATCCCTTTGAGAATAAGTAAAAGATTTGATGCAGGAGCATCCAGTGGTGTAAGGGCAATCTTGCATCACCCAAAAAGAAATTAATTTAAAATCATTTTATTTGTTTTCATTTCTTTCCATAATTAGTGTTTTTGGTTCCATAATATCCAGAATAATGATGTAGGACTTTCAATTTTTTCAAAACTGCTAAAAATAGCAAACTGCTAGTTTTGGAAAGGTTACCTGTCATTTTAGGAAAGTATGCATTTGGGTATGGATTGAAGTGAAAACTTATAGAAAGTTACATAACGGAAATATAAGACCTTTGGCGAAGAAATTGGTCAAAGATCATTTGTGAGATGAAAGATATTAAAGTTTTTATTTTCTAAAAAGCCCCTTAAATTTTTTGAAACGAGATATGAGGCACTAAAACATCTCATAATGTCCTAAAAAGTTGATGGAAATCCATTTATGGATTTCCGGTGTGATAGTTCACATCGCAAGCTTTTTGGCACTTAAAACGGTTTGTCAATCAGACACCCGGATCAAAAGTTATGCTTCCCGGAAGTTGACCTACTTTTGGAGGGAGTTGCAAATTTTGAAATTTAGCTGGAGGGCACCAAAAAGTGATATTTATGACTATTTTGGGAACCCTGGGCAGTAGTAGAGTTAAGGGGGAAAGTGTAGAGTCAAGAATAGGTGGGAAAACAGAAACCCTAGTTGATTTGGGGTTACAGAAGGCAGAAGATTCCACAGCTCAGTGATGGGTAGCTGTAGTGTGATGCAACCTATGGAGGATTGATTCCTCTTATTGTAATTGAGCTTCTGTAATGTAATGAGTTGCCCAGATCAATAAAGAAATATTCTATTTTTTGTGTTCCATTTCTATTGTTGTATTTTTTATGATTTACCCCCTTCATCAAGATTAATGGGATCTAGTGCTCTTGAAGAAGTTGGTACTTTGGACACCTTCTTTATAAAGGGAGACAATCAAATGGGGCAAGATATTATACATCCTCCAACCTCAATAGAAGAACAAACTTTTCATAATTTTGATAATACTATTGAGGCAACAGGATATGTATTTGATGAGTAAATAGAAAAGTTGGATAAAGACTTGGCTGAATTTCAAACATTTATGGAAAATGAGAGAATAGCTGAAGAAGCTGTTCCTACAATTCATAATATAAGAGAATTGATAAAAGAAGGACAAGATGGTGTTAATGCACTTCGTGGTCTAGCACATATTGTACAAACCAATATCATGCTAGTAACCGAATGTGCGCAAGCGATAAATAACACTTTATCACCATCTCATACTCAAGTTTCCATACCTATACCAAATACAGGAGTATCCACCTTTACATCAACGATCTTAACAACTAATGCGAATGCTTGTAGTAATGCTACCACTAGTATTGGAGTATCTAATGGCACTAATTACAAAGCTGTGGGATTTGATTATCAAAATTTGGTTCCTAAAGGGACCTCTTCTATGCATAATTGTGCTCAACCACCTATCTATTCCACTCATTTCCAACCACCTATTACATACTCGCAACCATCTTACACCTATCATTGTGGCCAACTACCGTTAACCTATTCTCAGCCTTCACCTATCGTATCTCAAGCTCAATCACCTCCTCACCTTGGTTCTAATTCCTCACAACAAACTGCATCTCCCAATGAGGCCATCCTAAACCAACTTTTACAGGGCATGACTACTTTGCAACAAAAGGTAACAAATTTGACAAATTCTTCACAGCCTAGTCTACCAACATATCATGCCCATAATCTGTTATCCTATGCAATTTTGAGAAATCCTATGTGTGAGAGGTTTAAGACTCCTTGCTTTGAGAAATATGGTGGAAAAGGTGATCATAATATTCATGTGGCAGCATTTACAGCTATGTGTAGTGATTTTTATTTTGAAGAGGATTTGTTAGCAAAACTTTTCCCACGATCTCTCAAAGATACTACTTTAGAATGGTTTTACTCATTGCCTCTGAATTCAATACACTCCTTTTCGCAATTGATTGATCAATTTTTACAACATTTTCAAGCAAATATCAGACCCCAAGTCACCCTTATGGACTTGGTTCAATGTAAACAAGGTCCAAAAGAAAAGTTGACTGAATTCATTGGTTAGTATCAAGGACTTTTTACACAAATTCAGTATCAAATGAAAGATGAGGATGTTCAAAATATATTCATTACAAATCTACAACCTAATATTCGTGATAAGATTCTCTTGATGAAATACAACTTCTTTCAACATTTATGCACCGCTCTTCGTGATTATCAATTTTTGTCTAGTCAGTATGAAAACCAAAAATCATCAGCTCAAGTTGCTCAATCCTTGCATGGATCATCACAAAACAACTTTAGAAGGAACAATAATAGGAGTTTCATCAAGATCAATGGACCAAACACGAATGTGTTTGCTATAAATAATCCAAAGAAAGCGTCATATCAACCATGAAAGTTTACTCCGATATCTGAGTCCTATCATTCTATCATGAATCAAGCTATGAGTAATAACATTCTGAAGTTTCCCCCAATCAAACCTGTTGATCCTAGTAAACAAGGACCTTACTTCGATGCTAATGCCTTTTGTCATTATCATCGAATGCAAGGAAATGACACTGAACGATGTATGTGTCTTAAACATGAGATACATGACCTTATTGATTCAAATGTCATTCAGGTATCAGGTGTGAATGACAATGGAAATAAGTTGGTTGCTCCACCGAATCATAATTTACAAATCTTCACTAATCCTTTTCCTAAACATATTGAAAATAATATGGTGGAACAAGATTTAGTGGAAGTAGACGAGGATGATTACTTGGGCTATGATAGCATCGTGGGTATGATTGAAGTGGATAAGAAACAAGTGGATAAACCACCTCATCCTCGAAGAAACAGAATCTATGCTGAGGTTCCTCCTCTATTATCCTTATATGGATTGGGAGATAATCAAAATGTCTTTAAAAAGCAAGAGCAAAAATTGATACAGATGAGCAAGATGGTACAGGATGATTTTTGTTACTATCCTAGAAAGATTCAACAACGAAAACTTACTAAAAATTGGAAAAGAGCAAGACGACAATCAACAAATGGAAATAATAGTGGTTCTCCCCCTCATAAGCAACAAAAAGTATCATTTAAACAAGGATTTAATGAACAAGCATCATATGATAGCAAACAAGACTCTCATAAGAACCACTCAAATTTTGCTTTAAACATGATATAGTAACTCTCCAAGAGGTTCGAGAGCTCCAAAATATAAAATGAAGACCCTACAAGTAAGTATCTATAAACTTTTATTTCTATCATAATGTGCTTCCCCTATAATGTGTTATGTGTTGTTTAGGCCTCTTGGAATGACCTCGGATTCTCCCATAAGGTTCGGGATACCAAGAGACCACCTCTATTGTAACCCTCTTCTATTTGTATCATCATTCTTCTAAATTGCTCTCTCTGATTTCATTGTTGAGTGTTGTGTCTTACAGACATAGCGTTGTGGTTGGTGACTTGGGGGCACCTTCCTATATGACTGTCCCTAAGACACTTGTTTTCTTCTCTCTTATTTATTGTTTCCCTTCCTCTAGTGTTTCCACCTAGCGGGCGGATGACGACAAATATTTATATTGATGCGGACCTAGTATCCCTTTCGAGAGCAATCAAAAAATGGATTTAGTTCCTAATATGGCGATGGGGTTGTATATCTTATCCGACGCTTGGCTAGTGGAAGCACTCGTGCTTTCTGCATAGTGAATTTTATGATGTTTCTATCGCATTTACAAACCTTAACAATACTGCTGCTCCGTGCACCTTTGTTTGCCTTTGAATCTAGCCTTGGCGGTACTCGATTCAAAGAGCTTCGTGATATAGCCCTTGGTTATCCTCAAGCTCCAAATTCATTGTATAACCTTGGATCTTTGTGTGGTTAATCATATGCACTGATGTTGTTGTTTATCATGATGTTGTAGACACTAACATGTTTCTTGCAGGGATGTGTTTGTGGGAACATTTAGCAATTTTAAAGTACATGTCACCTTCGGGGGGCATGGGCTTTTTGAAGGTCGATGTTCCCTTGTGTGTTTTCTTCCTACCTTAACGTGCTTGATATCGATAACTGATATCAACCACCTTAATGTGGGCGCATATAAGGTAAGCTGTCTGCTATAGATGTTAGCAATGTGTTTGACCTCAAATGCAAAGACTTGTGCCCCAGAGTAGTGCATCGTGCATCCTGAGCTTGTTTGCAATCAATCAATCATGTAAGCCCTCTGCGGAGGCGGGATATTAAGCATATCCTTTTTCTTAAGCCCTCTGTAGAGGCGAGGATGGTGTATTTCTTAGAGCAGATTGCATCATCCTGTCATTTTCAAAAGTCCTCTGCGGAGCCAAGGAGCGGTTCTATGACTAACTCAACCCTTAAGCATGTTTTTGGCAATTGTTGTGGTGAATCCCAATCGTCATTGTGTGCCTGTAATGTGCCTAAGATGGTGATGAGCCTAGAAATAGGGAACACACCATCGCTTATCTACCATGTTTTCTCCGTGTCTTCAAGTGTGTGTGTTTTGGCATGCTTGTTTTGTATGGCGTGTTTGTTGCCCCATATGCAGAGACCAATGCCTTTGAGCAGTGCTTCATGCATTTTGGGAGGTTTTGTGTGTATTGCGTGTGTGTTGCCCCATATATACTAAGACCTGCGCCTTAAAGTAGTGCATCCGGTATTATGGGAGGTTTGTTTACTTTCCAGTATTTGCATTTGCATTTCATATATATGAGAAAAAGAAAAGAAAAGATATCATTTCTGTCTTCCATGCATTAATGTGTCTTCTATGCATTGACTGTCTACTCCGTGTTCTGCATGACTATTACTGTCTTCTCTATGTTTTGCGTGCCTGTTACTGCCCTTTATGCAGTTGGTGTGTCTTCTCCATGCTTAGTGTGTTTAGTGTGTTTGTGACCTTACTTTAATGCATGTTTGGGCCTTGCATTCATACATACATTAAAGTGGGGGCGAAATGTAACGTCAAAAAATGTCCCCTTGGGGTCTTTTCCCTCGTAAGGTTTAGTTCTCAGGTCTTTAGAGTGCATTTAGGACATTTTAGTTTATATTTTAGCATCCCGATGGAATGAGACCTAGGTTCCATGACATATAGGACCTAGGTGGACCCCTTGAGCTGTACTCTACCCAAAATAGGGTGGAAGGACTTGGGCGCCTGCACCCTAGTCTTGCCCTATTTTGGGGCAGCCTTAATTTCTGGGTGTTAGTTTATGACTGTTAGGAGGTTATTTTGCCGACACGGTAAAGTTTGATTTTTAATATCTTGGTAGGAATGCTTGTAGGTGCATATATAAGTATGTGTAGGCATTCATTTGTAAACTAGATTTCAATTAGATGATCATTGTGAACTCTAGGCATTCTCAAAGTGATTCAAGGCTTTCTATTGTGTTGCAAGAGCAGACTTGTATGTTTTGTGTGTTGATATTTGCATATTTGAGCTTCAATCTCCTCATGGCATGAAGAGTATCTTCCTCCATGAGAGCTTCACTATAAGGTGACATATCATTGTGTTTTTATCATTGATTCCTTTGGTTTTGGCCTCTGCCTCCCAAGGGTAAGCCCTCTTTATCTGATAACGGTGTTCAGAGACTTAAGTGTACTCTGCGGTTTAACTGAGGCAAATCTCTAAACACCACAACCCCCAAACCAAGTCTAGTGATTGTAGGTTATAGGTGTCGCATCCAAAAAAAGTGGAGTTGTAGGAAGGCTTGGCAGACATCAGGGATTCAGGATCTGAAGAAAAGTCAGACAAAGGAGCACTTCTAGGACTTGGGCGCTCACTCCAGTGTCCTCCGCATACAGATCTTGAGAAACAGAAGTTACATGGATGATCAATGTCGGTAGGAGATCCAGATTCCCCAAAAAAGTAGGTACCTTGGACTTGGGCGCCTGCTCTAGTGTCCCTGACTGTTCTGCCTTGGAACCCTAAAAACATGTATTATGTGATTTGTTATTTTACTCCCGTTTGTAAGAGCTTTTTCTGGTATTCATCAATTTGTTGTCATATTTGCATAATTAGGGTTTTAATGGTTAATTAGACATAAGAGAAGGAAAAAATGATAATTAATTCCCTAATCCAAGTTTCCCTTCATTTTCAAGTGACCTAGGGTATGATAGTGCTCACCACTCGACCGTAGATCCTTCAATGTTTAGTGGAAAGGAGGGTTTTAACATCTAAAGAACAAAAGATTAACAAAATCCATTTTTACACTAAACAATTACTTTTTGAGTTTGATCTAAAATTTATCTACCAAAAATTAATAAAAGGGCAATCCATTGTTCAATTAGCTATAGTATCACACTCCTCTCATGCACCTCTTAATACATTATGTCTTAGTGAGAACATCCTACATATAGATAATTCCTCCCCTTGGACCATGCCCTTTCATGTTTCTAGATGCATGACTAGTTTGGGAGCGGGAATAATCTTAATACCTCCCATAGGTGACCTTACTCCTTTATCATTTTGGCTTGATTTATCATGTAATAATGATGTAGCCAAATATGAGGCACTCATCACTTTGTTGCGTGTTACCATTTCCCTCAAAGTTAAATCCTGATGTACATGGTGACTCCCAACTTGTGGCATGAAAAATAATGGGTGATTATAAATCAAAGGAACCAAAATCAATGCAATACCATGAGTTAGCACTATATATTCTAGACTCTTTTGAAACATACACCATTAATGCTACCCAATTAAAAGAAAATTAACACACTGATCCTATAGCTAGCATTGCTTCCTTGAAGAGCATGGAAGATAATAGTCGTTAATTCATCTTGGTTAGATATTAATTAAAAAAACCTACTATTCATCATAAACTCGCATGGTTGCTAATACAATCACAAGTGAATATTAGTTTCATGATACATATGTTTACTTTGATTCAAGGGAATTCCCACCCCAATGTTCTAAGAATGCCCAAATTCACATTTGTAAATTAATTGCTAGATACTTACTAATTGTGGGGATCATTTAATGACAAGGATTTGATGGTTTACTACTTCAGTTCCTTAACCATATTGAAACAATTATTGCTCTTCAAGATGCCCACATGGCATATGTAGGGGGGTTTGTTAGCACCAAAATTTTGGTACATATGATCTTACAAATGGGCTATTATTGGAGCCAAATGGAGAAAACAAGTTGTGGATGATTTTGTCCAAAAATGTACCATATGCCCAAAGTGTAGTAATCTAAAAAAATGCACCGTCCCTCCATCCTTATACATCGTGATGTCCATTCTCTACATGGGGGCTCAACTTGGTGGGAAATGAGAAAGGAGACACAAAGTAAGAATTCACTAGGGTTTTCAACAAAAGAGGCTTGATAACACAAACAAGAAGGAAGCTATAAAACAAAAAATGTATGAGGAACATAAAAATAATATTATGGAAAGAAAGAGAAGCTAATATAACACATTAAAAATAAAATCTAATCATGTAAATTAGACGGAGTAAGATACTAATAGGTTCATCAAATGAAAGAAGAATATATAGGGGTGAAATGTGATTTTCCATTTTATTTTCTTAATGTGTATGTAAACTAGTGTAAAATGAACCTTTTCTACCTAGTATAACACTAATTAACAAACACTAGAGATGGGACTGACAAAAGATAAGAGACTAATGCAAGGAAACTAAGAACTTGGAAAGAAACAAGACTAAACTAGGAGATATAAAACTTGAAACGGATAAAAAAGAACTTGTGCACTTGTGAGAAGAGAAGTATAAGAATGGAAAAGGCTTAGAAATTTGTCATTAATGTGCAAGACAAATTTGGGAATTGAAACTAATGATTTTCTCTTGGGGGCACAAGTGTACCTTGGATGGGACACACTTGATTTCTGACACAATCACTACCTAATCAAGTCTAAGATGGAGTGTGGATATATTACTATATATTATTATACATTTTCTACATAGAACATGCAAAGAAAGAGTGGAACTCAATAGAAAAGAAGGTCAAATTACTAAAAATACACTACAAATTAAAACCCTAATGTGACTAGAAGCATAGAAGATGATATTAAAATAAAAAATTGTAAAAAGAAGAAATGATGAGCATGATGTGAATAAGGTTTGTAGAAAATATGAGACTTATATGAGTTGTTCTCTAAAAAGGGGAGATATCCCTTGAAAGGGGGAAGATGGGAAATGACTTGTACAACTTCAAAATTTTCACCATATCTCCATTATATTGTGCAATGCATTTTTAGTATGAACACTTGTCATGAATCAACTTAGAAATACCTACAGACCATAAAAATTTCTAAAGAAAGTATTATAGGTGAGTATGCTTCAATTAGTCCCCTTGTTGGTTTTCCAACACAAATATTTATTTATCTAATATCCATTCCTCATCCATAAATTAAATAAATATTTCTATTTATTTAATTCCCTATTTTGTGCACTTTTGATTAAGTTGACTAATCTACTTAATCAACTTAACCACATGCTTTCACATTCCAAATCCTTCATTAACCCAATCAAACCTCTCACATCTTCCATCATATACAAAGGCATGGGCTTTTGTACAAGACCACATGAGTCTCTTACAAAGGGATGGGAAAGTCCTTTGTACAAAAGGTCCTTTTGTCCCTTTTAAATCTCCTCCATTCATTTTATCCAAGACCATCCTCCACCCTTGATCTCTCTTTTCTCCAAGGACCATCTTTATCCTCCAATCATATCATGCCACTTGGTGGTCTCTCATCAATTCAATCCTCTCAATGTTGGAGCAACCAAGATCAACAAGCACAAGTAGTATAACATTCCACAAGTGAAAAATGGAGCACAATAATCATATCTATAATATACAATTAGAGTGTGAATTTACAAAGATAAGCCTTGCATAAATAGGCAAGGAGGAGGAGGTAGGAAGGTAGGAATCAACTACTAACTACCCCTAAAGTATGCAATAATTGTCTAACTCACATGACATGTGTGATGGAAAGTGACAAACAAATATAAAAGAGGTGTCTCACATAGCTAAGGACACATGTCGAAGTGAGACAAACTCCTAAAAGACCTAAGTAAACTTAAGCTAAGTGTGAATATGACTTCAACTAGGTAGACTAGAAACTAACTAGTTAGATAAAGCCACTATTTACACTAACACTCAACAATCCTCAATCATTGATCTTACAAATCAATCCTAACCCTCCATCCATCATCCCAAAAATCTATAAATAGCCATCAACCCAAGCCATTTTCAAGTCTCCATGTTATGCAAGGTCGTGTTGTCAATTTGAGGAGCAATCAACATACATCCAACATCAAGGAGAACATCGACAAACCAAGGTTTGCATTTGGTGTTAATTGGGTAGCTTCATTTTGTGTATGCATACATTCTTTTAGCTCAACCATGAGGTTCCATTTGATCATGCTCGTATAATAGGTTAATATTGTATTAGCTTGTTCTATATAGCTTATTTTCATATGTAGAAAGAATCTATCAAAATCTACTAAACAAAACTCATTGTTAGTTCTCAAAACCTTAATCTTCCGACTAGTCTAATTCTATACAAGAGCCTTAAAATCTCTTAAATGATTAAAGAATTCATAGTTACTTCTAAGTAAATACACCCATGTCCTAGAATAGTCATCTATGAAATATATGTATAATACAAAGATTTTGAAATTGAAAGAATACTAACATGACCAAATACATCAGAATGAATCAAGTCTAACGCCTTATAAGATTTGTGAGAACTAAAGTAAAACTAAACATGGTTTCGTCTATCATATATGCAATGTTCACATATAAGTCAAACTCAAGAGCACAATTTATGAACCCATCTACAAGATTTTTATTTTTCAAGGTCCTTAGACCCTTCTCACCTATGTAGTTCATTATCTAGTGACATTATGTTGTATCCATGGAAAGTATCTTGGTCTCTAAGGAAAGAACACCCTTAGGTACCTAGAAAGCATGACCATTAGAATTAGATGCAACACTCCTGTTTACTACTAGTTCTAATGGTGAAGGTGTATATTATGTAGATCTCTTCACTATAGGATTAGAAGAATTATTGTAGTAAATTGTACATGTATCCAACTAAAACAAAGTTCCCAAATGAACACCCTTTTAAGCTCAACCACCATATCTCCTCGCACCATCTTACACCCTCCATTAGAGAAAACAACTTGCATACTTGCATCATTAAACTTGCTAATTAAAAGTAGGTTCTATGCCAAACTTGAGATATGTAGTACACCATTGATCCCCTTCACATATCCATCAAGGAATCAAATCAAGACTCTTCCATGAATAGAAATCTTTAGGTGAGAGTCATCTCTAAGGTACACTTCCTACCATCATATTCTTCATACTTCAAAAACCAACTCCAATGTGATCTTATGTGCAAGGAAGATCCATAGTCTATCAACCATGTAGCTTCTAATGCATATGTTGCCAAGGTTATGACAAAGACATCATCATCTGAATCACATTTCTTTTTCTTTTTCTCCTTATAATCTCTTCTAGATACCTATGATTTCCACAATTCCAAAACTTATCCTTGGTATTTCTAGGAGATATGGATCTCCCATGGGATTTGGATCAAGACTTGTCTTTCTTCTTGTCCTTCTTTCCTTTCTTTTTTAATTTTTCATGAACAACTACAGCCTCCTTGGCTGATTCAAAAGTTTTTCTCTATATTTCCTTTAAAAGTAATGATGCAACTACCTCATCCATTTTGAGTTTAGAGGTAGTGATATTAATTTCCATCACTAAGTGATCCCATGAGTCTAGAAAAGAACATGACAATGTCATGAAATGATCCTCCTCCTCCATATTCACTCCTATAGAGTGCAAATAGGTCACAATCATGTTGAATGCACATTCAAGTGCTTGGCCATAGAACCACCATCCTCCATCCTAAGGGTATACAACTTCATTCTTAGGAAAATTTTATTTACTAGGGATTTATCTAAATAACTCTCTCCCAACTTTGTCCATAGAGCTATTATGGTGGTTTCTTCATGTACATTTAACAACATGGAGTTAACCAAATAAAGTCTAATAAGCCCCTTCACTTTTTTGTTCAACTTGTCCCAGTCTTATTATGAGATTACAGTAGGTTTGGATCTAGATATTGTAGCACATAGACCTCTATCCATGAGCATATCCTCTATCTTGAGCTTCCACAACTCAAATTTAATGCTTGATAACTTCTCCATCTATATCCATGATGTGCTTGTCATTTTTCCTTCGAGAAGATCTCCTTCAACACAATCTTCCACTCAATCCAAGATTAGTACAAGAAACCCTTATCCTTAACACCTAAAATTTGAGGTGATTAGGGTTTGATACCTAATGAAAGAAAGTAGAGGTATAGAAAACAGTTAGACTACACTAATTAATGAGGAGAGGTATGTGCAATAAATTTTATCTTTGCAGTTACAAAAAAGAATACACAAGAAAATATACCAAAACACAAGTTTTGCATGTGTTGGGAATTATGGTGTCTCAACCTTTGCAAGTTCCTAAACTTAATTTTAATTATTTATCATTTTCCCACATTTTATTTATTGTATACTATCTAAATTAGCCTCACCTTGAAATAAGGCATGGAATATTGAGGTGGCATAATTTTCCACATGTTACTTTGTGGTGTGTTGTAAGTTGTCATTAAGAAGGTTATTCATAGCAAATTTGGAGTGCCCCATTTTTTAGGGATTTTAGAATAAATGTTATGACAAATTCTTATGATGTGTAAGAGCTTGTAAGAGTGGAATTACATTGGAATCTTGACCGGCATTATGACAAGTATTTACATTTATCATACATCACTATTTTTGACAATGGGAGCTACAAACTAGGTGCCCAAGTTGGGTGGATGATTATGACAAATTATGGTAGTTGTATGAGGCATTATTTATTTACTATTTTTATCTTGTATGTGGGAATCTCTAAGTGGGCATAGAAATTTGGGGTCAAACCTAAGTGTCATACTTCTAGATATTTTAGCACATGGTTTAGAAAACCATTTATGGTTTCCAATTTTCTCATTTGTCTATAAATTGGGTTCTTGGGGTAGTGTATTGTATTTGTAAGAATTTGCAGGTGTCAAAATGCTACCATAATTACTCCAAATATATGTGATGGTTATACTCCTATAAAAGATTTCTCTTCAAGTGTGTTTTAATCTATTTTAGGATTTGAATAATACGTTGAGCTACTTTGGAGTGGGGTTTTACTCTTGAAAGGGTTTTCCCCACATAATACTAGTGTTATGTGTTGGATTGTTTATGCTTTTATATGTGTTTCTACATATTTTTTATAATATTTTAGATTAGATTTTTAAAGTTTTATGTACACAACTCTCAAAATTAGTGAAGGAAGTTGTTATCAATATATTTGGTTCTAGTTGTTGGGTTGTTGGGTTTTTTGAGCTAATCCAACTTTGAGTGAGAGCTTGTACAAAAGAGTACTTTGTGATCTTATTGTAGCAAATATATATGGCAATAACATTAGGGAGGATTAAGGTTAAAAGGTTTTCTAGTGCAAACTTTGATCCATAGAAAATGAAAAATGGAGGATCTATTGGTAGATCGTGATCTGTGAGACACAATAGATGAGAAAGTTCAAAGATCTACAAATGCAACCACAACTACTCAATATGACATTATGGACTATAAAGACAAGGGTATCATAAGATTATGTCTTATAGATTCTATTTTGATTAATGTCCATGAAGAACCTACTACAAATAAATTATAGTAGAAATTGGGAGAAATATATCAAGCTAAATCCTTGGTTAATAAGTTGTTTTTAATAAATAATCTCTATTCTTTGAGAATGGAGGAAGGTGGAAAAATTGAAAACCACCTAAATATATTCACTATGTCGGTGGTGCAGTTAAATTTAGTGGGTGTGAAAATGGATGAGGAAGATAGATGTCAAATTTTGTTGTGTTCATTTCCTGATTCATGGGATAGTCTCGTCATGGCCATTGAGAGTACTTCTATAGGCTTGAAGGTTGTAGATGTTGTTAGTTATTTACTTTTTGAAGAGATGAGAAGGAATGTTTCCATAAATGCTAAGGAGGCTTTGAATGTCCATGGTAGATCAACAGAAAGAGGCAAGAAGAATGAGAAACAACATGAGAAGTTTAGATCCAAGTCCAAGCCCCTAGGAGAGCTAAGTCAACTAGAAATTCCAAAGTGATGATATAATTATGGAAAACTTGGTCATTTCTAAAAATAATGTAAGGAGGAGAAGAAGAAAAAGAAAAAAAAATCATGCAAGTGACAATGCATGATTAATTGACTTAGGTGCATCCTTTCATATAATGTCTTATAGAGAATGGTTTTCATAGTATGAATAATTTAATGGAGGTAAGGTGTACTTGGGAGATGATTCTCATTTAAAAATAGTTAGTTGTGGTAGATTTCAAATTAAATTTTGTGATGGTAGAGTTAAGGGAATTAGTGGTGTATTGCATATCCTTGGGTTAGCAAAAAACCTATTATCTGTCAGGAAATTGATTAATGCAGGTGTGCAAGTTATCTTTTTTGACGTAGGATGCAAGATGGTTAGAGGTGCTATGGTTATTGCTAGAGGTGTCAAATTAGGAACATTATTTCAACTTGATGCATGCATAGTTTAGTGTAATAGTACTTCTATTAAAGCTAATCTTCACATAGTTTGTTGGATATAGGAGTGGTATCTTCTTCAATAGATGGTCATGCTTTTTGGGTACCTAAGGGTGCTCTTTCTATAGAGACTAAGTTATTGTCTAAAAAGACAATGTTATGGCACTAGGGATTAGTTCACATAGGAGAGAAGGGTCTACAAACCTTAGAGAATAAAAATCTTACTGAAGGTTTATAAGATTGTAATCTTGAGTTTAATTTTTGTGAGAATTATTATATGGACAATAAAACTGTGTTCAATTTTAGTAAGTTTTTTGAGTTGTTAGTTATTATTCATTCAAATGTGTTTGGTCCTATTGATGTTCCTTCAATTGCAAAATCTATTTATTATGTTACGTTTGTTGATGACTATAGTAGAAGGGCATGGGTTTATTTTATCATTAGCAAATCTAAAGTTTCCAATCATTTTAAATAGTTTAAAGTTATGGTAAAAACTCAAACTGGTAGAAAAATCAAGTGTTTAGGGACTGATAATGGTGGTGAATATTGTTCTATAGATTTTGTCAACTTTTGTAAGGATTGTAGTATTCAAAGGATAAATTAAACTCTGTATTCTCCATAAAAAAATGGAGTTGTAGAAAGAATGAACAAGACATTATTGGAGAAGGCTAGGAGTATGCTTAGTGGAGTTGGCTTGGAACAAAGGTTTTGAGCAAAAGATGTAGCCACCGCTTGCCACCTAATTAAAAGGTCTCCCACATCAGCTCTTGTTGATAAAATGCATATGGAGGCATGGTCAAGTAGAAAGCCTTCACTAAGACATCTTCATCTTTTTGGTTGTGCGACATATGTACATATGCTAAGGGAGAAGAATACTAAATTGGAGAATGGTGCAATCATGGTTAGGAGGTCCACAAAGTGAACGGTCCAGGCCGTGCAACAAGAGTATACAAAATGAAAGCAACTCAATCATAAACTGTAAATATAGATTTAGTCATTCAATATATCATAGATTCAAAATGTAAACATGCTGGCAACGTGTAGGCTTACAGATTAGGGCTCACGGGTCTGATTCTCTAGTTACAACACATGCACAAGATATAGCTTTGAAGCACCCGACAGAAGGAAATCCTTAGACTAAAACTTCATATTATGATTCACTATCTGATTAACTACTTTCCTATGCATCTATTACATGTATATATATCATCTCTGGATCACAAGATTCCTTCGCGTCATCCAAATAGATTAAAAACTCAAATGAAAGAGATGTAATGTGTGTACATAGATAGGCTGGCTCAAAACATATGGGAATCCTCTGCAAGTGCATGAAACAATGTGCGGACATCAGGGAAGGTCAGTGAAGACCCAAACTATCTTGAATGATGTGTCATTTAGCTCCACAAGTCATGGAAGTGCTCCGCAAGTCTTCTCCTTTAGCTGATTGTCTGAGACTGAATGCTCTACTCTAAGAAAATAGAAGATCTTCTGATAGCGATATCTTTCCAGAAACTGATCCAAATGATGTAAATTTTGGATATGATGTGCATGAAGATGTCTAGATGCTAAGTCCAGCTCCGCAAGGTCTGAAATGATACTGTGATAGAATGTAGACCAATCTACTGAAACTGCTACTGACTTAACTAACTGTACTGAACTAGAAAAATGAAAGAAAACAAAATGAATGCAAATATTTTTGGTTGATGCAAGATTGCTCTTCAACCATGGATGCTCCTGCATCAGACACCTGGGGTTTTTGAAAAAGTGAGTCCCTCACTTTGTTGGGGCTAGAGGAAAACTAAGATGGTCCACCTCAGCCTAAGAAATCCAAGATGAATCTTCTTCTGGTCTGCCTTTCCACTTCACGAATTATTCCTTGTATTTCTTTTCTCTAGTGTTGTGTCCAATTTTATTGTCCAAGATAGCTTCAGTTTGCTCCAGTGCTTGTTGTGGTAACTGCTTCTTCAAGTCTTCTTCAACGCTGCCACTAAACTCTGCTTCATGATACTGATATAGGTCTGTAATGTTGAAAATAGGTTATATGCCCAATGTCTCTGGTAGTTCCACTTCATATGCATATCCTGAATCAAACTTTCTAAGTATCCTACATGGTCCAAACTTCTTCATATTCAACTTGTTATATGTCCCATATGGAAATCTTTCTTTTCTCAGATATACCATCACTTCATCTCCCACTAAAAATTCTTTGTGTCTTCTCTTCTCATCTACTTGTTCCTTATACTTGTTGTTCATCTCCTCCAAATGCTTCTTAACCTGATTATGCATTGTCTCCATGTGTCCTACAAATTCTTCTTCTTCTTTACTCCTCTTGTCCTCCATGATAATCTCTCTCAATTCTACTACTCCTCTAGGGTTAGTTCCTATCACAATCTCAAATGGTGTCTTTCCGGTGCTCCTATTCACTGAATTATTATATGCAAACTCTGCTTGTGATAGAATCAAATCCCAATTTCCTACCTTCTCTCCAACCAAGCATCTCAACAAGTTACCCAAACTCTTATCTACTACCTCTATTTGTCCATCAGTCTATGGATGAAATGTTGAACTGAACTTCAATTCTGTCTTCATCTTCTTCCAAAGATATCCAATGAATCTTATATCTCTGTCTAAAATTATGCTCTTAGGTAATCCATGCAATCTCACAATCTCTTTGAAAAATAGGTCAGCCACATGAACTGCATCAGTTGTCTTCTTACAAGGTATGAAATGTGCCATCTTTGGAAATCTATCCACCACTACAAATAGTGAATCATATCCTCTCTAATTCTTCAGCAATCCCAATATGAAATCCATGCTTATGTCTTCCCAAGGTCTCTCCAGTACTGTCAAAGATTTGTACAATCTAGTATTCTAACTACTTCCTTTTGCAACTTGACATACTCTACAACTCTGCATAAACTCCCTAACATCCTTATATATATGAGGTCAAAAGTAACTTTCACTTACCAAAGCCATTGTCTTATCAATACCAAAATGTCCTGCCAATCCACCACTATGCTTCTCTTTGATCAATTTGTCTCTCATTTAACTCCTAGGTATACACAACTGATTTCCTTTGAACAACATATCTTCCTGAATGAAATAATCCAACCACTTACTTCTATCTATCACAACAGGTTCCTTACATGCTTTCTAAGGTTCTACAAAATCAAGATCTTCCTCACACATGTTCTTCAGTTCTTCAAATCCTAACACTTCAACTCTCATCTCTATCAGCAAGTTTCTTCTACTCAACACATCTGCAACCTTTTTTGATTTCCCACTCCTATGCTTCAGTACAAAAATATAACTCTGCATGAACTCTACCCATCTCATATGTCTTTGATTCAACTTTCCTTGACTGTTCAAATACTGCAAAACTTGATGATCTATATACAACACAAACTCCTTAGGCAACAAATAATGTCTCCACTTCTTCAAGGGTTGAATTATGGAATAAAACTCCTAGTCATAAACTGAATATCTTCTCCTTGCATCATTCAACTTCTCACTGAAATATGCTACAGGTCTATGTTCTTGACTTAAAACTGCTCCTATTGCATTTCCACTTGCATCACAATCTACTTGAAATACTTTATTGAAATCCGGTAATGCCAACACAAGTTGCTCTATCACTTTTTGCTTCAACAATTCAATACTTTTATTTTCTCCTAATGTCCACTTAAAGTGCTTTCTGTCACCTCTCATTGTCTCTGTCATAGGGTTACATACTAAAATGAAATTTTTGATGAACTTCCAATAGAAACTAGCTAATCCATGAAATGATCTAACTTCTCCAATACTCTCAGGTGTTGGCCACTCAACAATTGCTCTAACTTTCTCAAGGTCCATCTTCAACCCTTCCATAAAAAACACAAATCCCAATTATACCAATTCTTCCTTCATGAAACTACACTTCTTGTTGTTTATCAACAATTTCTCTTTTCTCAGTCTCTGCAATACTTGTCTCAGGTGATGGGTTCAAATATTGGCTTAGTTTATGTTATTTTTATATGCTTTCAGACTTTATGCCTATGATATTCCAGATACTTTTTCAAGACATTACCATCATAATATGTTGTTTTTATATATTCTGCAAACCTTGAACCTATTCTACCAAATATGAAACATGGTGATAATATTTGTCAAATGAATGAGTTAAACATGAGTATGTATGCTTATAGATGAGATTTTATAATTTTAATTATTAATGTTATTTTCATGCATATGTTCTATGGATTAACCCCTATGCAGCAGCGAGTATGTGGCATCGAGGAGAGGAGAATTCGCAGCACATTGCAAAATAGGACATTAAAGGAAGTCACAGTCAAATGCTAACTGAAGCTGAACATGATCATTATGGAAGAATAAATACAAAAGAGGAAGACTTGTTCTAGGATTCTAATCACATCTCGTGTGTTCCATATATGAGCCATTGTATAGGAATCTCTATTTGAATGGGACTCTACTTCCTCTATTTAGTTAGAATAATAAATGGATCTTAAACATGTAACCTGACATCTAGGGATGGATTGATGATCGAAGTTAGTTGGTAGTTACATAACACTCTCCCATTTTTGTATAAGTTAGGAGGGATGAGTTCGATGTCAAGTTAGTTCTTTTTCCAAGTTACTTCATTTTATATTTGCCTAGCTATTACTCTGTTTTTCTATGTTTGAAGATCTAGACATGTTTTATTGAATACAATCTAAAAAGATCCTATTTATGATATGAATTGAATACAAATATGTGTTAGAAGAATGTGTGAGAATCTGAAGTAGATTTAATTTCTAGTTAAGTGAGATAGTCCCCTGAGCTGGCCACTCAAGGTACTGGTCTTCACTTTATCTATTTCCTTATTTATTTATCCATTTCTAGTTAAATCTGTTTCTTTGATATTTCATAAATTGCATTGTGAGTTCAGTAAAATATTTTGCTTACTATTTCCAGTAGTTGTGATTCATGAATGAGTGCATTCTTTGTTTACTGTAAGTCCTTCGAAGGTTAGTGTTAAGTCCTTTTATCATTCTAGATATTTTGAGTTAATTCTGTAATTACCTGTTGACTACAGTTATCTATAGCTTATGCTGCAGGTACCCGTAGCCACTAGGTTCTATAGTTGTTTTTACTGTTTTTTGTATTTTTGAGAATTCTAGCCAAGTAGAATACTCTAGGTAGGTTTGGATAAGATAGTTTAGGATAGATATGAGTCTTGGAGGCATATACAGTGCAAGTGCCATCATAATCTTATGCTCCTTGGTTGATAATTTAATGTAGAAATGCAATGATAGATTGGACTGTTTAGATAGGTTTCCCCCTGAATTATGCTAAGTCTACAATGCATTAGTTTTCCTCTACATCAGGTGCCACAAATGTTCTTTTTTTTTGTCTTACTAAAAATTAGAATATCATCCAAATATACAATAACAAACTTACCCAAGAATTTCTTTAAAACTTCATTCATCAACCTCATGAAAGTACTCAGTGCATTAGTCAATCCAAAAGGAAATAATAACCACTCAGACAATCCTTCATTTTCCTTAAAAGCAGTCTTCCATTCATCTCCTTCTTTGATTTTGATTTGATGGTACCCACTCTTCAAGTCTATCTTTGTAAAATATTTTGCTCCACTCAAACAATCCATAATGTCATCCATCCTAGGCAATGGAAATCTATACTTCGATGTGATCTTTTTGATTGCTCTAGAGTCTATACACATTCTCCATTCTCCATCCTTCTTCAGTGCTAACAATACAAGTACTACACAAGGACTCAAACTTTCTCTGATCAAACCTTTCCTCAACAATTCATGTATCTGTCTATTCAGTTCTGTTGACTTTTTCCCAGACTGGATGCTTATTCCCAGATTTCCCTACAAGGTAGCCATCAGTGATCAACAGGATCTCTGGGCCAGGGGGTCAACAGTATAGGAGATAGACTCTATATTTTATCTCCTCTTCTTCTTCAGGCTCTGCAAGACCTAGGGGGGTATTCCCTACTCAACATCCATGAGGATATGCATACAAGGCTGGGATGCTGACAGAAAGCAGATAGTCCTCCTGTAAGTAGACCAAAACTGAAAGATAAGGGCAAAGGGGCTAGCTTTGGGCCTATTTGCAGTTGTAGACAGAGGACTGAGGTTCCTAAAACTAACTCTAATGTCCTAATGTTGGTTTTAGATTTTGCTTTGGAGTTTAAGTGTGGATGCAAAGCTGGATATGGTTATAACACAAAACAAAGCATGATTGGTGCCTATCCAGGGCCTGGAGTCAGTAGACATACACCTGTGAATGATCAGCATGAACAACTAAAACTGGATTTCAAGGGGATATGTATGATACCTGCCTTACAGGCATCTCCCAATACAGAGTGTTAGGTTATCTCTACTTATGGTATCCCTACTGCAGTATATCCCTCCCAATGTTCAACCTGAAAACAGTTTAATCTACCCCTTGAGTAGAAGTTAAAAGATCAGACAGTCAACATAGGAATTCTATGCTCTAGAATCTAAACATTACCAAACATCCAGATTCAGAAGAAGAATACATGCAATACTGGAGACAGAATTAACACAACACATGCCAAACAGCATTTCTCATATAAGTTTAATCATGAAATCAGTGGGTTCATGCCAAAAACAAACTACAAGAGATACATAAACTCACAGGTAAGCTGTACAGAGCAACCAGATCAGCTTGTTATGCATTACAGAGCCAAAATCATCAACTTTCAACAACCTTTCAAATGAGCAAGACCACCTGCTTATAACAGCCAGGTAGGTGCTCAGCAATTAATTACAATGTTGACCAAAATTTCGCCAGATACACAATATCAGGAAAATGGCGCTCAAACACAACCGGATTGGCGCCCAAACTTGAATGCAGCAGGTAGGGGAGGAGACAGGAAGATTTCTCGAGCCCTGCGCCCCTGTCCGCTGATGTACACCCTCAGTCGGGTACAGGATCCATCCGCGCCATCGCCCATACCTCTGCAACAATCGCCATTAATGGCGCACCAACCCGCGGCCTTGGGAAGATCATCAGATCTGCAATCGCAACCATTTCCCGCCGAGATTCATCATCATGATATTTTGAATATGCAGGATAACATTATCCCACATGCACCCCGCGATGACCTCAATAACACTTTATATACTAGGTCATGAGCATATATCATGTCGGTGCTTTTGCTCCTGACGACACTAGTATAGACCTCATCATCATCATCCTCCAGCAGCATGATATCCTGTTGATCGAAATATCACCCTGACGTCATCATGATATTTGAAATATAACCTTCATGATAATCGGCACAACATGATCCATCGGAGGAACATCCTCCTGCTGAGCTTATAACAAAAGTCTGGCCGATGAACATCCTGATGATGTCATCATCATATACTGCTGACGTCATCATCATATCTGCCTACTGCGTACCTCCTCATATCCGGATGACGTCAGCATCATGTTTGCAAATATCAAGAGGTCTCTTAAAGATGATCAGTTGTTAGAAATATGACCCCCGCGGACCTTGATGACGTCATCATCATATTAACATCATCATGATGTTCGGAAGACAACCGGATATTTGGAAATATCCTCCTGATGCTCAAATATCAGGTTGCACTGTAGCTCCTCTATAAGATCGGGGCGATAACTGAATATGATGATGATGCTTGAAAAGATCACCCTCAGTAGATAACGCGCGAAGCCAGCAGGCGGATATCTCCTTGATATCAGCATCATCATGATGCTCGAACAAACATATATCCGGGTGATATGAAAATATCACCCCCTCCTTCGGAAATATCATGATGCAGATAGGCAAAAAGAAAAATATCACCCTGATATACGGATGACGTCAGCATCATCAAGATGACAAAACAACGAACAAGAAGTGATACAACATCATCAGGATGATATTGACCAAGATCATCCTGACGTTCAAAATATGATGACCCTAGTGAATATCGGGTCGTACTTAGAACTCTTCAACAACATCATCAGGATGATATTAACCAAGATCACCCGATGATAAAAATATCACCCCGGCGAAATATCATGAAGGCAGAAAATATGATGACCTCCGCAAGCAGCAGGATGATAACTGGAAATATCATGATGATGACGACCCTTAGGAAAAAACAAGTCAGGTCGACAACTTAGAGAATAACCCCTTCAAGATAATGGGGCAACATCATCATCATGTTTGAACAAGGTGATATTCAGAAGATCACTGGATACTTGAAAAGATCACCCCCGCAAGCAACTGAGGGCGCACTGTAGCTCACCAGTATCATCAGGATGATATCCAAACATCACCCGATAGTTGAAATATGATGATGACGATGAGAAAAACAAGTCAACGAAGAACATGCTGATGAAGATCATCATCGAAGACAAGATGATGATGACGACCTCCTCCTCAGAAAAAATATGATGCTGCAGCTGAGAAACGCTGAGGAGGTCCAACACTTAGAAAAATTGGGCAAGAAGATGAAGGCTTCAGATGAAGAAACCTCCTGATCATGACAAATCAACCCCAGGTCAAAATAAGTGCTAACAGTGGCTCCGAATGGGGACGTGCAGGTGAAAACCTGCAGCGAGAACCAGATCTCCAATGTCCTCATCATTTTCCTGAATGAATCTGTAAACTGGTAGGAGATTATTTATGGGCAGTCTAGCTGATGCACCATACACTAGCTCAAAAGGTGACTTCCCAATAGCCCTTTTCACAGTCACTCTGTCAGCCCATACTGCTAAGTTCAACTTTGAATCCCAAGCTCTTTTGTTCTTGTCCAGTATCCTCTTGACAATTTTCATGATGCTCTTATTGCTTGATTCTGCTTGACCATTTCCTTGTGGGTGATATGGTGATGTATATGACAGATTTATCCCATATTTGTTGCAAAAATCAACAAATTCACCTGATCTGAAGCACATAGCATTATCAGTGATAATCTTAAATGGTACTCCAAACCTGATGATGATGTTCTCTAGTATGAAGTCTGTCACCACCTTACTTGTAGCTCTTTTAGTTGGAATGGCCTCAATCCATTTGGTAAAGTAGTCAGTTGCCACCAAAATCCAACTGTGTCCCCCACTTGATTTGTCTGCAATTTCCCCTATAAAGTCAATTCCCCATTGCTGGAATGGAGCATCCACAGGTACAGTTCTGAGGGGCAAAGCACCATTATATTTCAGCTTTCCTGAGAATCTCTGGCAAGGGTCACACTTCCTTACTAACTTTTGTGCATCTGAAAAGAGAGTGGGCCACCAATATCCTGCCCTAAGAATTTTATGAGCTGTTGTTTGGGCAGTATAATGGCCACCACATAATCCTTTATGCATGTCAATCAAAATATTGTTAGCCATGTTCTTATCCACACATCTCAGCAGCACACCATCAAGATTTTTCCAGTACAGCTCACCTTTAACAATGACATACCTGATTGCATGTAGCTTCAGAGTCCTCTTTTGATTGTCACTGAAATGGGAAGGACAATTCAGATTTTGCAAATAATAGACAATATCCTTGTACCATTCAGATCCTGATACACTTACATTCTCATCTTGGACTGCATTAACTTGGCATGCTTCCAAGTTTGATTGTGCCATCATCTTGGCTAATCCTTGTCCTCTTATCAACTTAGTAACTTGTATGTCTATGTTGAATTCCTGCAGTTTGTTTATCCATCTGCACCTTCTTCCAGTCACCTCCTGCTGAGTGAATATGTCTTTGACTGCAGCATGAGGCACATATGCAATGATATGTGACCCTACCAAGTATGGTCTGAAACTTTTAATGGCTCTAACAAGTGCATATGCCTGCTTTTCCATAATATCATACTTCAACTCAGAGGCCTGCAGGGACATACTGAAGAAAGCAATGGGCTGTTCAAAACCATCTTCATTTTTCTGTAACAAACATGCAGCTACAGTATGAAAGGAAGCAAATGAAAACACTTGAAATGGCCTAGAGAAATCAGGAGATTTAAGAACAGGGGCCATCTTAATTGCCTCTTTGATATTCTGAAATGATTCTGTTGCTTCCCTTTCCCAGTTGACAGTTGCATCCTTCTTCATCATCTTGGAAATGTTCCTTGTGATTTCTGCAAAGTTGGGAACAAATCTTCTAACAAAGTTTATTTGTCCAAAGAAGGACTGAACTCCTTTCATAGTTTTTGGCATTTGAATCCTGTCAATAGCTGCCACTCTCTCTGGATCTATCCTGACTCCATCCTTGGAAACAATGTGTCCCAGAAGTTTTCCTTCAACTACTCCAAAGGCACACTTCTTTGGGTTTAAAGAAATACCATATTCTAGTGCTCTTATGAAGATCTGCTCCAGATGCATACAATGCTGCTCCTCTTTCTTTGAGTAGGCAGTCAGGTCATCCTGATATACTGCCAGGATTGAATCAATCAGCCCTGCAAAAGCAACATCCATTGCTCTTTGAAATGTAGCACCTGCATTTGTTAGTCCAAATGGAATTCTAACATACACATATGTCCCCCATGGAGTGGTAAAGGCAGTCTTATATTGTTCTGATTCCTTTACCTTTACCTGATTACATCCTGAAAATCCATCCATCATGGATAGGAGTTCACAACCAGTCACTTTCTGCAACATAGCTTCCATATTAGGCAATGGATAGTTATCCTTCAAAGAGGATACATTCAAGTTCCTGAAATCAACACACAGCCTAATATCACCATTCTTTTTCCTGACTGGGACAAGGTTAGACACCCAAGTTGAATGTCTGATTGGCACAATTATTCCAGCTTCCCTGAGCCTTCTGAGTTCTTCCTGCATCTTGGGAGCTAAGGTAGGATTTATAGGCCTTTGCCTCTGTCTAAATGGCTTAGCTTCAGGCTTCAGTGGGATCTCATGCTGGAATAAGTCTTCTCTATAAGCTTTTAGGTCCTCATATGACCAAGCAAAAACATGTTTATACTTTTTTAGCAATGCAATCAGCATACTTCTTATGTGTGGTTTGAGCTGTTTACCAATATATACTTTCTGAGGGGCCTAAGATGTCCCCAAATTTATTTCTTCTAAATCCTCCTTATTTGTGGGGGATGTCCCTGTGACCATTTTGTCTCTACTGTCAAAGGCTCTTTCCAAAGCCACTAACCCTCTAGGGTTCTTGTTAGTCTTCAACTGAATGATCTCTTTTCCTACAAGAGTCTCTTTTCCATTCACAGTCTCTACAAAAGCTCGGAAATCAATCTGTTGATTCTCATACTCATCTATGCAGTGCAAAAATTTCAGCAAATCCCTATCATCATTAAAAACTTGCCAACTGCATATATTTTCTGGTATGGCAGGCCTAATTTTAACTTCTACATCTGTGACACCTGACAGAGTGATGTCATCTGGCCTTATTGCAACATTGGCTAAGAAATCAGCCATAACATTTTTTGACCTTTCTACCCAGCCAATTGAAAATGCATCAAAAAGTTCAATAGTATCCCAAACAGCATGCTTGTATTGTTTCAGTCTTTTATTTTTTGCAGCATACTTATTTCTGATTTGGGATACAATCAGCTCAGAATCCCCAAAAACTCTTAACATTTTAATCCCATGTTTGAGAGCAATATTCAGGCCTAAGAGCAAAGCCTCATATTCTGCAATATTGTTTGTGCAATCAAACCTCAGCAAGAAAGAGGATTTGAGGAGCTTACCAGTTGGAGACAGGAAAACAACTCCAGCTCCAGAGCCTTCTTTTGCACATGCTCCATCAAAAAACATAGTCCATAAGCCTTGCTGATCCAGCTCTTCAATGCAGATATTTTTCTTTTGATCTTCTGCATCATCTGAGACAACCTTGAAGTTATCACAGTCAGTGTCTACAAAGCATATCTGTTCATTTGCTTCTTGGTCTTCCACTGTCTCTGATGATCTTTGCTCTCTGCTTAGCTTGACATCCCTGCCATTCATTGGAATCATGGCATATGACAGGTCCAGCTGCATACTTCCACCAATTAGTGCTGCCCATCTTCTTGACAGCAGCATACCATACTGTGGCTTGATGTCAACCACTGTTATATTCATCTTATATTTCTTTTCAGGAAATGCTGTCAGTTTGAAATCTACATCCTTCATGATTCCAATAACTGGTACCTCTCTGGCATCCATAGCATAACATTTTCCACATGCCTTGTCAATCTTTAGTCCAGTTTGTTGCATGATGGCCAAAGGCATGACATTTGTAGATGCTCCAGAGTCAAGCATACAATTTCTAATTATTTTTCCATTTATGACCAGGGAAACATAAAATGGTTCCACCTGTGAAGGACACTTTGTCATGGTCATTCCTAAATAGACTTCAGGAGTCTCATCTTCTTCATTGCACATGACCTGTTTCTCACCCTGGGTCTGATCATTTTGCCTAGCTTGAAAAGGTACCCCTGAGATTAGGGATATTGTCCTATTCTTGATCTCTTCCACTTTCATGAGTTCCATAAGTGGAACAGAGACCTTTACCTGAGAGAGGATCTGGGCTATATCAAATGGAGCACAGTTTTGTACAGCATTTGTGGCTTGCTCCACAATTTTGCTTTTATCCTGAGCTGATTTAGCTTTCATTTTCATAGTTCCCTGATCATCATTCTTGTCTTGGGAACCTCTACTTTGATCTTTAGCCTGAGGGATTTTGTTTTCTGGTCCTTGAGATTCAGGACCTGCTCTGTATCTAAAGTTCTGTTTATTATTTACCCACTGCCTCTTTTGTGGTTCAGTTCCTCTATGACCATGCACCAGCTGACCTGCAGAAATATCCTCTGGCTGATGTGGGCTGCCAACCTGATTTCTACCTCTGAGGTTGTAGTTGCTCTTGACCTGAGCAACTGCTGCAGCTGTGAAGGCTCTGATTTCCTCATCAGAAGGTCGTTGTAGGTTACTCAGAAAATTGTGTGAGTTCTGAGCATACACATAATTATCCTCGTCATCTTCATCATATGGGGACTGTTGGCAGGCCTGAACTTGATGATCTGTCTTCTCATCAGCATCATAGAGAGTGTATCCATTACCTATGGACATCATGTTAACATCATCATCCTGCACATGATGTGGCTCATTGCACTCATTACAAGATGTAGCATTATCATACAAAGATTGGGCAATCATGCACTGTGACTGTGAATGTGGCATCTGACAAATTATACACCATGGAGCATCATCAGCAATATTTATAGTTTTCTTCAGGGGATCAGGAGTTTCCTTGGCATGTTGAGCCCTCTGATTTGTGTTGTTACGTGAATATACAGGCTTACCATCATGCCAATTGGTGTTATAAGGCATATCATGTAATGATGGCCTCTTTTCCTGCCTTTGATAGACTTGCCTATCAGGACCCATTCCTTTTTCACTTCTAGCTAATCTATAGCTCAGGTCCTTAACAACATTTGCCAGTTTGTCTATCTTATCTTCAGGAGCAGATGTACTACCTTGAGTGTTCTGAGGCTTATTTGGATTCTGCAGAATTTTTACATCATCCCTTCTATTTGTCTTGCCTGATGCTTTCCTATTGTTTTCAATGTTTACTGCAATTCTGAAAGCATCCCTGAGAGTGGCAGGACCTTTATCTCTCAGTCCATATGCAGTCTTTGCATCAAAGGCATTGATGTACAAAATTATGCACATTGGTTCATTTGGCCTCATATGATGTGGCAATTTGTTCAACACTTTAGTAAATCTTGCATTAAAGTCTGCAACCTGCTCATTTGACCCTTTGGTGATGCTGGTGAACTCATTTACAAAGAAGCTAGGGTCAGTTTTATCACCATATTGCTCCTTGAACATCCTCTTAAAATCATCCCATGATGATATGCTCCGGTCAGGCAGATTCCTGTACCATTCTTTTGCCTCATCTATTAAGGATTGCATGAATGATTTCATGAAAACATCCTCATGCTCAACCTCAAAATTATCCATGACATTTTGGAAGGCCTTTAGATGATCTTCTCCTGACACTGTATTGCTTCCTGAAAACTTAGGCACTTGCAGCCTCAGATGCTTGTCAATGGGGTTAGGATACCCAGGAATACCATCAAACACCAGCTGCCTGAATCTATCTAACTACATGGGCTGTCTGTTTTGCTGATTAACATTAACATTTCTGTTTGCATTCTGGTTTCCTGCATTGTTTAGTGGTATCCTAGCATCATTCACATATTGTCTGTCATTATGATGCTGATGTTGCATTTCATATCTTTGCTGATGTCTTTGCATATTTGCATTTTCTAGAGTAGGAACTGAATTATTTTGGGTAGTTCTCAAGGCTTGCACTTTCTGCTGTATATCATCTCTGATTTTCATGGCTTGTAGGTATTCTAGTTCTGCTCTTAGGCTTTTGATTTCTTCAGCCAATTGCTCATCCTTAGGTCTGGAAGTAGATGGTCTCATACCATTTGGGTCATCATCTTCATCATCCCTTAGAGACTCTGCCTCTTCAAACCTTTCACTTGGGTCTAGAAAAGGGCGTTCTTGGAACACCTCTGACCTCATTCTCATACTACCACCCTGTTGCCTCTCATATGCACCTTGAATATCAGCTTCTGCACTTGAAAAATAAGGAGCATGCTGTCCTGATGGCCTAGGGTTATCTTGTACCTCATCACTTTTTCTGGGGGAGCTCTCATGACTAGCTGAGACAGTTCCCTTTCTTCTATACATCATTCTTTTTGTTAATGGTAACTCTTCAAATAGAGGATTTTGTTGGGATCTTCTCCCCTGCATATAAATTTACCTTGACCGGTTGGGAGATTACTTCGGAGTCGCCACCTATTTCTAGGAACTGTTTTCTTCTGAAAACCAGGGTTCTTTCACAAGGTTCCCCAGCGGAGTAGATTACTGTTGCTGACTCAGATGGGTCACATATATATCACTGCAGATGATCAGATAGGACTTTTACTTCTCAATCCCCAGTGGAGTCGCCAATTTCTGTTGACTTTTTCCCAGACTGGATGCTTATTCCCAGATTTCCCTACAAGGTAGCCATCAGTGATCAACAGGATCTCTGGGCCAGGGGGTCAACAGTATAGGAGATAGACTCTATATTTTATCTCCTCTTCTTCTTCAGGCTCTGCAAGACCTAGGGGGGTATTCCCTACTCAACATCCATGAGGATATGCATACAAGGCTGGGATGCTGACAGAAAGCAGATAGTCCTCCTGTAAGTAGACCAAAACTGAAAGATAAGGGCAAAGGGGCTAGCTTTGGGCCTATTTGCAGTTGTAGACAGAGGACTGAGGTTCCTAAAACTAACTCTAATGTCCTAATGTTGGTTTTAGATTTTGCTTTGGAGTTTAAGTGTGGATGCAAAGCTGGATATGGTTATAACACAAAACAAAGCATGATTGGTGCCTATCCAGGGCCTGGAGTCAGTAGACATACACCTGTGAATGATTAGCATGAACAACTAAAACTGGATTTCAAGGGGATATGTATGATACCTGCCTTACAGGCATCTCCCAATACAGAGTGTTAGGTTATCTCTACTTATGGTATCCCTACTGCAGTATATCCCTCCCAATGTTCAACCTGAAAACAGTTTAATCTACCCCTTGAGTAGAAGTTAAAAGATCAGACAGTCAACATAGGAATTCTATGCTCTAGAATCTAAACATTACCAAACATCCAGATTCAGAAGAAGAATACATGCAATACTGGAGACAGAATTAACACAACACATGCCAAACAGCATTTCTCATATAAGTTTAATCATGAAATCAGTGGGTTCATGCCAAAAACAAACTACAAGAGATACATAAACTCACAGGTAAGCTGTACAGAGCAACCAGATCAGCTTGTTATGCATTACAGAGCCAAAATCATCAACTTTCAACAACCTTTCAAATGAGCAAGACCACCTGCTTATAACAGCCAGGTAGGTGCTCAGCAATTAATTACAATGTTGACCAAAATTTCGCCAGATACACAATATCAGGAAAATGGCGCTCAAACACAACCGGATTGGCGCCCAAACTTGAATGCAGCAGGTAGGGGAGGAGACAGGAAGATTTCTCGAGCCCTGCGCCCCTGTCCGCTGATGTACACCCTCAGTCGGGTACAGGATCCATCCGCGCCATCGCCCATACCTCTGCAACAATCGCCATTAATGGCGCACCAACCCGCGGCCTTGGGAAGATCATCAGATCTGCAATCGCAACCATTTCCCGCCGAGATTCATCATCATGATATTTTGAATATGCAGGATAACATTATCCCACATGCACCCCGCGATGACCTCAATAACAATTTATATACTAGGTCATGAGCATATATCATGTCGGTGCTTTTGCTCCTGACGACACTAGTATAGACCTCATCATCATCATCCTCCAGCAGCATGATATCCTGTTGATCGAAATATCACCCTGACGTCATCATGATATTTGAAATATAACCTTCATGATAATCGGCACAACCTGATCCATCGGAGGAACATCCTCCTGCTGAGCTTATAACAAAAGTCTGGCCGATGAACATCCTGATGACGTCATCATCATATACTGCTGACGTCATCATCATATCTGCCTACTGCGTACCTCCTCATATCCGGATGACGTCAGCATCATGTTTGCAAATATCAGGAGGTCTCTTAAAGATGATCAGTTGTTAGAAATATGACCCCCGCGGACCTTGATGACGTCATCATCATATTAACATCATCATGATGTTCGGAAGACAACCGGATATTTGGAAATATCCTCCTGATGCTCAAATATCAGGTTGCACTGTAGCTCCTCTATAAGATCGGGGCGATAACTGAATATGATGATGATGCTTGAAAAGATCACCCTCAGTAGATAACGCGTGAAGCCAGCAGGCGGATATCTCCTTGATATCAGCATCATCATGATGCTCGAACAAACATATATCCGGGTGATATGAAAATATCACCCCCTCCTTCAGAAATATCATGATGTAGATAGGCAGAAAGAAAAATATCACCCTGATATACGGATGACGTCAGCATCATCAGGATGACAAAACAACGAACAAGAAGTGATACAACATCATCAGGATGATATTGACCAAGATCATCCTGACGTTCAAAATATGATGACCCTAGTGAATATCGGGTCGTACTTAGAACTCTTCAACAACATCATCAGGATGATATTAACCAAGATCACCCGATGATAAAAATATCACCCCGGCGAAATATCATGAAGGCAGAAAATATGATGACCTCCGCAAGCAGCAGGATGATAATTGGAAATATCATGATGATGACGACCCTTAGGAAAAAACAAGTCAGGTCGACAACTTAGAGAATAACCCCTTCAAGATAATGGGGCAACATCATCATCATGTTTGAACAAGGTGATATTCAGAAGATCACCGGATACTTGAAAAGATCACCCCCGCAAGCAACTGAGGGCGCACTGTAGCTCACCAGTATCATCAGGATGATATCCAAACATCACCCGATAGTTGAAATATGATGATGACGATGAGAAAAACAAGTCGACGAAGAACATGCTGATGAAGATCATCATCGAAGACAAGATGATGATGACGACCTCCTCCTCAGAAAAAATATGATGCTGCAGCTGAGAAACGCTGAGGAGGTCCAACACTTATAAAAATTGGGCAAGAAGATGAAGGCTTCAGATGAAGAAACCTCCTGATCATGACAAATCAACCCCAGGTCAAAATAAGTGCTAACAAGTTCTTCATTCTCTATTGGGGTCATTCTATGTGCTACTTTGTTAGGCAAACTAGCTCTAGGTATAAGATCCATGTGATGAATGATACTCCTGATTGGTGACAATCCTTTAGGTACATTATTTGATATGATGTCTTCATACTCTGTTAGCAACTCAGTTATCTCCTTTGATTGTGATTCTTCAGTTTCTATCTTTAGGTTTTTAAGTTTCTTAGGAATCAAAGCATAACACATATTCTCATGTCTCAAACCATCCAGAAATTTCCTTCCATCTACTAAACAAATTCTAGAATTCCCACATACTTCACTCTTAGGTTCATCTTCCAAAGGAATCAAAGTAATTATCTTTCCATTTGATGTTATAGTATATGTATTCTTTCTCCCATCATGTATAGCTTTTCTATCATATTGCCATGGTCTACCCAACAATATATGACATACATCCATAGGCAAAATATCACTTAATACTTCATCATGATAAGATCCAATATGAAATTTCACCAAACATTGTTCACTCACCAATACCTTATGATCATCCTGAATCCATGCTATTTGATATGGCTTAGGGTGTTTCAATCTTTCCAACTTTAGCTTAGTCACCATCTACTCTAAAACCAAACTATCAGAACTACCACTATCAATTACAACCTTACGACATTTAGTTCCTGATTTGCATCTAGTCCAAAACAAACTTTTCCTCTGCAATGGTTCTTCATTTGTTTATGCTTGAAATAGTGCTCTCCTCATGACAAGTGGTTCTCCTTTCTCATGTTTACCAACTGAACTTAGTGATCCAATAGGCTCTTCCACATAAGCTGCTCTTCCATTATTCTTTGTCTTCTTACTTGTACTTCCTTGATGACACTCAAATGCTCTATGTCCTTCACCTCCACACTTAAAATAGGTTCCTCTGAATGTTCTCTTATCAAATCCTCTTCCATCTCTTCTGTACCCTTCACTCCAATAAGAATTAGAGTTTCCTCTGTGGTAGAAAGTTCTATCATCTCTTTGATATGCATTATTTTCTATATCTTCCTTCTTGAATGTGCTATCTTGTTTGTTTTGATCTACAAACGATCTTTCTCCTATGAAAAATGTTCTACCTCTTTGAAATTTACCTCCTCTACCTCTCTGTCTCTACTCATGCTTCTTGTTCAACTTTTCTTCAACTTTTAGGGAAAACTGATATGCTTCTTCCAATGTTGTCATCTTCACTAAACTCAGTTCTTCTTGAATGTTCAATCTTAGTCAATTGATGTATCTAGCCACTTTCTCCTTGCTTGCTTTACTATGTCCTATCCTTATAATCATCTAATGGAATTCTTTAGTGTACTCCTTCACAGATTTCTCCTTTTGTCTTAGGTTTTGCAATCTTTTCAATAGTTCCAACTCATAGTCAGTATGTATAAATTGATTCTTCAACTTTGTCTCCATTCTATCCCATTTTGTGTTCTTTTCTTTTCCTCTTCTATTTCTATCCAACTAAACTTCTTTCCACCAAATAGCAGCATGTCCTTTCAACTTAGTCTTTACGAATTTCACCTTCTCTAGATCTTTAATTTCTTCATATTCAAAATATTCTTCTAGATCATTTATCCAATCAATTAATTCCTTCAGATTCAAATTTCCAGTATAGTTTGGTACATACACTCTAGGTCTAGGTCTAGGTGTAAGTCCTCTTCTTCGATCTTCTTCAACAACATCCAAGCAAACTCGTATTGTCTTCATCATTTCAATCATCACATCCATTCTTCTAGCCATAGTACCAACAACAGGTATTCTCCTCTGCAACATCTCTTCCTAGGGTCAAGTGTAACTGCCTCAAATTTGGTGATCGAGCTACAAGGTGACAACCGCCTCACAATCAGCGATTGGTTGACAACACAAGTAGTCTACCTCAGATTCGACAATCTATTCAAAGCAAGATCTTATGCAATGCCTTCACAAACTTTGCTCAATTTCACTCAACTTCGCTCAACTTATCTCCCACAAATTCAAAATTCACTCTGCTTCGCTCCCAAAGGATTCTAACTTCACTCTGATACCACTTGGTGTAGTCACGGTTAGGAGGGTCCACAAAGTGAATAGTCCAGGCCGTGCAGCAAGAGTAAACACAATGAAAGAAACTCAATCATAGAATGAAAATACAGATTCAGTCATTCAATATATCATAGATTCAAAATGCAAACATGCAAGCAACATGCGAGCTTACAGATTAGGGCTCATAGGCTTGATTCTCTAGTTACAACACATGCGCAAGATATAGCTTTGAAGTGCCTGACAGAAGGAAATCTTAAGACTAAAACTTCATATTATGATTCACTATCTGATTAATTACTTTCCTATAAATCTATTACATGTATATATATCATCTCCGGATCACAAGATTCCTCTACATCAGCCAAACAGATTACAAACTCCAATGAAAGAGATATAACGTATGAGAATCCTCCTCAAGTGAATGAAACAACATGCGGACCTTAGGGAAGGTTAGCCAAGACCCAAACTATCTTGAATGATGTGTCATTTAGCTCTGCAAGTCGTCGAAGTGCTCCACAAGTCTTCTCCTTTAGCTGATTGTCTGAGACTATCTAAATGCTCTGCTCTAAGAAAATAGTCGATCTTTTGATAGCCATAGCTTTCCAAAAACTGATCCAAATGATCTAAATTTTGGATATGATGTGCATGAAGATGTCTAGATACTAAGTCAAACTCTGCAAGGTTTGAAATGATACTGTAGTAGAATGTGGACCAATCTACTGAAACTGCTACTGACTAAATTGACTGTACTAAATTGGAAAAATGAAAGAAAACAAAATGAATGCAAATATTTTTGGTCGATGCAAGATTGCTTTTGAACTAGGGATGCTCTTTCATCAAATAATAAGGCTATAAACTGTTTTTCATTGATTACATTTATGGTGTGAAAGGAGACAAGCTTTGAATCGAGTTGAAAACAAAGTTTTATATAGTAGAAATGTTATTTTAGAGAGATTAGCCCTTCTTCCATTGCATTGAAGCCAGAACAAAGTGAAAAGAAAGATGTCATTCAACTTCCTCCTATGCTAGAGAATGTTGAATCAATAGCCAAAAATAGATCAGAAGTTGAGGAGAGCTCTTCAAGCTTAGATTCTTCAGAAGAGGAGGTAGAACGTCCAACTCAACTTGTTTGAAGGATAACTCAGCATAGACAACCATCAAAAATGTATTCCCCTAGTGATTAGAGATGTATTTTTGCTTTAAATACTGACATTGATAAACCTAGATTTGTGCAATAGGCTTTAGGTATGCATGATGTAGAGTCCTAGAAAATATCCATGGATGAAGAGTTGGAAGCACTTAAAAGAAATGACATGTGGGACTTGGTACCTTTTCCTGAAGCATAAAAACCTATTGGTTGTAAATGGATATTCAAGAAGAAATTGGGTTCTAATGGTAATGGGTTCTAATGGTAATGTTGAAAAGTATAAGGCATAGATGGTTACAAAAGGTTACTCCCAAATTGAGGGGGTGGATTATGGTGAGATACTTTCTCCTATTGTAAAAATGTCATAGATTTTTAATTTTAGTTGCAGTAGCTTATGATTTAGATAAATTGAACAAATGGATGTGAAAACTACTTTCCTTCATGGTGATTTGGAGTAAGAAATCTCTATGACATAGTCAAAGCACTTCATGGTGAAAGGTAAAGAAAATTTGGTCTATAAGTTAAAGAAATCTTTGTATGGCCTCAAGAAATCTCCTAGGATGTGGTACCAAAAATTTGATACATTTGTGTTAAGCTTGTGATTTAAGCATTCTAAATAAGATCACTTTGTTTATTTTAAAATTGATGGTGATCGTTTCCTAATTATTGCACTTTATGTTGATGATATGTTATTCAATGGAAAGGGAAAATAATTGATCTCAAAACTAAAATATCATATTTTAGCAAGATTTGAAATGGACGTAGGTGTGGAAAAACATATTCTTGGTATGGAGATGAATAGAGATAGAGCAAACAAAAATATATGGCCTAGCCAAAGCATGTGAATTCAATTTTGTAGAGGTTTAACGTGTAGGATTATAGACCATTGTGTGTACCTGTTACTTTGTGAAAAAGATTATCTGTTACATAATGTCCTACTTCTCCTTTTGAGATGGAAGACATGAGCAGAGCACCTTATTAGAGTATAGTCAAAATTTTAATGTATGCTATGGTATGTACTAGACTAGGCATTGCCCAAGTAGTGGGAGTTATCAGTAGATTTATGTCTCATCCTATATGGATTCATTGGGATGCAGTTAAAAGAGTCTTCAAATATTTGAGGAGTACATCTAAGTATTCCTTGTACTATAATGATAGTATGAAAATCTAAGCATTCGCTAGATATTCATGGTTATGCGGACTCAAATTGGGCTAGATATGTCAATAGCAGAAGATCCACCAATGCATATTTGTTTTCTTTATTCAATGGTTCAATAAGTTGGATGAATAAGCAATAGGATGTGTCCATTTTTTCCACTACTAAGGTAGAGTATATGGTAGCAACTGATGCCTATAAAGAAGCCATTTAGTTGAAAAGATTTTGTTTATATGTTGGGCAAAATTAGAGAGCAATTACACTTTATTGTGACAGTCAGAGTGCAATTTGTTTGGCAAAGAACTTGACATTTCATGCAAGGACCAAGCACATAGATGTGCAATATAATTTTGTTAGAGATAAGGTAGAAGATGGAAGGGTTAAATTAGAGAAAGTATAAACTTTGATGAATGTTGTAGATGCTTTGACAAAGCCCATGAGCACAAATAAATTTAGATGGTGTTCGGAGTCTATGGGCTTCTCAGCCCGTAATAGTTAGTTCTATGTTGGTAAGTTTTCCCTTTGGATCTTACAAGATATTGAACAAGTGAGAGAATGTTGGGAATTAAGGTATCTCAATCTTTGCAAGTTCCTAGACTTAATTTTAATTATTTATCATTTTTGCACATTTTATTATATTTTATATTGTTAAATTAGCCTCACCTTGAAATGGAGTGTGGGGTTTGAGGTGGCATAATTTGCCACATGTTGGTACTTTGTGGTGTGTTATAAGTTCTCATTAAGGAGGTTATTCATAGCAAATTTTGAGCAACCTACTTTTGAGGGATTTTATAATAGTTGTTATGACATATTCTTATGACGCGTAAGAGCCTATAGGAGGGAAGTTACTTTGGAATCTTGACTAGAATTATGATAGATATTTACACTTTTCATACAACATTCTTTTTTATAGTGGGAGTTACAAACTCGACACCTAATTTGGATGGATGATTATGACAGTTGTAAGAGGCATTATTCATTTACTATTTTTAGCCTATATGTGGGAATCTCTAAGTGGACACTAGAATTTGGGGTCAAACTTGGGCACCATACTTATAGAGTTTTTAGCACATGGTTTTGAAAACCATTTATGGTTTCTATTTTGCTCATTTGTCTATAAATTAGGTGCTTGTAGTAGTAGTATTATATTTGTAAGAATTTGTAGGTGCCAAAATGTTGCCAAAATTATATGTTGATGGTGCTCCTATAAAATATTTCTTTGTAAGTGTGTTGTAATCTCTTTGTGGATTTGAATAATACATCGAGCTTCTTTGGAGTGTGAGGTTTTTCTCCTGAAAGGGTTTTCCCCACATAATACTGGTGTTATGTGTTGTATTGTTTATGCTTTTATATGTGTTTCTACATATTTTCTGTAATAATTTATATCAGATTTTAAAGTTTTCTATACACTACTCCTCTCAAGATTAGCGTAGGAAGTTGTTTCTACTACCTTTTCTTCTTTACAATCTAGGAAGAACCCTTTCAGTAGAAAAACCCCACACTCCAAAAGCAATACCAATTGTAATATTCAATAAAAATGGTTAAAATATAATATCCAAGCAATGCCTTTACATGAGCATTACCAATATGCAGATTTGGAGTGATTCTGACAACATAATTGTACCTACAAATCAACCATACAACCCATACAAAGCTCCAACTCTAAGCACCAATAAATAGATGATGAACAAACTAAAAACCATCAAATAGTTTAATAAAACCATGTACTAGATCCATGAGCCCAAAAGTGGCACCCAAAATGGCACAAATTCCAATGCCCCATTCTTGGTCTTTATCTTCATGTAAATATTTGGCATATTCCTTTTACTTGTCATATTTGACCACCTAACTTAGGTGCTTAGTCTTTTATTCTTCCTCCATTCAAGATTGTTTATGACATGCATCATAAGATTATCATAGTGCTTGTCAAGATTCTAATGTAACCTCTTATAATCATGCTCTTAGACATCATAAGAATCTGTCATAATTAGCTCTTACCTCACAATTTCATAATGACATTTAGATGCTTTTACAACCTCTTACACACATTTCAAGATGGTCGACATGTGGCAAAGAGTGCCACCTCAAAGTGAGACACCCCACTCCTCATATGAAGACAAATAATAAATAAATAAAAATAAATGCAAACAATTAATAAATATGAACATTGTGAATCCTAGGTTGAGGCACCTTTTCCCAAAACTTTTCTATTCTCTTGTGGGATTTTACCCACCACTGTCTATCCTCCTCCAAAAATCTCATGTTTCTCTAGTCAATAATACACCTACACAAAAATTAGCACAACTAACATGGAAATAAAAAAATTCCACAAGCATCTCCTCATCATCTCTTCATCTGCACTCAAATACACCACATCCACCAACACTTTCATGTGCTCCAAAGGACATACTACTATTGCACTCTCTCCACTAAATTATTTCTTCATATCCTCCATGATGAGGATCTCTTCTTCCACGTCAAAAACTCCCTCATTTTCAAACAACTTAGGTTCAATATATGCAACTCCTACTCCTTGTAGCATCCCAAAATACACCTCCTCACTCTCTTCTTCTTTACTTGGAACCTCATCAAAGTATTCCACATCATGTGCATTCACATGCACTATTTCCACTTCCTCACCAACATCTATCTACACCAACTTCACATCTATATATTTCCTCCAAAGTACAAACCATTAATGTTGCTAAATGCATCAATTGTTCCACCTTCTTCTTTTCTTCCTCCATGCCACCTATGTGACATTAAACATCATCTTCATCTAACAACAAATATTCTTCTATTGGATCAACAACTCGCATATCCATTTCCTCCATCACCACTTTCTCCTCTTGTCTTTCTTTACCTTCCTTAATACCTACAAGAAAATAGAATTTTAGATAAATCATGGGATTTAACCTCTCCCATATCCTTCATGGTTACCCCAACAATGTAATCTTGCCCTTACAATACACCAACTACAATTTATTCTTCTACATAGTTCTTCAAAATAAGTTTACATTGTTCGTAGGCAAACTTCACTTTCTCATTGCCTCTAAAGATAATTTTCTCCTCTCCCAATTATGTCTTAGGACTTGAATCTCCTTCAACCATAGAGCATGCATTTTGATATGCTCTATCTACCCCATCAACATTGAAACCATATATTCTCATTTCTTCACCTTTTTCTTTCCCCTTTCTCGTCTCCTCTCCTGAAGATCTTTCCAAAATACTAGTACATAATCACACAACTTGTATATGCAAAGTCTACTTGCTTTGGGTCTTCAATATTCTTCTCCAAAAATAAGTTCTCCAACTATACTACCCATCTCATTAGCTCTTCCAAGTTCTCTCCACCCAAAAACAAAAAAAAAATACTTTACAGTTTAGGTTCCTTACACTCCTTTTTCCCCTTCACTGAGATAAATCTTTGTACTTAAAGAGCATCTAACATCTTAGACATTTCTCAATACATTCTCTCAATTTTATCCCAACTAATTTCCTCTAAAGCCCTTTCTCTTTTCTCCATGAGTGCAAATCTCATATACCTTTTCAAGACCACGTAGTCCTTTTTCTAGAAGAGATCTTCTCACTCAATCTCACACTCTCCAATACCAATATCTCACACACCTTGTGACAATGACCTCTTAATCACACTTTGACTCACAACTATTTTTACTCTCAAACAAATTACACATGCCCTCTAACCAACATTTCCACTAGAAGATATATAGACTCTTAGAACCCACTCTACCAACTTTCCACTTAGTGGAATATGTTCCTACACCTTCTATTGAACACTCTTCCATTAGAGGCCACTTAAGCACACTCTGATTTAGGACAACCCTCTCTTAAACCATTTTTTCTCTCACTACCTTCTATACTTATAGAACTCTCGTACTTATAATAATACCACTAGAACCTCACAACACACATCCCAACAAGGAAATCATTCCTTGGTACCACTTGATTCCTTCCTCTCATAGCTCTCTATATTTCCCCGTGACTTCCTCACGCCTCCAAAAAAAACTAAAACCTCTCAAGTCACCATCCATAAGGAAAACCTTTCTATGATACCACGTTCTAATCTAGGCAAGGGGGTCCAATGAAGGATGACTCAACCTAGCAGCCTAACACATGCTATCCATAATAGAATAAAAACAAAACAAATGCATTAATTTAAGAAATATGCCCATTAAAAGGCTTACAAGATGGTCACATGAACATTCAAATTACACAATTCAATAATGAACTAAATGACTATTTTATTTTCTCTACTTCTTCTCCCAGCATAGTTTGCCTCTTAGCTTAACTTCTCTCTTCTATATTCCTCTCTTTTAGTAGAGAGTGAACTCCCTCTCTAATCTAATTAGTCTAGCATCCTTTTTCCCAAAGTTAGCCCCATTATCCTCTTTCTTATGACTTTTTCAAGATCTTAGCTTTTGCTAACTCTCAACCTTTTCTTTTGTTATCCATTTTAATCTTTCTATTTTCTTACTACTAGGCCAATCAATTTATTTGGGACTATACTCTAGTCAACTAACTCCTATGACTATCCTCTAGCTGACCAACACCCTATACAAACAAAAACCCCAAAAATATAGCAATGTAACAAGCACATAATTGGTTTTCCTTCTAGTTGTTAGGTAACCACCAAGATTCTGTCACCAACCAAAAAAGAGATAACTATCATGTGACGAGAACCTTAATTGCTTGCTTTAGAAGCCTGGAATGAAAATCAATACACATCCAAGGAAGGTAGATGATCATTCCCAGGTTAAAAAGATTACCCATGATATAAAAGAATCACTCAAACAACACACGCAAGTGAATAAATGACTTGCCCACATGCAAGAATGAGAAATGGATCCCAAGAAGAAAAAATAAAACCTCATAGCCTAGCAAATCATCTACCAATAGTTAGCAACAAAAGAAAACGTCTACCCAAAACAATATCAACTAACCATACCAAGGAAAACAAATAGTCACAATAGGAAATAAGTGAGTAAATACAAAAATGCAATGGTTATATGCACTACTGTTGTCAAAGATATAAAAGACAATAACATTACCTCTTTTGAAAATTAATTAGTTGTTAGGTGGAATAATGTCTACAAACATAAAAATTGTCCCAGCTATGGTTTGTCTCCAAAGACTAATAGCATGTTATCATCACATGTAGTAGGCTAAATAACACTTGTAGAAGCTCCCATATACATGAATTAGCTTCCTATATGCCTATAGTAGCTCCCAAACACTAGAAATAGTCACCAAGATACCTATAGCACACTATAGAATACATGTAGCAACTCATGTCACACATGTAATAACCTACTACATGCTTATAGTAACTTGTTATATGACTATAACAATATGTTCCACACCTGTAGCAATCTATTACATGCCTGTAGCCATATATAGTACCCATATGAGAAAGCATGTTCGACAAAAACCTTCTAGACAACATCAATTGAAACGAAAGATATTTGAAAACATAGTCTACTTTTGATTTTGGTAATGCAAGATCACTCATGGACCTAGATGATCTTATATAACTATCTATCTTATTGATCTTGTTGATCTTGTTGGTCTTTATGCCACTATCAAGATACATGCCATTGATCCTACTCTATATGTGCTTGTGCTCATGGATGCCACATTGGGCCTTTTATTATACTTTTCACAAGTGTTCTTGGTCATAGAGTGTTGCGTCACTATTATGTTGATCCTACTTATCTTATTGATCCTAGCCCATGTGTGCTTGTGCTCATGGTCACCACATTGGGCCTTTTATTGTACTTTCATAGGTATTTTTTTACATTAAGGGCTACATCACCATTATTTTTCCCATGCTAGGGGCAATGAACCCTTCTTTGATTCTCTCTCTAATCCATTGTTATGATTCTCACAATGTACTCTTCTAGTTATGATTGTTATACTTTAACACTTGGATGATTATATGTGCTTACATACATGCTTATCATTTGTTATTGATTTACCACATGAGTATGACTATGATTATCTCATGATCCATTCTATTATCAATCTATTATCAACTGCTCATTATTATTGGTGTATCTAACAAGATCTTCCTTCAAATAATTGTATCCAATGGATGCAATCAATTGAAGGGGGGCATACATGATCGCTAATGTTCTCATATTTGTATTGAATCCATCTTATGAGTTATAAGCTACTCAAGGAATCTTTTATCCCTTTTCTTGCAAGAATTTATGGGAGAACATATGTGAAAGAAAAGAACATGGAAGGTGAATCTTTGTTCGTCATGGACCATAGACTCATCTATCTATTGTGTTTACTTTATGCATGCTTAAGAATGCTACATACTTAGAGATGCAAGATTCATACTTAGAGATTCACATGTAGCTCAAAGTGAGTCAAAAATGTAATGGTGAAAGATGCATCCTTTATGCATTTTCCATTTAATTTTGTGCCTAGTTTAGGGTAATGTCTAAATGCATTTATATAGCTACAAATGACACATTTTTGTGCATAGTTGGGCCCACATACCTAGCCTTGTTTGCACTTAGCCCCTTGCTTATCGTGTATCCCTATACTTATGTGGATGTGATCCCAGTCCAATTGGATTATTTGTTTTATTTAGATTATTAATCTAATCTTGATCCATAATCCAATCCTACTAGACACTAATCCAACTTACTTGTCTGATTGAGGTCATGTCCATAGGTGCAAGGTTGTCCTTGTAGTTGTGATCTTGATTCACTTAAATGAAAAATCAAAAGCAAACATTTTAGTCAACTGGCCCCATCTTACACTTTGGTCTTAGGTCAACTTTGTAGAAATCTTCACAATTTGGTGTTACATTTATGTATAAAAAGACATTCATTGCATTCTTTCTAATCATAAAACATCCACCAGATTATCTTCCATTTGAAGAATAATTCAAGAATCTCTCAATTGAAGGATATTCAAGAACTATCATTCGCATTTGTCGTGTTTGATCACACACTCATCCTAGCACATGTGCATGTCTAAAGCTTGTTGTCTGTTAAATGTATTTTTGAATACCACCAGCGTGATATAGAAATCCTTAGAGTGTGACAGAAATTGTCATTGTCTAACAATCTATTTTCTAAAAGTTCACGAGGCAAAATCCATAGATCATCCAGGTCAATTTCACAGACACAAAGTGAGTTCATAGGAAGGAACTAGATCTAGAACTATGAAGATGATTTGATATAACGCAAAAAGAAATATTTTGATTTTGATCCAATACATGATTATCTAGAGCGTCTACAAATTCTGAAGTGCATAAATATCACTATCTTCATCAACTCACACAATCTTAAGTTACAAAGCTAAACAGCCTCCCCCTTTGATAATCACTATTTATGACATATATCTACTATCTAATATTACTAACATCAATTTTAAGTCTAATTACTTAATTAACCTAGATTAACCCCTAAAAAAGCATATTTTCCTTTTCACTATTAATGTTGTCATACTACCATCAAATTTCACTCTCGCGGCCAGAGGCCTCTAATCTCTGCCCCATTTTTACAGCACACACTTCCTCAATATAAGACATCCCCAACACACTACTTAGATTCTCCTCCAAAAGAAACAACACCAAAATCAAACCTGTAACAGGTACTTAGCTAGCTATACATAATTAAAATTGTCAAAAAGCAGAAAACTCTCTTGCCCCGAAACGTTCATTTACCATTGCCATCGAGATTTTCTAGAACAACTTATTATATTAAGACTAAAAAAATACATTTTGTGGGTTGCAGAGATCTGGCAAGGCCTGCATAAACAAGGAAATCAACATTTCCTTCCACGATTTTAAAGGCCTCAGTGGAAAATAGAGGCGAAAACAGCAATGAGTAATCCGACAAGAGCGGCAGGCACAGATGGCATCATCGCCATTGAAGCAGCGCCCGTCACCAGTGATGGACTGGGTGCTTCTGCCTCCTCTGCGCCGTATACCGTGGCCATCATCATCATCATTACACCCAACACTGCTACACATCTCAACTTATCTGCTCCTGTCATTTTCACACTGTAACTTACTGATAACAAATACCCAAACCAACAAAAGAACAGAATTGTTGTTGCTACACAGATCTAGAAGCTTCAAGGTGCAAGGTTAGAGAGAATGGGACTTATTTAGCAGAGGAACACACAACAGAACAAAGGCCAATGATCGAGAAAAAGACTATGGTGTTGAGGGTGCTTGGGGGTATGGGATTTTTATACAACTTTACTTGACCGGCCTCCTCCATGATTGACACCAATCAATGTAGCTTCTTGCTGGAGTGGGTCCCACAGAGGTAGCTGCAATTCCAATTTATTTCTGTGCATAGGGTCCCTTCATGAAATTTTAATTAAGGGAGAGGGTCAATCGCGGCCTACCCTAACTTCGCACACATCAAACACATAGTTAGACATATCGAATATCGACGATTTTTTTTGGTTTTTCCATATGCAATTGAAGAGCTTAAAGCTATTCTTTCAGCTTCTGGGCACGTATACATTTCCCTGTAGGACGCGTTATGTGTACATCAGTTGAAAAATGGTCATTTCAACATGTCGCCCCATACATCCGCACCGATTTGCCGGTAACCACTCGCCATCACATTTGTACACTTGTCTTAATTTCAGTGGTTAATTTACAAATGTATTGGTACATTTATGAACATGTACAAATGTTGTGAACATGTATTGGTGCATTTGTGTTAATTTATTTGGTTGGTATTTTATATGTATTGGTTCTTTTTAAAAATTTAACTGGGGGGTCAAGTGATTAAAAACATAGTGGTATTGGGGCGTGGGCGGCAACTGGCCCCTCTCCCTCAGTGAGAAGAAGGAATCTTCTTCATAGAAAGTAGAGTGGCCCGTTTTAGGACGAAAATGGAACAGATTGAAGAGGGAGTTTAAGGTCTGTTTTAAACATTTAGGACAGAAGAATTTGAGGAGTTTTGATGTCCAGTAGTATCTAATATATGGTAGGAATATTAATATAATTTTGAAAACAATAATATGAGTTAACAGGCTGTAGTTTGAAGGATGTGCTAATAGTCTATCATGTCATGGGGCCACCTTTCAGAAACGAACAACTTTGTTTCATTGTTATTAAAGTTATTTTTTCCAATGCTGTGCTGTATGCACGGATAGAAAAAGCTAATGTTGAAAACTATCGCGCAAGCTTTGACAGGAAAGTGCATAAAGAAATGGGTACACATGATTCCTTCACAATCTAAGCCAGGGTATCGTCCCTCGGTCAGCCAGTGTGATGTTAAAGAGATGCGATATTTGTCTTAAATGTAAATTTGGCTGGCAAGATAAACTTGGGAAAAGGTTGCAACTAGAAAAATGTCTCCTCAACAAGGGAGAATCATAAAGTAAAAAACAAAAAAAATGATTTGATTGGAATGTGATAAAAACATAAATTATATGTGTTATGTTTTATTTAGTTTCATGTATATTTTAAGAGAATGATTTAATGCATTTACATATTGATAAATGGTGTAATTTTATACTAAGTTGGGTCCCTTCTCCCATGCTTCTACTCATCTATTTGTCATCCAAATTATGCATTTAATATGCTTACGCACATTCCTATCCCTATGCATTTTGTTGTCCACATGATTTGACCATTTTTTTTTAGATCATTTATGTGATCATGGGGTTGACCCTACAACCATGGATTTGACCCCTCACTTTTTAAAATTTAAATTCAAATTTTGACTAACTCTCACCTATTCTTTTCTTACCTTGGGCCAACTAAACACACATTTGCGTGATTTATGGCTATGTATTTAAAGCCATTTAATTGCACTTTTTTTAATCATTAGATAGCATTGAATATCATTCACATTTACAAAAGGACCATGCTAAGAACATTTTGATTGGAGTACCTAAAAAGAACATAGTTCTACATCACACCACTCTAAAGCATTTCCACGACTGAAGTTTCTTGTTTTTTATCCTTTGCACAAGTTTTTTGGGGATTGACCTAGGAGAACATGTCCCATAGTGATATACTGACATCCCTCCAAAGATATTTCTAAATACCACTCGTCTTCAAAGTAGAGAAATAGATAGAGAAAAAAGAGGTGAACTAGGCAAGCCAAAGAGCAAAAGTACACATTTAGCAAGATTAGATATGTGTGGCAAACGAAAAAATCATAGGCACAAAAATGACCTTAAGGTGTGCACTTGATTCCAGACAAAGCACAAGTCTTGCATAAAACCTAAGGCATTGCATAGACATAGAGGTATCATTTCTAGGGCAGTGACATACTAGATTCTAGAATCTTCATCAAAGGCATACATTATTTGGTCATCAAGCTAAGAACCCATATTTGCTTTATATTGACTTTCATAGTGAAAAGAAGTTGATAGAGAAAACACTTCCTACACTAATTAATGAGGAGAGAAATGCATGCAACATATGGTCTAGTAGTTTCAAAGGAAAATATACACACAAAAGATTATACCACAATGACACAGTGTTTATCTTGGGAAAACCTTTTCAAGGAGAAAACTAGCCTCCAAATCTTGAACTAATGTATTCATAGTACCAATTTGGTTACAATACATCAATAAGATCAAGCCTTCATAGGAGAACAACTAACACAAGTTTGGAGAAATTTTAATAGCACAAGCCTTGCAAAATCACATCATACTACATCTCCATCCTAGGTACCAATATATAGAAGATACAAATCTAGAAACCACAAATGGTAAACTTTGAACCATGGGAGAATACCACTTCAAAAATTGGTGTCCAAATTCCCATGAGAAATTTTAATGTCCAACTCCCATGATGAGTCAACATGATAATAATAATAAATGATTCTCTTATGTTTTCATAATCTGTCATAGCCAACTCACCAACTTGGGCACTCCATTTTGGCTCCATTATCCCCATTCAATGATGCCTTATGATGCATCATAACATGTGTTATAGAGTTGGTCAAAATTCAAGTCTATTGTGCAACTCAAGCCTATAATCATACTCTTACACATGTCATGTAAAATCCATCATAAGTAACTCCCACAAATTACAATGTCATAATGACATTAGATGTTCTTACAAATTTTTACACACATTAAACAAACTCTCTGAGATGTGGCTAAAAGTACCACCTTAAAGTGGGACACTCTCTTTCTTATGTGAGGACAAAATAATACATAAATACAATAAATAATTAAATACAAAACATTGGGATGCAAGGCTGAGACACCTTTCCCAACATTATCCCACTTGTCGAACACCTTGTAAGAGAAAAAGGGAACTTCCAACAATTTGTAGATTAACTACTAGGAGTTAAGAGGCCCATAGACTCACTACGCCACTTGAGCTTCTATGTTCATAGGCTTTGTCAACACATCTACAACATTCACTAAAATGTCAATCTTTTCAATCATCACCCTTCCATCCTCCACCATTTTATAAACAAAATGATATTGAACATCTATATATGCTTCATCCGTGTGTGAAAAGTTGATTTCTTTGCCAAGTTGATGGCACTCTAACTGTCGCATCCAATATGAACTACTCCTTGACATAGCCCAATATCTAAACATAATCTTTGAAGCCAAAATGCCTCATTATAGGCATGAGTATCTACCATGTACTCTACCTTTGTAGTGGATAAAGTGACCACAACCTATCGCTTGCTTATCCAACTAATCACACCACCAAATAGGTTAAGAACATAACCACTCGTAGATCTTCTACTATCCACATCTCTTGCCCAATCTAAGTCAACAAAACCATGGATCTCCAAGTGTTGCAAGTACTTACCAACTTTGCTACAAGTGCCACCAATCTTGCTTTGTTGCAAGTGATCACCATAATGTCGCAAGTGACCACCATGATGCTACATGTGACTATCACTATGTTGCAAGTGACCTTGGTAGCAAATAGAATACTTTATAGTTCTTCACAAGTACTTGAAGACTCTCTTCACTACTACCTAGTGATCTCTACCAATATTAGCCATAAACCGGCTTAAGACTCCCACTACCTAGGCAATGTCTAGTCTAGTGAGACCATAACATACATCAAACTACCAACTACACTAGTGTAAGTAACATAAGACATATCCTCCATCTTTGTAGGTGAAGATGGACACTATTCAACTAATAACTTAGTTTGCACCAAAATAGAAACACTCATCGGTATGCAGTTTGCCATGTTGAAATGTTGTGACACAAACTCACCATACTTACTTTTTCCCAACTAGAGCTTTCTGTTAGCTCTATCTCTTTTGTTCTCCATACCTAAGAGTAACTTAGTATCCCCTAAGTTCATATCAAACTGTAATGAGAGCCAAGACTTCAAATCCCTAATGATCCCTTACTATTACTAAATAACAACATATCATCCACATACAAAATGATAACAAGGAAATGATCACCATCCTACTTAAAATATACATAGTGATATGATTTGGACCTTAAAAATACCAACTTTAAAACATATGAATCAAACTTCTAGTACCACATTTTTGGAGATTGTTTGAGACAATACAAAGATTTCTTCAATCTACAAACCAATGACTTCTTATCTTTTACCATGTACTGCTCGAGCTATGTCATGTAGATTTATTCTTTTACCATGTACTGCTCAATCTTTTCCTTATCTCACACCCCTTGTCCTTGAACACAAGATTATACCCTTTGTCACACATTTGTCCAACACTTAGAAGATTATGCTTTAAGCCTTTGAATAAAGAACATCATTTGTATTATGCTTGCCATCAAAGGTAATTGATCCTTTTCCACAAATCTTACCAGCTACATCATCACCAAACCTGACTAGTCCTCCATCATACTTTTCAAACTTAACAAACTTACTCTTATCTCCTATCATATGATTTGAAGATCCATTGTCAATGATCCATTCATTTTCCTTTTCAACATGGAATGCAGACACCTCTCCTAGACTTTCTTCCTTTACACAGCTTGCAAGATTAGTAGAAACAAGTTCTTCTCTAAGTGCAATAAACAAGCATTCATTAATGTTACCATCATCAGATTCATGTTCATCATCAATTACACCATCATCATCTCTAACATAATATCTCTTTATTTTTCCTTTATCTTCATTATTTTTGAATTTCAAAGCTTTGTCAGAACATCTTGAAGCATAGTGGCCAATTTTATCAAAATTGAAACATTTGAAAGATAACTTACCTTTGAACTTTCCTCTGTTGCCTCTTTTTATTCTGCTTGCAAATTTTGCCTCAAGTTCTACAAAGTCTTCTTCATCTGATTTCGTAGCATATTTATTTGATCTAGCAATCTTTTCTTCCTTGGCCTTAAAAGCAGTCTCTGTTTTCACATAGCCATCAATAGTACCAAATTCTCTTATCTCAAAAGCAGATATCTTACCAAGAAATTAATCTTTTGAAAGTTTGCCTGTATCAATCAATTCTTAAATGGTAGATACCTTGTGACTATAGGATTTGGGAAGAGTTCTGAGTATTTTATCTACAACATCTTCATCCTCTAACTTTCCATCAAGACCCTTGATACTGCTGACAACTTCATCAGTCTTTTGTATGTAATTTGTTATGTTATCATCTTCAAACATTCGCATGGTTTCATATGTGGTCTTTAAGTTCTGCAACTTAGCCTTTCTGGCTGATGCATCACCTTCATAGATGTTTTTCAATTTGTCCCAGATCTTATGAGTGGTTTCCAGATCCACAACTTTCACCATTTCAGTATTAGACCAGGCATTTAATAGAGCATTTTTAGCTTTGTGATTAGTCTCATAATCCTTAAGCTCTTCATTAGTCTTTGGACCATGTTTAGGTACAATGTATTTATCTTTAACCATTGTCCAAACATTATAACCAATAGAAATAAGATAACTTTGCATTCGTACCTTCCAGTAGGCATAGTCAGATCCATCAAACTAAGGAATGTCTTTCTTGTGTGCCATCCCGAATCTACCTTAAGCTATTACGCTTTCTTCCAAGGAACCTTGCTCTGATACCAATTGTTGAAAAGGCACAAGACAACTAAGAGGGGGGGAGGGGGGGTGAATCAGTTGTATCAAAAACTTTAACTTCTTTAAGCAAAATCACTTCCATATTCACCAATTTTAATTCCTTATTCTGTTATGAAGATTAAACATGAATAGCAGAATCAAAACATAAACACATCAACACCACACACACATGAACACTAGATTTTTTATGTGGAAAACCCTAAACAGGGAAAAACCATGGTGAGTGTTAGCTCACAATATAATGTAGTAACAATACTAAATAACAAAAGAGGCTCACTACCAAAGGGCTCACTGCCAAAGGGTGGCTCACTACAAAGGGTTGGCCACTGCTATGAACTGATATAGTAGAATCTACAACATGCCTGAGTTTAGTACCATTAAAGCACAATATATCTCCTCTACTCTGCCTTTACAACTCGCACACTTTATCTTCGCATCTTCACACTCACCCTTCTCACTCATAAATTTATTACATATATTTATACACATCATCAACCTTGGAATGTACATCAAGGTCGGCATTACATTCTACAACCTTTGGAACTATCTTCAAGGTTGGCATACATACATAAATCAAATTAGGACTAGACCTAAACAAACTTGCAAAGCAAATGAATGAAAGAGGAACACTTCACATCTTAGCTCAGACCCAAATACATATTCACATGCTACAACACACTTCCACAATCCACGAATCACCTCTGCATCAAGTGTAACTAACCAGGTCAGCCAGAACTAGTGTACAAACCAAGAACGCTTAGATACATGCTTCCAAGAGCTTTTCATTGTAGCCTGTGATCAAGCACATGCCTTCAATCCATTCTGGAGACATCCATGAATGACAGAATCACTTGGGAGTCGACAAGTCCAATCGCAAAAGATCTCACTTGAAGACAATAGATATCCCTTGAAGACACATCACAGACTGCTTCTCAATAGACACTGCCAAACTCTGTTAATCAGTAACTTGCTTTTTGGAGCACCAAATCACAAATCCTTTGGAATGAAGATAGATAAGGAGACCAAAATCCAAACTACAGAGAAATGTAAAGCAAACTACTTTCTCCCTATCATACTACAAATGCTACCAAGCACATTCTTCAAACTAGTGAATAGAACTTTTGGTGCACAGTGATCCGGACCACCAAATTCTAGATTTAGCATCTTCAAACACTTCTCTAAAACATATCCAAAGCTCATACTCCAGTCTTCAACATAGATGAAATGAGAAGAAAAATACTTTAACATGACAACTTAATCAATCAACAAAAAAAAATCTCAGAGGACACAGTTGACACCAATGACAACACAAACATGTTGACATCAATGACAACACTGGTTGGAACATACTTGCAACAACAAAAAATGCATTTGATTCATCTCAAGAAGCTCTAGAATTTGAATCATCATTTGACTCATTCTTTTCTTTATTCTTCTACTTGTAGTGTTTCTTGATGTGGCCTTTCTAACCATAATGTTGGGAATTTTAACCTCTATTGTAGGAAACTGATAGACTAGGATGACAAAAAATTAAGATTACATATTCAGGTAACAATAAAAAACATGTACAAAATCTATCTAACATGTATGAAAGTAAATGGAATAGTATGCATCTGCAAGATTATACAAGACACAAAGATTTTACGTGGAAATCCCTTATGGGGAAAAAACCCATCATCAAAAGATGTTCACAACTGTATTATTTAGAATCAACATGATTCAATACAACAAGGTCTTTGGAAACCTTTTATAGAGGATCAATCTACAATATACTCTTCTTTTGCAATTGCTCTAATTATCATAGACCATAATGTACAAATGTCATCAATGTCTAACAATTGAGTGACTGAGTAAACCTAGCTCATTCACACAAACTAGTATATAGACATACTCATAGGAATACCAACTATCTGACTGTCCAACCAACTTGTGGAATACCAAGAATCATGCAACTATAATCTAACCATATATAGCATCAAGATACCACATAAAACACCAAGTGTGATGCCTCCACATGAAAAATCACCTTGTACACTATGTCATTGTCACACACTATGAGTCAATAGTTACAAACTTTACACTATTGATACACATGTATGTTTCTGATATAGCCACCACTACTAGCTCCTCACTTGCAGTAGCTCACACCAACATAGAATTACTCTTGAATACTTGTGTTACATTGTACCATCTTCTAGAAAATTATTTGTCTCAAATTATGTTGCATGATCTTCAATTTTGCTGCAAGTGCTTCTACAACACTGACCATGCTCTAGCAAACACTAAACTCATATGTGGCTATGAGTTATCCTTCTAGATGGCTTGTGGTTACTAACATAGCACCAACATATGTAGACAAACCATGTATGTTTTACCACACCTAAATGCTACACCACCACCACATGTTAGTCAACATAAATGTTATACCACATTATCTAATCACTCACCACATATCACAACAATTAAGTATATAGACAAACTCTTCCCACATGAACTCTCTACAAGTGAATATCAAATAAGTCCCAACATTCTCCCACTTGATATTTACCACAGGAGAGAGTGTGGTATTCAATCCCAAGAAACTAACTTCATGCTCAGGAATGGGATGGGCCAATCTTATCCTTACATCACACAAACTTCGTAATAATTACACGTTTTGTCAAAGAATATAAAGTATTTACCGGAGTATCAATTTTCTCCATCTATACTTTCTTTCTCCCAACCATCTCCCTCACAAAATGATATTACACATCAATATACTTGGTTCTAGCATGGTAAACAAGATTCTTATCCAAACAAATTGCTCTTTGTGAATCACTTGAATCTAAAAACCAATGTTTCTATTTAATCCCTTTAGCCACATGACTTCCTTACAAGCATGTGGTGTGGCCACATTTTCTGCTTTAGAAGTTGACAAGGCAACTATTTGCTACCTCTTGCTCATCCAACTCACTTCTTATCCAAATAAAATAAACACATATCCACTTGTAAACATTTGATTATCAACATCTCCAACCCAATCCAACTCAACGAATCCTTGTAGACTCAACACTTTTCCCACATCATTAGTACCATAATAAGTTAAGAAATAATCCATAGTTCCCTTCAAGTACTTGAACACCCTCTTCACATGTGTCTAATGTTCTTTACCTGGCCTTCACCATGAACATACTTAGAACTCCCATTTCTTGTGCAATGTCTAGTCTTCTGCAAGCCATAGCATACATGAGACTACATAATGCACTTGCATAAGGAACCCTCTACATGTCCTTCAAATCCTCCATAGATTTAGGACATTGTCCCATACTCAACTTAGTGTTAACTAGTAGGGGTGAGCTTATGGGTTTATTTTCCTACATTCCAAACATCCACAAGACTATCTCAATGTATTTCCTCTATTTTATCCATACCTTTTTTTTTGTTATATCTCTGCATATCTTCATACCTAGTAATTTGGTAGGTCCTAAGTCCTTCATGTCAAACTTACTAGACAAACAAGTTTTAAGTTCCTAAATTAAATCTTTATTATCTTTGATGATAATCATATCATCAACATATAAAACAACAATCAAAGTGTGACCATTTACTTGTTTGTAATACACACAATGATCAACATCACTTCTTCCAAAACCCAATTCTAGCACATGTGTGTCAAACTTTTTGTTTCACATCCATGGGGACTATCTTAATCCATATAGAGACTTATTTATTTTACAAACTAGTTTCTCCTTACCTTTCACCTTGTATCCCTTAGGCTATACCATGACCATTTCCTCTTCTTTTAGAATGTTGTCTTAACATCCATCTGCTCAATTTTCAAATTCAAGTGTCACAACAATAGATTTAACATCCTAATGGAATGCAACTTAGAAATAGGAGAAAAGATCTCATTAGAGTTTATTCATCAACTTAGGAATATCCCTTTCCCACCAACCATTCCTTGTACCACTCAAGTGATCCATCTAATTTGAACTTCTTCTTAAACACCCACTTGTAGCCAATGGGCTTCCTATCCTCAAGTCAATCAACCAAATTCCAAATCTTACATTGCTTCAACTGCATCATCTCCTCATTCATGGCATTCTTCCAAGAATATTTCTCTTTGGAAGTTAGTGCCTCTTCCATATAACTTGGTTCGATATCAGTACAAGTAAGAGCAAATAAATAATGAAAATCTAGTGGGCTATACCTTTTAGGTGATATTTGTTGTCTTGTAGACCTTATCAAAGTTACTAGTGAAGAATTTCCTACTACATCTACACTCTATTCTTCTTTAGAGATACCACCAGGCATGTTTGTAGTTTTCTTCTCCCAAAATATCTTGTCCACTTTTGTAACATCCATGTTCTAAAAACATAGTAAAATCAAGAATTTACCATAGAGTAATTCAACAAGGTAAAAATGAGAGAAAATTTTTCTTTTATTTAACATATAATCGAGTAACAACAAATTGCAAGATTTGTATCCTCAAATAAGCAACATAATATGATATATAAAGATGACATTTTGTCTTTACAATTACAAATATCTGCAATAAATAATGTTTTACATAGTCTCAATAAACACAAGTCTCAAAGATATACTGCATCCAGAAAGCTGACATCTTTATCACAAGCCTCGGCATGTCTTCTACTAGAGAGAGAGAGAGCATCTTCCCAGTGCTTTACCTCCATCCACAGACCGGCGGTCTCCCACACATCTTCCACATAGGAAGTGGCCCTACCCTTCACGAGGAATATAGACCAAAGGTGACTAGTGGTAATTCTTGATTTTGCTATGTTTTTAGAATGTGAATGTTACAACTTTGTTTATTAGTTTCAGATGTATCTTGCTACTCCAATTTTTTGTCAAAATGTATCTTCTCCCTCTTGTTCTCCTTTGGTTGTTCTACCTTGAGAAAAACTCCAAGTTCCCTAAATGTAACCTTTCTTGATTAGAGAACTTTTAAGGTTTTCATATTCCAAAGCTTGTAGCCTTTGGCATTCTCACCATAACCAATGATAATACACCTTTTGGATTTGAGATCCAACTTGGTTCACCACCTCTTAGGCACCTGAACAAATGTCTCATAGAGAAACACTAGCAAGTGTGTCACCATTGGCTTCCTCCTAGTCCATTCTTCATATAGCATCTTTTTTTTAGGATAGAAGTGAGAGATGTGTTCTTCAAGTAGCATGCATTGTGCTAACCACCTCCATCCAAAACTCATGTCTTAGGCCTACACTACTCAACATACTCCTAGCTTGATCAAGCAAGGTTCTATTTAACCTTTCTTCCACTCTATTCTATTTTGGTGTGTATGGGGTAGTCCTTTTCTTCACAATTCTAGCATGCTTATAGAATACATCAAACTCTATAGAGAATAATTCACCACCATTATTTATCCTAAGCACCTTTATTTTCTTATCATTCTAATTCTCAAAAAGATCTTTATACTCTTTAAACTTGAGAAACACTTCAAACTTGTTCCTAAGAAAATACATCCAAGAATACCTATAATAAATATCAATGAATGGAAAATAGTACAAAGACTTAGCAATCAGTGGGATATTCATAGCACCAAACACATCGCTATGTATCACCTCCAAAATCTCCTCTGCTCTAGTGCTTCAAGATTTGAACCACACTCTATTCTATTTATGTAGCATAGAATGTTCACAAAAGTCAATACCACAAGACTAATCAACAAGAACATCTACCATATCTTTACTCACCGAGGTTTTTAAAACTTTTTTACTCAAATGACACAACCTCAAATGCTACAATAACCTTGATTCAGCTATAGTATCATTAGCACTTGACCAGATAATGTTGATGCATCCAACCTACAAAGAGTACCATGCTACACCCCTTTTGCAAGCACCAAATTATCTCTAGCTAATCTACAATATTTTCCATCAAAAGTGACATGAATTCCTAAGTTAGCAATTTTAGACACAAACATTTAATTACTTTCCAAACTTGGTATATGTAGTACATCTAAGAGTGTCCATACTCTATCATCCATGAAGGAAACCCTAACTTTTCCCCAACCAACAATCTTTAGAGTTGTTGTCAATGAGAAACACTTGCCCTTCATCACTCTTGGTGAACTCTCAGTACCACACCCTATGAGGCATCATATGAAAAGAGGCACTTAAGTCAATCATCCATGAATCATCACCAACAACATTAGTAGATACAAATGCATCACTACTATACTCATCAGTGTCAAAGGACTTATCAAAGGAATCATCCTTCTTCTTGGACCTATATTCCTTCATTATGTGACCCTTCTTGCCAAAATTCCAACATTTTAGTTTTGCCTTGCTCAAAGGTTTAGACTTGTCTTTACCCTTATACTTCTTATCTCTTATCTTCTCTTTAGATCTACCTTTTACAACAAGAGAATCATAAAATTTATCATCCATGGACCTTTTCCTAGTTTATCTACTTAACAAAATTCCATTTACACTTTCTAGTTTAAGTGTTGTATCATTACCACTAATAGACATTACAAGGTTATCGCATGAATCTAGTAAGGAACAAAGTGACACAATGCATTTGTCCTCTTCATCCATCTTGAATCCTATTGATGCAAGTTGATTTAAAACCATATTAAAGTTTTTCAAGTGATCAGTCATATAGTCTCCCTCTCTCATTTTCAAATAATATAACTTCTTCTAAACAATTTTATTAACCAAACTATTTGACTGATATTATGTACCTATCTTCTTCCACAATGAATTTGCCATATATTTTTTAGACACGTTCATTAACACAAGATCTGATAGATATAACTAGATTGTACTCCTAGACTTCTTATCTAGTTTTACTTAGTCTCCATGAAACATACCTAAGGATTTGGATGAAGAAGATAATCTAGTCCACTAATCTCTCTCCGCGAGATGATCCTCCATCTTTAACTTTCATAATTTGAAATATTGACCATTGAATTTGTCAATTTTAGAGCTCAAAATGCTAGCAATAGATTAATACATCTTATGTCTTCTCATATAATATCTAAAAGTGTAGGGTTTACCACTGCATGTGCTAAGTTTTGCACTCCAAGTACTTTCCCTTTATTTCTAAATAATTTGGTGTTAAAGGTGCCATTGATTTTGATAGGCACTAGAGCAATAGCAAGAGAATGGAATCCAAGGCTATTCTAGGACACACATCCATATGGAAAACTAGAGGCAATGCAATTTTTTAGTAGAATTCCCAAGATTCATTACCATTATACACTCTGACCTGATGCATTTAACACAAAGAGAAATAGCCTATTTGTTGACTTCAATAAGCCCTAGACCACCTAAATCTCTTGGTAGGCAACAAATACCCAAGCTACATGGTGAAATACTTCATTTTGGTATGGATTGGACCCAAGAAAATCTTGTAGGAGCTTATCTAGCTTGTGGTATGATTCTTTGGAGGGAACCTCAAAAGAGGAATAATAAAAATGTGTCCCAATAAGAACTTTAGAGTAAATTTGGAACTTACCTACAAGTGAAAGTGACTTGTGGATCCAATAGGCAAAAAAAATTCAATTATATCAATAACATATTACTATAGCTTAGACTAGAAAGCTTAAAAGGCAATAGGAATTCCTAGGAATTTAAATAATTTCCTGTGATCAATGGATTTTTGTTTGAAGGTATGAAGCCAAGCTAGTGGCTAGGAAAAGGACTACTTGTAATATTGCATCTATTTCATTGGATACTAGAGCCTAAAGCCACATAGAAAGTATTAGGACTTTTAAAATCTTGGTGAATGTTATCCTCATCTTCAATGAGTATTAAGAAGTCATATGCAAAGTACTCATTGACTAATTGCTGAGAAGAAGTTCTAGGCAAATTCTTTTAACACATCACTACAAAATGGAATTGGCAAGGACAAATCCAAATTGTTTAGTAGCAAGCATATAAAGTGAAGGTGTATAAGGGAAACCTTGACTTATAGAATGGAAGAGGCCAAAAGGTTCAAATTGAACACCATTAATGGTTAGATGGATAGAGGCATTAGTAATGAGCATTTGGACTAGTTGGTTGAATGTATCTACTTTGAATAAATCCAGTCTATTTAGGATAAGCCAATAGTGGGAGGAGATGTTTGATTTGCATGGAAAAAGCCTTGCCAATGATTTTGTTAGGATATTTCTTGGAAATAAAAGAAAAAATCAATAAAATATACCACTTCAAGGGTATGACCTTTGCTAGTAGGCATAGAACCAAAAGAAAAATAAGACAAGCCATAGTTATCATGGGACTCTAGAAGTACATTGTAGTAGCATCTATCAATGTGTGATATCTTTTAAAAGATGATAAGACATAATGATAGATAGGAGGACATATCCCTACATATTATAACCTATATTAGTATCTAGCTATACAACAAGGAGGGAGTGGAAAAAGGAAAGAATGCAAAAAGAAAGAGAAGAATGAAATATAGAGAAATATAATATAGGCTAAGATATATCTCACCCAAGTCCCGATAATGGGAAACATCGTTAATCTGTCAATCATGAGTTGGCAGCCCCGAGATCGATGGCTCATGTGAGGCGATTGATGGTAGGAATGTAATAACTGAGAGTAGTGGCATGGGTAGTAAGGCAAATTTCATTGGTATTATGATTGGTTCTGTCTACATTTTTCCCTCGTTGGCTCTGTTTTCTTGATGGTTGTGTCTAGTGCTGGTGGGGGAATGATGGAAGGTATTTTGGGAGGTGGCTCTAGCTCAAAGGAAAAAGGAAAACAAATGGCTAGTATGCCTCCACAGAGGCAAATTGCTCGACATGGTAGTAGCAAAACAGTGGGTGGAAAGATGAAGAAAAATTATACCTCGCGGAAGCATCTAAGGAAGATTCTTCTAGAGGAGGCAATGGCAGGATTTGGTAAGGACATCGAAGGGGAGATCAAGAACCCCATTCTATGGGAATGGCTATGTAGGTTGCTAAATTTGGCTAATGAGGTAGACAGAAAAGAAGGGGTAAATGTGAGGGAGGTGATGGCGCATTTGCTGCTTGACCCCGTAACTTTGAGGGGAAGGTGGAATGTATTTGGATCTAATCAATCCTTGGCCATGGCAATGATGCTTCTTGTGGTGGTGGCTTCGGTCCTCACTCATGAGGATTTGATTGAGTCTACTAGGAAGAATGTAGAGAACCATGAGTCTGTGTTGGGACATTTGCATGATATCATGTTGGGAGTGGTGGACACTCAGAAGATGGTGGAAGGCATTGTAGAGAAGATGGAGGTGTCAGTGCTGGCACATGCTCACCCCTAGTACTCATGTGCCTGTGATGAGGATGGTGTCATGGTGGAGTTAGATAGGAAAATAGATAAGTAGTTCTATAGTTTTTGGTTTTAGATGGCAGTTTTTTGGTTTTCTATTGTGGACATTATATGAAGTGTGGGCCTATGTAATTTGCCCCACTTCTGTGATGTATAAGTTTCAGTCTTCTTCAGTTTGGATGTTGTTAAAATATTTTAGGTTTGACCCTCTTTTTGATGGGTCCCTGGCCCCTAATCAAGGTAATTATATATAAAAAAAGAGATATGTCACCCAAGCATATGTGATGTATATATCTATGCTTGTGATATGAATGTGCATTGTATATATATATATATATGAATGGAGTAGTCTTATGATATATGTGAATGTGTATAATCTTTCTTTTTCTTATATGATCATCTATCACAATTATTCCAATTTCCTTCATATTGCATCACCCTAGGGTTAACTTTCTAACATAATTAATCTAGACCTTGGGCCTACATTTTGGTTCTATTGTTGGGACCCCAATTTGTTGATGCATAGGAATAAAATTATAGAAGTAAGGATTGAAGTTTACAATAAAGAATACTACCAACAAGGAGTATTTGTTGGCAAGAGACACTGTGTGGCTTCATAAATGTTGTCATTGATGGCAACAAAGTCTATCCCACACATCCACAGTACATAATATGCCTTCACCGGAAGTCAGATTAAAGAATGTTTTGATCTAGTGAACAAGAACAGAGTATGCAACAAGGTCCAACAATCAGGTCCGGATCTCTCAGATGGTGTAACTCAGTAAGTTGTAGACATGGGAAAGTCAAGAGGGGTATCATGACTACTGTACTCTAGAGATTTAGCCTCCGGTGATAAATCAAGAAAAAGATATGAGCATCTGAGTGTTGGGTTCCAGTCAGGTTCTAGTCAGGTAGAGCAGACAGAGGAAGAACTGACCGACAGAGTATCAGACTTCAATCCAGATGAGTAAAAGGTGTTGATCAGGCAATTTGTGGGATCATACATTGTTGGCCGACATGATTAATGACTTCTATGCCTATGTTTTTGATACGCATCACAAATCAAGCATGGATTTAGCCGACAGATTAGTAACTTGCAAATATCTTGAGTGTTCTTGTTGCCGACTAGAAAGTTGATGAAATCCTTGATGCAGATATATATACCAGATGGATTCTAGTATGTAGGTGTGTGTGGTGAACAAGTGATAAAATAAAGTGTGAAGAAGAGTAGGGATAAGTGTGAGAGCAGCAATTCAAGTCCGGTATGTGACAAAGCAATAGCATTAAAACAAAGGAAGGATGAAGTGCATCAAATCAGTGTATTGTGCCTAACCGAAACTGAACTCTTGCATTTGTAGATGCTTCTCATCAGTTCAAACACTTGATTATCTTTTCTAAGATAGTGAGTCTCTTGTAGGCAGTGTGCCTCTTATGAGTAGTGTGCTCAGGTAGTGAGCCCTAATTGGCAAGTGCCATTTTGTACTCCTTTATTCTTTTAATAGAGAATACAATCTTGGGTTAGTCACCCCATGGTTTTTCCCTTAACAGGGTTTCCACCTAAAAATCCTTGTGTTATGTGTGTTGATTTTATTTATGTTCTTATGATTACATATTCTTTCATGTTTTGATGCAACATTGATTATTAAGATACAAAAAGAAAAGAAAGTTAAGGAAATTTTGAGATAACTGATTCACCCCCCCCTCAGTTGTCTCCCTTATTTCCAATAGTATTATTGGTAGATATGATAATGATGGAAAAGTGTCGTAGCACATACTAGATGCTAACCCTTGATGAGGGGTTAGGCACCTAGGAGATGACAATGGAATGGGGGAAGATCCAAAAGGATGTGATTGCTGAGAAAAATATAGTAGGATGTTTAGGATGAATAAAAATGGATTAAGGATGGATAAAAAATTATTTTTTTATAGAAAAAGGTGATAGTAAGAGAGAAAGAGAAATTATTGCTAAGATCAAGATGGGTTTGGAAGAGAACTAGAAGATGATCATGGTTGAGAAGAAGAGAGAAGAAGAAAGAATAAGAAAGAAGGGCTAAACAAACCTAGGAAAGAGAGAAAAGGTACTGAAAAAGGACAAAGAAGGTGTGAGAGGCATCTGGAAAGTGTGCTAGGAGGGCTAAAACTAAATAAACCCCTAATATAGAGGTAGGCAGATGCTCAATGGACATGGTACTCACTACTATTAAAGAACTAGAGTAGTCCATAACCCTAATTTGAATTACAAAAGAAAATTTGACCAAAATGATGTAGTAGTTCAAAGAATATGAGGCATCAACAAGTGTGAATGGATTACAACCTTGGATGAAAGATACTATATATGTGGTTGAAGAGGAGAGGCTTAAAAGTAGCGTTGCCTATCGTATAAGATGGAGAACCAAAGGGCCGTTTGTTGATCAAATTGGTTCCAACCTAGGGTCATAACAAATGATGGGATGATTTAGTAACCCCAACTTCTAGAAGGATCACAAAAAATCTCTACACTGACTAGTAGAATACGAAAGTGAGTAGTTATAATGGGATTCAAGAAAGGGCATATATAAAGAAATTAATATCTAGTAAATATAATGAAAGGGATAAAGAGATGATAAGAAATTATATGAGTAAAAAATTGAGTTTTCCATGGAAACTTTAGAAATATTTGAAGAGAACCATCCCAATAACAAGGATGAAGATAACTTAGGTATTAATAAAGATATAATCAATTAACAAACAAGGAGTTATCAAAAGGCACATTCCCCAAGATGAAGAGACACAATAAGGATATGAAAACCCTAGACTAAGAGTCACCCTCCATGATGAATAAGACAAGAAAATTTTCTAAAGAAGACACAAATAGTGAATCCTTGCTCAGGCTAGAAGAAGCAAGAGCAATAATTGAATATATAAGAGATTTTGAGAGATATTAAGAAGTTATTCTTTGATATTCAGTTGCTAATAGATAAAGGTAGAGGAGAGAGATTGGTAAAACAACAAAAGAGTGGAATTAGGTAGAAGAAACCTAAAGAAAAAAAAGAATGGAAAATAAATTAGGAGGAAGGATAAGCCACAAATCACAAAAATATAGATCATAATACCTTCAACTCCTATAAAAATATCACAAACAATGCTAAGCTTCCTATATTTGGAAAAGACACCAAAGATGCTAGTGAACATTTATTTATCTTGGAATCTTATTGGAGTAAAACTAGCATTGATGATGACCACATTGGATTATATGAATTTGTATAGACCCTTAGGGATGAAGCACTTAGATGGGATATAAGGGAATACCCAAAAAATGATAAAATATGGGAAGATTTGAGTGCCTTATTTTTAGCAAATTTCCACTCTTAAATATGCCAACAAAAAGTGTAAGCAAAATGAGGAGGATAATGCAAGTTAAAAATGAATTAGTGAAGGAATATGACCAATGTTTCAAAAAGTATAGTAAAAAATTAAAATAACCTTTAATAGAAAAATAACAGATTGAGTTGTTTATATCAAGGTTGACCCCTTACATTAGGGTGACAGTGTGTGGAAAGTTTTCTGTACATATAAAGAAGTGGTAGAATTGGATACCAAGGTAGAATCCCAATCATGGAGAAGAAAGAATTATTCCTTAAGAAAAGATTAAATTAAAAAAATTGGAATTGGAATTGGAAAAGTTGAGAGTAAAATAGGAAATTCTAGTGAAAGGTGGAAGAGTGAGATTTCTCCCCTAGTAAGAAGGAACAATATCTGGTGTAACCATTGTAGAAAATAAGGACACTTAAAAATGAATCCCGAATAATAGAAGGCACCAGGGGGGCTATCATACTAAAAATAATTTAAGAAGGCACTGACAAAGATAGTTGGTGCATATATTATGGAATATGCAAATAATGGGATACACATCAAATTAAACATTTCCCTATCCTATTAGAAGAAGATGGTGATGAGTATGACCTCTTCTATGAAAGAGTATTAGAGATGATAGACAATTGGAAAGAGCACAAGGATTAGCATAGGAGTTTTTAAAAATAGACCATGGATATCAGACACCAAAATGGAGAGAAAACCACAGGTTAAATTAACAATAATCACTATGTAGTACCTCAAATCCAAGATGCAGACCCTTCCACAAGTTATAATGATTATGATGCTAGAGCACTCAGGTGTATATGCAATCTTGTGTCAACAAAAAAAAATTCTATTCTAGTTTTGTTTGACGTTGACTTGGTTGTTGTTTCAGTTTGTGATTTTGGGGTGCTGGTAGTTTGTCGCACTTGATGGTGATCTTTGTCACACTATCACATTGTCATTCTTGGTTCAGTTTGGGATTGTGATGGTATGTTGAGGTTGAATGATGTGACTGACATCCTTGTTGCCATATGTTTGTCGAAATGCCATGAAGGAGGTGTATTGCACATACAATGCATATTGTGGTGTGATAAGTTACTATTTGAGTCATATGGCATTTGGAGAGGGAAACTTCCATATCTTTTAAAATTTGCATACAAAATATTGGTGCAGTGTTTGTTTGGATAGAGTTACTATGCATATGGAGTCAAATTACCTTGCAAGTGAGATAGCATTCCAGAATTCTTTCTCAGCTGCTTCAGGGAGCTCACATTCATTAGGAGTGCATGTAATAAAAATGAGGCAACTTCCTTCCATCGTTGAAGTTAAATAACATGTACAAGTCCTTCATTGATTCTGCAATGACTATGTATTGAAATTCTCGATATGGTGTTTTATTGGATTGCCACAAGTGAATTGAGCTCATGGAGATTGGATTTTGTCCAAGGCATTAGTCCATGCAAATAGGAAGTTGAATGTTTCAATCTACATTAGTTTTACTTTTGTGTTATTTGACCAGATAGGCGTGGCTTGGGGAGTGTGGATGAATTCAAAACCAAATGTCATGTGATCACATTTTCCTTGGAGGGCCATCAATCCAATTTTGGAAGTCAAACCACTAATGCAAGTTTCTATTAGTTATTTCTCTGGATGGGCAATGACTTGATGCATTGTCCAAGTCAATTGAATATAAAAAAATTGCTTAACTCTTCCTAGAGCGGCATCACCTCAGCTGCCACAAATTGATTTATTTTCTGTGTCTTTTCATTCTCCTCATGGGATGTAAGATAAAAAACCAAGCTCTAAAGGGAAGGTTCCTTGTAAAAGAATTTGAAAACTACACAAATGTGTGTACAGAGGGGGCAGCTAAGAGGAAGAGGAAGAGATCATTACAAAACAATGCAAATTGAATTGTAGAGATAGAATAGAAAGTAATGTTGAGGAGGGTTCATTGAGGAGAATGCAGAGGAAAGTTGATTAAAGGACTGCAAAAGAAGTTTGAAGGGATACATAATTGTTTGTATTGCAGTGGAGAAACAGAAGCCACGATGAAGGGTGAATAGCTTGTTTTCTTGACAGAGAATGATTTGAATAGACATAGATAGATTTGATAACAATTCAATGTATTTGTTTTCCTAAATACTTGAAATTGAATAGTTGAATGATGCCAATAACTATAAACTTTGAATTTGACAGAAATTGAATGGAATGTTTGCAAATTGATTGTTTAAATTGCCTGAATTTGATCTTGCGGAGAATAATAGTAACTCCAATTCTTGTAGTTGTTGTCATGAACCTTTAAATTGGTAGAATTGAATTGATTGAGGTGTTTTGTGATTGAATTTTGTGTATTACTACTAGCATTGGTTGTCTAGTAAGACCCTCAAGCTAGGTTGCATTAAGTGGTATCAGAGCTAGTTCAATGTTGTTGTGTTGGAGGAAGAACCCTAAGGAGTTTGTTGTGGGTGTGTGAGAGGATAGTGAGACCCACAATTGTAGAGGGTTGTGGACATGGTGCAAAGAGGGCATGGTGGATGAAGAGGACCACAAAATGAGCTACAAAATTTTGACCATGAGGTATTCATGGAAATGATGAGAGGCCTTGAAGCTAGATTAGCAGCAAGGTTGGAGGAAATAGAAGTTAGACAATGAAGAGGAATTCTTGTAGTAGATATCAATGATGATGAGGCTGAAGATGAAACATCAGAAATTGATATGGAAGATGATGATAGAGATGAAGCGGAAGGGATATTTTTGAGAGCAATGGCTCGAGTTTGCAGCAAGCCTAAATTGGACCCCCCTAGTTTCAATGGAATTTTGAATCTGGAGGAATTAGTGGATTGGATATCAAAAATAGAGAAGTATTTTTGACTTAGAGTCAATTAAGGACCCAAAAAGGGTGAAGTATGTTGGCACAAAGTTGAAGGGACATGCATCCTTATGGTGGAAGCATGTGCAGATCGAAAGATAGTGAAGAGGCAAAGAGAAAATCAAATCATGGGAAAGAATGGTGACAAAGTTGAAGGCAAAATTTATGCCTGTAGATTATAAAATCAACCTGTTCAAGAGGATGCAAAACTTGAAACAAAGAGAGAAATATTTACAAGAGTACACCAAGGATTTTTATAGGTTGAGCATCTGGGTAGGGCATGTGGATGATGATGCAAAAAAAGTATCAAGGTATATGAATGGTCTTCATAATTCAATTCAAGATCAAATGAGCATGCTCCAAGTAACTAGTGTAGAAGAGGCATACCAATATGCCTTGAAAGCGGAGGAGAAACTTACAACAAAACAATAAAACAATTCATGTAGTAGAGGCAGATTTTTTAGAGGAAGATGACAAAATAGCAGTGGTAGAGGTTACCAAAACAAGCAAGATGAAGCAAGTACATCTCACACGAGTATGCAAGAAAACAAAGGAAGAGGAGAATCATCTAGAGGAAGAGGAGATTATTCTCATGGTAAAGCATACTTTGGAAGAGGTAGAGGAAGAGGATTTGGAGGTACATTATTTCAATGTGGAGAGATGGGTCATAGGGCATTTAAATGCCCACAAATATAGAAGAATAATGGTAAAGGGAATGAAGTAAGAGTTCATGTAGCACAAGCTGAAAGTGAGAGTGTGGCTACCCCAAATTATGGAGAGGGTCCCGAAGATGGAGAGTCCCTAATGCTACGAAGGATTTTGATAAATCCCAAAAAGGAGAAGTCATAGCTAATTCAGAGAAGAAATATGTTGAGAACAAGGTGAAAGGCGGGTGGAAAGTGTTGCAAAGTCAAAGTGGATAGTGGTAGCACAGGCAACATTGTATCTAAAAAGATGGTGGAGAAGCAGAAATTGAAAAGATGAAAACATCCTAGCCCATACCGAGTTTCATGGTTGAAAAAGGATCATACTTTTATGGTACATGAGTAATACCTTGTGAGTTTTCAAACTGGAAACTATATGGATGAAATAATATGTGATGTGATGCCAATGGATGAATTCCATTTACTTTTGGGAAGGCCTTGGCAATTTGATAGAAGAGTTGTTCATGATGGATAGACAAACACAAACTGAATCAAGAAAGAAGGTAAAGAGTACACATTAAATCCAATAAAAGATAGGGAAGAAGAAGTGGAGAACATCTCCAAGGTTTTCTTTGTTTCCAAAAAATAGTTTTTGAAAGACTTGAAAGGAGGGGGAACATGTTTTTCTGTCATTCCAACGCTTGTAGCAATTGGGATAGCAAAGGAAAATGAAGAGATACCAATAGAAGTTTAGAAAATTTGGAAGAATATGATGACATATTGATGAAGAAGTTGCTCGATGGATTGCCACCAATGAGGAGCATAAGCCATTGTATGGATTGATTACTGGTATAAGTTTGCCCAACAAGGCACCATATAGAATGATGCCTATGGAGAATGCAGAAATAAATAGACAAGTACAAGAGTTGCTAGATAAGGGGCTAATTAGGGAGAGTTTGATTCCATGTGATGTCCCAACAGTATTGACACTGAAGAAGGATGGGGAATGGCAAATGTGTATGGACTCAAGAGCCATAAACAAGATAACCATCAAATATCAGTTTCCCTTTCTGTGAATGGATGATATGATTGACTGCTTGAGTGGCACCAAGTACTTCACCAAAATTGATTTGAAGAGTGGATACCATCAAATCAGGATAAGAGAGGGGGATGAGTGGAAGACTACCTTCAAGACAAATGATGAATTGTACGAATGGATGGTGATGCCCTTTAGTTTGACAAATACACCAAATACCTTCATGAGGTTGATGAACGAAATGTTGAAACCCTACCTTGGTAAGTTTGTCAATGTGTATTTGGATGATATTTTGATCTTTAGAAAAACAAGAGAAGAACATTTGTAGCATATTAGGTCAATTTTACAAAGGCTCAAAGAAGAGAAATTGTTATTGAATGTGAGAAAGTGTAGCTTCATGAAAGGGTAGTTAGTGTACTTGGGGTTTGTTGTTTCTAGAAGTGAACTAAAAATGGATCTGGAAAAAGTGAGGGCAATTGTGGATTGGTCTTCGCCAAGGAGTATGTTTGAAGCAAGAAGCTTCCATGGATTAGAGAGCTTCTATAAGAAGTTCATCCAAACTTTTAGTGGGATTTGTGCTCCTATTACGGAAACTATGAAGGGTAATAGAAAGGAATTTGTGTCGAGAGAAACAACAGAGTGAAGTTTCAAGTTTTTGAAGACAAAAGTGATAGAACAACCCATGTTAGCACCCCCCCCCCCAATTTTGGAAAAGTGTTCCAAGTTGATTGTGATGCTAGTGGGAAAATGATTGGAGGAGTCTTGAGTCAAGAGGGTAGACCAATAGCATATTTCAGTGAGAATTTGAATGAAGCGGAAAGAAAATACTCCATGTATGACCAAGAGTTTTATGCCAAATTGTACAAGAACTTAAGAAGTGGCAACACTACTTGCTACAGAAGGAGTTTTTTTTGTACACTGACCATCATGCATTGCAGTTTATAAACAACCAAGGTAAGCTAAATCAAAAGTATGTGAAGTGGGTTGAATTTCTTCAAAGTTATTCATTTGTGTTGAAACATAGAAGTGGGAAATCTAATAGAGTGGTTGATGCATTGAGTTAGAGGTGTTTTTTGTTGAATGAGATGAGAGTAAATGCTGTTGGTTTTGACTCTATGTGGGCGTTGTATGTGGATGATGCTGATTTGAAAGAGGCATGGGCAGCATGTAACAATCTCATGGAGAGGGATAGAACTCCATGGTTGGAGTATCTTGTTCAAGAGGGTTTGTTGTTCAAGGGGAAGAGATTGTGTATACCTCATGGTTCAATGAGGGAGAATTTTATAAGGTAAAAACATAGTGGAGGTTTGAGTGTTCATTTTGGAGTGGATAAAACTTTGGTATAGATGAATGAGTTATTATTGGTTGGGGATGAGTGTGAATGTAAAGAAGATGGTGCAAGGTTATAGGGTGTGTCAATATGCCAAAGGAGTATGGCAAAATACAAGGTTGTATTAGCCATTGCCAATATCGAAGGGACTGTGGGAACACATTAGCATGGATTCTATTTTGGAGTTACTACAAACACAAAGAGGTAACAATTCTATTTGTTGTGGTGGATAGGTTTTTAAAGATGGCTCATTTTATCTCATCTCAAAAGTTTAATGATGCTTCCCACATAGCTACTTTATTTTACAAGGAAGTAGTTAGATTGCATGGCTTGCTGAAGGGTATTATTTTAGACTGGGACACCAAATTTGTTGGTCATTTTTGGTGCACTTTGTGGAAGAAGATGGGAACAAAATTGGGGTTTAGATCAATCTACCATCCTCAAACTGATGGTCAAACCAAAGTTGTAAATAGAAGTTTGGGAAATCTGTTAAGGTGTTTGGTAGGTGACAAACGAAATCAGTGGGATTTGACATTGGCACAAACAAAGTTTTCCTACAATAACTTGATCAATAGAAGTGTGGGAAAGAGTGCATTTCAAATTTTGTATGGGTACAACCCTAGGGCATTGATGAGTTGAGAGATAGTGCAGATTTGGGTAGAAAGAGTGTTGTAGCGGAGGACTTTGCTGAATACATCCATGATTTTCACAAGGAAGTGAAGGAGAATATGGAGAAGAGTGTCATCAAATAAAAAGAGCATGTTGATATGCATTAAAGGGAGCAGGAATTTTAGATTGGTGAGTTAGTGATACCACATTTTCAGAAGGAGAGGTTCCCACAAGGAACATAACAAGTTGAAGTGGAAGAAAATAGGCCCATGTAAGATTTTGTGGAAGTTTTCATCAAATGCATATGAAATTGAGCTTCCAATAGGCATAGATATTTCCCCAATATTTAATTTTGTTGATTTGTATAAATACTATGAAGGGGAGACAAGTGGACATGGGAATACACATTTAGATTTGCAGGATACATGTGAATGGATTTAGTAGTTGTCTGAGAAGAATCTTGAAGAAGTTGACAAGGTAATTGATTCTTGTGTAGCCAAAAGGACAAGAGGGAAAGAATATTGAGAGTATTTGGTTCATTGGAAGAACTGAGTAGTTAATGAAGGTTCATGGGTAAGCGCTGCAGATTTAGTGAAGTTTGGGATTTCAATCCTAGATTTGGTGAAATGCTCATGAGTTCCGCACTCATGAAGCATTTTTCCTACTGGTGTGTTTGATGTAGGAGGACTCTGGTGTATACACAATCCTACATAAAAAAATGATATTCAAGTTCTATTTGATTTTGACTTGGTTGTTGTTTCAGTTTGTGATTTTGGGGTGCTAGTGGTTTGTTGCAGTTGATGGGGATCCTTTGTTGCACTATCACATTGTCATTCTTGGTTTCGTTTGGGATTGTGATTGTATGTCATGGTGGAATGTTGCTGACCGACATCCTTGTTACCATATGTTTGTTGAAATACCGCGAAAGAAGTGTATTGCACAAATAATGCATCTTGTGGTGTGATGAGTCACTGGTTGAGTTGTATGGTCTTTTAGAGAGGAAACTTTCATATCTTTTGAAATCTACATACAAAAGGTTGGTGCAGTATTTGTTTGGACAAAGTTACTCTACATATGGAGTCGACCTACTTTGCAACCAAGATAGCATTCCTGAGTTCTTTCTTAGCTGCTTCAAAGGAGATCCATTTAGTGGGAGTGCATGGAAAAACAAAACAAGGCAACTTCCTTCCATCATTGAAGTTAAATAACATGTACAAGTTTTTCATTCATTCTGTAATGACTATGTATTGAAATTCTATATCTGATGTTTTATTGGATCACCACAAGTGAATTGAACTCACAGAGATTGGATCTCATCCAAGGCATGAGTCCACACAAACAGGAAGTTGAATGTTCCAATCTACATTAGTTTTACTTTTGTTTGTCTTGACCAAATAGGCATGGCTTGGAGAGTGTGGATGAAGTCAAAACCAAATGTCATGTGATCACATTTTCCTTGGAGGGGCATCAATCCAATTTTGGAAGTCAAACAACTAATGCAAGATTCCATTAGTCATTTCCCTGGGTGGGCCACGACTTGATGTATTGTCCAAGTCAACTAAATATATATAAAAAATTGTTTAACTCTTCCTATAGAGGCATCGCCTCAACTTTCACAAATTAATTTATTTTCTATGTCTTTTCATTTTCCTCATGGGATTTAAGATTAAAACCATGGTGAGCTTTAAAGGAAAGGTTCATTGTAAAAAAAATTGAAAACTACACAAATGTGTGTATAGAGGGGGCAGCTAAGAAGAAGAGGAAGAGATCATTACAAAATGATGAAAATTGAATTGCAGAGACAAAACAAAGAGTAATGCTAAGGAGGGTTCATTGAGGAGAAGCCAGAGGAAAGTTGATTGAAGGACTTCAAAATAAGTTTGAAGAGATACAAAATTATTTGTATTACAGTGGACAAATAGAGGCCACGATGAAGGGTGAATAGCTTATTTTCCTAAAAGAGAATGATATGAACAGACATGGATAGATTTGATAACAATTCAATGTATTTTTTTGCCTAAATACTTGAAATTGAAAAGTTGAATGTTGCCAATAACTATAAACTTTGAAGTTGGGAAAAATTGAATGGAATGTTTGCAAATTGATTGTTTAAATTGCCTGAATTTGATCTTACAGAGAGTAATAGTAATTCCAATTCCTGTAGCTACTATTGTGAACCTTTAAATTGCTAGAATTGAATCAATTGAGGTGTTTTGTGATGGAATTGTGTGTATTGCTACTAGCATTGGTTGTCTGGTAAGACCCTCAAGTTAGGATTAATTAATTATTCACAAGGAGGTGATAGGGGAAGCAATCACAATAATAATAGAGGTGGTTGAGGATGAGGAAGAAGCCAAAGGCCAACATACTGCTATGGGAAACCAAGACACTACACTAATGAGTGTAGGAGCAAAAAAGAAGCTTTTGGTTGCCCTAAATATGCATAGTTCTATAGAAATGGAATAGCACCCAAAACTAAAAGTGATAAATTGGGAGGCCTAAATGCATCACGTGGTACCAAAGTACTCATGAAAATACCAAAAGAAGAGGGACAAAATGTTAGATGCTACAAGAGAATACATCTACAAAAAAATATGAAATAGGAGAATCTTCATTAATAGAAGAGGAGAAATTGGAAAAAGAATACAATGAGAAAAAGGAAAAGTCAAAAGAAAGGCCATTGAGGAGTTCAAGAAAAAGAAAACTAGAGTTATGGAAATCACTCAAGGAGGGATTGATACAAGCAAAAAGAAGCATATCTTAGAATAATTTGATAAAAGTGATAAAGAAGAAAATATCTAGACAAACAATAGCATGATTAAATACTCGTGCAATTGAAGAAATTAGTTGAAAAAATGCAAAAATAAGAAGGGCTATTTCTTTGAGAAAGAAGCACAATTTACTTAAAGGAATTGGCTAATTTGATAGAATAAAAGAATTTATCAGAAAAACTCAAACAATTCTCAAAACACTAGAACAAAAAGAACCTAAAATAGAGAAGACCTCAAGTTAGGACTCTGGTAAAAGCAAAGAAAAAATGGAAGAAAGAACCAGTCCTACTATATGTAAAACTAAATGAAAGAATAGTAAATAGAGCTTTACTAGACTTAGGAGCTGACATAAACATTGTGCCAAAGAAAGTATGGGAAGTATTCAGGAGCCATAACTTAATGAAACACCATATGACATTGCTCTAGCCAATGGAAGTCCCAAATGCCTTATAGGAACATGGAGAGATGTACAAATGGATTTCATGGGAATAAAAACAAAAGTATCTATTTTGATGTCATAGACATGTATCAAGAGACTCAAGATTTAGTTAATATCATATTGGATATAGAATAGTTCAAAGATAATAATGTGATATTTGATGTGGACTCATACTGCAAGGAAATGGAAAAGTGATACATATAATCCTTTTAATTAAGGTATGAAATGAGTTTATATAGAGGAAGTACATATCATATATGATGAAGAAGATGAGGATGAAAGAATAGTGTATTTAATACAATTGGAAGAATACAAAGACAAGAGTTTGATGGAGAACTAAACTTAGAAGGAGAAATATTTATAGAAAGTGAGAACTCCTCAACTGATATCGAAGATCATGTAGAAGCTTGGGAGTGGGATGAACTGGAAAAGCATAAAAGAAAGACACTTGAAGTAAGGAAATTTTTTATGTCCCATAAAATATCCGAGGATGTATAAACAAACACCATAGAAGAAGTATCCCCATAAAATATCTAAGGATGTATAAACAAACACCATAGAAGAAGTATCCCCATTGCATAACAGAAGATCATGCCACATACAAAGGGGGATTTCCCATATAAAGCTACCACACTACTTAGGAGTGGGAGATTTTTAAGTTACCTACAAGCTATAAAGAAAACATTTGTGAAGGAAGATTTTAGAATGAAATCCTTAGATGACACACTAGTGTTAAGTGCTACAAGATGGTGTCCAAAATACCCAAAGATCAAACATATTGACCTGGAAAGCCTTAAAATTATTTTAATAAAAAATAGATATTTAGAAGGGGATGCCAATGAAATAACAAAGTATGATAGAAATGAAGACCCAGAATATCACATTAATAGTTGTGAACAAGTCTATGCTAGACTAAGAGAAACAAGAAAAGGACTTAAGAATACAAGTATTTTATTGGAAATTAAGTACCCCTGGTTGCAAGAGTGTGGTACATACATCAAGACTAAAGAATAAAAACTAGATATTTGAACATGATCAAAACTAATTTTTGTAGGACTTTCAAATTTTGGACCAAGATCAAAATATAAGCATATTGAGAGAAATTAGAGAAATAATAACCTTATTGGTAGAACAAGTAAGAAGAAATATGAGAAGAGATATTTGGTGGCACCTCACAAGGAGGAAGGCAATTAGAAAATGATTGAATGGATGACACAAACAACTATGGTACCATAGAAAATAAGTTTCTCAATCAAGAAAGAAGGAAAATATCTCTTAGAATGAGAAGAGGATTCTAAGAATTTAGATGTAGCGATAGGGGAAGATGAGAGATAGGTAGTGGCTAAGAATGAAGATAAAAGTCATTATTTTTACTAGCCTCTAAAAATGAAAGAAGAAAATGTAGCCAAGGAAGGAGAACCAAAAATAGATAAGATTGTAGACTATTGGGGTGAAGAAGTATTGAAGATAGTAAAGATAGTTAAGGAATATGAAGATCTATTTCCAAGAAATTTTATAGAATTAAATGGTGCAGAAGAAGAAGCTAGAGTAATGAGAATCCAACTCAAAGATGATGCTAAATCACAAAAGCAACATCCTTACCAATTAAATCCAAACGTAAAAGTAAAAGTGAAAAATTAAATAGATAGAATGCTTGTCAGAAGAGTTATCAAACTAGTAGAAACTGTAGAATGGATTAGTCCCATGGTGGTATAGAATAAAAAGACTAAAGATAAGCATATGTGTAGACTTCTGAGAATTAAATAAAGCATGTATTCATGATCCATTTCAACCAGGCACTTTACAAAAGAAGTACTAGAAACTATTACCCACAAAGAGGTATACTAATTTACTAATGAATTCTCAAGGTATCACCAAGTGAAGTTAAAAGAAGAAGATTAGCCTAACATTATGTTTTCCATTGAATGAGGATCTTTTATGTATATAGTGATGCCATTTGGATTAAAGAATACATCCGTAATTTTTAGTAGAGTTATGGCAAATGCATTGAGAGACTTTATCCATGATTTCCTAGAAGTATACTTAGATGATTGGATATTTTATAAAATGGTTAAGGATCATATCCAGGAATTCAGATTGATGTTTGAAAGATGTTGCCACATCACAATTACATTAAATTTAAATAAATACATATTTGCTACTCTATTGGGCACTCTACTAGGGCATATTATTTGTAAAGAAGGGATGATGGTGGACCCCCTTAAAATTTTCATAATTTTGAACTTAATTCCTCCAAAAGAATGTATTAGAAACAAAAACTTTTTTGGGATAACCAATTCTCACTCTAACTTCATTAGAAATTATGCAACCAATTTAAGATCAATCAAAGAACTTTTGAAGAAGAAAAAGAATAAGTTCAATTTGAGTGGATAGATAAATGTCAAAAATCATTTGACATATTAAAAAATAAGACAGCATAAGATCCCATATTGATATTTCTAGGCTGAATAGAGCCATTTCATGTGCATTTAGATGCATCCATTATAGTAATACGTGCGGTATTGACACAACAAGAGGAAGGAAAGATCAAGAAGTTGAATTTTCAAGTAGGAACCTTGTGGTAGTTGAGAGAAATTATACTACAATTGAGAGGGAATAATTAGTAATGGTATTTGTCCTACAAAAATTTAGACACTACATCCTATCAACACCATTTGTTTTATTGTAGTGATTATGAACTACTCAAGTATCTTATGAATAGACCTCTTATACATGGCCACATATGTTAATGAATTTTGTTATTCCTAGAATTTGATTTTAAAATCATGATCAAACTAAGTAAAGTAAATCAAGGAATGGATTATCTATTTGGGATTAAAAATAGAGAAGCAAGAGGTCAAATTGAAGATGATTTTCCAAGAGCACACTTATTCAAAATAAATTTGGTACCTAATGAATTGAAAGATATTGATAAATTATTGACTACCAATAAGTTCCCAGAGAATTGCAGTAGTGAAGAAAAAAGGAGGCATACTGTACAAGCCCTCCCATACACCATAATTAGTTTTGAACTATATATTCTAGGCAAAGATGAAATTTTGAGAAGGGTGGTGATGGAACAGAAAAGAAAACACCTCCTAAAAGAAGCTCATCAAGGTATTTCTAGTGGACATGTAACTTCAGTGATGGAATAGGGAGGAAGGTATTATTGGCTAGAGTTTGCTAACAAACATTATTTAAGGATGCTAAAAAGTATAATCAAAAGTGTGATGTTTATCAAAAGATTAACAATCCAACCACAAGAGATGAAATTCCATTGTAGCTAGTGTTGGATATGGAACCATTTAAAAAATGGGCTATTGATTTCATAGGTCCAATCAATCTTCCTACTTGAAAGACCCATGCACACTTTATTATAACTGGTATTGAATATCTAACTAGGTGGGTAGAAGTAGAACCAATGACATATTACACTACATGAACCATAGCTAATTTTATATATGAGAATATTATTACACAGTTTGGATGCCCCTTGAATATCACATGTGATCAAGGAAAGCACTTTGTCAATGAAATAATAAAGTAATTTCTAGATATCTTCATGATTAATTATAGAAAGAGCACATAGTATCATCCACAAGTAAATGAAGCATGTGAAGCATTTAACAATTAAATTTTGTGTGAGATACTTACAAAGGTATGCAATGGTGTTACATCATATTGGGATAAGAAGATACTTGTAGTACTATGGGCCTACCACACAACATATAAAAGGCTAATAAAATAATGTCCATTTCATTTAATATATGGGTTGGATGCAACATTCCAATATAATACATAGTTCCTAATTTAATATTGACAATACCCAAGATTGAATGAAGAAGAATTTATTAAAGAAAGGTAGATAGAATTGGAGAAGTTAAGTGAGAATGGATTAACTACGACATATAATAAAACACAATAAATGAGGAAACAAAAAATATGGCCTGACCATAATATTAAGAGTAAGAAATTGAAACTAAGAGATACATTAATGTTATATATGATAGTAAGTTCAAGAAATTGGGGAAGTTGAAAATATGGTGGTTGGGTCCTTACAACACCTAGTTGAAACTCTATTATGAAGGATATTGAACTATAAAATCAAAAAGATTAAGGACACTTTGTATATTATGTGCTATTGATGTATTATAACAAGTACATAGCAAAATAACCATAAAAAGGAAAATAAATAAAAAGTAGTCAAAAGAGACAAGGTCAATGATTTAAGTTTAATAATTTCAATTAGATGACCAAAAAAGCTATAAAAGGAGTCAAAGCAAAGTGCAAAACTCACCAAAGTGATAAAGTGCATAAGTGAAGTTGTGTAGAAGCTAAACAACAAGCTAAATGACAAGGGTTTTCGATAGAGAGTAGAGGAACATAGCTGAATTGATCAAATCCATGGAAAGCACATCCACACCACAACTCATTAATGCTAGAGATGTTTAGATCTACCAGTGTACAAGTTATTCCAATGGAAGGCCATGGAGAGTGATCTGAAAGGGCCATTCTCAAATTTTCCTATCGACATCATATATGCTAAAGATGCAAGGAAATACATCCATGTTAAACTAACAGAAGTAGATCATTAAATTTTTATAAAGGAAAGCCAAGAGCTTAAAAACCTTGTGATAGCCAAATATTTAATGCCAAATAGAAAAATTGGATAGTTAAAGTTAGATATTTGGGAGAATTTCCCAAACTTTAAGAATGACCATAAATGGCTTTAGATAATTCTAAGTTGAATCCATGAAGATTTTATGTACCTAGACAAACCATTCATCGTCACCAAGGATGCAATTAAGGTAGTGATAAGACTATGGGACAAAGGAGAGAAACCCAAGAAGGTGGAAACAAATCTATGATAGTGTTAACAACAACAACATTTGATGGTCAATTCCTAGTGGTGAGAAAACTTTGTGACCCTGACATAACGTATGCCACAAAATGCATTGCTTACAAAATTTTCCACATTAATTGAGGATTGCTAGTGTAGAAATACTAATGTTATTACTTATTATTTAAATTAATTATACATATATTTCAAACATGGCTTTAAGCCACCTTAGGTGGTTATGTGTCGACTTGCAAAGTCCATCAAACTCACCCAAGATACTTGTCGACACTCCTTTGCCACTTGGTGGAAACCTTCTTGCCACCTCTAGTTAAGTGTTGAAGTCAACTTCTGAGTCAACTCAACCTCTTCACCTATTTATGTACACCTTATTGTTCATAGAACACACCGATTATGTGATTATCTAATTAATCATCTTTTGTGTCATTTGTTCTTGATTGCTCCATCTTGTGATCAACATTCTCTTAGTGGATCCTAGTTCTAATATTGTATCAGAGCGGTTCTAAGCTCATTTGCTGGTTCAATTCAAAGGTGTGAAGGGCATTAAATTTTTTCATTTGTGTGCAGGTCGCCTTGGAGGCATAAATTGTTGGAGTACAATCAACACTGAGAGGGGGGGTGAATCAGTGCTGTATCAAAAACCAAGTTATTTATTCCTTATCAAACTTGAAAAGAGATGAATAGATAATCAACCATGACAATATGCATCATCAAATGAAGAAGTCAAATACTGAATGTACAAGTATGAAGAACAATCAAATCACACAAAATTGAAACCAGGACACAAAAGATTTCACGAGTGGAAAACCCTCTTAGGGATGAAAAACCACTCAAAACTGCCTCACTAGCTTAATCATGAAAATCAACAATTACATAGCTTCACTAGCTGATGAATGCCTCACTGGAAAAAACAAAGTCTCACTGACTTGTACAATCACCTTGAATCAAAACAATATAATTCAAGGGGTTACCCTGATTCACTTTTGTACAAAAACCTTATTTCTCCTTTCCTTTTACTTGTCAAAATTCTTTTCAATTATAACATAATCAAGCTATGTTCTTGCACACATAATCATCTCTGTAATTATATATATATATATATATATATATATATATATATATATATATATATATATATATATCTTCTCAAGTATCTGCACCTGCATATTTCTCTTTTGCACTGAAAATCATCTTCACATCCTAATTCATCTTCATTCTTCAAAATACACTAACCTTCATTAAATCCTACACAAGAACAAAAATCACATACTGCCTTGTAGATATTTCTTTTATAAACTCAAAATAATAAACAAAAACTCCAAATCCATTGAACTGATCTCTAGAATTAAATCTCTAGCCCTCTGCTTGCTTAATAAAGCCTAAAAAAACTATCTTTTCTCCCTTTTATAATCATGCACATCAAATTTAGAAACAACCAGTGTTCGTTGGACTTCAAAAAGTAGTTTAAAAGTCATCCATTCGATGATCTTTTTGTGCCATTTTATCTTTTTGTCTTGGACCGCACGATGTGCCTTTGGTGCTCACAAACTTTGCTTACCTTTTGCCTTTGGTGCCCCTAGGAGGTCGGGGCCGGTCACCTCATGACGCTGGTACCCTTAAGATGTAACTTAAGTTACATGTTACCTGCTTAGCCAGTCAATGTAAAAATAGAAATAAAGCACTTGATGCGTAACTTAGGGCTTTTTAGATATGCTTTTATAGACTTCAATTTAGGGTTTTGCTTGAGTCTTTAGGTTTAAGAGCTCACACTTGTCTCTCTGATATTGAACATGAATGATCATGTACCTTCACATGAAAGACCATATATCTCTGCATATAAGATCCTGTATCTCTGCACATGAGTAGCAAACCAAGAAAAACTCTTGAACATCTATGACATCAAAGCACCAACTATGTTGAACACCTTTTCATTGAAGATCATCATGACAACACGTCTTCAAAACAATATATGTCCTCACTGCATGGAATCAGAGTGCTAAACACCAACAACCTGAACAAGATGAAGTAGAAACAACCTTGAAGATTATGGATGGATGACAACATGACTTAAACCCTAATAATGACTGAAGCAATATTGTGATGAGAGTATACAAGATGAACTCCAAACGACCAACATCCTTTATTATGAAACCATGATAAACAAAAAACATACTGACTTGAAGAACTCAACAAAGCAACATAGTGCCTATGCTTGAAACTGAAAGCATCCATTACATAAGATGATCTTGATCTTCAACAACTACCATATGAACACATGAACTCGTATTTAAAGGTAAGGTTAACAAGAATATCCTTGAGACCTTGAGCACTTGTCAACCAAGAAGATGCATAATTTTGACATCAATGGCAAGACAACAAAGATGCCAAACATAACATAAATCTTCTTTTTGGTGACTCAATCCATGGAGTTTTTTGGGTGAAATTTTTGTGCTTTTGACGAGGGTTTGGTGCCTGGTCGACGCCATCGTAGAGCTCATTTTTTGCTAGTTGGCGGCCTAATTTTTTGGTGGCATTTGGAATTTGAGGCTCAGCTTTGAGAGCAGACCCTTTTCTTGGCATCCATTTTGTGTCGCTTTGTGGCCGACCAATCCCGTTTCTATTCATGTAACTTTGCCACGACCCTCACTACAGGGCTCCTCATCAACCTCATTGCTTGAGACTATGAAGAGAAGGGTATTTTTTACATTCTACATGCCCAAACCCTCATTGTAAGCATAGCAAGGTTGCGAACCAAGCCTAATCCGTGGCCCTAAAAGGATGATCAGCGACCTAAACACTAATAAACGGTTGGGGAAAGACTTGAAGGAGGAGAGGCTGGTTGAAAGGGGCTCAATCCCCTATTGAAAGGCATTCAGATCACCCAGCATCGCCCCCATTTTCTTATAGAGGCTCGATTCAGGTCTGTAGGGTGCGAAACAACAACAAATTAGCCAAAAATTAGCCCAAAACCAATGAATTTTCAAGTGTATTTGTTGTTTTAGTCAAGGCCCTCACCATCAACCATAGTCGAATTCCTTTGTGCATTGCAGATATGGTCGCCATAGGCTCTTACCTAGCCACTCCTACATATTTTTGGGCATTCTTTCCCTAATTCACCCCTGATCTCATTTGTGAAGTTTTTTTTCCCTAACTTGCCCTAATTCTCCCTAATTTAGGCTTCGTAATTTTGGGCATCTTAAATATATATATATATTTTTCAATAAGTATTTTAATTGTCTAAAAAGCACTATGATATAAAATGCAAACTTTTTTTTTTTGGGGGGGGGGAGGGGAGTTTAAATTAGGGGAAAATTTGATTTGAAGGATTATTGGTTTTTAATAAACTCTTGTATCTTCGTCAAACGAAGACGAAGGGTGAGCCCTGGGTTGGCAGGAGCCCAATTCCCCCTCATAATCAAAAGCTTTGTAATATTCACTCCATGCCGATTCTAATGAGTGGTTGGATGACTAGGCTCATCTTGCTAGAGAGTATTTTTTTCGCTGTTTTGTGCAAATGTATTAAAATAGGCCATTTGTAGGAACTTGATTTTGCAATAACTTTTGATCGATAGCTCAAATTTGAGCACTATTTTTTGTAAAAGTTAATGTTTTTTTCATTTCCCACGCATTTGTCCTATATTCATTGTAAAATGCACTAAGTTATAAAGTACCACAAATCTGGGGGGCACCTAATACTAAATCCAGGGGATGCCTAGAGTCGTGCCAAGAACACTTCTGAGTTGTGCCAAGAGCACTTCCACAGAGTCATGCCAAGAGCATTTCCTTGAGTCATGTCCAGAACACTTCTACACTTCTATTCGCATTTTTAGTTAAGGGGTTTAATTAAGCAATTTGGGGGTTATACACACACTTAACTTATAAAGTGCCACAAATCTCAAAGGGGATAAAAAAATTGAATTATGGGGGGGTTCATAGAGTTGTGTTAAGAGCATTTATAAGTTTTTCCAAGAGCATTTTTTAGTTCTGCCAAGAGCACTTCCACATTGATATGTCAAGAACACTTCCACTACTCCATCATTCTTCAACATTTTTCTGCATTGCATTGAGATGTGTCAAGAACATTTCCACATCACCATCACCTAATGCTACATGTGAATCTACAGTTGATTCTTAGAGAACTTTTAGAGATTCATCACAGCAGAAGATTGGTATCAGTTCCTTTGCTTCATAGATTTCAGAGTTGCTTCACATAAGGCTTCTAGAGAATCTTTAAAGTGAGACTTCATTGTAGCCACATGGCATGCAATTTTTCACATTTCTCTCTTTTGGAAGAAATTTTTTTCCCATAGGGTTTTCTTTCTTTCTCCACCTTATGTGAGATGCATTTATACATGGGTACCTCATTAGGCCTAGTAGTTGGGACCCATATTTATTGTGCCCACCTAAGCTATGCTTAAGGGGGGGTGTTAGTGTAGAAATACTAATGTTATTACTTATTATTTAATAAGTAATTATACATATATTTCACACATGGATTTAAGCCACCTTAGGTGGTTATGTGTCAACTTGGAAAGTCCATCAAACTCATCCAAGATACTTGTCGACACTCCTTTTCCACTTGGTCGAAACCTTCTTGCCACCTCTAGTTGAGTGTTGAAGTCAAATTCTAAGTTGAATCAACCTCTTCACCAATTTATGTACACCTTATTGTTCATAAACACACTGATTATGTGATTATCTAATTAGTCATCTTTCATGTCATTTGTTCTTGTTTGCTCCATTTTGTGATCAACATTCTCTCATTTGATCCTAGTTCTAACAAACTTTGCACCAATCGCATGCATCCATGATGCCTATAAGATGGTAACAAGTGGAAAATAATATGATTTACTGATGCAGAGAATGAACAATATCAAGAAATGATTCTCTATTGGTTCTACAAATACTCACAAGATTCCACTGACCCTTCAATGGGATTTTAGACATGTACCCTACACTTTCCCTTCTCAAACCTACTTCACTAGGTTTTAAACCCTCAAGAAAAGGCCTATTGCTTTGCAAGGTATTCGTACTCACTTCCTATACTTTCTTAGGCTTCCTTTTCCTTCAAGATACCCTATAGGGTTTCACCAATTCTTAGTTTTCCTTTAGCACATTCAACAAGACAACTTTTCAACAAACCCTTATTACCTTTATGGTTCTAAACATCCCTATTTGACAGTGACTCACACAGTCTAGAATATCTCACATGTGCAGGGGTGTCAAGAGATGAAACTTGGAGAAAATCTAACACACAACCCAATGAAGATGTTCACTAATTTTCATGCATTTTCATTGGTTCAAACAAAAGTTATGGGTTTTTTTCTCTTGCTAGAAACCCTAGGTCTAAGATAGAACAGTTAGGGGATTAAACCCGTTTCTTGCCCAAAAACACCTAGAAATCACACAAAAACTAATGGGTTAAACCCGCACAACAACATTCTCAAATTCCATGCACTCCCATGAATGTCCTTCTTCCATATAGGTCTGTACAAAGCTAATTTTTGGTTGTTTTTAGCAGAAAACTATCATAAACTGTGAAAAAATAGGGTATTTTTATGAAAAATAACCTCTAAATCTTCTTGGATCATACATTCTCCTTAATTCAATGTGAATAATGATAAAAAAAAATAGTTACAAATTGAATGCACATGTATTTTGCCTTCAAAACCTAAATAATATTGTCTTAAAACTTTAATTTTTGTCCTATATCCCTACCTAGACTTGAAAACATGATGTGAAAGAGACCCTACATGGTCTATCATGGTCTTTCAAGACCTTATTGGACTCAAGAAACCCATTTCCAAGGATAAGGAACAAATCGCAGCCTTCCAACAAGCCAAAAACCCCAAGAAAATCTAAACTTGGTTTTGGTGAGAAAATAAAAAATTCAAATTTCTAGGACTTCCTAAGAACTCTAAGCCATTGGAAATGATCCTAATGGACCCCCTAAGACCTTTAAACACACAACTAGGACTCTTAACATCAAAAATAACCTTAAAAACATGACTATGAGTGATGCTCCTGCATCATACTCCCAAGGGAAAAAGAAAGAAACTCGGGTTCCACCTGAAAGGAGGTTTGCAACAGTGCTCCCATGCTTGATGATGTCAGCTTTAGTCATCCATGTGGTATCCTCATATGGTAGCCCCTTCTACTTGACCAAAAACTGAAAGTATTGCTTGCCTCTAGTCTTCTTGCTCTCCTTGGTGTCAAAAATGCACTCTAACTCCATTGGTTTGGTGTGTGGTAGGTCCACTATCCAATCAGCATCTGACATGGATTGTATACTTGCTCCTTCATCAGCATTTGCATCTCCTTTGTAAGGGTGTAAGTCAACAACATTGAAGATTGGTGATATGCCTACTTCACTAGGCAATTCAATCTCATAGGCATTGTTGGCAAACTCTTAACAACCCTACAAGGACCTGTCTTCTTCATATTCAACTTGGTATACTCACCTTTGGGAAACCTTTTCTTCCTGATATGTGCTAGGACAAGATCTCCAACCTAAAAATTGACCTCTCTTCTTTTCAAATCTGCCTCTTGCTTGTACTTTTCTACACTAGCTTGGAGCTGTTGTTTCACTTGTTGATGTATCTCTTGCATGGCAATGGCAAATTGTTCACCCTCTGCACTTTGCTTCTCCATACCACTGATATCTCTTAGTTCAAACACTCCTCTTGGCTGCATGCCATAGACCACTTGAAATGCACTCTTGCCAATGCTCCTATTCACTGAGTCATTTTAAGAAAACTCTACTTGGGGTAACACGAGATCCCATTATTTAGGATGATCCTTTGAAAGGCATCTTAGCAAGTTACCTAAGCTCCTGTTGACCACCTCAGTTTGGCCATTTGTTTGAGGGTGGTAGGCTGAGCTAAAATTGAGATTTGTACAAAGCTTTCTCCACAATGTCCTCCAAAAGTGTCCTAGAAACTTTCTATCTCTATCAGAGACTATGCGCAATGGTAATCCATGAAGTCTAACAACCTCTTTAAAGAACAAACCTACAACATATGAAGCATCATGTGTACTTTTGCAAGAAATGAAGTGAGCCATCTTGGAAAACCTGTCAACAACTACATAAACTGAATCAAAACTCCTTTGTGTCTTTGGAAAACCCATGACAAAGTCCATGCTAATGGATTCCCAAGGCCTATTGGGAATGGGTAAAGGCTAGTACAGTCCTGCATTAGTGCTGCTCCCTTTGGCTACTTGATATATAGTACACCTCTCCACAAACTTTCTTACATCTATTTGCATCCTTGGCCAAAAATAGTGCCTTCTCAACTGCTCTAATGTCTTATCAAGTCCAAAATGACTTGCCATACTCCCATAATGCTTTTCTTTGATGTGATTCTCCATCATAGAACACTTGGGTACACAAAGTTGTGCTCCTTTAAACAATAAACCATCCTATATAAGGTAGTCTAACCACTTCTCCCTATTAGTACTAATAGACTGCTTACAAACCTCATAGGCTTTTTTGAAATCCTCATCATCCTCATACACCTCCTTGAGTGCTTCAATTCCAACACTCTTTAACTAAGTTTTTTGCACCATTAATGCTCTTCTACTCAAAGCATCAGCCACCTTGTTACTCTACCCCTTCTTGTGTTTGATTGTGAAACTAAAGTTTTGTAGGTATTCAACCCACTTAATGTGCCTTTGACTGAGTTTTTCTTGACTGTTTATAAATTGAAGTGCATGATTGTCTGTATAAACCACAAACTCCTTAGGTAGAAGGTAGTGTCTCCATTTTTTTAGTAATTGAACCATTGCATACTGTAGAAATGCACAAGACAACTAAGAGGGGGGGTGAATCAGTTGTTTCTAAAACTTTAATCACTTATCAACACATCAAATGCTCAATTACTATTATTAAGATTAACCATGAAAACATGAAACAAGAAGCTCAACACAATAACACATTAGACACCATATTTTTACATGGAAAACCCTATAAGGGAAAAACCATGGTGGGTGTTAGCCCACAGATATAAATGAGTTATAGCAATACTGGAAAATAGAGGCTCACTACTAAAAATGTTAGGGCTCACTGCCAAGATCATCTCACTGCCAAGGGGTGGCTCACTGCCAAGGGTTGGTGAACTAATTTGATAGCATCTACTCCATGCTTGGGTTTAGTTCCATTGAAGCACAGTATAACTCCTTTGCTCTTCTCTCACCTTCACACTTATCTTTTCATTTTTACACCAGGACATCTTTTTTCGCAACTTTATTACATGTTTTTATATACTTCATCAACCTTGGAATGTACATCAAGGTCAGCATTACATTCATCAACCATTAGAACAATCTCCAAGGTCGACATTACAAACATACATAGAAATAGGTCTGGACCTAAACAAAATTAGCTAAGGGAAATATGTATGTAGATCATGTTATGCCTTAGCTGGGACTCAAATGCAATCTTCCACACCACAATATGCTTTCATAATCTTCGATGTACCTCCACAAGTAGTGAAATCAACCAAGCCAGCCAAGACTGGTGTTTAACATTAAGTCTTCTAAGAATAGTCTTCATCCACGATCCAAATTTCTCTTTACGGACCAATCCAAAGGTAGGAACACAATCAAGAGACATCCACAAGCACATTGTAATCACCAAGAACAACTGCATAATCTCTAACCACTTTGCCAAGAAGATTATTCAAATCGGAGCGCATAAACAATACTGTCAGCTACTATCATAAAGAAAAGATCGCGAACCACCAAATCATGAACCATTAGAGTCGAAGGCACTTATCATCATTACAAGTTTGATTCCAAAATCGTAGACTAAAATACTTAACTGTGGATGAATGCGGAACATAATACATTCTCCCTGTCACCACCAAATACACAGAAAAAGTAGTTTTCACTCTGGTGAACATAACTCACTCAAATCTTCATACCGGAGGCTCAAACTTGGAGGATAACATCTTCAGACATGCATCTAAATAACTTCCAATCCGCAGACAAGGATATTCATTCTACAATAAATGTGGAGCAAACTATTGGACTATTTTGTTGTAAACAAGAGCACAGTTGACACAAATGACAACACTGATATGTTGACATCAATGACAACACCGGTTAGGCACATACTTGCAACAATATCCCCCTTTGTCATTGATGGCAACATATGATGTGAAAAACTATAAAGACCATCAAGACAAGATACTCCCCCTTTCTTTTTATACATCTGCACTCTTTCTCCCCTTGAGTTTTTCACATGATTTCTCTCCCCTTTTGACATCAATGGCAAAGGGCACATACTTGTACTCTACTGCTCTAATTAAACTGAAATGTCTCTGTTATCAATACTTATTGATTATTATCAAGAACTTATGTTGGTAACATTTAGCTACTCCCCCTGAGAGGTAGCTCCCAAAACATCAATCCAAACTAATGACTGACACTCTAGGCACCACTGGATTGATGCATTCCTATGCATCTTAGTTCAGAGCAGGAGGGGTAATAACCCCTAAATTTTCTTTGAGATAATCAAAGGTATCCTTAGGTAGAGGCTGAGTCAAAATATTTGCAATATGATCCTTTGTGGACACATATTCCATTTTTACTTCATTCTCTGTCACCTTTTCTCTCAAAAAGTGATACCTTATTGATGTATGCTTTGTTCTTGAGTGCATCACTAGATTCTTTGAAATGTTTATGGCACTTGCATTCTCACAAAAGATTGCAATTAGATCTCCATACACAACTCTTATGTCTTTCAAAGTTTGCTTCATCCACAACACTTGAGTGCAACAACATGGTGCTACAATATACTTTACTTCTGCAATAGACAAGGATAATAAATCTTGCTTCTTTCTTAGCCATGAAACCAATCTATTTCTCAAGAAGAAAGCACCTCCACTTGTACTTTTTCTGTCATCAACATCTCCGGCCCAATCTACATCTGTATAAACACTGAGAGTGAAATCATTATCTTTTGGATACCATAAGCCATGTTCTGATGTGCCTTTCAAATACCTCAAGATTCTCTTGACTGCCATCACATGTGACTCTCTAGGATCTTCTTGAAATCTTTCCACAAGACATACTGTATGTATTATATTAAGTCTGGTTTGAGTTAGATAAAGTAATCCTCTAATCATAGATCTATACCTTTTCTGATTAGTCTTAGGTGATTCGTCAGTTTTTCTCAACTTGCAGCCAGTCACCATGGTAGTGCATACTGGTTTGGAGTCTTCCATCCCAAACTTCTTCAACAACTCTTTCACATACTTAGACTAAGAAATGAAGATTCCTTTATCAGATTGAGTAATTTGCAGACCTAGAAAGAAATTCATCTCACCAAACATAGACATCTCAAATTCATTTTGCATTTCTCCTACAAACTTCATGCACATACCTTAATTTCCTCCAAAGATAATGTCATCAACAAAAACTACAACAATCAAGATTTGATTATCATTGATTTGGAAATAGAGATTAATGTCACCAGTGCCTTTATTGAACCCTAATTATATCAAATACTTGTCTAACCTTGCATACTAGGCTCTGTGAGCTTGCTTTAGTCTATATAGGGCTTTCTTCAATCTGTATACCATATCACCTTGTTTTGATAACTGAAACCCTTCCAATTTCTCAATGTAAACTTCTTCTTCCAACTCACCATTCAAAAATGCAGACTTCACATCCATCTGATACACTTTGAAATCTTTGTGAGCTGCAAATGCCAAAAATACTCTGATTATTTCAATCCTAGCTATTGGAGCAAAAGTCTCTTCAAAATCTATTCCTTCAATTTGAGAATATCCTTTGCACACAAGCCTTGCTTTGTTTCTTAAAACTTCTCCATTTTCATTTAGCTTGTTCCTAAAAACCCATTTAGTTCCAATGATAATCTTATCAGTAGGTCTAGGAACCAATTCCCAAGTTTTATTCTTCTCTATTTGCATCAGTTCTTCTTCCATGACTTTTACCCAATTTTCATCATTGTAAGATTCATTCACAGTTTTTGGTTCAACCTTAGAAAGCAAACAATAATTCACTTTTCTTCTGCAGCTCTTTTCCTTGTCAACACTCCTTTGTTTTTGTCACCTATAATTTGATCTTCAGAATGATTAATCCTTATGTACCTGGGAGTCTTAACAACACTTTCCAAAGCCTCTTCTTCATCTTGGTTGTCTTCTTGCTCAACCCTTTCTTTATTCACTATAGCCAAATGTTCATCTGGTTCATAGAAACTCGGATCTAATATTCTATCCTTTTCTTCATCCATCTTCACATTAGCACTCTTAACAATCTTTTTCAGTCTCTTATTGTAGCACCAGTAGGCCTTACTCTTGGTAGAGTAACCAAGAAAATTTCCTTCATCACATCTAGCATCAAACTTGCCTAGTTATTCTTCTCTTCTAATATAAGATTTGCTGCCAAAAACTTTGAAATACTTCACTATAGGAGCCCTTCCATACCATAATTCAAAAGAAGTTTTAGAGCTATTGCCTTTGGCTTGAACTCTGTTTAGGATGTACACAACAGTATATATGGCTTCTCTCTAGTATACTTCTAGTAGGTTAGCTTCCTTTAACATAGTCCTGGAAACCTCTTGAACTGTCTTGTTCTTTCTTTCAACAACTCCATTCTGCTGAGGAGTCCTAGGTGTAGACAACTGTCTCTTTATCCCTTGTTCTTCACATAAAATATTGAATTCATTTGATGTGAACTCACCTCCTCTATCAGACCTTAAGCATTTGATCCTCAATTCTAACTGATTCTCAACCATTGCCTTGAAAACTTTGAACTTGTCTAGGGCTTCAGATTTTTCTTTTAGAAAGGTGACCCAAGTCATTCTAGAATAATCATCAATAAGCAACATAAAATACTTGTCACCTTGCAGACTTCTTGTTCTTATGGGACCACATAAATCTGTATGCACTAGCTCCAGTAATCTAGCAGAGAATTGTTCTTTTCTCTTGAAACTTGTTCTTGTTTGTTTCCCAAATTGACACTCCTTGCACATGGTGTTGGTGGGCTTTACAAGTTTAGGCAGATCTCTCATATCTTGTGTAGAACTTATCTTCACCAACTTATCAAAATTGATATGACACATCTTTCTATGCCACAGCCAACTCTCATCTATCTGAGCCAATAAACAATAATCATTAGTTCCTCTTAATTGGTAAATGTTACCTCTGGTCTTCTTACCGTTAGCAATCACTGTTCTGGAGCTTTCCATGATCTTGCACCCATTATCTTTGAATCTCAGATCATAACCTTTGTCACACATCTGACCAACACTTAAAAGATTATGCTTTAAACCCTTCACATATAGGACATTATCAGTGTTGTGCTTTCCATCAAAAGAAATAGATCCTTTTCCACAAATCTTACCAAATGCATTATCTCCAAACCTAACTAGTCCTCCATCATACTTTTCCAAACTCACAAACTTACTTTTGTCACTGGTCATGTGATGTGAGCATCCACTGTCAATAATCCATTCATCATTATCTTTCTCAACCTGAACAGCCAAAGCATTTTCTTCCACTAGTTTTTCTTCCTTCACACAGCTACCAGGATTAGTAGACATAGGTTCTTCTTTAATTGTAATAAATAAGCATTCATTTACACTAGTACTAGCATCATCAGATTCATCATCTATCACACATTCATCATCAAGATCTCTAACATAGTAGCATTTTTTTGGAACCCTAGGTCTACTCTCAAATCTTTTTCTATTCCTTTCAATTCTCTCAGGACATTTAGAAGCATAGTGACCAACCTTACCACATGTAAAACATTTGAAAGGTAATTTGCCTTTGAACTTACTAGAACCTCTTTGCAGTCTATCAACAAAGTTGGCTTCAATTTCATCAAGCTCGTCATCAAGTTCCACTTTGTACTTCTTAGCTCTATAGATCTTCTCTGAAGTACTAGCTTTGAAAGCAATCTCAACCTTTGGCAGAGCATCACCAAACTCTCTCATTTCAAAGGTTGTAAGCTTTTCAAGAAACTGATCCTTATCGACTTCTTTTATAGTCATTAGTTCTTCAATTGCAGCTACCTTTTGACTATAGGACTTAGGTAATGACCTAAGAATTTTCATCACAACTTCCTTCTCATCAATAGTTCCTCCCATACTTTTTATTCCATTGACAAGTTCATCAACCTTTTGCATGTAGGCTGTTATGTTTTCATCTTCACTCATCTTTAAACCTTCATATTTCACTTTCAGGCCCTGCAATTTAGCTCTTTTTACAGATTCATCTACTTCATATAGATTTTTGAGCTTTTCCCAAACTTCATTTGTAGAATCTAGATCCATGACCTTTACCAACTCAGTGTTAGACAAGGCACTTAACAGAGCATCTCTAGCTTTTATAGCCAACTCATATTCTTTGATTTCATCTTCAGTTGTTAAACCATTTTGAGGCATGGTATACTTTGTCTCTATATCTTTCCATACTCTATAACCAAGACAAAGGAGATGGACTTTTGTTTGTACCTTCCATAAAGAATAATTTGTCCCATCAAACTGTGGAGCTTCCTTCTTAAAAGACATCCTGGATCGACCTCAAGTTGTTAGGCTTATTTCTGAGGAACTGGCTCTGATAGCAATTGTTGAAATGCACAAGACAACTGAGAGGGGGGGGTTAATCAGTTGTCTCTAAAACTTTAATCACTTATCAACACATCAAATGCTTAATTACTATTATTAAGATTAACCATGAAAACATGAAACAAGAAGCTCAACACAATAACACATGAGACACATGAGAAATTAGATTTTTACGTGGAAAACCCTATAAGGGAAAACCATGGTGGGTGTTAGCTCATAGATATAAATGAGTTATAGTAATACCAAAAAATAGAGGCTCACTACCAAGGGGTGGCTCACTGCCAAAGGTTGGTGAACTGATTTGATAGCATCTACTCCATGCTTGGATTTAGTTCCATTGAAGCACAATATAACTCCTCTGCTCTGCTCTTTTCTCACCTTCACACTTATCTTTTCATTTTGACACCAGGACATCTTTTTCACAACTTTATTACATGTTTTTATATACTTCACTAACCTTGGAATGTACATCAAGGTCGGCATTACATTCATCAACCATTGGAACAATCTCCAAGGTCGGCATTACAAACATACATAGAAATAGGTCTGGACCTAAAAAAATTAGCTAAGGGAAATATGTATGTGGATCATGTTATGCCTTAGTTGGGACTCAAATGCAATCTTCCACACTACGATACGCTTTCACAATCTTTGATGTATCTCCACAAGTAGTGAAATCAACCAAGTTGGCCAAGACTGGTGTTTAACATTAAGACTTCTAAGAACAGTCTTCATCAACGATCCAAATTTCTCTTTGCGGACCAATAGGAACACAATCAAGAGACATCCACAAGCACATTAGACTCATCAAGAACAACCGCACAATCTCTAACCACTCTATCAAGAAGATTCTTCAAACTAGAGCACATAAACAACACCATCAACTACTATCATAAAGAAAAGATCACTTGCGGACCACCAAATCATGAACCATTGGAGTTGAAGGTACTTATCATCATTACAAACTTGATTCCAGAACTGCAGATTGAAATACTTAACTGCGGAGGAATGCAGAGCATAATAGATTCTCCCTGTCACCACCAAATACACAGAAAAAGTAGTTTTCACTCTGGTGAACATAACTCACTCAAATCTTTACACCGGAGGCTCAAACTTGGAGCATAGCATCTTCAAACATGTATCTAAATAACTTCCAATCCGCAAACAAGGATATTCATTCTATAAGAAATGTGGAGCAAACTGCTAGACTGTTCTATTGTAAACAAGAGCATAGTTGACACCAATGACAACACTGATATTTTAACATCAATGACAACACTGATTAGACACATACTTGCAACACATGCATTTCCAAGTCATATGAAGAGTACTTCTTCTTTGCATCATTCAATTTTTCACTAAAATATGCTATTGGCTTATTGTCTTGGCTCAAAACTGCCCCTATAGCATGTCCACTAGCATCACATTCTATTTGAAAGATTTTATTGAAGTCAGGTAAGGCCAAGATAGGCTGCTTAGTCACTCTCTTTTTCAGATATTGGAAACATTTATTAGCTTGTTCAGTCCACATAAACTTCCTTTTCTTATCCCCTTTAATAGTTTCGATGATGGGTACACATATATGACTGAAACTTTTGATAAATTTCCTATAAAAGCTTACAATACGATGGAAACTTCTTACCTCTATGACTGATCTAGGTGTAGGCCACTCCAATATTGCTTTCACTTTGCTTGGATCCATCTTCAACATCCCCTTTGAGACCACAAAACCAAGGTACAACAGTTCTATCTTCATGAATTCACACTTTTTAAGATTGATCAGCAATTTTTCCTCTTGTAGTCTTCTCAACACCAAATTCAAGTGATACAAATGTTCTTTTTTATTAGAACTGAAAACCAATATGTCATCAAGATAAACAACAAAAAACTTACTAATGTATGGCTCAAGGACCTCATTCATGAGCCTCACGAATGTACTAGGTGCATTTGAAAGATGAAATGACATAACAAGCCACTCATATATGCCCTCATTTGTTTTGAACATTTTTTTTCCATTCATCTCCTTGTCTGATCCTTATTTGATGGTATCCTCTTTTGAGCTCTATCTTTGAGAAATAGCTTGCTCCACTCAAACAATCCATTAAGTCCTCTATTCTTGGAAGTAGAAACCTATATCTGATTGTGATCTTATTTATTTCCCTTAGTGCACATTCTCCACTCACCTCCTTTCTTAGGTGCCAAACCAGTATGAATTGCACAAGGGCTAAGACTCTCCCTCATTAACCCTTTGTCAAGCAACTCTTCTACTTGTTTTCTAATTTCTTCATTTTGTTGGGGTGTCATTTTGTAGGCTTCCTTGTTTGGTAGACTAGCCCCTGGTATGAAGTCTATATGGGGACTGATATCTCTTATTGGAGGCAAAGAATTTGGAAGTTCATCCACAACTATATCTGCATAATCCTTCAACATGTCTTGAATCTCCCATGGCAACTCATCAATTCTTGCTACTATTGTGAAAGTCCTAGGTCTGACCAACATTGCAAAACCTATCTCTTCCTTCTCCAATGTCTTTAGAAACTCTTTTTCACCCACTAACATCACACTTGATCCAACCTTTTGGTCTTTATCTTCCTCCTTCAAAGGTGCTAAGGTATAGGTAACTCCATCCTTCTCCAAAACATAGACATTCTTTCTACGATCATGCATTGTTTTCCTATCATGTTGCCAAGGTCTACCAAATAATACATGGCACACATCCATAGGGATGATATCACATAACACCTTGTCTTTGTACCTTCCTATTTGAAACTCTACCCAACACTGTTCATTGACTAGTACTTGTCCCTTATTCAACCATGAGACTTTGAATGGTGTCATATGAGGTAATCTCTTCAAGTTTAATTTCTCTATCATTTCAAGAGAAACTAAATTATTAGTATTACTAGAATATATAACTTGACAACACTTACCTTGGCACTTACAAACAATCCTGAATAATGACTTCCTTTGAGGTGGCTCCTTCTCCATTGGAACTTTGATCAATGTTCTTCTCATCAGCAAGGCTTCTCCTTTCTTTGGTTATTCTGGTTGTGGTGAGGAGTTAACACTTTCTTCATCTCCTCCTTGAGCAACTTGAGTTCTTCTTTCACTCCTAAAGGTGGTAGTTGATTGCTCTTCTAGACATTCCCAAGCTTGATGACCTGCAAACTTGTTGCACTTGTAGCATTTACCTGTGAAACCATTGAATCCTCCTCTTTGTCCAAATCTACCCCTAAAATTAGGCCTTCTTCCTATAAAACCTCCTCTTGGATTTGGTGCTTGTTCTTGAGAGGTACTTGATTCACCTTGACTTCTTTGTGGCTATCCTCTACTAGCATATGGACCTCTACCTCTGAAAGTCCTTCCTCTACCTCTATTCAGTTTCTCTTGCTTCTTATTCAACTTCTCCTCAGCCTTTAAGGCTAGTTGATAGCATTCTTCAAGTGTCATGGGGCTTATAAGGCTCAACTCATCTTTTAAGCTATACTTCAATCCATTAAGGTATCTCACAACCTTGTCAATGTCATCCTCCATGTGTCCTGATCTAATACTCAACTTGTAAAACTCTTAAGTTTACTCTTTCACTCTCATATCCTTTTGTTTCAAGTTCTGTAACTTCCTATAGAACTGAATCATGTAGTCACTAGGCATGAATTTGCCATTCAACTTGGCAATCATCCTATCCCAAGAAGCAATCTTGGATTTTCCTTTTTTTCTCCTTTCTTCTTGAACATAATCCCACCATAGGGATGCATGGCCTTTCAACTGGGTCCTGGCCAACTTTACTTGCTGCTCTTCAAGTACATTCTCAAACTCAAAGTACTTGTCTAACTCCCCTATCCAATCAAGGATTTCTTCACCATCCAAGCTGCTGCATACACTGGAAGTTCCATCTTCACCTTGGTTCCTTCACCCTTGACTGCCTTCAGTAATATTTCCATCCTCAAATCATTAGCATCCCTCTCTTCTTGAGGTTCTTCTTGTGGTGCTTCATCCACCACTTCATCTTGGTCATTTATATCTCTTGTAACCACTCCTCTTCTTTGGTTAGCTTCCACTACAGTGAGTCTTGCATCCAAACTGACTCTCATTTCCCTCATTTCTCTGGCAAGGGCTTCTCCCAACTGCATTACTATTCTCTCTGTCACCCTTTCAGCTGCATTGACTCTTGGAGGCATCTTTCTCCTTCTGGATTATTAACTCCTGTATGGACTTACTTGGCTTTATTGGCTCTGATACCAATAATGATGTAGAGAATGAATAATATCAAGAAATGATGCTCTATTAGTTCTACAAACACTCACAAGATTCCACTGACCCTTCAATGGGATTTCAGACCTATACCCTGTACTTTCCCTTCTCAAACCTACTTCACTAGGTTTTAAACCCTCAAGAAAAGGCCTATTGCTTTGTAGGGTATTCACACTCACTTCCTATACTTTCTTAGGCTTCCTTTGCCTTCAAGATACCCTATAGGGTTTCACCAAATCTTGGTTTTCCTTTAGCACATTCAACAAGACAACTTTGCAACAAACCCTTACTACCTTTATGGTTCTAAACAACCCTGTTTGACAGTGACACACACAGTCCATAATATCTCACATGTGAGAGTGTCAAGAGCTGAAACTTAGAGGAAATCTAACACACAACCTAATGAAGATGCTCGCCAATTTTCATGCATTTTCTTTGGGACAAACAAAAGTGATGGGTTTTTTTTCTCTCATTGGAAACCCTAGGTTTGAGATAGAACAATGAGGGGATTAAACCTATTTCTTTCCCAAAAACACCTAGAAATCATACAAAAACCAATGGGTTAAACTTACACAACAACATTCTCAAATTCCATGCACTCCCATGACTGTACTTCTTCTGTACAGGTCCGTACAAAGCTATTTTTTGACAGTTTTAGCAAAAACCTGTCATAAACTGTGAAAAAAAGGGTATTTTAAAGAAAAATAGCCTCCAAATCTTTTTGGATTGTACATGCTCCTTCCTTCAATGTGAATAATGATAAAAATAGTTACAAATTGAATGCACATGTATTTTGCCTTCAAAACCTAACTAATATTGTCTTAAAACTTTAATTTTTGCCCTATATCCCTACCTAGACTTGAAAATAACAAGTGAAAGAGACCCTACATGGCCTATCATGGTCTTTCAAACCTTATTGGACTCAACAAACCCATTTCCAAGACTAAGGAACAAATCCCAGCTCTCCAACAAGCCAAAAGCCCCTAGAAAATTCAAATTTGGTTTTGGCGGGAAAATCCAAAATTTGAATTTCTAGGACTTCCTAAGAACTCTAATCCATTGGAAATCATCCTGATGGACCCCCTAAGACCTCTAAACACACATCTAGGACTCTTAACATCAAAAATGACCTTAGAAACATGACTATGAGTGATGCTCCTGCATCATTTATGCAAACCCCGAGAGAGTAGTTGATGGAGAACTTGGAGAAAACAAAGATGAACCAACATGATTTTAGGTATGGTTTAATCATTATTTTCTTAGCTATTTACTTTTTTTAGTTATGGTTTACTCATTATTTTCTTAGCTCTTTACTTTTTGAGCACACCACTAGAAATTGAGAAATGCATATGGAGAAGGGATACATTAGTGGCCAACCAAATCAAAGAGATCATAGATAGTTTTCTTGATGAGATAATCTACCAGTATGGATACAATTCATTCTTTTCAAAATTTCAAATAAGAATGCAAAAAAGAGAAAGATTAAGTCATCAAGTGGTGAAGAAATTAAAGAATGATGTTGTGTTCATGGTGGACAAAGACTATATCAACCTAGAAGCAGTGGAACCTTGAACCTTTTTGGTTCCACCAATACCATATGAGGTATGAAACCAATTATTGTAAGGTACAACACAAAATCTCCTAGTACATCTAAAAGACCTATCATAGAGAGATTTGGCACATGGTAGGAGTACATTGACAAGAAGGAGAATAAGGATGCATAGAAGAAGTTTGATAAAAAGAGAAAAAACTATAAAACAAGCTAAGGAAAAACAAGATCCTTCTCCATCTCACATCATGGATGTAGTAGAATAACAAGGCATGGAGCAAGGGAAAGAGATAGGGAATCAAAGATCAAAGATATTAGGGTCAACTAGTGGAACTACTCCACCATAAAAAGAAAATATGGAAGCTAGGGAGACAAAAATAAATAAACAAGTGGTTTAAGAAGAACTACAAAAAGATTCTAAATAATATAAAAAGATATCAACAAGAAGAGTAACCTATTCAAATAGAATCTACTCCCTCCCCACAAAGAACACCTCTAGAAGAAACTAAAAAAACCATGTTACAAATGAGTTCAAAGAAGGAAAATGAGGAAAAATAACAAGGTAAGCCAAAATGGTATAAAAAAGCAACATAAGAGCTTGATACTATATGCTAGTTCATTATAAGAGGAAGGAGAGACCAAAAAAACACCTAAAATAGCTCCACCACAAAAAAAAGTAACAAGGCACCAAGTGGCAAAGGAAAGGGAAAAATTACAAGATAATATTTTAGATTCCAAAAAATTATTCAAGTCTCTCTCCATAGATGGGAAGCCATTAGAAGTAGAAAAGGCATATATTTCAACCACCATAAAAAATAAATAAATTATATTTCAAGCAATGATTGGTTTCATTTCTACCAGTCCATAATCACTAGAGCAAATTACTAAAGGGTTTCTAGAGTAGAATTGAGGACTATCCTCCAGAACTAGATGATCATACAAAGAGAAGAAGGTTGCAAGATTGATATTTCACTCAAAATATGAATAATGGAGAAAGTATCCACCAAATTGAACCTCTCACAAAAAATAAGTTAGGTTCAATCTATTTAGGATCAAGAATTGAGAACCAAACATGGAGTAGATACATTGGCATAAATCTACATAATGAAAAATGAAACAAAATTTATATAAAGAAGTAGTCTTACTAGCTAAACATGCCTATGATATAGTTCCTTAGACCAAACATGCATAGGATAAACCCAAGGATACTATGTCACTACCATTGTACCACCATATACAACAAGTACACCTCAACAACCAGAGGTAGAAGAGGAAGTACAATACAAGATTTAGGTAGAGAAGGGAGCAAATGAGTAGGTAGTACATCCAAAACCACCAATGGAAAATGAAGTTATTGACACTAAGATGAGGGATGGTCTTCAAAAACAAATAGGGAGAGAACAAGAAGAACAAGAGAAGGAGGATGTTGCTTTTAACAAATAGTCAACCTAGAGATACAACTACTTAGTGATCCCATAAGTAAGGTACTTGGGATTAAATGGGAAGGCAAAAACAAGTAGCTCTAATAGTGATTATGAGTCCAAACATCTTTCTCAACACCCCTTGTTGACTAGAAGTGAATTTCACTCAAATCTCTCCATTAAAAAGTTAGATCTTAGTGAGGCATTTGGAAGAAATGCTAAGTAGGACCAAATAAACAAATATGTCACTTCAGAAGAAAGCATGGCTAAGGTGGTTAAGATCATACAACAAAAGAAACTACAAATCCAAATGTATTCCTCTATAGCCATAACAACATAGTTAGAAGGAGTGGTACAATACTTATTAGAACAAATTAATAATTAGGAATAGGAGAAGAAAAAATAAAAGATCAAGAAATCAAGGATGATGAGGTAGAGAAGCTAAGTCGAGTGCAACAAAAATGGTACAATTTGGTTAGAAAGAATTAGATAAACAAGTTTTGAAATTAGAAAATACATGTAATTATGTATCTAAATTTTATCATTACTGTACAAATTATCCACAAGACACCATACAAAAATGTTCAAAGGGATAATATGGAGAATCAAATTTTACAAATTCCACAAAATTATGATAATATGTATGACCTATATGGATCACAAAAATAGAAACTAAGAAGCCTCTAGTCTCAACATATACAGATGAATGAATAAATAACACCATTAATTGCATAGATGGATTTAGGTCTAGAAGTAAACATTTATTTATCCCTATTATAAAGGATTCTTCTAGACATTAAACAAATAATCCCTACCTTACCAAAGCCAACTATTTTAAGCTCTGCAAAAGGATCCTACATTAACATCTCAGTATGGATGTAGTGTATTCAATAGACTATATTAGATTAAGAAACTTCTTATAAAAATACGAAGAATACATACAAGAATTTTCTACCATAACCAGGGATCTTAATGTTTTTCCTAGTTTTGATATACATTTTGAAATACCAAAGGACATATATGCTAGTAAAATCTTTGTTTGAAATAAACTCTGAGGAAGATTGTCTTGAGGACAAGACAATGGATTAGGTCATGGGAGGATGTTGATAGGCATAGAACTAGAAGCAAAACAAGTCAAGCCACAATTATCGTAGGACTCTAGAAGTACATTGTGATAAGATCTAGCAATATGTGATACCTTTTTAAGGATGATAAGTCACAAAGATATAATTAAGGACACATCCCTACATATTTATAAATTATATTAACATCCAACTATACCATAAGGAGGAGGGAGTTGAAAAAGGAAAGAATGTATAAAGAAAGAGAAGGAGAAAAAAATATAGAGAAATATATAGGCTCAGAGATATGTCACCCAATCATATGTAATGTATATATCTATGCTTATGGTATGAATGTATATTGCATATGAAAAATATATATGAATGGAGTAGACTTATGATATATATGTAAATGTATATAATCTTTATTTTTCGTATATGATCATCTATCACAATTATTCTAGTTTCCTTCCTATTCCATTACCCTAGGGTTAACTTTTTAACATAATTAATCCAAACCTTGGGCATGTATTTTATTGTCAACAATATCCAAAAATTAGAATATGAGAATATAAAATTAATCTTACAACTTAGGATGGTTTGGAAGAACCTTTCTCTTCCTTATTTATAAACATAATTAGGTAGGGACACACCCTTTCATCATAATAAGGTCATCCTAAGGAATTAACTAAAGCTAATAAATAGAAATATTAAGGTTAAGCATTCCGCAAGTTCTTAACCTTATTATACTTAGGAAGATAAATATTAGGGGCATAACATGCCCATCCCCTTCAAAAAAAAAAATTAGCAACTCTAGATGCTTTTGTATGAATTGCTTATCTTCCCATGTTACATCTTCAATTGGAAAATATTTCTTGCTTAGGAATACAAAAATGACTTAGTTTCACAACTTCACACATTTCTCTATGACTACATTAGGTTCCAAAATAATCTCCCCTTCTTCATCTAACTCGAGCAATTCTGATTGGATTGTAAGCTTGTTACCTATTACTTTATTTAGGTAGGATACATAAAATATAGGATGAATTGTGGAATAGAGTGAGAGTTCCAACTTATAAGCTATACTTTCGATCTGGTGGAGAACCTTATAGGGACCATAAAATTTAGGTGCAATCTTGATGTTCTTATGATGCTTAAGTGGCATTTGTTTATAGGACTGCAACCAAAGGAATACTTTATCTCCCTCTTCACAATGCCTCTCATTGTGGTGTTTATCTACTTATTGTTTCATCCTATTTTGACCCACATTGAGATTCAACTTGAGGATTTGAAGTACTTTCTATTGGTGTTGAATATAATCCTCAGGCTCTAGGATGATCCTATAAATACTAAGTAGTATATGATGGAGGGTATCCATAAAGAGCCTCAAATAGAGTCATTTTTATTGATGTACCAAATGGGGTGTTATACCGCCACTCTACGAATGAAAGCAACTTGGACCATTGTGCTTGTTTATCAAAGGCAAAGCAATGTATATATCCTTCCAAACGTTTATTCACAATTTTTGTTTGGCCATCTAATTTTGGATGATAAGATGAGTTATGTGCTAGTTTTGTGCCCATTCTACAAATAAGTTTGTCCAAAAGATGCTATTGAAGATAGAGTCATGATCACTCATAATGATTTTGGGAATTCCATGGAGTTTTTGTACCTATTCCATGAATACTTGTACCAAATTACTAGCTTGAAATGGATAAGAGAGTCCACAAAAATGTGAATACTTAGTGAGTCTATCCAAAAAAACCAAAATCACATCAAAGCTATTTGACTTTAGCTAAACAATAATGAAGTCCATGAATATTTCCTCCTAACATTGTGTTGGTATGCCTAATGGTTGTAAGAGGCCTAGGGTTTTACTATTTCATCTTTATTTTGTTAGCATATCAAACATTTGGCCATGAATTTCTTTACATTCTTCTTAATCTTTACCTTCCGAAAGGAAATATTTCTATATATAGTGATACATCTTTAAGAAACCTAAATGTCCTCTTATTTTTGAATCATGCATTTGAGACAATATGATAACTTTCAACTAAGAAGTTTTTCATAAAAAGAGTCTATCTTTTTACCATAAGGAGTCTCCTTTCTAAACATACTTATATAAATAAGATGGGTCCTATTGAAGTTGTTGAATGAGCTTCTTTGTTAGAGGATCATGTTGCCACTCTTCTCATGTAGCTTCTATCCATTCAAGTAGAAATAAAGAAATGTTACAAATTATTGCTTCCTCTTTTTCTTGTTCAGAAATGGCATCAACTACAATATTCTCCTTACTCTTTTTGTAAATAACTTCAAAGTCATACCCTAGCATCTTGGCGACCCATTTTTGTTGTTTCTCTTTAAAATATTGTTGCTCCAAAAAATATTTTAGACTTTCATGATCTGTCTTGACTTTGGAATGTCTAATATGAAATTAATATTACAACTTAAAATGCTTTGAAAGAGCCTTTCTCTTCCCTATTTATAGACATAATTATGTAGGGACAAACCTCTTCATTATAATTAGGTTGGCCTAAGGAATAAACTAGAGATAATAATAAAAACTATTGAGGCTAAGCATGCCACAAGTGCTTAACCTTATTACCTTTAGAAAGATGAATATTAGGGGCATAGCATGCCCATCCCCTTCAAAAAAGTATTGTCATAAATTCTTAGAAAATCTAGATGCTTATGTATAAATTGCTCATCCTCCCATGTTGCATCTTCAATCGGAAAAAACTTCCAGTTGATTAGGAATGCAGAAGTGGCATAGTTTCACAATTGCTTCACACATTTCTCTATGAATATCTTAGGTTCCAAAATAAACTTCCCTTCTTCATCTAGCTTAGGTAATTTTTTGAGTGGATTACAGGCTTGTTACCTATTACTACAAATGTCTTAGAGAAATCTAGGGTAGCTAATATAGGAATGGAAGTAAGATCTTCTTTTAGTTTTTGAAATGCTTGGGTACATTCACTCTAACCATGAAAAATAAGCTTTCTTCAATAGTGTTTCAATGGTGTTACATGAGCATAGCTACGAACAAATATTCTATAGTATCTTGATAGACCCAAGAATCCTCTCAAACCTTTGATATTTTTAGGATTTGGCTGTTATTTTATTGTTTCAATCTTCATAGGGTCCACCTTAACACCTTCACATGACACCACATGTCATAAATATTCCACTTCCTTCACCCCAAAGACATATTTGGATTTTTTGGCATAGAGTTGATTATCTTCCAATACATGTATAACCTTCTCAAAATGTTGCAAATGTTCTTCCCATGTTTTGCTATACATGAGGATGTCATCGAAGAATACCAACAAAATTTTTCAAAAAAATAAGCGAAACACTAAATTCATGACACTTTCCAAAGTTGATGGAGCATTAAAGTGAGACCAAATGGCATGACTAGAAATTCATAATGCCCCCCATGTGTTCTAAAGGTAATCTTATGTATATTGTCCTCCTTAAGTCAAATTTGATGATAATTTTAACACAAATCTAACTTAGTAGTAAAATATGCACAATTCAAATCATCTAATAATTCATCAATAATGGGAATAGGAAACTTATCTTTGAGAGTGATTTTGTTGGGACCCTTGTAATCTAGGCACATTCTACATGATCCCTCCTTCTTTCTAACCATAACCATTGGATATGAATAGGCACTATTGCTTGGATGAACAATGCTTGAATCCATCATTTCCTTGATCAATTTTTCAATTTCAAACTTTTGTTCATATGAATAGAAATAAGGTCTAATGTTAAGAGAAATACTTCCTAGAATTAATTCAATGGAATGGTCACGGTCTCTAACTTGAGGTAGACTCTTGGGTTCTTGAAAAACCTATTGATGGTGTTGAAAGATCTCTTGAAGCTCTAGAGGATCTTGATTTTTTATGTCTTATTCTTCTAAAAATTGTAGTTGTGCCACTATGCCATAAGATCCTTCCTTAAGTAATATCTCCATGCTATGAGAGCTGATAATTTGGCTTGGTGGTGATTACATTCCTACAAGTTTATACTTTTGTCCATTGTATTGAAAATCATGAATAGGTCTTGAAAATTGAACGACATTGTTCCCAATTGTTTAAGCCATTTCACACCCAAAACTACAGCTACTCCCTTAGTAGGGATGACAATTTTTCTTAATCTACTTGATAGTCTCCCATTGAGAGTTTTATATGATGGAATTTACAACCATAAAGGAGATGTTTCCCATAATCTATCATGACCTAAAAATTAGCTAAACTAGAAACATGCAATAATTGAACTCATTAGCACAATCTTCTATCAACAAAATTATGTGTACCACCTATATCAACCAACATTGTCACCTTCATTTTTTTATGTAACCAACCACTATAAGTGTTTGTGGTGTTCTTATCCCATTCAATGCATGTAGGGAGAGAGGAGGGATTCTCCCCCCTTACAATTTACATGCTCAAATTTAATATTTGGTTCTTTTATAGGTAGTTCTTCCTCTTCTTCAACATCATTCTTAAAAATCACTAGTATTTTCTCGCTATTGGCACACTTATGAACTCTAGATCATTTGTTATCACAATACAATCAGGATTGATTGAGTTACATGAAGAAGGGAAGTTTATTTTGGATCTTGAGCTAGTCATAGAGAAATGAGTGAAGCAGTTGTGAAACTAAGCAATTTCTAAATTCTTAATCATGTGGAAGTATTTTCCAGTTGAAGATGCAAAATGCGAAGATGAGCAATTCATATAAAAACATCCACAATTGCTAAGCATTGAGGACAATACTGTTTAAAGGGAATGGGCATGTTATGCCCCTAATATTCACCTTCTTAAGTGTAATAAGGTTAACCACTTGTAAAATGCTTATCCTTAATATTTTCATTTATTAGCCTAGTTAATTCATTAGGTTGACCTAATTAGGATGAAGGGGTGCATTCCTACCTAATTATGTCTACAAATAAGGAAGAGAAAGGCCCTTCCAAAGCATCATAAATTGTAAGATTAATTTCATATTCTCGTATTGTACTTTTTGGAGGTCACTACTCCAAGTGGTATAATATTTTATTGATTTTAACTTTTATTTCTAATAAATGTCCTAACAAAATCATTTCCAAGGCTTTAGTCATGTGAGTCAAACATCTCCTCCCACTAGTGGTTCATCCTAAATAGACTGGAATTATTCAAAGTAGATACATCCTTGACAATGTTATTGTAGTCTAGGAGGGTATGGAATGGGCACGGAAATCTAATCAACAATTGTTTTTCATAAAAAATAATTTTAAAAAATCTTACAATAGGATTGAATGGATTTTCATTGTTGTCATGCTTAGGGCTCTTGGCTTTGGTCCCACACCCATCCAACCAATTTAAATGCTCTTTAATGATGCCTCTACTTCTATAACCACTAGTGTTTAATTTGAACATTTTGGTATCTTATGTTTTATAAGGAAATATTTCCCTCTTGCACCTTCACTTTATGTGCTTGCTACTAAAGGGGCTGGTTATCTCCTTGCCAATTCCATTTTCTAGTGATGTGTCAATAGAATTTTCCTAGAATTGCTTCTTAGAAATTAGTTAATGAGTACTTTGTAGATGACCCTTAATGCTCATTTAAGATTAAGACACCATTTTCCAAGATCTTAGGTGTCCTAATACTCTCTGTGTGGCTTTAGGCTCTAGTATCCCATGTAATATATGCAATATTATCTAGGCAGTTGTTTTCCTAGCCACTAGCTTGGCTCCATACCTTCAAATGGAAATCCATTGATTATAAGCAAATTTTTAAATTTATAGGAATTCCTTTTACCTTCCAAGGTTACTAGTCAACTATCTAGTAATAAGTTATTGATATAATTGAAAAAATCTCACCTATTGGATTACCAAGACATTTTCATTGGTAGGTAAGTTCAAAATTTTCTCTAAGGTTCTTACCGAGACACATTTTTATGATTCCTCTTGCTAGGTTCCCTCCAAAGCATCATACCACAAGCTAGACAAGCTCCTACAAGATTTTATTTGGGACAATTTAGACCATAATAAAGGATTTCACCATGTAGCTTGGGATATTTTATACCTACCAAGAGATTCAAGTGGTCTAGGGCTTAGTTATGTCAATAGACAAGGTATTTCTCTTTGTGAGCTAAATAGATTGTCAAAGCATGTAATGACAATGAAGCTTTAAAACTCTATTGAGAAATTACATTGCCTTTGGTTTGCCATATCGATGTGTGACCTAGAATTGTTACATCCCCAAAATCTTGACTATGTTTTACTTTTACTATCATGTGATTAAGTGGATAACTAATCATAGATTAATGATTGACGTTAGGAAAATGTTAGGATAAATCATTTATTTTATGAATTATGATTAATGCTTATAATAAGAAATGAGATTATATGTTAATGAGATTATTTAAGCATGATGTATAATGATTTATTGATGATACATTGATCATGGTTTGTGTGACTGTGAGTGTAACCAGGAAAAGATTTCCACCTCCAAGAATGGAAGGAGAGTATCACCAGAGAGAAGGGGATAGATGTTTTGGAAAATTTAGGGTTAACATTTGAGTTCCAAGTTGTACATTATGTGAACCTTCGCGAGATGGGGTGTGTTTTAGTTAACGTCCCTTGTTTAGTTGATCTCAATTCGACTAATGTCGATTTGTCATTAAGGGTTTCTTGACATTATCTACATCGATTTGGTTGAAGGATGTTCAAGGAACAATATTAATGATTAGAATTTAATCATTGTCTTTTGTCAGAGATTCCTGATATTTATATATAATTATTTGTAAGTATAGACTTAATTTCTTTTTAACATCAACTTTTGATTGTGAAAGAGGAAGGAAGAAAGCCTCAACCCCATACTCACATTCTATCACATGATTAATGCTAGCACCATACTTGTGGTAATACTTTCATGGTTTTAAACTATCTTGATTTACCATTTGTATATTATTAAGTATATGGTGTATACGTACTAATTGTATGATATTGTTTTAGGCCTTATCATGATGATGAGATAAGCATCGGTGGTTAAATGCTTTTCTTTAAAAAGGATTGGGCACAACTCCACTCTCCACGAATTATGGAGAGAGTGGAGAAGTGCAGTGATGATGGAAGTGGGCATGCTAACTATATGCCCATGACTGAGCATGCAGCCCAGTCTGTTAAGAGATTCAAGGTGTTAGTTTGTAATTGATATCCCCATGAGGAGGGAAGGGAAGCATATGTTTTTGCATGATAAAATATAGTTAGTAAAAAAACACTTAGGAGAGCTCAAAAAGAAAAGGTGGCAGACCAAAGTGAACGAAACAAACTTCAAAACTGAATCGAAAGCCATATGCAAGAAGGAAGAACTCACACAGTATTTTATTGTTGGAGTCAGTGACTCTATGATATTAGGTATGATTGATTTGTTGACATGCAATCAACTATGTTTATCTTTAGATGGCATCTACATGTTTGATATATTTTGGCGCGTGCCCGTATATGGCCAACAACCATAGCAAACCATAAAACACTGCCATAGTTTTGAAGCCTATATTCTTAATCATGAGAATGTTTCTATGACCTATAATTCCAGGCCTGTGTATCGAGGTTGATACTGTAACAATGTTTCAATAATTGTTAGTTATCGAGCACAACTCCAAGACATGAGCCAATGGATTTGTTGTTACTCCTATGCCCCAAAAGGCACCTATTCAAGTATTGAGACCATGGGAGGTTGTTGTATATACTTCCTAAAATTTGATATTAGTAGAGAGCCAAGATATCTTGAGAACTGAACTACTATTAGCCTAAAACTATCTTGTATAGAATCACTATAATGATATTAATGATTATCATAGCAATATATATCATTGGGTTAATACCCATTAACTACTGTGTATTCATAATGTTTCGAACCATTATTTTCAATGGTGGTCGATTGTAATAGCAAGTAGTTGATAAAGAGAAGTGGAATATGATGGATTCTACTTGAAATTATTTCCTTATATGCCTTTTGGCTATGTAATAATTCATTAGAGCTATAAGTTTCTTTACTTTACATGAGAAAAATTGAAAGGATAATAATGTCTTTACTACAGTTGAGTGCATGTGGTGCCTTGAGCACAAGGGAAGTGAAAACTTGTATAACTTAAATTTATTGTTGAATAGCAAAGGAGTGAGCTCGATAGCTCAATAACAATTAGATCCTTTATGATTAACTTCTTTTCAATGATGTTATTAATTTCTTTTATTAAAGGGTTAGAAACCTTTAAGTCTCAAGTAGACTAAGAGTTTTACTATAATGGAAGATGGCATTCTTCCTATCTTGAGATAAATAAACAAGTATATGTGTTATTATTTATATTACAAGATTAGAGAAGATAAGTCTCTAAGTGTATCCCAATCACATTGAGTAAATGTAAAAAAATTTTACGTTATATTATCGATTTAACGAGAGATGTTTATAGTCGATAAGGATTAGATGAGAATCCTTGAATCAGGTAAAAAATCTTAACTGGTCTCATGAAGTTATAGACCAAAATTGGTCTTGATATTGAAAACCAATAACATACAAGCTTTGAAATAAGGAATAGAGTGACAGGGAGTCATAGATTCCATGTTGCAAGTGCAACAAGAACCTTTGAAATGTACTCCAAAAATCAGAGTCAGAAATCTAAGTCCGATGGACTAAATGAGAAGTTTAATTAAGTTTTCCCATGATCGGAATAGGTCAAACTATAATCACTAGTGTGTGAACAATCAGCTACGTTCATTGTGAAACATCTATTTATATTAAATGTTTGGCCAAAGTAATGCATCTGTCTCTACATGCATTAGTCAGTTCACTATGTTCCAGATGACATAACCATCTAGTAGTGTCATACATAGTTAGAGAGGATCTATAGTTTAATGACCATGATGAGTTATGTAGGACACAACACTAGAAACTCAGATGGAAAACCTATTGGTTCTTTATATCTATTCCCTTCATGAAGGGTAGGGCCACTTCTAGGAAGGAAGGTGTGCGGGGGACTGCCGATCTATGGTTAGAGGAAAAGCAATCAGGTGATGCTTTCCTTCCCAAATAGATGAAAAACCAAGACATATGAAGACATATATCAAAACTCCAGATGCAGTATATTCAATTTATATGACTTGACAGTCACATTTTATGTATATTTATCTTTATTTCCATGAGCAAAACATTGTGAATGTAAAGTGAAGGGTCTCACTAACATGCTATCTTTGAATATGTTATAAATTTTCAGTTTGAAAATAATAAGAAAAGATATGCTTTTTATGTAATGTTTATGCAAATGATTATTGTTTATTAAAACAAATGATTATAATGATCATGATTATTTACTTGATAGTAAATTGGGAATGTAAATCTAGGTAATATGAGATGTCATGTTACATATGGTATCATAGCTACCAGGTTCAATACATGGACCTATGAACTCACTACATGAAATCTTCCTTAGACATTAACAATTGCTAATGTTTGGATGTTCTTTTTCCAGAATGGTAAGAATAAGAGTGACCCCAAGGAAGAAGGTAATAGGAAATGGACATAACCTAAAGGCTATGAGGGAGTAAGCCTCAAGAATGAAAAGCCTAGGCCAAATTGGTTACCTGGAAGATGCATGGTTGACTGATACTGAAACCTTCTTTGATGCTATTAAATGTATCAAGCAGGAGAAGGAAGAGGACAAAGTAGTTAAGGTTTGTTGCAAGTATGTGTTAACATGCTTGTGTTGTCATTGGTGTCAACTATGTCTTTTGATATTGTTGATTGTTGCTTGATTGAGTTGTCATGTTAAGGTGATTTGAATGAATTGAAGAAGTGCTAATGATGCTAGCATATTGTTCATGTTGGTGAGTTTCCAAGTGCTTTTGAGAAAATTTGCTCTCTAAGTGGAAACAATGTGTTGCAGAGTATTTTGGCTTGTAGGATACTATCTGAGTTTTTGCTTCACATTTCTTTTGTGTTGAAGACTAGAGTGTGAGATTTGGATATGTTTTAGAGAAGTGTTTGAAGATGCTAAATCTAGAATTTGGTGGTCCAGATTGCTGTGCAGTAGAATTTATGTTCACTAGTTTGAAGACTGTATTTGATAGAGTTTCTGAATTGAGTAGAGGTGTCTGGGAGAAAGTATTTTTCTCTGCATTTATCCGCAGAGTGGTTTCAGGTGATACGGTTCTTGACATATGTTTATAAGGTCCTTAGCTATCTTCATTCCAAAGGATTTCTAATTTGGTGCTCTAGAAAACAAGTTATTGAGTAGCAGAAGTTATTGAGTAGCAAAACTTAGCACTATTGATTGTAAGCTATCTTCAAGTGAGATTTGTTGTCTTAAAGTGTAACTTGTTGTAGCTAGATTTGTTGGCTCCCAGGTGATTTTATGTTGTTTATGGATGTCTCCAGATCATTTTTAAGGCTTTCCTTGAACCACAAGCTATGATTGAGTTCTTGGAAGCGTGTACCTAAGTATTCTTGGTGTTTGCACAAGTTTGGCTGACTTGGGTGCTAACACTCTTTGCGATGTGTTTTGTGGCTTGTAGAAGCATGTTGAAGCGTGTGAAGATGTATTTGGGTCCGAGATAAGTTGTGAGGTGTTCTACCTTCATTCGTTTGTTCCGCAAGTTTGTTTAGGTCCAAACCTAATTTGAATTATGTATGTTTCCCGACCTTGAAGGTTGTTTCAAATATTGTAGAGTGAGTTGCCCACCTTGGTGTATGTTTCAAGGTTGATGATTAATATAAATAAGTGTAAAGAATTCATGTAAAGTGTGCGAGGATGCAAAGATGAGGATGTATGTGCTATGACGCTGTGAAAGGAGATATAATGTGCTTCAATGGAACTGAACTCAGGCATGTGGTAGATGCTATTATATCAGTTCATGGCACTAAGCCATCCTAGAAGTGAGCCCTATTGGCAATGAGCCCTATATGCAGTGAGCCTATTGCAGTGAGCATTTCTTTGGATAGTGAGTCCTTGGGTAGTGAGCCCTTCGGCAGTGAGCCTCTTTGTAATTCGGTATTGATACTACTATATATTGTGCGCTAATCCTCACTGTTCTTTTTCCATTTTAGGGCTTTCCATGTAAAACTCTGGTGTTCTCTTGTGCATGGTGTTGATGTGATTAAGTTTTTGTTATCTATTTTTCATGTTTAAATCATCATAACAAAATTAGGGTTTATGTGAATTGATGTGAATGTAATTATGTTTGTGAAGGCTTAAAGTTTTGATACAACTGATTCACCCCCCCTCTCAGTTGTCTTGTACATTCAACAAGGTTATTGTTCCTAACTCTAAAAATGAATTAGTTAAACCCTCTGCACCTAAGGAATTACCATTTAGAAGTGGTCCTAATGCTCCTATTATCACTCGGTGGGTCATGGATGAGTACATGCAAGTACATCCACCTCCCAAGTTTGATTTGGTAAACCTTAAGGATGAGGATGAATTTGGGAAGATCACCCTTTCTGAAAGTGACTTGTAGTTGCAAGATGTAAAAAATTGTAATAAATGATGGATATTATGTGATCCATGGATACTATATAATACAATTTTGAAATTTTGGCAAATCTTTCCTTTCTTGTTTAAGATTGCATAAATGAGAATGGATTTATGTTACAAATGGCTTCAATAGTATGAAAAATTAATTGAATGCTTAACCTGCAAACTTCAAGAGAAGTAGATTACAACATGGTTTGGACAGGAACTAGCCCTAGGGGTAGCCAAGAGGAAGGGAAACCTTCTGGCCACTCTGATTCAAAACTTGACCAGATACTTTCTATGCTCCAAGAAACAAGGGCAAGAATTGGAAATTTAGAGCAAGAGGTCAGGGGTCAGAATGGACCCAGGAAGGAATCCTTCCACGAGGGTGAAGACCAAGAACATCATGAAAACACCACCCAGAGTGGGCAGGAGAGAATAACTCAGAAATGTGACAAGATGAGGATAAAAGGAGTCACTTGGCCCTAGAGTTATCCATAGATATGAAAAAGGTTACACCTCCCAAATTTGATGGCATTGTGAGTGGAGATGCCGCAGAGGCATGGTTTACAAAAATGGAGAAATACTTTGAAATAAGAAACTATTCTAAAATAACCAAAGCAGTATGGGGAACATACCAATTGGCAGGTGAAGCATCCACCTGGTGGATGAACAAGAAGATGGAGCTAAGACTGAGCTCCTTGAGTCTAATCTAAGAAAGTTTTGTGAAACTTTCCAGGAAAAGATGGTTGCCACAACTATATTTCAATCAGAAACTTATAGATTTTCAAAACCTGAGACAAGGTGACTCATCTGTGAATGATTACTAGGATAAATTCACTCGTATCCTTAAATATATTCCCCAATATCAACAAGATGAGAGATTTCACATCTAAAAGTTCATCATGGGCTTGAATTCCCAAATTAGAGGTGAAGTAGATGTGCATGGTCCCACTAGAATGGACCAAGTTTATGAGAAAGCTATTAAACAAGAGCAAAAATTGAAATCCTGTTGATATGTGCTGGACAACTAAGAGGGGGGGTGAATCAGTTGTCACAAAACTTAAACACTTTCTGCAATTTAAACATTCATCACTTATCCACTATTATTATGATTTAACAATCAGTGCATGAAATCAGAAACTTAACCATAGATACAACATCAAACACAAGAGACACTAGATTTACATGGAAAAGGCCAAGGTGGGTAAAAACAATGAAGAGGATTAACTCTCAATATATATTGCAATCTTGAAATAATGATGTTCAAGCTTGGTCACTCCATGGGCCTAAACATGCTGGCTTACTGCCATGAAGAACAACTAGGTCTAGCAGGCTCACTACCTCAACCTGAAACCTAGCAAGATTACAATAAGGGTTGTTAAACCTTGAGGGCTGTTAAACCCTATTCACTGCCATGATCAACACCTTTCTCAATTTGTGACTCAAGTATAATAATTTCTCTACTCTACCTTTCCTCTGCTCTACTCTTCCTCTGCTCTTCTCTTCCTCGTCTTTCCTCTGCCCCTTCTCTACTCTGCCTCTTGGACCTTTCTTGATATATTATCATTTTTGCTCAAGGACACCTTTTCCATGACTCAACTACAAGTATTTATACACTACATCAACCTTGGAATGATCATCAAGGTTGGCATTATTGGTGTTTATTTCTGAATCGGCAGTGGGTTTGCCAATTCCAATGCACAGGCAGATTCGGCCAACAGATACGGGAGGTTGCGTGACTTGCCTCCCCTTCACTTTTGGTTCTGCCATACCAAGGGGGGTATCCCTTTTAACTAAAGATGTAACACTTTGACTCACCCAATGACATAAAGACTTAGCTTTATAATGACATGCATAATACTCTCATGTGTGGACCAAGATTTGTGTGACAAATCACAAGGTTGGCAATGTTCTTGGACATATGTGTTTGGTTATGGATGAGAGTATGCAGGGGGTTCCTAATCCTACTCCTACAACTAACAGATTGAAATTATGGAATGGTTGGTTTGATGGTTTGGATGCAAGATAGGGGTTTTGGATCATAACTACTACACAAGAAGCATACTAGTGCCTATCTCAGGGCAATGAGTCAACTAGACGTATACATGAGAATGGCTTGCAACTATCATTCGAGTTTCAAGGTGTTAGATTGATGCTTTCCTTACAAACATCACCCAAGGATGGGTATTTATCTGCCTCTACTTATGAATATCCCAGATGACATACAATCTTCTCCATACCTTAACCTAATACAATTTAATCCACTCCTTGAATGGAAGTTAGAGATCAAGTATGTGATACAACAAAACTATACCCTAGAATCTGAGAAACCCTTAGCAGCTAGATTCAAAACAAGAAAATGCATGCAACAAGTGGAGACAGACAGATAAATACATGCAACAATGCATTTCTCATATACAATGACAAGAAATTGAACATACGTGCAAGATACAACTCAGATGCAACACATAAACTCCACAGAGATAAAACAAATAGGAAAAATGCTCTATTTTTGTTATTTTTCCCCCAAAATTGCCCAAGTCTTCAGCCACCACAATGAGTAAAACCATTTGGCTTTTATACCAGGACTATGTACTTAGCAAAATTTACAAGGCAAGTCAAAATTTCACCAGATTCAATGCATTTTCGAATTGCGGCTCAGAAATAGTAAATGCAGTGGAGAGACAAAGAGGAATGAGCAGGTGAACTCAGGATTTGCACCGCCACCTAGGGATTTTCTTCATCAATCAGGTGGTTGACCTATCAACTCCATCGATCATCCTCTGCAAGTCTGCCATTATTGCCTCACCTACCAATAGGCCCCTTTGAAATGTAGCAGCGGATGCATCTGCTGTTTTCCCTTTCAAAAATGATTGCAAATACACAGGGAAAAAACCTTCGTTGTGGGTTCAAAACATGGCTGTCGATCTACCCCCATCACCAGGATCCATGGCTCAAAATCCTGCAAAAAATTTAGTAGCCAATGATAACGTGCCACATAGGCACTCCACACTTCTATCGCTAACTTTCCCCCCCTATATTTTGCCTTTTCACCCTTGTATATACAAAAACATATGCATATACAATCGCTCTTTAAATCTTTGTATATGCAGGATGCATATACATGCAACTGTTCAGCATACAAGGTGGATCCCAAGCTGTTATAGAGCAAATTGGAATTTTCAATCGGGTCCACCTTGCATCTTCTTTCTTGCATCTTTCCTTGTATATGTGCATATACATTCAACTTATATATACAAGGCACGGATTTCAAATTTTCATGAAGCATGCTGAAGTCGCTTTGAAATCTGGCTTGTACCTAACCTTTGTATATCGGCACACATACAAGCATCCAATATACATGCCATGGACGCCAGTGCTTTATCTGCCAACTTTGATTTTTCTTTCAGGTCCGGAATGTATGCCTTTTCTTTGTATATTTCCCTACATATTGCATCATACAAATGTGATATACATACAATGGACCCCTGCCATTTATCCATCAGATTTGAAAAACTTTCAAATCCAGGCTTTGTATATCTACGGGCCGCACCCCTTTGTATATCAGCCCCTTCATATGCATACAATTGCTTTTTTTTAAACAAGGCAGACCCCACCAATTATATATTCTGCTGCCTTGTATATTGTTGAATGTACAAGACCCCTTGCATTTTTTCATTGTATGTGCTAGCGATGAACCCTTGCATTGTTCACTTTGCATGTCATGGGCCCCACCAAATGTACATCGGCCCTTGTATCCTTTGCTTGCATGTGACCATTGTATATCCGAACATACATTCACCCCTGCATACAAATAGCGAATCTTTCCTGGAATATGCTTGCAATGTATCTTTTCTCTTGTACATAGCTGTTGTATGTCTAAACATACAAACCAAACATACATTCAACCCGATATACAAACAGAGAATATTCTCGAGAATCTGCGAAATATTCCCCCTTTGTATATGCACTATCCTAAGCCTGATATGCATCTAAAAATGCATATAACTTACTTTTTCAAAGGCCGATTTGGATTTTGCAAGCCCGCCAATGCATATTTGACTTGCATGTATATACAAACACCCTTGTATATACAAAGTGACTCACACCTTAACTAATTTTTGCAATTTTTACAACTGCAGAGGCCGAAAGTGTTAGAACTTTTTTGAATTTTTTGGAAAGGTGCCTGCATATTTAAATGCCTGAAACCTGAATGCTTATGCAGGTACCACCAGTGGCTCTGTCTAGGGACACATGCCTCTTGCAAGCATGGCGAGAACCCTAGAATCTCTTGTTTCACAGATTGGGCCACATCCATTGGGCAACAGAGTCAAACATTGCACCAACCTGCACACAAATTATATTTTCAATCATTAATTTTGGCAGCCCTGGGCAGCCAAAAATGAAGAACCACAACCTTTTTCTGTCAAATGCCTGGTTCCACCCTGAATAATCCCAACCACAGCTGAAAACATTAAAATACTCCGCCCATATGCTGATCTTGTCAATTACATGCTTCACCATTTTTGAAAGCTTGCCACTGTCAGCACTGCCTCTATCACTCTGCACCTTACAACCAGATATATAACCATACACATTATAATATTCTTCAGCATTAGGTAACATATGTATGTTATGATCCTCAAGCAGTATATCCTCATATTGCATTTGGCAATATTCATTATCTACCTGGCTATTGCATATAACCAAACACATATCCAGCTGATCCAAAAACTGAAAACACTAAGAAAATATGAGACCCTCAATATCATTTATATCACCTATTAACATTGAAAACCAAACCTGATCCATACAGCCATCATTGCACATGTTTGAACCAACTAATGCTGAGCATTCATTATCCACAGTTTGCAAATCAGTATCATCATTTTCAAACAAAGGGTTAATCCTGCACCACTGAAAGTCATAACTCACAATATCAAATGCATCTGCAGGCTCATCATAAAGGGGATTCATACTCATTGCAAAGGTTTCTATTTCTTCTTCATGACAATCCACTTCTTTTTCATTATCAAATCTAATGTCATAAGAAGAAGAAACTTGATCCATGAATTGATCATGGATATCATCTTTATCATCTTCAACATCTGATTGCCCCACATACAAAACTTCTGCTACTTCAATGCATTCTAAAGTTGAACTATCTACATCATTTTCCAACCCTGTAATGCTTCCTGATGAAACTGATATTGATTCTTGATCCATATGATCACAACTTTGCACAAATGAATCATTTAAACTTGAATGCTCTTTGTTCAGGACTAGCATGCAAATATTACTTGAAAAATTATTATTGTCAACTTCATTTGCTGGGCAAATCAAGACATCCTCCTTTATAACAGAAACATCATCAACTTGGAATGATGCAAAAACTGAGATAGCAGGGGTGTGAGTATTTTGACATTCATCTTCAACATTCAAACTATATCCCTCATCAACATTGGTGGCCCTAGGACAACAAATTTTTTTAGAGAAATAACCCTTTTGAATCCCATACCTCCAATTGTTTTCAATATCAATTGCAAACTGATGTGCCTGATGCAATGTGGTGGGCTCTTTATCTCTCAATCTATAGCTCATTTTCCTATCAAATGCTCCCAAATAGACAACTAGGCACAATGCATCATTAGGTCTCATGCATTCTGGAATTCTATTCAATGCCCTCATAAACCTGAGGTTAAAAGCTAGAATCAACTCACTCTCTTCAATATAGATATACATAAAATTACTAATAACTGCATATTCAGATATTCTTTCACCAAATTGTTCAAGAAATGCAGATTTAAATTCTTGCCAAGAGCTGACAGAGTATGCTGGAAGATAGGAGAACCAGTCCCTTGCATTTTCATCTAGAGATTGAATAAATAATCTCATAACTACATCTTCATGGTCAATCTCAAAATAATCTATAACATTTATAAACTACTGCAAGTGTCTCTCAGTTGATTCATCCTTTACACCATTGAATTTGGGCAAATATTTTCTGATTTTAGATGGAAAAGCAATTGGATATCCACAAATGCCATTGAAATTGATGGGCTTATATCTGTCAGTGCTGAAACTTATTCTATTGCATGGTTGGGACTAATTATTATGCACCATTACATTTGACACCTTATAAGGGTGCATGGGTTGATAATACATCTTTATATGTTTTTGCAACCCTCTTTTCAACTCAGATTTTCAAATACAACAATGACCTTAGGCCTTTAAAAATTTAGACTGCTATTTTAGCTTTCCTAAAGTCCTCTATATGAGTCTTTTCAACAATGTTGCATACTTCTTTTTTGAAATACAAATTAGGTTCCTACAATAGCATGCAATCTTTCACTATGATCTCCCTTTTAACCAGTGCTATTTCACCAAATAGGGAGTCTTTTAAAATTTATGAAAATACCTGGATATGCAGCAACTGCAAATTTAACACCTCTGGTGTCCTCTTATCAGGTTCTTTATATGTAGAGTCACCACCTCCTTGTAGAGGAATGAGCTTCAAACAAGCTGAAGCTGAAAATTGATTTCTTTCTAGGTTCTCCCACAACAGAGCCACACATATAAATCTTTAGATTTTGCTGTAACAAACACCTCCAGGTCTGCTTTTTCAATCTTTTAGACTCAAACTTTCATGGATATGACACTCTTTACCTAGTAGAGTCACTAATTCTGTTGATGTTTATTTCTGAATTGGTAGTGGGTTTGCCAATTCCAATGCACAGGTAGATTAGGCCAACAGATACGGGAGGTTGTGTGAGCTACCTCCCCTTCACTTCTGGTTTTGCCACACCAAGGGGGGTATCCCTTTTAACTAAAGATGTAACACTTTGACTCACCCAATGACATAAAGATTTAGCTTTATAATGATAGGCAGAATACTCTCATGTGTGGACCAAGATTTGTGTGACAAATCACAAGGTTGGCAATGTTCTTGGACATATGTGTCTAGTTATGGATGAGAGTATGCAGGGGTTCCTAATCCTACTCCTACAACTAATAGATTGAAATTATGGAATGGTTGGTTTGATGGTTTGGATGCAAGACAGGGATTTTGGATCATAACTACTACTCAAGAAGCATACTAGTGCCTATCTCAGGGCAAGGAGTCAACTAGACGTATACATGAGAATGGCTTGCAACTGTCATTCGAGTTTCAAGGGGTTAGATTGATGCTTGCCTTACAAACATCACCCAAGGATGGGTATTTACCTGCCTCTACTTATGAATATACCAGATGACATACAATCTTCTCCATACCTTAACCTAAAACAATTTAATCCACTTCTTGAATGGAAGTTAAAGATCAAGTATGTGATACAACAAAACTATGCCCTAGAATCTGAGAAACTCTTAGTAGCCAAATTCAAAAGAAGAAAATGCATGTAACAAGTGGAGACAGATAGATAAATACATGCAAGAATACATTTCTCATATACAATGACAAGAAACTAAACATACGTGCAAGACACAACTCATATGCAACACATAAACTCCACAAAGATAAAACAAATAGGAAAAATACTCTGTTTTTGTTATTTTTCCCCCAAAATTGCCCAAGTCTTCAACCACCACAATGAGTAACACCGTTTGGATTTTATACCAGGACTATGTACTCAGCAAAATTTACAAGGCAAGTCAAAATTTCACCAGATTCAATGCATTTTCGAATTGGCACTCAGAAACAGTAAATGCAGTGGAGAGACAAAGAGGAATGAGCAGGTGAACTCAGGATTTGCACTGCCGCCTAGGGATTTTCTTCATCAATCGGGTGGTTGACTTGTCAACTCCATCGATCATCCTCTGCAAGTCCACCATTATTGCCTCACCTACCCACAGGCCCCTTTGAAATGTAGCAGCGGATGCATCTGCTATTTTCCTGCTCAAAAAAGATTGCAAATACTTAGGGAAAAAACCTTCGCTATGGGTTCAGAACATGGCCGTCGATCTACCCCCATCACTAGGATCCACGGCTCAAAATCCTGCAAAAAAGTCAATAGCCAATGATAACGTGCCACGTAGGCACTCCACACTTCTATCGTTGACTTTTCCCCCCCTGTATTTTGCCTTTTCGCCCTTGCATATGCAAAAACATATGCATATACAATCGCTCTTTAAATCTTTCTATATGCAGGATGCATATACACGCAACTGTTCAACATACAAGGTGGACCCCAAGCTGTTATAGAGCAAATTGGAATTTTCAATCGGGTCCACCTTGCATCTTCTTTCTTGCATCTTTCCTTGTATATGTGCATATACATTCAACTTATATATACAAGGCGCGGATTTCAAATTTTCATGAAGCATGCTAAAGTTGCTTTGAAATTCGGCTTGTACCTAACCTTTGTATATCGGCACACATACAAGCATCCAATATACATGCCGCAGACGCCAGTGCTTTATCTGCCAACTTTGACTTTTCTTTCGGGTCCGAAATGTATGCCTTTTCTTTGTATATTTCCCTGCATATCGCATCATACAAATGTGATATACATACAACAGACCCCTGCCATTTATCCATCGGATTTGAAAAACTTTCAAATCTGGGCTTTGTATATCCGCGGGCCCCACCCCTTTGTATATCAGCCCCTTCAAATGCATACAATTACTTTTTTTTAAAACAAGGCGAACCCCACCAATTGTATATTCTGCTGCCTTGTATATTGTTGAATGTACAAGACCCCTTGTATTTTTTCATTGTATGTACTGGCGAAGAACCCTTGCACTATTCACTTTGCATGTTGTGGGCCCCACCAAATGTACATCGGCCCTTGTATCCTTTGCTTGCATGTGACCATTGTATATCCAAACATACATTCACCCCTGCATACAAACAGTGAATCTTTCCTCGAATATGCCTGCAATGTATCTTTTCTCTTGTACATAACCGTTGTATGTCTGAACATACAAACCAAATATACATGCAACCCGATATACAAATAGGGAATATTCCTGAGAATCTATGAAAGATTCCCCCTTTGTATATGCACTATCCTAAGCCTGATATGCATCTAAAAATGCATATAACTTACTTTTTCAAAGGCCGATTTGGATTTTGCAAGCCCGCCAATGCATATTCGACCTGCATGTATATACAAACACCCTTGTATATACAAAGTGACTCGCACCTTAACTGATTTTTGCAATTTTTACAACTGCAGAGGCCAAAAGTGTCAAAACTTTTTTGAATTTTTTGGAAAGGTGCCTGTATGTTTAAATGCCTGAAACCTGAATGCTTATGCAGGTACCACCTGGCATCTAAATCATCAACCATTGGAACAACCTCCAAGGTCAGTATTACAAACATTTACAAAATAGGTTTTGACCTATTGCAACATTATGCAAAGAGAATGAAATGCAAATCATGCCATGCCTTAGCTAGGACTCAAACATGATCTTCGACGCCACAACACTCTTCCTCAATCTTCCATAGATCTCCGTAATCACTGGGATTAACCAGGTCAACTAAGACTAGTTACACTCTATGTTATTTGGGAACAATCTTTACACACTATCTTATTTTCTTAATGCAGACCAAAGTCCAGATAGGAACATGATTAGGAGACATCCACAAGCATGCTATAATCATCAGGAGCAACCGCATGAACCACAACCACTTTATCCATAGGAATCTTCTCACCAGAACACATGAACCTCACTGTCTTCAATTGTCATAAAAGAAAGATAGCTTGCGAACCACCAAACCACGAACCATTGCAACTGTAGGTACTTGTCATCATCCCAAACTTCTCTCTAGAACCGCAGAACCAAATAGTTTATTGCAGAGGAATGTGAAGCAGAATACTTTCTTCCTATCCCAACTAAACTTACAGAAAAGGCAAGTTTCACTCTGGTAAACATAACTCACTCAGACCTTCATGCAAATGGCTCAAACCTGGAATGTAGCTATTTAGTGTGAAATTTTATACCTTGTTTACTCTAGGTTAGATACCACAATCTCACATTTAAACATTGGGGATGACAAAGATTAGGTTTGAAACAAGTTTCTAATCACTTTGCCTCCCCTTTTATGCTCGCGTGGTTATGAAACCTAAGGCCCTAATCAAGATTTCACCAAGTGTCTTCCTTCTAACCAAGTTAAACCCTAATTATGCCTCATATCAAGAATAGACAAAAACTGATCAAACAACTGGCAAAACTAATTACAGAGGTACAAAGGAGGGGTTTTAGAGATAGTGTACCCAAATTTTGAGGGCCACCTGGACTAGGGTGCCCGCTGCAATGTCTGCAAATTTCTAAAAATGAAAATCTTCTTAACAGGGTGTTAGGGACTGTAAAATGGCTCCCAGATCTCAGAGGAAACACTTGGTTGGACTAGGATGTCCATTCCAATGTCTCGCAAGTCTTGAAATTTGAAAATCTGAAAGTCTGTTGTGACTATACCTACAATATCTTTCTTCATATAGCTTCTTTTTGCCAGAACCTATGAAACACGATCTGCACATACAAAAGAAGAAAATTGTTGTGGCTATATAGGAGCTTGCTTCAGTCAAGCCCTGTCTTCGATATCTCTACCTTAACAATAGCCAAAGGAAAAGATTTGCAGAAGTGTGTGCAAACCTAACAAATGTGTTATGCATAAAATCAAACCCTAGATGTCTCAATCAAGGGAAGATCAACAACCTACTTTGCATCAATAAACACATACAACTTCACCTCAAGGAGATGAAACAAATGAAGACTTGCATGAATAAGAAGGCAAATCAGCAATGTCCATGGAGGATCTCCAAGCTTGCTGTTGGAGGCTTCGACCCTTCTCCCAATCATGCAAAAGGTGTACAAACCCTAGGAAGAGCAAGATAGACTCAAGATCTTGATTCCTAACCTTCATCCATTGTCTCCAAGATAGCAAATAAAGAATATTTCGAATAGCTTCAACAAGTCATTGATCTTCAATGGCAATTGCAGTAGAGTTTCAGTATCAAGCTTGCATAAGAATTGTGTGTGATAAAATGATTTACAAATATCTTTTTATATCAAGCTTTAGGGAATTCAAATTTCAAAGTAACATCTTGATATCGCATGAAAACCAAGAATTTGAAAATGAAATCCCGAGGCACTCGGTGGGAACCGACACCCCACCAAAATTCAAAATCCCATGAAACCAGGGAGGACTAGGGTGCAGGCGCCAAAGTCCAAGCCCCTAATTTCAGCTTAGATCTGCATTTTTGGGGGTCCTAGGGACCCTATTCTCAAATCTCTTTCTGAGTTTTATCAATCAGTTACCTCAAAAAGTGAATAGATTGCTCCTAGACTAAGTCAATCAGGGTTTCAGGAAGGCCAAAAAAGAAAAGGTTGAGAGACCACCAAGGGTGAGGAGCTAAACCAAGGGAAATTGTACCATTCCATACAAGAGGATAATTTTCGATGTTACATTTACCCCCCACTTTAGTGGCCATATGACACTATGTGCATATGCAACTACAGGAAAGTAAATACATCAATCATGAAAAGGATACCCAAAATAGAGGAAGTCAAAGTGTTGTCAATGAATAGGAAGAAGCCCCTAGTTCTGCAATCCCGCAAGACCACAAAGTTAGGAACTACATCCTGCAAAGGAACACTTGTTAGCAAAATCAAAATTAAATCAACCTACAACCACCACCAATGAGTCAGTATCAAAATGCTAAGGGGGTTGAATGGTGAAACATGGTGAAGGAGGAAATTGAGGGAGATATATGCCTCCCTTGTTTTCGCTTGCTTAGTCTAAGGGTAGAAACAAGGAGATATCCACGCGTCGATTTCAAGGGAAATGTCTTGTGAGGGTTAATTGAAGGAACAACGCTCAACGCAACACATTGGGTAAGAAAGAAAGCGGAACCAAGATTCCAATGCAAAAAACAACATAGAGATCAGAGTTTGATAGCTCAAGAAAAGGGCTCCAGAGTGAAAGAGCACACTTTTGCACCTAGTTAGGGGTAGGATTTCTCACTCATTTACTTTATGTAATAGAAGCTCTCACTTATCACTTAACTCATTCTTTTTTTTGTTATTACAGAGAGAGAAGGAGAATAGGAGAGCAACCATGTCAAGTCGACGTCCATACCATCCACCACGACTGGAGATGCTCCGAGCTCGAGTGGCGGAGAGATGGTTCGAGGCCGAGGTAGGGTCCTGATTCCATCCTTCTGTCATCTTTCGTCATATTTTTCTTTCATGCTTATCGATGTATTTGCCAAGAGGGGAAGGTGGATAGGGTTCCCAAACAGGGGCGCCCAAGTCCACCTAGGATGCTAGAGTCTCTCTAGGGTGCCCTAGTCCCACAGGAGCGCCAGTGTCCCTCTAGGTCGCCCTAGTCTTCCTGGGGTGCCATGGTCCTCAGAGGACACAGGCCCTAGGCTCAGGCACTCTATTCAATTTTTGATAGCTTATTTTGGTTTCTAGAGGGGATTCTGATACTCTTGCCTTTTTTTTGATCTGCAAGTTGTCCCTAAGATGCGGGAGCACACAAGTGGTCGTCTGATGGCACTTCTACAAGAGTGTGCTAGTGCTTTGACAGCCACAGAGAGAGAGAGCACTTATAGATGTTGGGCATATGGTGGGTGTTTGAGATTCCCACAATTAGATTCCATTGTGTGATGCTTATGGCATTGATGGAGAGATGGGATACAGATACGTCCACATTCCATTTATCGACTGGTGAGATTAGCATCACACTAGAGGATGTATTCAGGATCCTTCGATTGCTAATCTAAGGAGAGATAATGAGGGTTATTGGACATCGCTAAGAGGAGTATACTCAGGAGAGTTAGTTATACTGCTTGGGTCACACTATGTCACAGGCAAAGTGAGGACACATTCAGCTTCGTTTGCTAGAGCAAGGATGCAGAGACATTCCCTTACTATGGAGGATCATGATTGTCACAATCGCATTAGCCATCGCACCAGATGGATGAGACACTTACCTTCATGGGGGTCTCATTCATACTATTAGAGCGATGGAGACACATCAGGCTGTCTATGCATGGGGGTGCAGTATGCTTGCACACTTATATCGTGACTTAGGGTGATATGTCCACTACAAGATGCATAGTCTGATGGTTTGCACATTATTACAGATTTGGGCCTTTGAGCACATCAAGTGCACACAACTGATGGGTTTTCCTATAGAGGCAACATTCACCCATCCGTGAGTCTATGCCTACCCACTAGTTAGGTGCTAGAGGCACAACAATCTGTTATACTGGAGAGTGGTATTTGATAGATTGCAGCTTGGTGACATCATCTGGAGACTATATCGTGGCTTCATTAGATGGCCTAGCGAGTAGAGGTAGTTAGCTCAGATGCAGAGGGACCGACTGATGGCTGATGGTTGGTTGCCTTGATCATGTTGTATCCTGGTTTTACTATGATAGGGTGGTACGATAGTTTAGATAGGTACAGGATGTTCCTGTAGTTCATCCAAGCTACGCACATGCAGCTCGGAGTGCAGTAAAAGCCAATACTGTCCAACGGCTGACTATAACAGATGTACCACTTAGCAACAATGAGGGTCCTGAGGATGCAGAGCTAGTATCGGGCACAGATGATGTTGGGTGTACCTAAGCATATCAAACCTAGTGGCACACAGCACGACTTGCACCTATCTTTCCACTCGGGCACCCTATAGGAGATGCCCGACCTTGGGCCGGTCATGCTAGTGACATAGGGGTGGAGGACGATGTCAGTGACTTTGCAGGATACTACGATCTCGAGGAGGGTATGGAGGAGGACGAGGATGAGTCTGAGGAGGTCCCATCACAATATGTCTTAAGAGTGAAATCGTGACAGAGCTAGCAAGAGGCAGACACTAACAAGGAGACAGAATCAAGGCCGTAGTCTAAGGCTCGTGGTCCTACTCCCGCAGATGATGTGAGGCCTAGTCAGACAGAGTGAGGAGAGAGTAGTAGGCCTATGCCCCTAGCCATAGATCAGGCAGCACAGCTCATCACACCATCAGTGATCCATGATCCATCTTGGTGAGATGAAGATCCAGGTAAGGTTTAATTTACTAGTTTTGTGTTTTTGGTATAGTTGTACTATTTATGATTTTTAAATGAGAGTCTAACATCTATCTCACTCTCTGTCTTGCAGTTGGGATAGACACATGGAGGGACTTTGTGAGTTGCATCATAGGAGACATATTACTGACAGATGTCTCAGAGTAGTGGGTGCAGGCAGATCATCCGTTGGGTGGCATGCTGAGTTATTTATGCCTGTCATCAGATACAAGACTGCTATAGAGGCCATGCTAGAGCAGTCCACATGAGAGAGAGAGGAGTTTTGATAGAGAGTTGAGCATGCCGAGGCTGAGCTCTGGGCACAACGAGAGAAGATGGTAGTGGTTCCTACACCGAGGGGGAGCCAATTGTCAGTGAGTTCTTTCTACGGGAGGTCTAGCAGGCAAGAGCTGACAGAGATAGTGCTCAGGTTGAGAGAGACAGGTACCAGAGGATGTACCAGGAGGCACATGAGCAGATGATAGAGATGAGAGGCGAGATTAGGGGGTTATGATCATGAAGCATCTCTAGGAGTCATTCACGATCAGTAGCCACACATGGTCAGGCTTCTATCACTTGCACACAACGAGGGCCTAAGGGTACTGGCAATCGAGGTTCTGCTGTGTGATTCCTAGACATTAAGCACTACGACATCCTATTTTGTTTTGAGGGATAGTCGACTTGGATGTATACATGGAACTAAGATATATATATGATTATATATGATTATTTCTTTTTATCTATGTGCAATGGCTTTTGATCTATCACATGTGATTCTTGTAAAATGCAACTAGTGATGATGTCTAAATGCTATAACTAATGCTATTGTGATATACTAACAATTCTAAAAAGAACATGTACTACAAACACAATGATTAATTATTTTACACATAACTTTTAACTTTCATGCTATATTCAGTTAATGCAAATGTGATCTAAGCAATGACTACTTGAACACGATGCAACAATGACTAACTGAACAAAAATATAATGCAAAATGAATTAAGACAAAATAGTAATAGCTTGTCAAAATTGAAGCTAATCTATGTACTAAATTAGCTTATAAACATTTAACATTAAATCTTTAAGCATAAAATCTTTTGAGGTGTGCTACATTAATAGGTTCCTTGAGTGGCGTACCTTGTTCATCAGCTAATTTATATGCTTTAGATCCAAAGGTTTCAGTGATTATATATGGTCCAAGCCAATTAGGGCTGAACTTACCTTTTTCACTAGGCGGTGCATTTACATTGTGTTCATTTTCATAAAGAACCAAGTCCCCAACATTAAATGAATGTTGTATGACTTGCGCATTATAGGCTCGTTGTATTCCTTTTTGATAAGCCTTGAGTTGTTCAATAGCGTTAACACGTCTTTCATCAGGCATCTAAGTTCTTGTACCCTTTTCTCTCATTCTATGTCATCATCCATAATGTCTCTTAGGGAAATTCACAAGTAAGGAATTTCTAACTCCAAGGGCATTATCGTGTCTATGCCATAGACAAGATTATACGGTGTGTTACTTGTAGCTCTTTGAATACTTGTTCTGTAAGCCCATAGTGCACAGGATAATTGCATATGCCAATCTTTTTGATGTTTATTAATAGTTTTCCTTAGAATCTATCTAATAACTTTGTTTGAAGCTTCTGCTTGGCCATTTGATTGAGGATAATAAGGCGTAGAGAAACGATGTTGTATATGATATTTTTCAAGGAACTTTTTCACATCCTTGTTCTTGAATGGCATACCATTGTCTGATACTAAGGCAAAAGGTATTCCAAATTGATAAATTATGTTATCCTGTATGAACCGACAGATTACATCGGCGGTCGTGGATCGCAAAGGGACCGCTTCGACCCATTTTGTAAAATAATTAGTGGCAGTAATGATAAACGTATATCCTTGAGAGGAGGGCAGGGAAATCTTACCAACAAGATCCAAGCCCCAAATAGAAAATGGCCAAGGTGACACCTGGGCACAAAGCTCTTAAGCAGGAGCATGGATTAGGTGTTTATGTTGTTGACATTACAGGCATCTCTTGATGTAAGCGAAGGAATCTTGTTCCATATGCTGCCAATAATACCCCATACGTAACAATTTTTGTACCAACAATTTTCCATCGGAATGCCCCCCACAGGCACTAGAGTGAGCTTCTTCTAAAGCTATCGAAATCTCTGCATTACTTAAACATCAGAGTAAAACACCATTATAACTTCATCAATACAAGACGTTTGATAATATGATGTATGGCGTTGCTAGTTTACGTAAATGGAGTTGGGCATTCTTAGATGTCAAGTCTGGAATGGTTCCATTGCATAAATAGTTGAATATATAGGAGAACCATTCATCAGTGTATGTATTACCACAGAGTTCTAAATTCACCACTATCTAGGACTTTCAATTATCGGAGTCTTAAGACTATGAACAACGAAGGTAAATTCCTTAGGAGAACCATCAAGAGATATAAGGGAAGCTACGCTCGCCATTGCATCTGCATGCCGGTTATCTTTCCTAGGAATGGTATCAATCGTATATGATTTAAATTCTCTTAAGAGAGATAGTGCAAACTCACGATATTGAGATAGCTTATCATGCTTAGTTTGATACGATCCTATTATCTACTTAACAATTAACTGAGAATCTCTATATATTGTAATATTCTTGATACTAAGAGCCAAAGCTACACGAAGTCCAGCTATAAGAGCTTCGTATTCGGCTATGTTGTTTGTGCATAAGAAATCTAAAAGGTAAGATAAGGGAATCAGTTTTCCCACGGGAGGTATTAATATAACACCAACTTCGGAGCCAATTCGACATTTTTATCCATCAAAGTATAACTCCCATTTCTCTTCTGTAGAGATTGTTAGAATCTATTCATCAGGAAAAGCATCGATGTTTTGTATAGAAAAGGGTGAGGGAGCTTCAGCTAACTGGTCAGCTATTACTTTCCCTTTAATTACTTTTTGTGAAATAAATTTAAGATCAAATTTTGTTAATAGCATAACCCATTCAGCAAGATGACCTGATAAATCTGTTCTTGCGAAGAGATGTTTCAAGGGGTCAAATTTTACCATAACATGCACTTCAGCATTTAAGAGGTAATGTCTAAGCTTTTGAGTGGAAAACACTAAAGCTAGGCAATGTTTCTTTGTGACTGTGTATCGCACCTCATAATCAAGCAAAGTACAACTGATGTAGTAGACAACACATTCTTTGCCTTTATCATTATGTTGTGCTAACAAAGCCGCTAGGGCATTGTTAGATGCTCAAATGTATAACAGAAATGGTTTATCAGAAATAGCGGGTTGCAAAATAGGTGGATTAGCTAGGTAATCCTTGATCATCGAAAGCTTTTTGATAGTCAGAATTCCATTGAAAGTTAGAATCTTTCTTTAGTAGTTGTGTAAAGGGGCGAGTCCTATCCATGAGTTGTGAAACAAATTGGCGAATAGCCTATATCTTTCCCTGCAAACTACAAAGTTGAGATATGTTCTTAGGTATTGGCATGTTAACAATTTCATCTATCTTTTTCATGTCAACTTCTATTCCTCGATTTGAAACAATAAATCCAAGTAACTTTCCACTGTCCACACTAAAAACACACTTACGAGGATTCAATCGCATATTATATTTTTGTATGTGCTCAAATATTTGTCGAAGATTTGTGACATGATCCTTACGATGGATAGACTTTGCTAGGATGTTGTCAACATAATCTTCTAGAATATTGTGCATATAATCATGGAATATAAGAGTCATTGCATGTTGGTACGTAGCTCCTGCATTCTTAAGTACAAATGGCATGACTGCCCAACAAAATGTACCTCAAGGTGTTATAAAGGTTGTTTTATATTGATCAAGAGGATTTATGAGGATTTGATTATATCCTAAAAATCCATCCATAAACGATAGCAACTCATGTCCGGCTATGGAATCAACAATCATATCGATATTAGGGAGTGGAAAATCATTTTTCAAAGATGCTAAATTTAAATCCTAGAAATCTGTGCACATTCTTATACGACCATCTAGTTTTGCAATGGCGACAATATTTGAGATCCACAGAGAGTAATCAATAGGTTTAATAAAGCCAACTTGTAGGAGTTTTTCTATTTCAGCTTTAACAAGCAAAGAAATCTTAGGATTCATCTTGCGAATCTTTTGTTTGAAAGGTTTAATATCTGGGTTCAACACAATATTATGCATTACAATCCGAGGATCTATACCAGGCATGTCTGAGTAATTCCAAGCAAACAATTCTAAGAATTCACTCAATAATTTAGTCGTTTCTTCTTTTTCTTCCATATCCAAACAATCACCAATAAGAATAACTTTTTCAGGATTATCCTTATCCATAACAACATCAATAATCTTTCCGTTAAGGAGAGTACTATGGTCAAGGGGATTGCAAGATTGTAATTGTTCTTTAATTTCTTCGCTATGTTCTACTATAGCAGCTATTGTGCTAGTAGTCTTTCCAAAGATGCATCATTGTTCAAACAATAAGGTAGGCCACGTTTATGGTGATAACGAGGAATACCATCATAGGCACCTAAGAATTTCATTATCACTTCATCTATCGTAAACATATCTAAAGGAAGTGATCTTGGAGGACAATTAGCGTCAATCATCTCAAGATTCACATTTAGAGTAGGGCATTTGCGGGCTTTTGATTCCTTAAAATGATTGTATCCAATGCCACTTGAGTAATGTTGCAAAGCAGATTCTATAGGGACTTTGATTCCTTGTTGATTTATACCACAACCACAACCATTACGCACATAGTCACAATTTTTGTAAAGGATTCAGAATCCTCTGCCATAAAGAGAGACCATTTCTTTAGAGGAAGGTGGAGCTTCATAAGTCTCATAATTAGTAGTATAACTGAGAGTATTGTCCTTATTTGTCAACAAAGAGATCTTATGTTTATCCTTCAAAGCATGTAATGCGATTAATGCAATATTTGATGTCTCAGGGATGGGGCTTTTAAGTCTATACTCTCTTGTGGAGGAGGATGCAAAATCTAAGGAACCCCAGTCATCGCTAACAAATGCATTTGATTGTTTGGACTCTTACCTATTATTTTAGAGGCAAGAGGAGCTGACAACTCAACTTTCAAATTGTTCAAAATCTTAGGACTAACAACATGTTTGTGCACTTCCATTTGCAAACAATTATCAGGTTTAGGATCCGAATGGATAGTATGCAATTTTCCTTTAAATATAAACTTAATCGAATGGTGTAAAGTAGAAGGAACTGCTCCTAATGCATGTATCCAAGGTCTACCCAAAATCATGTTATAAGATAGAGAACAAGGCATTACATGAATCAAGGTAGGCACCATAACAGGTCCAACTTGTATAGGTAAAGTTATAGTTCCCATAGATTTTTGTCCAACATTATCAAAGGCACGGATACTTAATGATTCCAGTTTGACAGTAGATATATCAACTTTAACCTTATGCAATAAATCAATACCACAAACATTAAGGGCTGACCCATTATCAATCATAACTCTTTTAACCAATGTTTTGTTGATTGTAATAAAGATAACCAAAGGATCATACTACTTCTGAACCTCAAGAGATGGTAACTCATGTTGTTGGAACAAAATATCTATTTTTGTTGCATGCATAGAATCTAGTGAAGCAGCAACATCATTTGGTTTAACAGCAGGAGAAACAATCACCTTTTGTAAAGCTTCTTGTAGCATTCCATGGTAAGTAGGTGAAGTTTGTATAAGTTCCCAAAGAGATATTCTACAAGATCATAGTCTTTACCACCTTTATATGTTAAACAAGGTGCTTGAGGAAGCATAGGTTGAGAAGCTGGTAAAGATATCAGAACATTCATTTGATGTGTACTCTATTTATTATTCTGAGTGTTATATGCATGAACGACCACATTATGATTAGTTTGTGAGTCTTGTTTCACTATTTGTTTTGCATAATCATAAATGTGATCAGGAGATTGAGAAGAGGATGAAAGACCTTTAATAACAAGCACATGTTTAGAAGGTGGTTGAACCACATTTGCACATAGAGTGACCACAATTTTCAAATTTTCAATCTCTTCTTTATGTTTAGGAACATAAATTGCATTTACAAATCTTTGAAATAGTGATGGCTTTGAGGTTGTAGTGGAATGTTCAATCGAGATAAAGTCCTCAAGAGCTTCATCTAACATATCGAAGTCATCACGACTAAACAACTCATCATAAGCATGAAAACCTTGCAAAACATAATCTGGCATTCTAACATGCTCTATTTATACCAAGATTTAAATGCACAATTATGGCCTTTTTGAATGAAATACAATTTCCAACAATAAATGATAATTTCCAACTCTTTTAGCGAAAAGATAAAGAATGTAATCCACAATTTAACATATGCAATTTCACTAACGAGGTTTTCCAATCCAATTATGCTTTAGAATAGCAAATGGTTTCAAATCTAAAGTTTAAAAGGATGCAAATTCTTTAAAGCCTGGGTTCACCAAAATGTTTAGGGTGAAATTTGATACTTTGTTTACTCTAGGTTAGATACCACAATCTCACAGTTAAACATTGGGGATGACAAAGATTAGGTTTGAAATGGGTTTCTAATCACTTTGCCTCCCTTTTATGCTCGTGTGGTTATGAAACCTAAGGCCCTAATCAAGATTTCACCAAGTGTCTTCCTTCTAACCAAGTTAAACCTTAATTATGCCTCATATCAAGAATATATGGAAACTGATGAAACAACAGGCAAAACTGATTATAGAGATCCAGAGGAGGGGTTTCAGAGACAGTGTACCCAGATTTTGAGGGCCACCTAGACTAGGGCACCTGCTCCAATGTCCTGCAAATTTTTGAACATGAAAATCTTCTGAGCAGGGTGTCAGGGACTATAAAATGGCTCCCAGATCTCGGAGGAAACACCTTGTTGCACTAGGGCACCCGCTCCAATGTCCTGCAAGTCTCAGAATCTAAAAATTTGAAAGTTTGTCGCGACTGTACTCGCAATATCCTTATTCTTGTAGCTTCTTTTTGCCGGAACCTATGAAACACAATTTGCACATACAAAAGAAGGAAATTGTTGCGGCTATATAGGAGCTTGCCTCAGTCAAGCCCCGTCTTCGGTATCTCTACCTCAACAATAGCCAAAGGAAATTATTTGCAGAAGTGTGTACAAACCTAACAAATGTGTTATGCATAAAATCAAACCCTAGATGTCTCAATCAAGGGAAGATCAACAACTTGCTTTGCATCAATAAACACATACAACTTCACCTCAAGGAGATTAAACAAATGAAGACTTGCATGAACAAGAAGGTGAATCAGCAATGTCCATAGAGGATCTCCAAACTTGTTGTTGGAGGCTTCATCCCTTCTCCTGATCATGCAAAAGGTGTACAAACCCTAGGAAGAGCAAGATAGACTCAAGATCTTGATTCCTAACCTTCATCTATTGTCTCCAAGATAGCAAATAAAGAATATTTTGAATAGCTTCAACAAGTCATTGATCTTCAATGGCAATTGCAGCAAAGTTTCAGCATCAAGCTTGCATAAGAATTGTGTGTGATAAAATGATTTGCAAATGTCTTTTTATATCAAGCTTTAGGGAATTCAAATTTTGAAGTAACATCTTGATATCGCGTGAAAACTAAGAATTTGAAAACGGAATCCTGAGGCACTCGGCAGGAACCGACACCTCGTCAAAATTCAAAATCATGTGAAATCGGGGAGGACTAGGGCATAGACGCCCAAGTCCAAGCCCCTAATTTCAGCTCAAATCTACATTTTTGGGGGTTCTAGGGACCCTATTCTTAAATATCTTTCTGAGTTTTATCAATCAGTTACCTCAAAAAGTGAATAGATTGCTCCTAGACTAAGTCAATCAGGGTTTCGGGAAGGCCAAAAAAGAAAAGGTTGAGAGACCACCAAGAGTGAGGAGCTAAACCGAGGGAAATTGTACCATTCCATATAGGAGGATAATTTTTGATGTTACAGTAGAATCCTTAGACATACCTCTATCTTACTTCCAATATGCAGACCACAATCTTCAAGTAGAAATAAATGTGGAGCAGTTTACCAGACTATTCTTCAGCATACAACTCACTGTATGTACTGCACTTCTTTGTAGCTCACTAGTTTCTTCCGGAGGGGATATATTTCTCAATATCCTCAACATACAAGTCTTCTAAACAAGTAATAGAACTAGATACAGTTGACACCAATGACAACAAGAATATGTTGACATCAATGACAACACTGATTAGGCACATACTTGCAACAAATCCATGTTTCGATACTAGGAAAGGAACCGTAAAAAGTTTAGTTGGTCACAATCCTCCCAATCATTTAAGAAAAAGGGCAATAAATAGAATTTTAAGAAGAAAGGTGATAAAGGATTCAAGGATAATCAAAATGAATCCAAGGGTGATAAAAAACAATAATAACTCCAAGAAAAATGGAGATAATTTAGGAAAGCCCTATGAAAGGCGAGGACCCGCAGGAGCGTGTTTTTCATGTGGCGGTGACCATTATGCCAATCGGTGTCCCAATAAGACACAAGGAACTCATCCATGAGGAAATCCTTTACCCTCACAATAGGCATCCTTCCAATAGCAGATACATGTAGCCTTGGACAATCGACAAGCGGAGTATCAAATTACTCCAATTGAAACCACATGTATTTTATCTGGTATTCCAATTTCAATTTTGATAGATACTAGTGCTACAAAATTTTATTTCTCCAAAAGTTTTAAATAAGATTACTCGAAAATATGGTTACATGGCAAATGCCTGGTTAGTCGAATATGCTAACGAAACAAGGGCTCAGGTAGAGCAATGTTTGTTTGAAGCCAAGGTTGAAGTCCCGAGTTTTTCCACTGAAGTGAACCTTTATGTAGCCCCATTAAGCTCATGTGATGTCATCCTTGGAATAAATTGGTTATGGAGGCATAGGGATAAAGTGGATTGTTTAAAATAGTAGAATGCCTAGATGACCTTGGGAATGGAGTTTTTCTGCAAGGCACTGCTAGAGAGGTCAAACTAAGGCAAATATATGCCCTACAGATGAAGAGAGCTTTGCTATTAAAATGGAGAAAATAAATAATCACAAAGAATCTATTTTCCAAGATGATTTGATGTATTATGAATCTCAGAAACTCCAAGGAGTTGAAGAAAGAGAATCCATACATCAAGAGAGATCAGATATGGATAAGCATCCCTTTCTTCAAGATTTTGAGGATGTATTTCTAGATGAATTGCATGAATTGCCTACTAAGAGAGCTTTTGATTTTTTAATAGATATAATTATAGGATCAGAACCTATATATAAAGCTCCTTATCAGATGACCACAATAGAGTTAATGGAGCTAAAGGCTTAGTTGCAGGAATTGCTAGAAAAAGGATTGATAAGGCCTAGTGTTTTAACCTGGGGAGCACCAGTGATTTTTGTTAAAAGGAAAGATGGCACACCATGTCTATGCATAGATTATCGTATGTTAAACAAGGCAATGATAAAGAACAAGTATCCATTGCCCCGTATTGATGATCTCTTCGATCAAATGTGAGGGGCAGAAGTATTTTCAAAGATTGATCTTCAATCAGGATACCATCAATTGAGGCTAAAAGATGAAGATATTCATAAAACAACCTTTAGAACGAGGTATGGGCACTATGATTTTACTATCTTACCCTTTGGATTAATGAATGCACCTACAACATTCATGAACATAATGAACAGTGTGTTTAGAGATTGTTTGGACAAGTTTGTCCTTGTTTTTCTTGATGATATTTTGATTTACTCCAAAAATGAGGAGGAACACCTCCAGCATTTACAGATTGTTCTCCAGCAGTTGAGAGAGCATAAACTGTATGGCAAGCTCTCAAAGTGTACTTTGTTTCAAAAGGGAGTATAATATTTGGGTCATATAATTTCAACTAAGGGAATTGATGTGGACCCATCAAAGATTAGAGCCATTTTGGAATGGTCAGCACCAAAGAATGTGCATGAAGTCCATAGTTTTATGGGCCTAGTAGGATATTATAGAAAATTTGTAGCTAATTTTTCAAAAATTGCCTATCCCATTACTTCTCTACAAAGGAAAGGAAAAAGAATTTGATTGGTCAAAGAAATTCTAGGAGGCATTCGATCAACTGAAAGAAAAGTTGACTATGACACCAATTTTAAAGGTACCTAAATTGAAAGGTCATTTTGTAGTCATCACCGATGCCTCGGGTGAAGGATTAGGTGGTGTACTTGTCCAAGATGGGCAAGTTATTGCATATGATTCCAGGAAGTTGAAAACATATAAACAAAATTATGCTCCTCATGATATGGAGTTGGCAGTAGTGGCTCATTCATTGCAAATGTGGAGAAATTATTTACTTTGGAAGCTATTTGAATTAAAAATAGATCATCAAGGGCTCAAATATATGTTTACTCAACCACATCTGAATGCTCGCCAAAGAAGGTGGTTAGAACTAATATTTGATTGTGATTTTGATATTAAATACATATAGGGAAAGGAAAACAAAGTGGCAAATGCCTTAAGTAGGAGAAGACATATCTCTTTGATGATCTCCATACATTCTGATTTTAGGAATTAGGTGTTACAAAAGTCCAATGGAGATGAATTCTATGAGCATGTAAAACAAGCTCTTACGGATAATCCTCATGATTCTAGGTATGATGGATTCCACTTTGAACCAGATGGATTGTTAAGGTTTAAAGGAAGAATGTAAATTCTAAACTCTGAGGAGTTAAGGAATATTGTGTGGAAGCAGGTTCATTCTGCACCCTATTTAGGACATCCTAGAGTGACAAAATTGCTAGTTGATGTAAAACCATTATATTTCTACAAAGGAATGAAGAGGGATGCTACAAGGTTTGTAGTTGGATGTCTAGAATGCTAGAGGGTGAAGGAAGAACACCATCACCCGGCATGCCTTCTATACCCTCATGCGATTTTGGAATGGAAATGGCAAATCATTAGCATGGATTTTGTACAATGACTTCCTATGTCTAAAAATAGACACAATTCTATTCTGGTAGTGGTGGATAGACTCACTAAGGTAGCACATTTCATACCTAGGAATTTGACAGATGGAACACCAGTCAGAGCCTGCAAATTTATGCAAGAAGTATTCAAATTGCATGGCATTCCTGAGAAGATTATCTCATATAGGGATGCATGTATGACATCAAGGTTTTGGCAAACCTTATTTACCTCACTTGGAACTCAGTTAAATATAAGCTCAACTTATCATCCCAAAACGGATGGCCAAACAGAAAGAGTAAACCAAGTGTTGGAAGACCTATTGAGAATGTATTACATGGACTAGCAATACAAGTGGGAAGATTACCTTCCTCTTGTGGAATTTGCTTACAATAATTCCTATCATTCCTCTATCAAGATGGCTCCATTTGAAGCATTATATGGAAGAAAGTGTCGAACTCCTATAAGCTGGGATAAGCTAGAAGATAGGATTACTTTTAGTCTAAAAATGCTATCATAAATGGAAGAATAGATCCACCTGATTAAGAAAAGGCTAGCAGAAGCGAATGATAGGTAGAAAAGCTATGCGGATGCTAAACGCATTGCAAGACATTTCTCAGTGGGAGAGAAAGTCATGTTAAGAGTAAAACAACAAAAGAGATCTATTAAGTTTGGAAAGTCATCCAAACTACCTCCTAGGTATGTGGATCCCTTCGAAGTTCTCGAAGAGCTCAACCTAGTTGCATACAAAATTACTCTGCCACCAGCTCTTGCCATGATACATAATGTTTTCCATTCTTCTTATTTGAAAAAGCATGTTGTAGGGGATAACCATTTCCTATTCTTGATTGGAATGCCATACAGATGAAGGACCTAGGGGTGGTAGTGATTAAGCCCATCAAGTTGCTTGAAATACGTAAGCTACGCTTGCGTAATAAAGAAATTACTCAATGCAAGGTTTAGTGGGACCAGTATACACAAGAGAATGACACCTGGGAGAATTATGATGATATTTATCAAAGATTCCCTTGTCTCTTTTAAGCTTTATATTATGATGAACATAACTCTTTTTTATGTTATAAAATCTGGATATGTTAAATCATTGGGGACAATGATTCTTATGGGGGGAGATATGTTACATCCCCAAAACCTTGACTATGTTTTAATTTTACTATCATGTGATTAAGTGGATAACTAATCATAGATTAATGATTTGACATTAGGAAAATGCTAGGATAAATCATTGATTTTATGAATTATGATTAATGCTTAGAATTATAAATGAGATTATATGGTATCGAGATTATTTAATCATGATGTATAATGATTTATTGATGATACACTGATCATGGTTTGTGTGACTGTGATTGTAACTAGGAAAAGATTTCCACCAAGAATGGAAGGAGAGTATCACTAGAGAGAAGGGGATAGATGTTCTGGAAAAGTCAGGGTTGTCATTTGAGTTCCAAGTTGTACATTACGTGAACCTTCATGAGATGGGGTATGTTTTAGATAACTTCCCTTGTTTAGTCGATCTCAATTCGACTAATGTCAATTTGGCGTTAAGGGTTTTTTGACATTATCTATGTCGATTTGGTTGAAGGATGTTCAGGGAAAATTATTAATGATTAGAATTTAATCATTTTCTTTTTTCAGAGATTCCCGATATTTATATATAATTATTTGTAAGTATCGACTTAATTTCTTTTTAACATCAACTTTCGATTGTGAAAGGGGAAGGAAGAAAGCCTCAACCCCATACTCGCATTCTATCACATGATTAATGCTAGTACCATACTTGTGGTAATGCTTTCATGGTTTTCAACTAGCTTGATTTACCATTTGTATATTATTAAGTATATGGTGTATACGTACTAATTGTATGATATTTTTTTAGGCCTTATCATGATGCTGAGATAAGCATTGGTAGTTGAATGCTTTTCCTTAAAAAGGATTGGCACGACTCCACTCTCCATGAATTATGGAGAGAGTGGAGAAGTACAGTGATGATGGAAGTGGGCCTGCTAACTATATGCCCATGACCAAGCATGCAGCCCAGTCTGTTAAGAGATTCAAGGTGTTAGTTTGTAATTATCCCCATGAGGAGGGAAGGGAAGTGGATTTTTTGCATTACAAAATAGAGTTAGTAAAAAAACACTAAGGAGAGATCAAAAAGAAAAGGTGGTGGACCATAGTGAAGGAAACAGACTTCAAAACTGAATCAAAAGCCATAGGTAAGAAGGAGGAACTCACACAATATTTTATTGTTGGAGTCAGTGAATCTATGAAATTAGGCATGATTGGTTTATTGTCATGCAATCAACTGTGTTTATCTTTAGATGGCATCTACATGTTTGAGATATTTTGGATTGTGCCCGTATACAGCCGACAACCACAGCAAACCATAAAACACTGCCATAGTTTTGAAGCCTATATTCTTTATCATGAGAATATTTCTATGAGATATAATTCTACGCCTATGCATTGAGGTTGATACCATAACAATGTTTCAATAACTGTTAGTTATCAAGCACAAGTCCAAGACATAAGCCAATGTCTCTATTGTTACTCATGTGCCCCAAAAGGAAACTATTCATGTATTGAGACCATGAGAGGTCATCATATATACTTCCTACAGTTTGATAGTAGCAGAGAGCCAAGATATCTTGAGAACTAAACTATTATTAACCTAAAATTATCTTGTATAGGATCACTATACTCTTTTAATAATAGTATATATAAAACTCTTTTAATAACCACTAGATCCTTTATGATTAACTTCTTTTCAATGATGTTATTAATTTCTTTTATTGATGAATAGAAAGGGTTAGAAACCTTTAAGTCTCAAGTAGCCTAAGAGTTTTACTATAATGGAAGATGGTATTCTTCCTATCTTGAGATAAATAAACATGTATATATGTTATTATTTATATTAAAGGATTAGAGAAGATAAGTCTCTAAGTGTATCCCAATCACATTGAGTAAATGTAAAACTCTTTTACGTTATATTATTGACTTAAACGAGATATGTTTATAGTCAATAAGGATTAGATGAGAATCCTTGAATCAGGTCAAACATCTTAATTGATCTCATGAAGCTATAGACCAAAATTGGTCTTGATATTGAAAACTAATAACATACAAGCTTTGAAATAAGGAATAGAGTGATGGGGAGTCACAGATTCCATGTTGCAAGTGCAACAAGAACCTTTGAAATGTACTCCAAAAATCAAAGTCAGGAGAGCTCAAAAAGAAAAGGTGGCAGACCAAAGTGAAGGAAACATACTTCAAAATTGAATCAAAAGCCATAGGCAAGAAGGAGGAACTCACACAATATTTTATTGTTGGAGTCGGTGACTCTACAAAATTAGGTATGATTGATTTGTTGTGATGCAATCAACTTTGTTTATCTTTAGATGGCATATACATGTTTGTGTTGGAGTATAGGACAACACTGAGAGGGGGGTGAATCAGTGTTGTGAAAATTTTTCAACGTTTTGTACCTTTTAACTTACAAGACAAAGAGAAAGGAAGACATCAATGATCTGTTAAACACATATGCACAAGTATGATAATGAAAAGTATGAATCAGATCCTTAAGAACAAATCATTAGGGCACATGAAGACAAACAAGAACCATTACACCTGATTTGATGAGTGGAAAACCCTCAAGGGGAAGAAAAACCACTCTAAAATGCTTCACTAGCTTAATAAAAAACCTCACTAGTTATAATCAAGCCTCACTGACCATACAAGCCTCATTGGCTACAAAGAGGTCTCGTTGACCATACAAGCCTCACTAGCTACAAAGAGGTCTCGTTGACCATACAAGCCTCACTAGCCACAAAGTACAATTTTAAAACAATAAAAAAATATAGAGGGTTTCTCTGTTTCAATACAAACTCCTAAATTTGCATCTATTTGCAATCACATTCAATTCAATCTACATATTAGTATTATTATCTTTGCACAATCAATTCACCTTATTCAGATTATCTCTGCACAATCAATTGACCTGATTCAAATTATCTCTGCACAATCAATTGTATATTGTCTTCATACTTGACACGGTTCAATCTGTAAGTTTGTTTCATAATGTCTTCATCTTGTGTTTAATTCATTCCTGCAAAAACATGATCTCATATATCTCTCAAATCACATACAAAAATTCATCTGATTCATCTATATTTTCTCTTCAAAAGAATCTTCACAAAAATGTCTTCATCACTGCATATTGGTCCACACACAAATTCATCCATCAATGTACCTGCAATACCATTATATAAAAATTAAATGTCCTTTCATGACTTTTCACATTCTTCTTCTTCTCTGATTCATTTTCACCTTCACAAAATAAATCTTCAATGAATTTAATCATTCTGCCCCTGTCAAAAAAAAATTAAAACAATTTCTCTCCATATTTCTTCTCTTAAAAAATCATCTCCAAAAAAATCATTCTCCTTCAATAAAATAACTTTTCATATTCCTCTGTGCATATTATTTTCTCAACACTTCAATAACCCCTTCAATTTCTTCTTCTTCTCTCTGCAAATATCTTCAATCTGAAGAAAAAAAAACTTTATTAATCTTATGACTCCATAATAAAAAAAATTTGTTCAATCTGCCCTCTGTCAGAGAAGAAAAAATCTCTATCATAAATAACTCATTTGTATGAAAAAGAATTTATAAACTCTTAAGCTTCCAAAATCTTTTAATCTTCTTTTCATTTAAAAAAAAAAACAAAAATATTCTTTATTTGATGTCTTCAATTCCTCGGGAAGCCTACTATTGGAGTTAGAAAATAGAAAAAAATCTTCTTAAAGATATCCAAAAAAAATCCGCCTCTGAGAGATACCCAAAATAGCATTTAAAAAGCAAAAAACTACAGTCAATATTCTCTTGATGGCCATTTGCACGTCAAAGTTCACGGTCAAGAATGAGGTTTCTAATTGTAAATCTTAGCCAATGATTTGGCATTGTGTGCTCATTAAACATTTGAAGCAGACCGTTGATAGGAGTTTGGCACCCACACACTTGTGTGAAGACTGATGCTATCGGTAGAGGTAGATGAAGGGGTTGGTTGCCCCACGACACTTATACCCTTCAAGCTGTCACTTAAATGACATTTACCTACGATGGCAGGTCAACGTTATTTTAAAACAAAACTGCATAAGTCATATGACGGTCTATATAAGGATTTTATTAGATGTCTAATTATTTAAGGCACATTTAAACCTTGAAAGATATGATCCTTTTTGTGAAACCATTTCCTTGACTTATGACATTAGACATTGATCATTGAACACTTCTGCCAAGAACATTTTAATCTCTGCCATTGTAGTCTACAAGCACCTAGGGTTTAGGTGAATTAACTTAGAGAAAGAAATTTAAAACAAATTCTCATTTGAGAGAGTGAACTCACTACACCATACTATCTACTACCTTGACAACAGTTGAAACTCCATTATAATCAGAGAATGAATTCTGCATTGGAACCAAACAAGTAGCCTTTGTCATACCTCTGAGAAAGCAAGTACTCCTGACATGATATTGTATGACACGTAAGGCATATCTAATTTCATGAAGACAACTTTGACAAACCATCATGATAATGGTATTGATGACACAACTTATCACATAACAATGAATCATCATGAAAATGAGAACCTTTGACTTCCTGATGTAATCTCATTATGAAGAGCATCACTTTACAAGACATAAAGGATAAAGCACTATCAACCTGTGTCAATTTGCAACATCAAGAAATCATCTCCATCTGAGGCAAACATGAAGCAACTCCACCAAGCATCCTAAGACATGAAGGATAGCAAGCATGACATGAAATACCTGACATCAAGATCAAAACAACTTTTGACATCTATTGTGCCTTAGACAACATGAAGACCATAATATGAACTCCACACATTTCTATCATTAATGACAAATAACTCAACAACTTTTTGACATCAATGACAATTAACCTTCATCAGTTTGAGATATTTTGGCTTGTTCATGTATACGACTGACAACCACAACAAACCATAAAATACTGCCATAGTTTTGAAGCCTATATTCTTTATCATGAGAATATTTCTATGACCTATAATTCTAGGCCTGTGTATCGAGGTCGATATTGTAACAATGTTTCAATAACTATTAGTTATCGAGCACAACTCCCAAGACATGAGCTAATGACTTTGTTGTTACTCATGTGCCCCAAAAGGCACCTATTCATGTATTGAAACCATGGTAGGTCATCGTATATACTTCCTAAAGTTTGATATTGGTAGAGAACCAAGATATCTTGAGAATTGAACTACTATTAACCTAAAACTATCTTGTATAGAATCACTATACTGTTATTAATGATCATCATAGAAATATATCCTTGGGTTAATACCCATTAACTAAGTACTGTGTAGTCATAATGTTTCAAACCATTCTTTTCAATGGTGGTCGACTATGACAGCAAGTCAATTGATAAAGAGAAGTGGAATATGATGGATTCTACTTGAAATTATTTCCTTATATGCCTTTTGGCTATGTAATAATTCATTAGATCTATAATCTTCTTTACTCTACATGAGAAAAACCGAAAGGATAGTAATGTCTTTACTATAGTTTCAGTGCATGTGGTGCCTCGAGCACAAGGGAAGTGAAAGCTTGTATAACTTAAATTTATTCTTTAACAACAAAGGAGTGAGCTCGATAGCTCAATAACCATTAGATCCTTTATGATTTACTTCTTTTCAATGATGTTATTAATTTCTCTTATTGATGAATAGAAATGGTTAGAAACCTTTAAGTCTCAAGTAGACTAAGAGTTTTACTATAATGGAAGATGGTATTCTTCCTATCTTGAGATAAATAAACAAGTATATGTGTTATTATTTATATTACGGGATTAGAGAAGATAAGTCTCTAAGTGTATCCCAATCACGTTGAGTAAATGTAAAACTCTTTTACGTTATATTATTGACTTAAATGGGAAATGTTTATAGTCGATAAGGATTAGATGAGAATCCTTGAATCAAGTCAAACATCTTAACTAATCTCATGAAGTTATAGACCAAAATTGGTCTTGATATTGAAAACCAATAACATACAAGCTTTGAAATAAGGAATAGAGTGATGGGGAGTCATAGATTCCATGTTGAAGGTGCAACAAGAACCTTTCAAATGTACTCGAAAAATTAGAGTCAGAAATCTAAGTCTGATGGACTAAATGAGAAGTTTAATTAAGTTAGATCCCATGACCAGAATAGGTCAAACTATAATCACTGTAGAATGAGATAGCTTCTAAGTTGAGTTAGAAGTGTGTGAACAATCAACTACGTTAATTGTGAAATGTCTATTTATATTATATATTTGGCCAAAATAATGTTTTTGTCTCTGCATGAATTAGTCAGTTCACTGTGTTCCATATGGCATAACCATCCAGTAGTGTCATACATAGTTAAAGAGGATCTATAGTTATATGATCATGATGAGTTATGTAGGACACAACACTAGAAACTCAGATGGAAAATCTATTGGTTCTTTATATCTATTCCCTACGTGAAGGGTAGGGCCACTTCTAGGAAGGAAGGTGTGTGGGGGACTACCGGTCTGTGGTTGGAGAAAAAGTACTCAGGTGATGCTCTCCTTCCCAAGCAGATGACAAGACAAGACTTATGAAGACAGATATCAAAACTCCAGATGCAATATATTTAATTTATATGACTTGACAGTCAAATTTTATGTAAATTCATCTTTATTGCCATGAGCAAAACATTGTGAATGTAAAGTGAAGGGTTTCACTAACATGCTATCTTTGAATATGTTATAAATTTTTAGTTTGAAAATAGTGAGAAAAGATATGCTTTTTATGTAATGATTATGCAAATGATTATTGTTTATTAAAACAAATGATTATGATGATTATGATTATTTACTTGATAGTAAATTGGGAATGTAAATCTAGGTAATATGAGATGTCATGTTACAAGAATGGCCTTGGATTCCATTCTCTTGCTATTGCTCTAGTGCCTATTAAAATCAATGGCACCTTTGACACCAAAAGTATTTGGAAAGTAGGGGAATCTATTCAATGCTACTCTTGAATGGGGATGGATTCCATAATGGCTTATCTATCAACCAAAAATCTATATAGTGGCCTCCCATAATATTATTTCAAGACAATCTTTTGGTGGTTACCCCTAGATTCATTCCCTCAAGTTCTTCAAAATGGGAATTAGACATCTCAAAAATATTTACTCCAGGGAAAATGTCACATGGCTTTCCTGGCCTCAAGACAATTCCAACTACAAATCAATCCAAGTTGATCAAGAGACCTACCGAACCATAATCAATGTTGTGCCTTCTCAACGTTTGCATAAATTTTATGTGCAATCATGTAGGACTTCGTGGAAGTACTGGAAGTTGTATGGGTATGTGCAGGATCATGATGGGCCAAACTATACCTCTAAGTGGCAATGAAAATACAAAAAATCAGAATTTATCAAGTTCATGTGAAAATTTGAATGGATTATCTACACAATTTGAAAAAGATGTAAGAATGAAATTTGTAGAGAATTGAATCTAGTTTATAGGCTATTATTTTAAAAAAAAAAAAACTAAATTTACTTAGTGAAAATTGAATATTTCAAAGAACAGCTATTAAATTTTTCATAAAAAAATAAAAAGTGGGTGTCTGTCCAGCCAACCTAACTATGAGTAAAAATATATATATTTTTTTGAAACTTTCAAAATAAGTAGAGGACTCATGTCCGGATGTGACGCATATTTATTTGAAATTTTTTTCCAATAAAATAATTAGTTATGATTTTTTTACTGTGACTTTTTAAAAAAAATAAAAAGTAATTTTCCAGCCAACCTAACTAGATTAAAAAAAATTGAAATTGAAATTTTTTTTTTTTAACCTATAGCCAGAAAAGCATAGAGTGTGACGCAGGTTTCGGATCTCAAAAAGGTGAAATGGTTTGAAAGTTATGGATGTTTTTCAATCAGTGTGTCCATCAGGATTTCAGACACACGGTATATAGAAAATTATTAATAATTATTTAATAAAATGATAACCAAACAAATCTTATATTTTTAGAAAGCTAACAATTTTTTCTATAAACCCTTTTTGTTTTATCAATTTTGCGTAAAAAAAAGTCGTCAGCACGAAGGGTGAAGTTTGAAGAAGAGACTGAAACATGAAAACACGTTAGAATCCATAAAAAGTCAACAACCAAAACGGATATCCGTTCTCAAAACGGATATCCGTTCTCAAAACGGATATCCGTTCTCAAAACGGATATCCGTTTTCGAAATGGATATCTGTTTTCGAAACGGATATCCGTTCTGAAAACGGATATCCGTTTCCTTGATCCATGAAAAATTTTGTACCATTGGTTTTAGATGAAGAGAAGCAACATATTTGAAACATCGAGGCAATAATACAAGAAGTTAAAGTTAGTTGGTCATTTATAGGTGTATCTATTGTTTCATATCACATTACACATAGAATTCTAATTAACAATCTAGTTTCCTCATTTGGGGGAACATTTTTTTATCCATTTCTAATGGAATATTTAGTTAAAAATTGGTGGCTCCTTGTAAAAAGTATGGGCTCTTATCAAGTACGTGTTGTGGCCAAATCACACATCACCCCATTAGGAATAGGGACCCCCCTTTTTTTGAATTCCAATGCTTTGCATTGGGATCTGGATGATGTTTTTTCAAATGGCCCTCTGCTAGGAATGAATGCTTTGACCTTTGAATGACTTGAACTAGGAAAGTTTTGCGAGCAAATGGCTCAGTAGTGTTAGGTGTTGTTTTGCACTCATAGAATCACCAAAGGGCGCCTGGCTTAACGGAGGACATAACAAATATTCAAAGGTCCCCTTTTGTGCCTAACAATAAGCTTGGAAATGTTTGAAAAGCATCAAAAGGAATCAAGGCATATTCTATCATCTGTTAGATCCCAAATTTGTGCCTTAAACATAGAATGGATGTTTTAAACCCTAGAATATAGTGCCCTGTGAAAGAAGATTGCCTTGTGGAAGGGATTGAAATCATCCAAAGTAGCGCCTAAGAGGTGTATGGAGTGGAGGATGATATTCTTAGCATAGAATGAGCGCCTAGGAAGTGGTGTACCTTGATCAGTGAATTTGGCGCCCTTAGTCATCAAATCAAACTCAAATTGGCACCTAGACTCACAAGTCTTTAGGGGGCGCTCGAGTTAGAGTTAAGTCTCATCCATATAGTTTTGATGGCACCATAAGAAGGATGATCTATGTTGTAGAAAGAATGTTAATCACTTTGAGCATCAAATTGCGCCTTGATTGGAAAGCTGATTAAGGACCTCAAGAAATGAAAATTGAATAAGGAAAAGAACAAAATGTGTTAGGCGCCCTTCATTCAAACATGTAAGGCGCATTTTCTTGACCCTTCCATCTAATGCTGGCGCCTAGGTGATGAGAATACAAAATGTGGAAATCTAGCATGTCCCAAGTAAAGCGCCCAACATCAAGTAGGCATGAAACAAGTTGGTCAATAATGTTAGGGACAAAATTATGGAGTAAGAAACTATGCAAGTCAAGGCGCCATTTCACACCTATTTATCTTGAGTGGCATGTCCTATTCAGAGCACTCCAAGTTGGCGCCTTGACCAAGCACTATGAAGGATCCTCTGAGTGATAATGGATGAAAAGTATTTGAAGGGAACTTCATAAGCGCCCTGGAGACATCAATCCAAAAATGAGGGAAGTGTGCCTTAGGTGAGATGGTATTTGTTATAAGTTGAAGATATAGCGCCTATTGGTACTTGAAGCTCCATCCTTAGCGCCTACCATCCTTAGTGCCCAATGTATAAGCCTTCACCTAATTTGGCACCTATGGTAATTTCGTTGTAAACAAATCTAAGGTGGGCACCTAATATTAAAGGGCTATTGATCAAGAAGTCCTCTATACACTCATTCACTGAGTAAGGAGGAACAAGATGACAAAATTAGAAAGAAAGAGGTAAGATGCATTTTTGCATCTAAACTACTCATTTTTAGCGCCTAAAATGAATTTGTTAAATGGGTGCCAATTTCCTCCGGAGTGACCTCCACTTTGCGCCTTGAAGTACATGGTGAGGTAGGAATTCAATTTTAGCGCCCAAGGGACAATTGGCATCATAACATAGGCACTTGGATGATAGAAGACTTCCAATTGATTTAAACCAACAAAATGATCAAATTTAAGGCCAGAGATGAGTTTTTGCACCTTGAAGAGAACATGTTGGGATTCTTCCTATACAATTTGGAATGAACACTTCGCTTCACTCAAGTATGCCAAGAGTGACCTTGATACCACCCAAGGAAGGTATTGATGAATATAATGAGTTTGGGCGCCCCTAATACAATGAGCATGACATTCCCTTGTTTGGAGGATTGTTATCTTAATACATCTTCGAGGAGAGAATGAAGGTTTGACATGAAAAGAAAATCATTTGAGGAATAAGAAACGAGCTAAGTGCATTAAGGCGCTATAACATACCTAAAGCTCTCTAATGAGCGCCTTACAAAAGGGACATGATAATGATGTAGTATGATCATCATACCTTGGATTGAAATCATCATAATGCTTAAAATAACTCAAAATGTGTTAGGCGCCCATTCAACTATGGATACACTCAAGTAGGCGCCTTGAAGAAAACCCCTCAATGCATGTCAAAAAAAAAGGTGGGCGCTTAACATTGAAGAAGTAATTCATCAATCTTTTAAAGAAGCATGGATGTAAAAAAGAAGTGAACACCTATGTAAGATCAAGGCACAATTTTCAAACTCTTAAGTGATCTCCAAAGTAGCGCCTTGAGGTGAGATGGGGTCTAAGTCTATCTTAAATGGCGCCTTGAGTTGAGGGTAAGTAAGTTGCTTTGAAGTCAACATAAGCGCCTAAGGGATAATAAGATTCTTGAAGTTATTAGCAGGTGTTTGGAAGTATTAGAATCTCGCAAGAAAGACAAAGACCCTTGGCACATAACCATCAAAGCAGCTTGAAGTCATAGGGTGAATGCATAGAAATAAGGAGACTTCTTGAGTTGAGGGGTTGAATGTGAGATAGAACTATAAAAATGTTAAAGATCAGTCCAAAGACCTAGGCGCATTTTGCCACCAAGACAGTTTGATTTCAGCGCCTAGATGTCTTAGATACAAGGCACATATTCATGCCTTCATCCCTCAATTTAAGCGCCTATCTGTATATATGAAGAGTTTGTTTTAAATTTAAAATTTTAGAAAATTTATTAAATGCATTAAATACAATCAATCTGGGTCCTTTAACTGGAATGCAAGTAGAAGAAGAGCTTCAGGATTCAATTGATAATGCTCGAGCTATTATAAGACAAGAGACAGAAGGTAGAATCAGAGCTGAGCAAAGATGCCAAGCCTTAGAGCAGTACATTCAGCATTTAGTTCATCCTATTCACAAATGTGTCCAAAGTAAGATTACTCAAATCAAATAATGGCTTATATCCACAGCTTTATTAAGTTGATACCTTGGTGGATTAGTGTGTAAACATTCAAATTAGATGGTAATTCACAAGTTTATAGAATAATAAAATGAATCCCTAGTCTAGAATCCAAATGTACATAATAAAACGGATATCTGTTTTGTAGTAGCGATATGGACGTTGCAGAGTGTCTGTTGGCAAAGAATTGGGATTTACTTAAATTTGCTTGTTCATGCTTCTCACAGGACGTCACCTCCCCTACCCATCTAGCTCTACAAAAGAAGAGAGACAACAAATGGTCAAGAGGGATCACCAATTAGCGGTAAGTGATTGATTACTTATGTCATGTTATATATTTTGAATATTAAATTCTATATTAATGTGCACGTTGTTTGATTGTATTAATAGGTGGAAATTCAAAAATCTCTATCGAGGAGGTCTAGTCGATGAGCGATAGAGGATGAGTCATTGACTGGTTCACCATCTTCATGGCCTAGCAAGAGCCATATATTATTTGATAGCAATCCATAGGAGATTTGATTTTGGGACATTTTGTTACATATGCCTATTTGGCTTTGTAAACATACTTTTGTATGTTATCGATGTATATCATTGTATATACCCATATGGTTTTATTTGTACATGCCTATATGGCTTGATATATACACTACAAATTATTTTCATGACATTATGCATATATGTATATATAAGATCCTAATTTGGCACAAGTAGGGAGAATGCTTGCAAAGGTTATGGAATTTGGTTTTAAACATTCCAATTGTATTTGCTTCAAAGATTCTAAAGCCTTTTCAAAAAATCCATTTTGTGTATATCCTGCAATCATTGCATTCCATTAGATAGCATCTCTTTGAGGTGTCATGCCAAACTGTTCACATGCCTTGTCTATGCTTCCACACTTTGGATTTACACCCACCAATTGCATTTTCTTAACATTTCCTTTCAATCCTTATCAAAAATTCTGTTTTGTGCACATATTGCAATCATTGCATTCCTTCATTTACAACACATGATTAAATAAGAAGATGCATATTTACAACACTTAAGAATATGTAGTAGTGTTGCTCATGTCACCAATACTATGTTTACATCTTCACATACATGGCTTACAACATGTGACAATATGAAGTGATGAAGAAACTTGTTATTTTGATGTATTTCAACTCCAAACTTGCGCCTAGAAGTGAAGGTGCTAATCCTTGATCAAACTAACCTAAAAGTGCGCCTTGGTACTTAGGGCGCTAGATTATGATTGATCAACCTAAAATGTGCACCTAAGGCTAGATATTGAATTGGAAGGATAAAATACATCATCAAAGGAGTTTATAGTTATTGAAGGCATCAAATGATGACTTGGGCGCACATCTACCTCTCTACACCATCAAATGTGCACCTAGATTAGTGAGGCATCACTTCATATCTCTATGACTTTGGATATGCACCTTGATAATGAATTGATCTTGCAAGTTGAGGTTGTCTCCACAAGTTGAAAGAATGTCCAAAGAATACAAGGCGCCAATTATTAAACAAACAACCTAGAATGAGTGCCTTACTATTTGAGTTGCTAGTATGCTTCTAGAACACCAAAAGTGCGCCTAGATGTTGAGGCGCTAGATCTTGCTCAAGCAACCTTGAAAGTGCGCTTTGACAAGGAGGTTAAAATGTATTATCAAAGGATTAAGTTGAATCAAGGAATCATCATTGAAGACAAGTAAAACATGATTGTGAATGAGGTGCACTTTTCATTATCTCCAACCTCACAATTGCGCCTTCCCTTGGAAGCTCATATTGTGCCTAAAGGAATGGTACTAAGATAACATCCATGTCAATGATTGAGAATGTGTCAACTAGAATAATATTTTTGTTTTTCTCATCGTGGGGTCGAACGGACTGCGCCAACGCATCGGGGTGGGCGGGTAAATGTTAGTAGAGGTCTCGTTTTATGTGCCAAGCGTCCCAGTCATTTCAGGCAAGAGGCTACCCGCAAAGTCCCTTAAGATCCCTGAGACCAAAAATGAGCCAAACTTTGACGGAGCAGTTCTCAGAATTCGTGACAGCTGGGAATGTTGTGTTTGGACCTACAGGTGTACGTGGGGTCTGTCGACAATAACCTCTCTCATTTTTTGTCAACTCCATTCTGTTTGACCATGCCGAAATCAAACGCATTGTTGCAAAATGCTTCAATTTGATGCAGTGGAAAGGTGCTAGGTGTGACATTTTTCATTCCATAGCTCGTGGGGTCGAACAGACTGTGCCAACGCGTCGGGGTGGGTGGGTAAATGCCAGTGGAGGTCTCGTTTTGTCCGCCAAGCATCCCAGTCATTCCAGGAAAGAGGCTACCGGCAAAGTCCCTTAAGATCTCTGAGACCAAAAATGCGCCAAACTTTGACGGAGGAGTTCTCAAAATTTGTGACAACTGGGAATGTTGTGTTTGGACCTACAGGTGCACATGGGGTCCATCGACAATAACCTCTCTCATTTTTGGTCAACTCCATTCCGTTTGACCGTGCCGAAATCAAACACATTGTTGCAAAATGCTTCAATTTGATGCAGTGGAAAGGTGGTAGGTGTGACATTGTTCATTCCATAGCTCATGGGGTTGAATGGACTATGCCAACGTGTCGGGGTGGGTGGGTAAATGCCAGTGGAGGTCTCGTTTCGTCTGCCAAGCATTCCAGTCGTTCTAGGCAAGAGGCTACCCGCAAAGTCCCTTAAGATCCCTGAGACCAAAAATGCACCAAACTTTGACGGAGCAGTTCTTAGAATTCGTGACAGCTAGGAATGTTGTGTTTGGACCTATAGGTGCACGTGGGGTCTGTCAATAATAACCTCTCTCATTTTTGGTCAACTCCATTCTGTTTGACTGTGCCGAAATCAAACGCATTGTTGCAAAATGCTTCAATTTGATGCAGTGAAAAGGTGCTAGGTGTGACATTTTTCATTCCATAGCTCGTGGAGTCGAACGGACTGTGCCAACGCGTCGGGGTGGGTGGGTAAATGCCAGTGGAGGTCTCGTTTCATGCACCAAGCATCCCAGTCGTTCTAGCCAAGAGGCTACCGGCAAAGTCCCTTAAGATCCCTGAGACCAAAAATGCGCCAAACTTTGATAGAGCAGTTCTCAAAATTCATGATAGCTGGGAATGTTGTGTTTGGACCTACAGGTGCACGTGAGGTCTATCAACAATAACCTCTCTCATTTTTGGTCAACTCCATTCCATTTGACCGTGCCGAAATCAAATGCATTGTTGCAAAATGCTTCAATTTGATGCAGCAGAAAGGTGCTAGGTGTGACATTTTTCATTCCATAGCTCGTGGGGTCGAACAGACTACGCCAACAAGTCAGGGTGGGCAGGTAAATGCCAGTGGAGGTCTCATTTTGTGCGCCAAGCGTCCTAGTCGTTCTGAGTTGTAAGCTACCGACAAAGTCAAAAGTTGCTAGGATTAAAATTTTGCATTCTATAGGTCGTGGGTCTAAACAGATTGTGCCAACACATCGGGGTGGACGAGTAAATTTTAGGGGAGGTCTCATTTTATGTGCCAAGGCTCCCAGTCCTTCTCAGCTGTAAGCTACTAGCAACGTGACTTTACCGATAGCTTATAGCTTGGAATGACTGCGATGCTTTGCACACAAAATGAGACCTCCCCTAGCATTTACCCACCCACCCCGATGTGTTGGCATAATCTGTTTGACCCCAGGACCTGTGGAATGCAAAATTTCAATCCTAGCAACTTTTGACTTTGTCGGTAGCCTCTTGCTCGAAATGACTGGGAAGCTTGGCGCATGAAACGAGACCTCCACTAGCATTTACCCGGTCACCCCGACGTGTTGGCATAGTCCGTTTGACCCCATGAGCTATGGAATGAAAAATGTCACACCTAGCACCTATCCACTGCATCAAATTGAAGCATTTTGCAACAATGCGTTTGATTTCGGCACGATCAAACAGAATGGAGTTGATAAAAAATGAGAGAGGTTATTGTCGACGGACCCCACGTGCACCTGTAGGTATAAACACAACATTCCCAGCTATCACAAATTCTAAGAACTGCTCCGTCAAAGTTTGGCGCATTTTTGGTCTCAGGGATCTTAAGGGACTTTGCCGGTAGCCTCTTGCTCGGAAGGACTAGGACGCTTGGCACATGGAATAAGACCTCCAATAACATTTACCCGCCCACCCCAACACATTGGTGTAGTCCGTTCGACCCCATGAGCTATGGAATGAAAAATGTCACACCTAGCACCTTTCCACTGCATCAAATTGAAGCATTTTGCAACAATGCGTTTGATTTCGGTATGGTCAAACAGAATGGAGTTGACCAAAAATGAGAGAGGTTATTGTCGACAGACCCCACGTACACCTGTAGGTCCAAACATAACATTCCCAGCTATCATGAATTTCAAGAACTGCTCTGTCAAAGTTTGGCGCATTTTTGATCTTAGGGATCTTAAGGGACTTTGCTGGTAGCCTCTTGCCCGGAACAACTGGGACGGTTGGCGCATGAAACGAGACCTCCATTGGCATTTACCTGCCCACCCCGACGCGTTGGCGTAGTCCGTTCGACCCCACGAGCTATGGAATGAAAAATGTCACACCTAGCACCTTTCCACTGCATCAAATTGAAGCATTTTGCAACAATGCGTTTGATTTTGGCATGGTCAAACGGAATGGAGTTGACCAACAATGAGACAGGTTATTATTGACGGACCCCACATGCACTTGTAGGTCCAAACACAACATTCCCATCTATCATGAATTCTGAGAACTGCTCCATCAAAGTTTGGAGCATTTTTGGTCTCAGGGATCTTAAGGGACTTTGTCGGTAGCCTCTTGCCCGGAATGACTGGGACTCTTGGCACACAAAATGAGACCTCCATTGGCATTTACCTGCCCACCCCGACACGTTGGTGTAGTCCATTCGACCCCATGAGCTATGGAATGAAAAATGTCACACCTAGCACCTTTCCACTGCATCAAATTCAAGCATTTTGCAACAATGCGTTTGATTTCGACATGGTCAAACAGAATGGAGTTGACCAAAAATGAGAGAGGTTATTATCAACGGACCCCACGTGCACCTGTAGGTCCAAACACAACATTCCCAGCTATCACAAATTCTGAGAACCGTTCCGTCAAAGTTTGGCGCATTTTTGGTCTCAGGGATCTTAAGGGACTTTGCCGGTAGCCTCTTGCCCGGAAGGACTGGGACGCTTGGCGCACGAAATGAGACCTCCAATAGCATTTACCCACCCGCCCCAATGTGTTGGTATAGTCCGTTCGACCCCACGAGCTATAGAATGAAAAATGTCACACCTAGCACCTTTCCACTGCATCAAATTGAAGCATTTTGCAATAATGCGTTTAATTTTGGTACGGTCAAATGGAATGGAGTTGACCAAAAATGAGAGAGGTTATTGTCGACAGACCCCACGTGCACTTGTAGGTCCAAACACAACATTCCTAGCTATCACAAATTCTAAGAACTACTCCGTCAAAGTTTGGCGCATTTTTGGTCTCAGGGATCTTAAGGGACTTTGTCGTTAGCCTCTTGCTCAGAACGATTGGGACGCTTGGCGCATGAAACGAGACCTTCACTGGCATTTACCCGCCCACCCCGACGTGTTGGCATAGTCCGTTCGACCCCACGATGAGCAAAACAAAAAATATGGCACCTAGCAAGGTTTTTGCTCTTACAGAACAATGTATCGGCAAAGACCCTAGTTTTCATAAGGGGAGACATGTGATATTAAGAGGTTTTAGGAATGTGACTTTATCCTTCCACTCCTTATCCAATGACGAGTTTATTTGCAGAGTTTGATGGCTTTTATGAGCATATACATGATGTTGTTTTAGGATAGTCATTAAGGGCAGTTTTTGGATAGCCATATGTATCTTTTTAACAATCATAAAGGGCAAGTTGTACACGGACTGTGAGAGTCCCAAAACTCATATAAATCATCCATTTTGGTGTTTGACAACCTTATAAATCCATTAGATCATTTATACAAACCCTAATGCAACTTATAAACCCTCTTTGTATAGTAATTTCATGAATGACTATCTTGTATGATTGTTTTGTGCATTTTAATAGGCCAATGAGGATTGTATGGTGTTGTCATATTCATGATTTTAACTTGATGCAGAGATAGGCTCTAACTCAACATGATAGAGGCATCATTACAAATGGATTGAATTGCAATAGTCAGAGAGCCAACCTCCTATCAATGAGAGTTCAATGATAGTAAATAGAGAGCTACTTGACCATAAATAGGATTTACATACATACATATATGATCTTGTAGGCATCTAGGTTTCATACACAAATTGCAATAGTTGTAGAGCCAACCTCCTATCAACGAGAGTTGAATAATAGTAAATAGAGAGCTTCTCAGCCATAAATGGGATTTGCATACACACACACCCAACTGAAATAGTATCCTTATTAGCCTTATTGGCACCTAAAACACAAGAAAGTAGATTCCACTAGCTTTCAATTATAATTTCTCTTAGGCCCTAACACATCCATACAGGGCTATACTAAACAAAGAAATCATAGGAAAATAGTAAAATCTGTAAAAATAGAGTTTCTTGACATTAATTTCATTCAAACTTGTCTTCAATTCATCTTCAAAATGTTTATTGGTCCTCTCTCTCTAAACATTAAACCCTAAATCTCTAAACCTTAACCCCTAAACCATAAACCCTAAACCCTAAATAATGCCCCTAAACCTTAACCCCTAACCCCTAAACCCTAAACCCTAAACACGAGCAACCCTAAACCCTATCTCCTATCTCTCCCTTATCTCCCTATCTCTATCATTGGGCTCTACCTATCAATCATTCTCCCTATTTCTCTAGACATCTCGCTCACTCTCTATCTCCTTATCTCTCCCCTTTGTCACCTCTATCTCTCCCTATCTGTCTCCTCTCTCTTTCTAGCTAGCTATCTCCAAAACTAAGAAACCCTAAACCCAGGTACACCCTAAATCCAATCAACTCTAAACCTATATCTCCCTATCTCTCCCCTATCTCCCTATCTCTATCATCCCTCTACCTCTCTTGATCTCTCTCCCTATGTCCCTGGCCATGTGCCTCACTCTCTATCTCCTTATCTCTCTCCTCGGTCTCCTCTCTCTATCTCCCTATAATTCCTCTCTCTATAAACCCTAAATCCAAAACCCTAAACCTCTAAACCTAACCCCTAACCCCTAAACAATTTAAATCCTAAACCCTAAATAATGCCCCTAAACCCTAACCCCTGACCCCTAAACCTGAGAAACCCTAAACCCCTAAACCTTAAACCCCAAACCCCTAAACCCTAAACCCAAGTAACCCTAAACCACTATCTGCCTATCTCTCCCCTATCTCCCTACCACCTGTGTCCCTCTACCTCTCAATCTCTCTCCCTATGTCTCTAGCCATGTCCCTCACTCTCTATCTCCCTATCCCTCCTCTCAGACTCCTCTATATCTCCCTATCATTCCTCTCTCTCTATAAACCCTAAATCCAAAACCCTAAACCTCTAAACCTAACCCCTAACCCCTAAACAATAAATCCTAAACCCTAAATTATAATGCCCCTAAACCCTAACCCCTAACCCCTAAACCTGAGAAACCGTAAACCCCAAACCCCTAAACCCTAAACCCAAGTAACCATAAACCACTATCTCCCTATCTCTCCCCTATCTCCCTATCACCTTTGTCCCTCTACCTCTCAATCTCTCTCGCTCACTCTCTATCTCCTTATCTCTCCCCTTTGTCACCTCTATCTCTCCCTATGTGTCTCCTCTCTCTTTCTATCTAGCTATCTCCAAAACTGAGAAACCCTAAACTTGGGTACACCCTGAATCCAATAACTCTAAACCTATATCTCACTATCTCTCCCCTATCTCCCTATCTCTATCATCCCTCTACCTCTCTTGATCTCTCTCCCTATGTCCCTGGCCATGTGCCTCACTCTCTATCTCCTTATCTCTCTCCTCGGTCTCCTCTCTCTATCTCCCTATCATTCCTCTCACTCTATAAACCCTAAATCCAAAACACTAAACCTCTAAACCTAACCCCTAAACAATTTAAATCCTAAACCCTAAATAATGCCCCTAAACCCTAACCCCTAACCCCTAAACCTGAGAAACCCTAATCCCCTAAACCGTAAACCCCAAACCCCTAAACCCTAAAACCAAGTAACCATAAACCACTATCTCCCTATCACCTTTGTCCCTCTACCTCTCAATCTCTCTCTCTATGTCTCTTGCCATGTCCCTCACTCTTTATCTCCCTATCTCTCCCCTCGGACTCCTCTATATCTCCCTATTGGTCTGATGCAGAGCACACAGTGGAAGCTCTCAAAACACGGTGAAATACCCATCAAAACCCATAGTTCAAATGGATTAAAGCTTAATCAGCTTTAAGAAACCTTCTCAAAGTTCCAAATAACATCAAATCATATACATTCTTCCTATCAGCAAGATAAACACTATCGACCAACTCAAAAATTCTTATACCGATGCTCCGATCACTCCACTTTTGACGAGCCTTTGAACCTTTCATTGTGACATATATCCATCGGCCCAACTTTAAACTAGTCTTCCGATCTCCCATACCACCCATTTCTCACTCCACAACCTATATTAACACATGATTAAACCTAACCCCTAACCCCTAACCCTTATTTCCTAACCCCTAAACCCTAAACTTGAGAAACCATAAACCCCTAAATCCTAAACACTAAACCCAAGAAACCCTAAACCTCTATCTCTCTATCTCCCTATCTCACTATCTCCCCATCACTATCATTCCTCTACCTCTCAATCTCTCTCCCTATGCTTTGGCCATGTCCCTCACTCTATATCTCCCTAATTGTCTTCTCTCTCTAAACACTAAACCCTAAACCTCTAAACCTTAACCCCTAAACCATAAACCCTAAACCCTAAATAATGCCCCTAAACCTTAACCCCGAACCCCTAAACCCTAAACGTGAGCAACCCAAACCCTATCTCCTATCTCTCCCTTATCTCCCTATCTCTATCATCGAGCTCTACCTCTCAATCCTTCTCCCTATTTCTCTGGACATCTCGCTCACTCTCTATCTCCTTATCTCTCCCCTTTGTCACCTCCATCTCTCCCTATCTGTCTCCTCTCTCTTTCTATCTAGCTATCTACAAAACTAAGAAACCCTAAACCCAGGTACACCCTAAATCCAATCAACTCTAAACCTATATCTCCCTAGCTCTCCCCTATCTCCCTATCTCTATCATCCCTCTACCTCTCTTGATCTCTCTCCCTATGTCCCTGGCCATGTGCCTCACTCTCTATCTCCTTATCTCTCTCCTCGATCTCCTCTCTCTATCTCCCTATCATTCCTCTCTCTCTATAAACCCTAAATCCAAAGCCCTAAACCTCTAAACGTAACCCCTAACCCCTAAACAATTTAAATCCTAAACCCTAAATAATGCCCCTAAATCCTAACCCCTAACCCCTAAACCTGAGAAACCCTAAACCCCTAAACCCTAAACCCAAGTAACCCTAAACCACTATCTCCCTATCTCTCCCCTATTTCCCTACCACCTTTGTCCCTCTACCTCTCAATCTCTCTCCCTATGTCTCTGGCCATGTCCCTCACTCTTTTTCTCCCTATCTCTCCCCTCAGACTCCTCTATATCTCCCTATCATTCCTCTCTCTCTATAAACCCTAAATCCAAAACCCTAAACCTCTAAACCTAACCCCTAACCCCTAAACAATAAATCCTAAACCTTAAATTATAATGCCCCTAAACCCTAACCCCTAAACCTGAGAAACCCTAAACCCCAAACCCCTAAACCCTAAACCCAAGTAACCATAAACCACTATCTCCCTATCTCTCCCCTATCTCCCTATCACCTTTGTCCCTCTACCTCTCAATCTCTCTCGCTGTCTCTTGCCATGTCCCTCACTCTTTATCTCCCTATCTCTCCCCTCAGACTCCTCTATATCTCCCTATTGGTCCTTTATCTCTCTCTAAACCCTAAACCCTAGACCTCTAAACCTTAACCCCTAACCCCAAGACCCTAAACCCTAAACCCTAAATAATGCCCCTAGACCCAAGCAACCCTAAACCTCTATCTCCCTATCTCTAACATCCCTCTACCTCTCAATCTCTCTCTCTCTATGTCTTTGGACATGCCTCTCACTCTCTATCTCCCTATCTCTCCCCTCTGTCTCCTCTATCTCTCCCAAACTCTTTTAGTCCCCTCTCTCTATCTCTCTTTAAACTGTAAACCCTAAACCCCTAAACGCGAGCAACCCTAAACCTCTAAACCCTAAATAATTCCCCTAACCAACCTCTAAACCACTTCTCTATATAGGTGCAACTAATACCACTTTTTCATTGTTCAACTTGATGTTCATCTTGTTGGTTCTATGTCATATAATGTTCCACATCGAGCTCTTTATCTCAGTCATCCGGTTGTTCTTTATCTTGCTCTTTATTCTCATCAACTGGATGTTCCTCTGTTTCCTGATCTTTTCCAAGATCCAAATACACTTCCTGTTGTTCGTCTTGATGCTGGTCATAAGGATGTGTCACTTCACCTTGTTGCTTTTTAAAATAACCAAGAAGAGGCAACAAGAGGCAACAAATTGTTACAAGTTTCTTAGGCAAATTTAAGTTTTCTAATTACTACCGAAATCTTTTTAAAATAATGTAAAGAACATGTGAAGCTTCAAGGAATCTTTTTATGGCACCTGTGCTAGCTTTTGTCCTCAAGGATCCAACATTTTGGTATCCTCCTTTGTAGAAATTAGAACATCCTCTTGATGACAATGGGAAGAATAAGGATGCCTTGAGAACTTGGAGATTTTATGGAGAGTGTAAGAACCTTCAAATCCTTCAAACTGAAATGGAAAAGGCTCACAAAGTTAGGACTGTAAAAGTATAATAATTATTGTGGGGGTTGTAATGAAAATGTGGCTTAACTCTTTTGAGGTGACTCACTATCCATGATGTGTTGGGATCAATGGAAAATGGAATAAGAGATATTAACAAGAATTTGACATAAATGGAAGAAATGGATAGTCTCCCCTAAAAATGATGGCGAGAGATGTATTAATAGTAGAAGAAGCAACATGAATGGTGGGCTTGGTTGGGAGTGGACTAAAGAATTGATTGAGAGATTATAGAAGACCAATTGGGAGTGGACTAAATAATTGATTGAGAGATTATAGAAGACTTATTACGAGTGGACTAAAGAATTGATTGAGAGTCAAGAGGATAGGAGAATTAGTTAGGGGAAGCAATGGTTCAATCAGGGGTGGAGAGAACTCTCAATCACAAGAATAAATGATGCCAAAATGGATGGAACTAAAAGAAATCATGCATTCCAAAAGATGACAAGGTTGCCCCTTTCATATGATACAGTCTTTCTAAAATTTAGATTGTATTTTATAGCTAAAATGCTAAAATAATAAAATAAAAAACAATGAAAACAATAGAGAAAAAGAAAATGGATATCCGTTATCAAAATGGATATCCATTTTGGTTTGGTACCAAACCAAAAACAAACCAAAACAGATATCCGTTTCAAAGTCAAACTTTGCCAAGTCGTGAATTTGGCTAAGTAAAAACACGATTTTTTTCCTATTGCCACTGTTTGGCCTGCGATGATCCTACACATACCCGTATGTCAATATGCCCTTTTGTAATTACACTCTCAAGAAAAGACACTGATGGCCCTTTCTCCTAACCTACCCATGGTCCAAAAGGTTTTAGACAATCTTGAAAGTTATTGTGTATCTAAATTGCTCACTTTGCTTGGTGTTTATTTTGCCAAGGTCTTTCAATTGGCACCCATTTGATACATGTTGGCATTTCCAACTTAAGTGTCCTTTTTGTAGGCAGCTTGAACCCTTCTTCACCTTTTTTGGTATTGTCCTCGTGCTCAAAATGCTTGGCACTGAATACATGATTTCTTCCAATCTCTAAGGTCTGAACTTTTCACATTGCATAATGCCTTGTTGGGGATTGGTCTAAATTACTTGTTGAGTTTTCCTAGTTGTGGCATGCTTTTAGATTTGAGATTTTTTTTACATTTGGAAAGATAAAAATTATGTTATTTTTACTAATTCGACAGTGGATACTAATTTTGTTATTCACTCCAATTTTTTTATGATCTCTAATGTGCTCATACAAATTCAAGGTCAAGCCAACAAGGTTGTGCTAGCACTCTAAGATCTTTAAACCCTTCTTGATCATTAGAGGAATGCCCCTTGCACTACGGCTAGGGTTTTGCCTTCACCACCATCTTGTACCAGATCCTCATGTTGAGACTGAAGGTGCAGTTATTTGGAGTCCTAACACAACTATCGGAAAGCCACCTCTCTGCTTCTACCACTACCAACAAGGCAACACTCTAGCTAGACCCCACCTCCACCTCAGCCTTCTCACCGCCAAAGTGGTTAGTCTCTTCCTCTACGTCACTCATCCACATCCTTTAAACTACGTAGGTGGGTTCGTCTTGATCAAGGAAAATTCTAACAGTTGGTGCTTGTTATTTCTCTGCCAAGGTTTGTTTAGAATTAAGCCTAGGAGGATCTTGAGGATGGTGGCAATGTTGCTCATAATGAGTGATGGATAAAATCCCCATCCTATTACCGTTGTTGCTCTTGTGGCTTAACTGTTTGGTTTCCATTTAATAAATTGCTCTATTAATTTGATAGTTGTTTCTCTTGTAGGACTATAGACTTGTTTAGTTTGTGGTTTTTTTTCTTTTTGAAGCCACATATTATTTTTATTCTCAACTCTACCAATTTAACTATGAAGTGTGATCCCATACCACTTGTTTTATTGAAAATTTACTATATACTTCAACACTTCATTTTAATATATAATCTTTTGGTACAATTTTTTAAATACAATTTAATAAAATAAAGAGTTTGACTTCTAATTCTGTAAAGGATTTATTAGCCAACCCATCCTTAGTAGGCTTATAATTTAACAATATTTGGCCAGCATAACCTTTTCTGTCGATGCTTCAGCGCATTGTCGTCAAACATATTTCAAAAATATAGTGCGAACATAATGATTAGTATAACATGGCAAGAGAACATATCTTTTCACATCATCTCATAAATCTTCTTTATTCTTCTTCTCGGATTATTGACGCAGACAAACCAAAGTATTTCGCTGGCTATTATGATTTCGCCCAGATATTTTATATTTTTTAAATGATTAGCAAGCTTGATGAGCGTTTGGTCGGACAGAGGAGAGGTGGTATAAATCTAGTCACTCTCTTTCTTCCTCTTTCGTTATCTGTGTTTGTTGTGCAGATATGTTCACATGGGTAGCAATTTTGCCTGTGATAATGATGATGATATAGTCTATTATTGAGATTGTTTACATTAAAAAAATGAACTTAATATTTAAAAGAGGTCAATATATATTACACTTGATTGTGATAACTAAGTGGACCTAGTATTCAACTAGCAATTGCACCTTGGTGTGCAATGGGTATGCCAAATAGTTGTGGAAGTTCAATTGCCATGTCTTTAAGTGAGTGATGACTATTGTGGTATTTAATAAATCCCATGAACCAAAACTCGTGGGCATCCACAGTTACCACTTAAATATACTTTTTTGCGAGTTCGTCTCTATTTCCTGATGGTTCCACAACCTTAACCTTTTCCACGAGTATCACCACCTGCATACAACATAAGCAAGAAGTTTCCACCATCTAATAGAAATCATGGGCTTCTGCTAGTCAATCTTGGCATTTCATTCGATACACGGGGTAGTGAATGTTTTTTAATGTGCAGGTGTTATTCATTCTAAGGTGCCAATAGTTGGAAAATGTCAATTGAAAAGTTATCCTTGTACAAATGAAGGTACAAGGTATAATGAATGGGCATGATTATTTGAATCATATTGCATCACTCTAGTAAAGCTCATGTCATCTTTGGATCATTGGCATGGAATGACTGATTGAAAGTCACTCTCTTTTTTCTTTATCATTGGATTATTGGCAGGAGAAGAACCATATCATGAGGCTCTAGTGGAGCTAGTTGATATGGACCAACCCATACCAAGCTCCATTTTTTACATTGTAAAAGTACCATACCTTGATCTTTAATGTATGGTTTTCCATTAGAATGCTTGATTGTAGCCCCAAGTATATTACACAACAGAACATTTTTTGCCACTATGTTTATGCAATTAAGCTTAGTTATGTAATTGCATTATGGCCAATGATTTTATATTTTAGGAAATGTCTCTTCAATTGTCATGGGTGGTAAAGGTAAAATTTGAAGATAATTATAAGCATGGCCACCACCAACATCATGTTTATTTGTCATCTAGCCCACCATAGTACATCCTCTCATGGGGATGTCACATGATACAAAGATCAATCAAACTTAGTGACCCTCGTTAGTGTTATAATTCAGCACCTTTGCATAATTTGGAGATCAAATGGATTTAAATTAAATTTATACATGGTACAATATTAGATTGAGAATTTGTAATTGTTTAAAAATATTAAATTTTGAGGGATTTTTTTGAATTTGCAGATGATATGATAATGCAAAAATGGTGTGCATTCTATGTCATGGGAGCATGTTGTGTTCAATCTAACTCTGAAAAAACTTTTGTAAAATGAACGTGACATAGAATGCACATCATGAAGTATGTTACTTCAAACTTAATGCAAATCTACGTAATTCTCTTTAAAAGTATTTTTATTCAATATTGTTTCTCCCTTAGTGCATAGATACATTGATGAGACAATCTGCTTTATTATGTCATATTTTAGACTGAGTTAATAGGTGGTGAAAGGAGTGGGCCACTTTGAATATGTATCCTCTCTCTCTCTCTCTCTAATGTAGGGTTTTCCATTAGAATGCCTGACTATAGCCCCAAGTCTATCACACAACGGAACACTTTTTGCCTCTATGTTAATGTAGTTATGATTAGTTTTGTAATCCCATGATGGGCAATGATTTTGTATTTTAGGAAATGTCTCTTCAATTGTCATGGGTGGTAAAGGTTAAATCTAAAAATAATTATTCATAGGAAGGTTATGAATGTAGCCATGTTTTCTACTTGAAATTGAAAAGTACTTTGAATTTTTAGTTCAACATCGTTCATAAGTAAGGATATGGTTTGCCATGCACCCTTTGGCATACTATACACATATTCAAAGTAAAAGTATGGTGAACCTTGGTCAAACTCTTTAAGCCTCCACTGTTGACCCATAAGGTGATCTAGAACCCTAAATCCAACCAATACTTTAACATGGTGTGGTAAAAGAAAATTTATATCTATATTTTCTATAGAAAAACTTTTGGAAGACATACTTTCTTTAAGCTTTATCTTTTTAAATGGTTTCTTCTAATGGTTTCATAGTAAACCTTTTCTAAATCTAAGTACTTTCTTGTATGAAATTTTATTTTATGCACATTCTCTAAGATTTCATTCAATCCTTTACAAAACTGGTGCCAACAAGATACTTGTGAAAAATTATTGTCATTAAGAATAACATCATGTGAGATAGAGGATAAATCATATTCATTAATTAAGAAAGCATCATAGATTTCCTCATTAGTTAAATCATCAATAGACAATGAATCGCTAGGTGTATGCATGAGAGTCATGGGATGAAAAAGAATTACAATCAAATGCTATAAGAAGGATATCATCATCATTAGGTGTAACAACATCATCACAAGAAGCATGATCCCTAGTTTCATCAATAGTACTTAGGGATCTACATCACTACCATTTGTGATGCAATGAGTACAATTATCATCAATCATGAAAAATAAAGTGAAATCCTCTAACATAGAAGGAAAAGTGCTAGTAAGTTTTATGAATGATGAGACACTGGAGACATATTGAACCAGTGTATCCATAGAACATGGAGCACCATCCTTTTGATAAAAGGATATGATGTCCTCAAGGATCAAAAGATTCAATGTAACTTGTGAAAAAAATTAAAAGATCTTTAATCAATATAATCTAGTGGAGGTGTAGGACAAGGATAAAGTCGATTGCAATGCATGACTAAACTTTATCAAAGAAAAGCACACAAGTATTAATAGATATGAAAGAAACATGGACAAAATAAAAAATTAGACTAGAAATAAAAAAAATAGAAAGAAGGTTGAGTCATGGGGAAAACACTAGGGAATCAAACATCACGGGTTCACCAAAATGTAGGGAAATAAAATAACCTTACACTTAATTAGTCTAATTAATTGATACAAAATAATAATTAATAGTCAAATCTAAGTTGAGAGATATGACTAATCAATGTGAATGCTAAATAGGGGATTATGATGTGCTTAATTTTACAGTCTAGACTATGATTGGTGATTAAAATTAGAGATTTGTTATTGAATTAGCACCATTTTTTACTATCACAAATCTGCCTAAAGAGTATGCTCTACTCTTAGACAATATTGTACCTGTGATCTAGTCTTCTTGGTTGCAAAATTTTTATTCCTGTGGTGGGGTTTTGTCCTTTGCTCTCTTTCTCTTAGGTACCTATGTGCCTATATATCTAAGGATAGGGGTTCTAAGAAGCACCTTGGGGAGACTACTAGTGTATAGAGGGAAAGTGTTGAAACTTCCTTGATAACAAGTCAATCTCCATTACTAACATGAATTAATTCAAATACATGCAAGGAAAAAATGTTAAATGCCTAAATGATAAGTTGATTATGTAGTTTATGGTTATGTGAGTGTTGATCCAATAATCGAATGATTTGATATGAACTAGTGATTGAAGGGTTGTTCTTTAATACAAGATACTTGGTGCTCATTTCAAAGTCTTTTAGTATGCAAGTTTATGGATAACATTCTCATTATTTAAAAGGTTTAACTTGTGAAAGGAGGGAAAATTTTTAGAATTAGAAGGATAAGGTTGTGGACATGATCCTATCCAAGAGATAGATCCATGTCTATAGTTTAATTTAAGATAACAAAAACTTACAAAGATGGATCCATTCTATTCTATAATGATAGATTAAACAAAATATAAACTAATTTACAATTAAAATCAACTTATGCTCAAAACAAGATATATTAAACATAAAAATAATATATTTAGGAGAAAACTTTAAAAAATGTAAAATATTTTTTTTGAAATTTTAGACTTAATATCCAACTATATACACATATAGAACCATGTGTTATAATCAGGCACCCTCTCATTCCATATTTCCCTCTTTAACAATAATTTTTATTAGAAAAAACATCTTGCTCTTATCAAGCTATTGTGTATCTAGCATTCATGGTGCACATTTGAATATATTTATTAAATAATTGAAATTCAAAATATAACACAATCCTAAATTTTAATTAATTAATAAATATTGTCAAATGTGCATCCAAAATGTTGGTCAGACAATACCAGTATCAAACTAACTCCCTACACGTAGCCAAGTGTTATATAATGCATTTATTACTCATGTCAACATTTTAGAACAGTGCATTTAGTAGTCTTCTACAATTATGTTGAATATAAATTGTTACAATGCATTTTAGCATAGAATGATTGTCTCTATATTTTCCCTTGGCTAAGAACAAGATGTCATGAGTTGATTTGAAGAATCCTAAGCCCAAACACAAACAACTTCACCCTATTAACTTTGGAAAATTTTCTAAACTCGTCGGTTGTTCTCACGCGGGAAAAATTTGTGTCAGAAACAATCTCATGTCATTTAAATGTCCCTCACGGGATATTCTAGGATTTCTATTTTTTTTCAAAGGAAAAGGAAAGGGAAAATGGTTGAAAGAAAATAACTTAGGAGAGCATATCAAATTGCAAGATATGAGGTGAGTTGAAGGGGAGCGCGAACAAAAAACAAAATAATTGGCTTCTGAGGAATTGATCCAAGGCCATGGAGGACTTTTTTCATTTTAAAAGGTATTTGGATCAAACTAAAGTTTGTTTGCTTGCTGCAATTTAGAAAAATTGAAACCCCATTACTGCCTTTTTAAATGTTCTGCTATATCATAGAGTTGGGAGTTGAAAAAAAGGAAAGTCTTTTTTTTGGCATTCTTTTTATTTTTTAGAAACAATAAAACTTTTTCAAGTTGACAATTCATTAACTTTAGAGGATTTGTCTATACTGTTGGCCTCAAATTTTTGATTTGTGGCAACAAAAATTTGCATCAAGAAAGAGAATAGAAATAGACAATAGATTGGGCATTAGCAAATTACATAATACCATTCAACAATGCATCCATCTACTAACACTAAACAATGGGAATTTAATAATAACCTAAAAATTGTTGCAATGAATTCAATTGTTAGATGGGGGGAGGGAAATCAATCTGCAAAATCAATTTGTCTCAGCTAAAGGTTTCAAAGGAGAAAAGGTAATCAATTGGAATTTGGCGAGGGAGTGGGTTATGAACCTTTCTTCACTTATAATTCTAATCAATATGCTAATATTGGTTTTATTACAAACATGGGATGATATATATCTGTACACACTTAAAGGAATTTCTACATAAATTCTCATAAGACCCAGATGCCATACATATCTAAAGTCAAAACTATAAGTATTGTAATTTTCTTCACAAACATCAGTAGCGACAAGAACAACATGGTTCCATTAATTCACATCACAAGATAACAATCCAATTTCAAACAGTAGCTAATTTTGCCTTATAAAAAACTTACAAATAGTGTGTGTTCACACATAGTCTTGTAACAAGTCTTTAACTAACAACAAATTAGCTATTATAAAAGACTTGCAAATAGTGGATGATCACACATGGTCCTCTAACAAGTGTTTAGCTGATAACAGACAAGTAAAACTTACTAGTTTATATTGCAAATTCTTGAGCTTAAAAACCTTGTAGTGGAATTTAATTGCTTAAATGAAAGAGCATGATAGTAAAATTGAGCATTTTACTTCTTCCAAGTGTTAGTGTCAAAAAGAGAATAATTGTTTTCAGTTGCTTCTCGGGTAGTTTCCACTAACTACCATAACCAATTTATTGCAGCTAAGAATATTGGCCTTTCTTGAAACAAAATCTTGTATGTTTCCAATGTAGAAGGGAAGAGAGAATTGGAAATTTGCCACACAATCAAACTACAATAACCTAAAAATTATATAAATGGAGATTTTGATACCTATAGATGAAAGAGAGTATGTCGGGTACTTATAATAGTTTAGATGCACATTTGGGACACCTCATATGATAATGAAATTTAAGTGTTTAAGCTAATACATGTCTTTGATTCAACATATAAAGAATCCAGACATGGATACTATTGTTGGCATTGTTATATGATTTGGAAGGAGAATGTTGGATGTTCAATCTATCCGTCGCAATTAACTCTAATTGAAATCATAAACATTTTTAATTATCTCTCAAACCTATGCTTATTATTAAGCATACCCAGATATGATTCTAAGCCACTTTTGATTTAAATTAGATGTTGACCCTTAAGTTGTCCAAATTGTAGTCTCAATGGGAAGTAAAGTGAAATGGTACATTTGGACTTCTTTCACTGCCATCTCCATAACATAAGACCATAGGTATTGTTCAAGCCCAGTTATTTGCAATGGTTGGAACTCTACAACTCTATAAGTTAAATCATCAGTAAATCTCTCAAGCACATGTTAACATGGATGAATAGCCTCTATAATGGAATTACCTTGTGAAAAATATTTTGGGAGTGACAAGGATATGGGAAAATGGATCACCTTACTTGGCACACAAGTCTTGGGTGGGTTGAATAAATAGATGCCATTACTTATCAAAATACAAATTTGTAGTTAAAACATATATATATATATATATTTATTGTTATATAATTAATTATTAATATTTATAAATTGACTGAAAAAATATATTTAAATGTCACCTTCAATTTCCTATCGGCGTAACCCTTGAACCTCCTATGGGTTTTGTTAACACTGTATAAGATATATATACATTTGCGCCAAACACGGATTTGTCTTTTGCCACCGGCAAATACAAGACAAAACCTAAGCCAATTTCGTATTGCAGGCTGCATTATTTTTGCCAGCTGCATTGTTTTATTCTATTAACTCTGCAATCTTCAATTACTATCATTACCTTCCTTGCTTTTCTACTTAAGCCCTTGTTAATAGCCCCAGGAAGGATCAAAGAATAATCAGCAACGAAAACCAGACGAAAAAAATCGGCGATGGAATGGAAAACGAACGGCCTGATTTTTTCAATCGTCTTGCATGGATATCAAACAATGAGGACCGTTGATCCTTCATCCCAGGGATTTGTTCACCAAAGGGAATGCCTTCCGCATAATAACACTTCCAAGTTTACTTGGTGGTTGCGATAACTTCTTACCTTTACACTTGAATGAGATCTAAAATGCTGGCCATAGGGAGAGTTGGTTATATATTTAATAAGTTCATATATGCATTTATTTAGCCCTTTGAACCCTTATTCTAGGGCATCTAATGATTACATTATTTGGATTGTATATGATTTATTGGTGTTAGTGCCAAGGACTGAGGGATATCCATTCCATCAAATTCATCAGGGCACGACCCTGGCTTCATCCCTTGTGTCAAGGGCCTTGCACTCACCAAGACTTGATCCTTAGTGGGCTCATTCACCAAGAAACCAAAGGCCCTTTGACATATGGATCTATTTTACTTTTGTATGTAACTTTTGATTTTACTTTTAAAAAAGCCACCATTCATTATTTTGATAATTTTTTTGTTTTATTTTTACTTTCAAAAATGTAATAAATATTATATTTATATATTATTTTTTAATAGTTTCATTTGTACCCATTTATATATATTAAAAATTTGAGGTCTTTATTTTTTATTATTGAAAACTAATATAAATATATTCATTTATTTTGTTTTATTTCTATATATTTAATTATGTTGGCTATATTTTTAATTTTATAGTTACATGAGACTCTCTTCCCTACTTGCCATTTAGAATGCCTCCAAATATTTTATATTTATATATTTAATTTCCATATTTAATTATGTTGACTATATTTTTAATTTTATAATTTTTTTAGTTTTTAAAATATATGCTACTTGTGTTTTGGTTTTTATCTACTAAATGTCTCATGTTTGCATAAAAAGAGCCTATCTTTGTACCATAAAGAGTCTCCTTTCCAAATATACTTATCTAAACAAGATGAGTCATGTTGAAGTTGTTGAATGAGCTTCTTTGTTAAAGGATCATGTTTCCACTTTTCTTATGCAACTTCTACCCATTCAGGTTGCAACAAAGAAATGACACAAATTGTTGCTTCCTCTTTTTCTTGTCAAGAAAGGTCATTAATTGTAATATTCTCCTTATCTTTTTTGTAAATAATTTCAAAGTCAGACCCTAGCATCTTAGTGACCCATTTTTGTTGCTCCTCTAAAGACAATTGTTGTTCCAAAAAATATTTTAGACTTTCATGATATGTCTTGACTTTAAAATGTCTTCCCATTAGGTATTGGGGCCACTGTTTGACTGCATGAATTATAACTAACATTTTTTTCTCATATGTGGGTCTTACCAAGTTCTTTCCTTTGACTCATCTACTCTCAAATTCTAATGGATTTCCTTGCATCAGTAGTAGCCCATGTCTAGAAGCATCACTTTCTACTATGAATGTTTTAGAAAAGTTTAGGGTAGTCAACATAGGAGTATGAGTAAGAGCTTCTTTTAGTTGTTTAAATGCTTGGGTGGTGTTGGTGCCTGCTACAAGTTTGGGTTTCGAGTAGTTGAATTCGCAGGCCTTTCATGAAAAATCCAAAAAAATTCTAAGTCCCTCAGTCTCCTGCACAATTAAATTGTATGTATCATTCTTTGTATATGGTTGTTGTATCTTTGTATGCAGAAATGTGAATGTACATTGGCGGACCCGAGAGAAAGTTCAATCAGCTTCTGAAAATGAAAAATGAGTTGTATGCATATAAGTTTGTATGTGGCTGATACAATATACAAAGTAATGATACAAAGGGAGGAAACAAAAGTCATATCGCCGAGACAATGCACATCGGTGTCTCATTCTGTGGTCCCACCGATAGGCCGATGAGTTTGTATGTTCGAATATACAAGGCAGATATGCAAGGTCAATATACGATGGAAAGATACAAGGGGTAGACATACAAAGTGTCATCAGCGAAGCTTTGTCTATCGGCGGCCAAGTCCAAGGTTTCTCCGATGGGCTGATGAAGATACAAAAGATACGTGCAAGGAAAAAACCAAAGGGTGGGGCCCACCAGTTGTATGATATGCGATTGTACCTTTGCACATACAATCACCTATGCAAGGGGCATATACATTTCTTAGATACAAGGCCCAGACCCAAAGTAAATATGCAGTTTAGTTGATAAAGGCACAAGTGTTGTTTGCATCTTTGTTTGTATATCCATGTTGTATATTTGCACATACAAAGGTCGAACACATGTTTGCATTGTACAAAGTGCGATTGTATATAGTTTTTCTTGTATGTTCGCATTGTATATGCGATATACAAAGTAGATATACAAAGAAGAAGAGATACAAGCTGGACCTGTTGCAAAGTTACAATATGGTTAATAATCATTTTTAGGTCTGGGGTAGTATATTGCACATTGTATGTATGTCTGATATACAATGAAATATACAATGAGTTCAATACAATGCCGGATTTCAAAATTGTTCCAATCTGGCTGATAAATGCAATGTATCCCGTGGTTGTATGTATATTGCATTTGTACAATTCGATATACAAGGAGATATACAAAAGGGGAAGATACAACGCTGGACCCGAATGCAATTTCAAATTGATTCATGGTGATTTGGGGTCCGCCCTTGTATGTGGTGATTGTATGTATATACAATTGCACATACAATTTCAAAAGCAAAGTGGATACAATGGCTTGTCAGCAGGACAATGCCTATCGACGGACACTTCCAGGGTCTTTCTGACGGCCGATGGAGAGGCAAATATTCAGGGATGGAGGACCAATCAGATGTTGCCACGTGTCCAAATGCAGTTGTATATACAACTGCATATGCAAAGATTTGAAGGTGAAAAGGCAAAATGGGCAAAAAAGGTAAAATGTATCTTTATGCTGCGAAAAGTCAAAGGAGTGAAATGACACTTGTGTGGCATGTTTTCACTGGCCGATGACTCTTCAAAGATGGTGACTGGGATTGTCTGATCCAGTCAGTGTGAACCGGAGCCATAGATCTTTGCGGGAAGAAGGAATCGACGGCCATCATTCAAACTTTCAAGAACAAGGAGAGATTTGTATGTGTTCACAGTTACATTTCAAATGGAAAGAAACTTTAGAGCACGCAACCGCTGTACTTCCATAAAATGGGTAGGTTGGCTTTAATGGGAAAGTTGCAGAGATATGGGTCGATGGATTGACGAGCCAACTACCATCTTAAAGGAGAAAATCTTCAGGCGGCTGCACATCTCCCGAGTTTAACTGCTCCTTCCCTCTTCTTCTCCCTAGTGCATTCAATGTTCTTGGCGCCATTTTGATGGTGCAGTGTATCTGAGGGTGATTTGAGATGACAGTGTAATTAATGCTAAGTGCATGTTCTTGATGTATAAGAGGATTATGTCACTCATTTTTCTGGGGGTTGAAGACTTGGGAATTTTTTGGAGGAAATAACGAAAAACAGAGCTTTTTGGTTGTTCTGTCTCATTTTGTGAGTTTATGAGTTATATTTGAATGCATGTTGCACATATGTTCAGTTTCACGTTATTTTTATATGAAAAATGCTTCATGGCATGTGTTTAGCTGTTTGTCTCCATTTGTTGTATGCATCCCTTCTTTTGAATCTAGTTGCTAAGGGTTACTTAGATTCTAGGATATAGATTTCTATATTGCATGCCTAACTTTTGACCTCCATTCAAGGAGTGGATTAAACTGTTTTAGGTTAAGTATGAAGAAGATTGTATGGCAGCAGAGATATTTGTAAGTAGAGATTGCTAAATACTCATTCTTGGGTGGTGTTTGTAAGGCATGCACCAATCTAACCCCTTGAAACTTGAATCTCTGTTGAGTTTGTGCAAATCATTCACATGTATACATCTAGTTGACTCCTTGCTCCTGAGATAGGCACCGATCTACCTTTGTGTAGTAGTTATGATCCAAAACCCCCTGTCTTGCATCCAAAACATAAATACAAATCATTTCATAACTTCAAACCTGTCAGTTTGTAGGAGTAGAAATAGGACCCCTGCATACTCTCATTCCTAACCAGTTAGATATGTCCAAGAATACTGCCAACCTTGTGATTTATTACACAAATCTTGGTCCAAACATGAGAGTATTTTGCCTGTTGTTGTAAAGCTAAATCTTTTGTCATTGGGCGAGTCAAGGTTAAATCTTTAGCTATAGGGATACCCCCCTTAGTGTGGTAGAACCAGAAGTGAAGGGGAGGCAACTCACGCAACCTCCTATATTTATTGGCCAAATCTGTCTGTGCATTGGAACTGGCAAACCCTTTGCCGATTCGAAAGAAAATCCAACAAAATGGTGACTTTATTGGGGATGTAATGTCATATCCATAAAATTTTGAGTATAAAAGATTGAAGAATCAGACCTAGAAGTGCCTTGTTACAGCAAACTTAAAATTTTTATGTGTGGCTCTGCTGTTGGAGGACCCAGAAAGGAAAGAAATGAATTTTCAGCTTCATGTTATTTGAAGCTCATTCCTCTGCCAAGGAGGTGGCGACTCTACATAAAAAGAACCTAAAAAGAATACAAAGATGTGTTAGATTTTCATACAAATCAGTCAGGGAAAGGAACTTGCAGTGGCTGTAACATATCCAGGTATTTTCACATGTTTTGGTTTTCAAAAAATATGGTGTATAAGTTTTAAAAGATTCCCAATTTGGTGAAGTAGCACTGGTTAAAAGGGAAATATTGGTGATAAGCTTGCATGCTTTGTATTTGCTAAGAATGTATTTTGTGTTTCAAAAGAAGTATGCAATGTTGTTGAAAGACTCATTTAGAGGACTTTAGGAAATCTGAAACAACAGTTTGTATTTTAAAGGCCTAAGGTCATTGATTGAAAATCTGAGTTGAGAAGAGGGTTGCAAAAACACATAAAGATGTATTATCAGCCCATGCACCCTTGTGAGGTGTCAAATGCAATAATGTATAATAACCAATACCAACCATGTAATAAAAGAAGTTTCAGCATTGACAGTTATAAGCCCATCAATTTCAATGGCATTTGTGGTTATCCAAATACTTTTCCATCTAAGATTAGAAAGTATTTGCCTAAATTCAGTGGTGTAAAGGATGAATCAGCTGAGAGATGCTTGTAGTAGTTTAGAAATGTAATAGATGACTTTGAGGATGACCATGAAGATGTAGTTATGAGATTATTTGTTCAATCTCTAGATGAAGATGCAAGGGACTGGTTCTCCTATCTTCCAGCATACTCTATCAGCTCTTGGCAAGAATTTAAATATGCATTTCTAGAACAATTTGGTGAAAGAATTTCTGAATATGTAGTTATCAGTGATTTCATGTATATCCATATATAGAAAAGGATGAGTTGATTCCATCCTTTAACCTCAAGTTTATGAAGGCATTGAAAAGAATTCCAGAATGTATGAGACCTAATTATGCATTGTGCCTTGTGGTCTATCTGGGAGCATTTGATAAGAAAATGAGTTGTAGATTGAGAGATAAAGAGCTCACCACATTGCATCAGGCACATCAGTTTGCAATAGACATTGAAAACAACTGGAGGTATGGAATACACAAGGGTTATTTCTTTGCAAACATCTACTACCCTAGCACCCCCAATGTTGGTGAAATATATAATTTAGGTGTTGGAGATGAATGTCAAAGCACTCACACCTTTGTTTTCCCTACTTATGCATCATTCCAAGGTACTAATGACTCTACCATAGAGGAGGGTGCCCTGATTTGCCTAGCAAATGAAGTTGATGGTAATTATAATTCAAGTAATATTTACATGCCAGTCCTCAGTGAAGAGCGTTCATGTTTAAATGATCCAGTTATGCCTAGTTGTGATCATATGGATCAAGAGTCAATTCCAGTTTCATCAGGAAGCATTAGAGGGCTGGAAAGTGATATGGATAATTTAGCTTCAGATTACATTGAAGTAGCAGAAATCTTGTAGGTGGGGTAATCAAATGATAAGGATGATATCCATGATCAGTTCATGGATCAGGTTTGTTCTTCTTATGACTCTAGATTTGGTAATGTTGAAGACGAGTTGGATTGCCATTTAGAAGAAGCAAAGACCTTTGCAATGCGTATGAATCCCCTTTATGATGAGCCTTTAGATGCATTGAACTTTGTGAGTCACGACCTTCATTGGTGCAGGATTAACCCTCTTTTTGCAAATGATGATGAATATGAGGAGACGACTGACCTAGGTGTTGCATCAGTTTATGAAGAGGGGACATATGAACCATAGGCAAAGATCTTCAGCTCTTGTGAAGATAATATGGATATGCAAACTATGGATAATGAATGTTCAGCATCAGTTGTGCTAGATGTATGCAACAATGGGTGTGTGGATCAAAATTTGATATCAATGTCAATAAGTGATATAAATGATATTAAGGGTCTCATATATTTTGAATGTTTTTAGTTTCTGGATCAGCTGGATGAGTGCCTGGTAATGTGCAATAGCCAAGTAGATAATGAAGAATGCCAAATGCAATATGATGATATATTATTTGAGGAATATAACATACATATGTTGCCTAATGCTGAAAGATATTCTAGCATGTATGGTTATATGTCTGATTTTGAAATGCAGAGTGATAGAGGCAATACTGACAAGGGCAATTTTTCAAAAATGGTGAAGCATGTAATTGACAGGATCAACCTGTGGGCAAATTATGTTGATGTTTTCAGTTGTGGTTGGGGTCGTTCAGATCAGAATTAGGCTTTTGGCACGAGGAGCTTGTGGTTTTTTTTTTGGCTGCCCAGGGCCGCCAAAATAGTGTTTGAAGATGTGATTTGTCATGCAGGTTGGTACGATGTTCGACTCTATCACCCAATGGATAAGGCCCGGTCTGCATCCCAGAGTTCTGGAGTTCTCGCCATGCCTGCAAGAGGCATGCGTCCCCAGACAGAGTCAATGTTGGTGCCTGCTACAAGTTTGGGTTTCGAGTAGTTGAATTCATAGGCCTTTCATGAAAAATCCAAAAAATTTCTAAGTCCCTCGGCCTCCTGCACAATTAAATTGTATGTATCGTTCTTTGTATATGGCCGTTGTATCTTTGTATGCACAGATGTGAATGTACATTGGAGGACCCGAGAGAAAGTTCAATCAACTTCTGAAAATGAAAAATGAGTTGTATGCATATAAGTTTGTATGTGGCTGATGCAATATACAAAGTAATGATACAAAGGGAGGAAACAAAAGTCATATCGCTGAGACAATGCACATCGGCATCTCATTCCGTGGTCCCGTCGATAGGCTGATGAGTTTGTATGTTCGAATATACAAGGCAGATATGCAAGGTCAATATACAATGGAAAGATACAAGGGGCAGACATACAAAGTGTCATCGGCGAAGCTTTATCTATCGGCAACCAAGTCCAAGGTTTCTTCAATGGGCTAATGAAGATACAAAAGATACGTGCAAGGCAAGAACAGTTGTATGATATGCGATTGTATCTTTGCACATACAATCACCTATGCAAGGGGCATATACATTTCTTAGATATAAGGCCCAGACCCGAAGTAAATATGCAGTTTAGTTGATAAAGGCACAAGTGTTTGTTTGCATCTTTGTTTGTATGTCCGTGTTGTATGTTTGTACATACAAAGGTTGGATGCATGTTTGCATTCTACAAATTGTGATTGTATATAGTTTTGCTTGTATGTTCGCATTGTATATGCGATATACAAAGCCGATATACAAAGAAAAAGAGATACAAGCCGGACCTGTTGCAAAGTTACAATATGGTTAATAATCATTTTGAGGTCTGGGGTTGTATATTGCACATTGTATGTATGTGCGATATACAATGAAATATACAATGAGTTCGATACAACGCCGGATTTCAAAATTGTTCCAATCTGGCTGATAAATGCAATGTATTCCATGATTGTATGTATATTGCATTTGTACAATTCAATATACAAGAAGATATGTAAAAGGGGAAGATACAACGCTAGACTTGAATGCGATTTCAAATTGATTCATGGTGATTTGGGGTCCGCCCTTCTATGTGGTGATTGTATGTATATACAATTGCACATACAATTTCAAAAGCAAAGTAGATACAATGGCTCGTCGGCAGGACAATGCCTATCGGCGGACACTTCTAGGGTCTTTCCAATGGCCGATGGAGAGGCAAATATTCAACGATGGAGGACCAATCAGATGCTGCCACGTGTCCAAATGCAGTTGTATATACAACTGCATATGCAAAGATTTGAAGGTGAAAAGGCAAAATGGACGAAAAAGGTAAAATGTATCTTCATGTTGCGAAAAGTCAAAGGAGTGAAATGACACTTGCGTGGCACGTTTTCACTGGCCGATGACTCTTCAAAAATGGTGACTGGGATTGTCTGATCCAGTAAGTGTGAACCGGAGCCATAAATCTCTGCGGGAAGAAGGAATCGACGGCCATCATTCAAACTTTCAAGAACAGGAAGAGATTTGTATGTGTTCATAGTTGCATTTCAAATGGAAAGAAACTTTAGAGCACGCAACCGCTGCACTTCTAGAAAATGGGTAGGTTGGCTTTAATGGTAAAGTTGGAAAGATATGGGTCGATGGATTGATGGGCCAACTACTAGCTTAAAGAAGAAAATCTTCAGGCGGCTGCACGTCTCCTGAGTTCAACTGCTCCTTCCCTCTTCTTCTCCCTGGTGCATTCAATGTTCTTGGCACCATTTTGATGGTGTAGTGTATCTGAGGGTAATTTGAGATGACAGTGTAATTAATGCTGAGTGCATGTTCTTGACGTATAAGAGGACTGTGTCACTCATTTTTCTGGGGGTTGAAGACTTGGAAATTTTTTGGAGGAAATAACGAAAAATAGAGCTTTTTGGCTGTTCTATCTCATTTTGTGAGTTTAGGAGTTGCATTTGAATGCACGTTGCACATATGTTTAGTTTCACGTTATTTTTATATGAAAAATGCTTCATGGCATGTGTTTAGCTTTTTGTCTCCATTTGTTGTATGCATCCCTTCTTTTGAATCTGGTTGCTAAGGGTTACTTAGATTCTAGGATATAGATTTCTATATTGCATGCCTAACTTTTGACCTCCATTCTAGGAGTGGATTAAACTATTTTAGGTTAAGTATGAAGAAGATTGTATGGCAGCAGGGATATTTGTAAGTAGAGATTGCTAAATACGCATTCTTGGGTGGTGTTTGTAAGGCATGGACCAATCTAACCCCTTGAAACTTGAATCTCTGTTGAGTTTGTGCAAATCATTCACATGTATACATCTAGTTGACTCCTCACTCTTGAGATAGGCACCGATCTGCCTTTGTGTAGTAGTTATGATCCAAAACCCCCTGTCTTGCATCCAAAACATAAATACAAATCATTTCATAACTTCAAACCTGTTAGTTTGTAGGAGTAGAAATAGGACTCCTGTATACTCTCATTCCTAACCAATTAGATATGTCCAAGAACACTGCCAACTTTGTGATTTATCACACAAATCTTGGTCCAAACATGAGAGTATTATGCCTGTTGTTGTAAAGCTAAATCTTTTGTCATTGGGCGAGTCAAGGTTAAATCTTTAGCTATAGGGATACCCCCCTTGGTGCAACAGAACTAGAAGTGAAGGGGAGGTAGCTCACGCAACCTCCTGTATTTGTTGGTCGAATCTACCTGTGCATTAGAACTGGCAAACCCTTTGCCGATTCGAAAGAAAATCCAACAGGTGGCTCAGTCTAACCATGAATATGGATACTTCTTCAATAGTGTTGTCAAAAGCACTACAATGTGATCATAGTTGTGAACAAATCTTATATAGTATCCTGTTAGACTTAAGAATCCTCTTGAACCTTTGATTTTTTTAGGTTTTGGCCACTCATTACTACTGCAATCTTCTTAATGTCAACCTTAACACCTTCATGTGACACCACATGTCCTAAGTATTCTACTTCCATCTTCCAATATATGTAACACCTTCTCTATATGGTGCAAGTGTTCCTTCCGTGTTTTACTATAGATGAGGATGTCATCAAAGAGTGCCAACAAAAATATTTGAAGAAATGGGCAAAAAATTGAATTCATAATGCTTTAAAAAGTTGATAGAGTATTAGGAAGACCAAATGGCATAACTAAGAATTCATAGTGACCCACATGTGTTCTAAAGGAAATCTTATGTACATCCTCCTCCTTTAGCCAAATTTGATGATAAATTGAACACATATATAACTTAGTAAAAAGAATGCACCGATCAATTCATCTAATAAATCATCGTTAACAAGAATAAGAAACTTATCTAAATGAGAGTGATAATGTTGAGCTCCCTATAATTTGGGCATATTCTCCATGAGTCATCCTTCTTTTTAACCATAAGCACTAGAGATGAATATGCACTATTCCTAGGATGAACAATGCCTAAATCCAACATATCCTTGACCAATTTTTTAAGTTCACTTCTATTCATATGGATAGCAATAAGGTTTAATGTTAGGAGGAATACTCCCTAGTATTAATTCAATGGCATGGTCATGGTCTTTAATTGGAGGTAGGCCCTTGGGTTCTTAAAAGACTTGTTGATGGTGTTGAATGATCTCTTGAAGCTATGGAGGATCTTGATTTTTCACATCTTGTGATTTTAAAATTTGTAGTTGTGCCACTATGCCATTAGAGCCTTTCTTAAGTAATACTTCCATCCTATGAGAGTTGATAATTTGGATTGGTGGTGATTGCATTCTTACAAGTTTATACTTTTCTCCATTTGTATTGAAAACCATGAATAGGTCTTAAAAATTGAAGGACATTGTTCGCAATGATTTAAGCCACTGCACGCCCAAAACTACATCTACTCCCCCAATAGGAATGATAAAATTTTCTAAATCTAGTTGATAGTCTCCCATTAAGAGTTTTATATGATGGCATTTATGAACACAAGGGAGATCTTTTCCACTATCCATAATGAGTTGAGAATTAGAGACTAGACACATGAAACAATTAATGGGTAAGTGCACAAAGATGAGGGACCAAAATGGGGTCTTCAGTTCCCACTTTTTTTTGAAATCAAGAAACATTGATGTTGGATGAGAAATTGAAGATAGCTACACTCAAAATTTGAAGATGGAATGACAACAAGAGTTGTAGTGCTCTGAATCTAGTTTCTAAACTACTAATTTTTTCCAAAAATGGTTGAGATTAAGGGGTTCAAAAAGGGGGAGCACACATATTGTTCTTATTTTTCTCAAAAAAACATAAGATAGCATCTGGTGTGCTAAAATGTTAACTTTTTTTTAGTATCTCAATAATCTCTCTAGTGAGAAATTAGGTAACACCATGTAGTTTATCCCTAATTTTTTTGATAATTTTTAATGAATAATTGATTTTTTAGTAATTTTTAAAGTGGACACATCTTGAAAAATAGAAATTTGAGCATGCTCCCCCCTAAAATGTTTGAAAACTAATCGAAAATCAATTTTTTTTTGAATTCGTGTAGAATGGAGTCTAGTTTCTAAAAAGATAACTTATTTCAATTTTTTATGAACGGTTAAAAAAAAGTCAAAAATACTAGACACTAGTTTTTGACAAAAAACTGGACACACTTACAAAAGAAATTCAAGATGAAACACTAAATGTACTCAAAATGTGAAAAAAATTATATGGTTAGATAGCTAACAGAGAGCTTAAGATTATGGTGGTATTTTTTTTGAGTTTTCATTGAAAAAAGTGTCATGCTGATGGGAAGCACGCTCCAGATTATCTCCAGATTTTTCTAAAAACTGATAAAAACACGTCAAACAAAGATGACAAAAACGCAAGTGCATTATAACACGCTTGCATTATGATGAGCATAACTAGCAATACACATGCCAATTGCATTTGTTTGAAAGTTTCTAAAGCCTTTTCAACAAATCCATTTTTCTCATATCTTGCAATCATTGTATTCCATTATAGAACATCTCTTTGAGGTGTTACGTCATACAATTGACATGCCTTGTCTATGCTTCCACACTTTACATACATGTCTACAAGGGCAGTTGCACTTCGTATCGTCTCTCTCACTCTATTTCTCTCCCCTCTCTACGTCCTACCCTTTCTCTGAGTCTCTTCTTCCCTCCCCTACCTACCTTCTACCCTCTCTCTCACTCTCTACTTCCCTCCCCTATCTACCTCCTACCCTCTTTCTGAGTCTTTGCTTCCCTCGCCTCTCTACCTCCTACCTTCTCTCTCACTCTCTTCTCCCCCCTCCCTCTCTACCTCTTACCCTCTCTCTCACTTTCTACTTCCCTCCCCTGTCTACCTCTTATGCTCTCTCTCAGTCTCTACTTCCCTCCCAGGTGTCTACCTCCTACCCTCTCTCTATTATTCCTTCCCCTATCTACCTCCTACGGTCCTCTCCCACTCTCTACTTCCCTCCTGTCTCTACCTCCTATATTCTCTCTCACTCTCTACTTGCCTCCCTTCTCTACCTCTCCTCCTCATTCTTCCCATCCAATGAAATTTCATAAATTATCTTGTTTCCATTTCATCATCCTAATTTATATCCTCATCCATCTTTACATGTCTTATTTTTCTTGTTTCCATGTCCTTTGTTGAGAAGGGAGAGTGAGAGGGAGGAAAAGGGAGAGAGGATGGAGATGGAGGGGAGAGAAAGGGGAGAGATACCTGGTGATAGGGAGAGAGAGATAGAGAGTCCTAGTTTTCTTGTTTTGGAGAGAGAGAGGGTGGGTCAGGTTTATGAGTTTAGGGTTGCTTAAGTTTAGGGTTTAGGGGAATTATTTAGGGTTTATGGGTTTAGGGCTGCTCAGGTTTATGGTTTATGGTTTAAGGGTTAGGATTTAGGGGCATTATTTAGGGTTTAGGGGTTTTGGGAGAGAGAGAGAGAGAGGTTTAGATTTGCTCAGGATTAGGGTCATTATTTAGGGTTTATGAGCTTAGGGTTTCTTAGACCTTTAGGGGCATTATTTATGGTTTATGAGTTTAGGGTTGCTCAAGTTTAGGGTTTAGGGTTTAGGGGTTTACGATTGCTCAAGTTTATGGTTTAGGGTTTAGGGGTTAGGAATTTAAGGTTGCTTGGGTTTAGGGGTTAGGGTTTAGAGAGAGAGAGAGTGAGAGGATCAATAGATATTGGGAGAGATAGAGAGATAGAGGTATAGATTTGCTTCAAAGGTTTATGGTTTAGAGGTTTGGGGTTTAGGGGCATTATTTAGGGTAACTTAAGGTTTATGTTTTAGGGGTTAGGGGTTAAGTTTTAGAGGTTTAGGTTAGGGTTTAGAGAGAGAGGACCGATAGGGAGATGTAGACCGAGGGGAGACATAGGGAGATAGAGAGTGAGGGATATGGCTAGAGACATAGGCAAAGAGATTGAGAGGTAGAGGGATGATAGAGACAAGGAGATAGGGTTAGGGTTGATCAGATTTAGGGTTGATTGGCTTTAGGGTTTAGCCTAGTTAGGAGTTTAGAGAGAGAGAGATATGGAGATAGAGGGTGAGGGACATGGACAGAGACATAGCCAGAGAGATTGAGAGGTAGATAGATGATAGAGACAAGGAGATAGGGGATTAGGGTTGATCAGGTTTAGAGTTTAGGGGTTAGGAGTTTAGAGAGGGAGAGATAGGGAGATAGAGGGTGATGGACATGGCCAAAGACATAGGTAGACAAATTGAGAGGTAGAGAGATGATAGAGACAAGGAGATAAGGGTTTAGGTTTGATTAGGTTTAGGGTTGATCAGGTTTAGGGTTTATGGTTGGTATATATGATGTATAAAATGGTTTAAACCACTAACATATTGGCGCTTATGATGTTCTGATGGCTCCTGTGGCTGGCAGAGGGTAGAATGACACTTGTGACTGGCTAGGTGTATAATGATGTTTGTGATTGATAGGTAGGTCCTACTAAGGAGCATATTGGCACATACGTTATACAAAATGGTGCAAATAACTAACAGATTGGCACTATGATCTTCTAATGGCTCCTAGTGAGGTATTTGTTTGATTTTGATTATTTTTGGGATCATTTGAGATGGAGCTTAAATTGATTTGGGATGGAGTTGGGATGAAATGGATTTGTTTAGGGATGATGAGAGGTGAAAAGGACTAGATTAGGAACGATTTGGGGATGATTAGAATGGTTTTAGGGATGGTTTGAAGTGGTTTAGTGTTGATTAGGGAATGATTAGAATGATTTAGGAATAGTTTAGGGATGGTATTTGAGATGAAATCTAGGTTGATTTGAAAATGATTAGGGATTCAAAGTTAAATTGATTTGGATGTGATTTGGGATGGTGTGAAGTGGTTTCTAGGGATGATTAGAGATGAAATTGAATGGATTAGCGATGATTTGGGATTGATTAGGAATAAATTTGGTTGGAATGAAAGCTTAATGTTTTCATGAACTTTCAAGTTATAGGGATTGGGAGAGATAGGGAGATAGATGTTTAGGGTTGCTTCTAGGTTTTATGGTTTAGGGGTAAGGGGTTTAGCATGGTGCTCATTTTTAGGGTTTAGGGGTTAGGGGTTAGGGTTTAGGGGCATTATTTATGGTTTAGGGTTTAGGGTTTAGGGGTTAGGGGTTAAGGTTTAGAGGTTTATTATGGTTTAGGTAGAGAGGTGAATAGGGAGATATAGAGGAGACCGAGCCTAGGAGAGATATCTATGTCTCCTCTATTGCTCTCTCTAACTATACCTACCTCTCTATCTCTCTCTCTCTCCCTATCTCTCTATCTTGCTAGATCAGTTTCGATCCCCTCTCTCTAACTCTACCTTTGTATCTCTCCCTCCCTCACTATTTTAGGTTTACATGATTTTAGGATTGCTCAAGTAAATAGGGTTTAGGGTTTAGGGGAATTATTTAGGCTTTAGGGGTTTAGGGATGCTCGAGTTTAGGGTTTAGGGTCTAGGGGTTAGGGTTTAGGGTTTACGAGTTTGGGGTTTAGGGTTTCTTGAGTTTAGGGTTTAGGGTTTAGGGTTTAGAAGTTAGGGGTTAGGGTTTAGAGGCATTATTTAGGGTTTAGGGTTTATGGTTTAGAGGTTTAGGTTTATGGTTTAGGTAGAGGGGAGAATAGGGATCCCTATCTCTCTCTGGACATATGGATCCTTATCTCTTAATCTATCCCTTGCTACCTCTCTCTCCTCCTCTTTATCTCTCTCCCCATCCCTCTACCTCTTGAAATCTCTCTCCCTATGTCTCTAGACATCTCTTGATCTCTTTCCCTATCGAGCTATCTATCCTCATAACCCTGTCTCTTAATATACCCCTCTCTACCTCTCTCTCTCTGTATTTCCCTATAGATATCTCTCCCTTTCTAGATCTATCTCCCTATATCTCCCCTCTCTATATATGTGTATCACTTTCTTTCTCCCTCTATAGGCCCCTTTCTCTATCTCAATCCCCATCTCTCCCTCTCCCTGTCTCTATCTCACCTATCCTCTCTATCTCCATGTCCCTCTCTATCTCTCCTTGTCTCCCGATCCCTCTCTATATATAGGATAGAGAAATGAAGAGAGAGAGAGAGACTCTCCCATGTTACAAGGTTACCTATCATGCTTCCCAGAATGCGCTTGCATTATAATGCAATCACATTCTGGGAAGCATGGAAAATGGTAAAAAAGCATGTGGGATCCGTGTTTCAGACCCCACATGACTATAATTCTTTCTTTTCATGAGTATATCAAACAAAAGAATGCTTTTCATGTTGTTTGACTAATTGAGAATAATTTTTATATGAATCCACCACCTTTTTTTGTTTTTTCAACGTAGAAGAAGTGATTTTTCATGTTTTTGGAGAAAATTTGATTATTTAAACTGAAAGTTTCATGTTTCATGTGTGATTTTTTTTCAAAGCTAATTCCCATTGATATATAAAATGAATTTGATGATATATATTTGTTTTTTCCATAAATTTTACTAATCCTATTCTAGAATTATATAGAATTCATAATCAAACTTGCGAAAAACAAGAATTTGAGGATTTTGAAGCCATCTTTTGGAGAATTGGTCAACTGCAATATCAAATTCTAAGGTATGTTAAATTTAAATGTCCATTTTAATTCACATATATATGTTCTTATGTTCTTGATGTCTTTAAATGTCTTTATGTCTTTATGTTTTTTATGTTCTATATGTTCTAATATATATATGTGTCTAGGTATATCAGTTAGTTTAGTCAAAGAGACTCCAAATTCCTCATGTTTCCACCTTGTTTCGGCCCTTTATGCCTTCATTTCACCTATTTTTAGCTATACAAGAGAAAAACATTATCAAATACTTCATAAAATAATTTTAGTGAATAGTTGTTTGTCATACTCATATTCGAGTGTATACATGGAGCCAAAATTGATTTTGGAAGACTCTTAATTTTTGCCTTAGGATGATATAGAAGGATTTATTCCTTAATACATGAATAATTCAATTCATTTAATAGAACCATGTATGAAATGATAGTTTTCTTACAAAAATGGAGGAAATGAGCACCACAACCTATTTGACAAATTGTTACAACTCACTTTGATACCATTCAATCCATAAAAAATATGATGGAGATTATGTATTTACTTCATCAACATAACAAAATTTTAGAGAAGAGAGTTATATACAAATATGTACGGGCCTACAAGCATCATGACACAAGATGATACAAAGGGAGTTACAAGGAGATAAAACACTAAAAAGTAGGTTTTCATGACTATAGGACAGTCACAAGTCTATATAATAGTCCACTATCATAGTCATGACCATCATGAAGTTGTTTTTAATTTATGCATTACTTAAGATGTCTTTGATCTTTTGTCATGAGTATCCAGAAGGTTATCTTCAATGGTTAATGTTCTTTTGACTATCACAAAGTTTTTGGACTGGTTTAAGACTATTAGGATAGTCAAATTTATGTTGATTACAGTCCCCTTCGATGGCATTCATTTTGTCATCCTTCAAAATCACTTGGACATACAACTCATATATGTAAAAAATTAACCATACAATTCATGATTTCCAAATCTAAAATAGTGGTTAAATACTCATATAAGAGTCCAAACAATGGCCTTCAAGGGGAAAGATAGTCAAGAGCAGTCAAGGTGATGTTCTTAAGAGTTGATAGGGTCAAAGGGAGGCTTAGTATTAGAGATATACCTTTACATAGCACGATCTCTCAACACCTTATGGTCTCCACAAACTCTCGCAACAAAAAATTTTTAGAAACAACTCGATTTGTACAAAGTTTCAAAAACTTGTGTTCTAGATTGAGTATGTTGAAGTCATGTAATAAGTCCTAGAGTCATTTAAAGGGGTCAAGTAGTTAAGTTTTCATAAGATTGCTTATGTAAAGTTCATGTTTTGATCATTTTAGAAGAAAACCAACGATCCTATCACCAAAAAGTTGGTTGAATTGGTTGTAGGATAGTTTGGAATTGATGTATTAAGACTCCCATCAATGAAACAAGGTGGGACATGAATTTTGAAGAAGAATTAATGACTGAAACTCTGATTTTCTGTTGGAAAACTCATTTTCTTCTATATTCTCTCTGTTTCAGACCGTACTACTCCCTTGTATGGTACTGTCAAGACTGGAAATGCATTTGATGTGATAGAGCATTGTGTTACCTTTCATTTGCATCAAATTTGAAAGGATTTCATAGGGTTTTGAGGGAGATTTAATCGTTGTTATGAAAACTGCCTAGTTAATTGTCAAAATAGGGTTTTGAGGGCAAAAATGGGAAAATAGGGAATTCCACCCCATAGAGGGTGCCATTAGACATGTTATAGGTTACTTTTATGTTTCTAATGCAGAGAATGTGGTTGGTAGGGTTTTAGGAGCATGCTCTTGTATGATTTGAAGTGTTTTCATGATGAAATCAAGGAACCAAAGTAGGGTTTTGACAAAATATTGATGGGACTGGTCTCGTGATGATTTATTAAGTTTGTGTAGGGTATTTTAAAGGTGTTGGATGCATTGATTTGGTCTGAGAAGTCTGGATTATTGGATTATTGCATTGAAAAGTGAGGGTTTCCTTATTTGCCTTGTAAATGATCATGCCACTTGAATTTGATTGTGGTTTTGGATGTTTTGAGACCTATTGAAAGATTGTTTTGGGATTTTGGAGTTTAGCTTGATGTTTTGTGAGTAGTTTCTTTGTAAAAGTGGCCTAATAGGCCTCGTCCAAAGAAGGTTTGTCATAGGATTTGAAGCCTTTTGTCCAAAACAACCTATACCTATCTCCAAATATGTTGTCAAAACTTATAATGGGTACTCTAAACTAGTTTTGTTTCATTGGCATCATGCCCATGGTGAGAGTTAAGGCCTGACAGACCCTTAAGTAGGGCTACTAGAATATCTAGGCTTGGGCAGACTTGTGGTCAAGAAGGAATCTCAGTGACTTGAGAGTGGTATAGGTGTGTTTGGTTAGTGGATTTAATCTTGTTAGATGCCTCTTCAAGCCCATATGAAGGTCTGAACCCTTGAGTGCTAGTTGGTGACTTGGAGACTTAGTTCATTGAAGGGTCTTAGTGAGAGTTTGTGAAGCCAATCTAGAATACAAGTTTGTGGTATGTTGTACAAATCAAATTGTTGCCACCTTACAGTGCATCAAAAACATTCACCTACATACCAAACCATCCAACTAATCCAACCACATTTTTGGAGGATATGACCATTGGATTTGTTTTAAAATGGACAAAACATGTAATTTGCATAAGTAATATTATGACACTTGACAAAACTTAACTACTTGATCCCCCTAAAGGACTCTAAGACATACAAATGGTCTTTTATAGACCTTATTACATCAAAATAGGATTCCACACATGGAAAGAAACATTTGAACTCATTTACATTGCATTTGCCATAATTGGCCTTAAGGGACTAGGTGCTCCTGCACCATTTATGACTTTGTATGTTCAAGTGTACACTACATGACTTTGTATGTTCAAAATAGGATTATAAAATTTCTAATTATCATTGTCTTATTCTTCATGCTTGTAGAAATCATCATCATGCCGAGGAAACGAGCAAAGACTCTAACACCAAAAGAGTGAGAAGTTGAGAATGAGAGGAAAAGAGAAAGAATGAGGCAAATTTGGGAAAGTAGGAAATTGTCAACCATACAAGAAGATATTCCACCATTGCCAATTGAAGAGCAATGTGACACATCTAATGAAGCTAAGAGAGAGATAGAATTGGCAGCACAAAGGGAACAAATGCAAAACCTCTGTACAATGAGGAAAGTGAATCTCCAAGTTGGAGGCACTCCATTGTCCACAAGTCAAGTTGAAGGAACACCATCATTAGCTTCTCAAATTGGAGACACTCCATCTTTCACAGGTGAAGTAGAAGGCACATCTGCATTTTCTTCTCAAGTTGGTCACATGCCATCACTCACAACTCAAGTTGAAGGTACGTCATTTTCAACCTTTTCACCTCCAATCGAAGGTATGTCATCTATCCCATCTCAAGTAAATATTGAAGAAATTCCTAATGTTTAGTCTACTTTACCAAATAAAATGCCTCCTATAATTTTACATAGGAGGACTAAGTTTCTAATTGATATTGATGAGAATGCATTGGAGCCCATACATGATAAGATTCCCATCTGCACTTGCCAAAGATATGCAAATAAGATATGGAAATTATTCTTTGAGAATTTAAATGAAACCGGAAGATGTCAAATCTTTGTTGAACTGATGAGAAATCTAAAATTTAGGCCCACTATGATTCTTGGCCTAAGAACATCGAATGCGTCAAGTGAAAAATTAATTGTCAAGAATCTAATGAGTGCATATGAAAGTGTGGGGTCCACCTCACGCACCAAGGATAGTAATGTCACACGACATGTCATTACATAGACAATTGTAAGCCAACAAACAAAAAAAGCTCACCTCATTAGAAAGACAAGTCAAGCATTGAAAATAAATAGAAAAACTCTAATGAGAGCCATTGGAAGACGTCAAAGAGTTGAGGATCCAAACACTAATGAATTGTGGGCATTCTCTGGGAGACTCCCATGAAAAGACTAAGTTGTTGTTGAAGCTTTGAGATCACTAATTGAAGAATTTTGTAAGAATTACACAAGGGTATCTCCGAATCAAAGGGATGTGGTAAGAAGGAGAATCGGTAGTCGAAATCGTGAGCCACATCCAAAGCATTTTTTGGATATGACTCAAACACAGTTTTTTGGTAAATTTCTAGAGAAGTATCCTCAAATTAAAATTTATCAAAGATATTTTGAAATACTAAAACCTTTCTTTGTCAAAATAAATCACACACACACACTACTTGTTGTTGTAGATTACATATTGAATTTTCTAACCATTTTGATGTTTATCGATCTATATATTTAGATTTGCATACTAACAATGTTTTGCAAGATTGTGGCATACGTGCCCCACCAACTACCTCAAGAGACTTCATATCAATGATTTTATGTGATAGAGAGGAAGGTCAATTATTCTACAGGAAATTATGCTTGGATGACACATGTTAGCATTGTGGTGGCTTGCAACGTATACCAATATGTGAACATATGGAAAGACTACATGCGATTGGAAATGAACTAGTAGAGTTCAGCAAGTATAAAACAGTGGCATACAATACAAGAGATGGTAAAGAAGCAAAAAGGTGTGAATATGTTATTAAGAAGATTCCAGTGTATCAATTTATGCCTATATTTCGTGACAACATAGTGTATGAGTATGTAAGAAATTTCCACAGAGCTTGATGGTTGGACTTGCAATTCAAATTATGCAAGGACACATTTCCAATTGGTAGCATTGTTTCAGTCGTTGACTTTGCAGAGAACTACAGTCTATAGCCATAGTGTGAGGTGCAATCCCAATATTATAACTCGACACATGTTTCTATATTTGTGCACATCACATTCATTCATGCGAATGATAGTCAAAGGATGACAGAAAGATCATAAGGGAGTATCATTTTTATATAAGCGATGATCACACGCATTCTGTGGAGTTCGTGCAAGGTTGTTTTTAGGTGTTCTACAATGATCTAGCTAGAAGGGGCATATCATTCAGTCAGCATAACATATGGTCAGATAATTGTGCATCACAATTCAAGAACTCACAGAATTTCTATTGGCTAAGCAGGAGGCATAATATTAGAGGTGTTCAACATATGTGGAACTTTTGTGAGGCCAGGCATGGAAAGGGGGAGCATGATGGTGTAGGGGCGTGTATCAAAAGAGCCATAGCATGAGAATAGTTAAAGTATAAAGACAATGCAAAGCTGACAGATGCAAAATCAATCGTCGAGTGGTGTAATGCTTCGATGGGTCCAGGTAATGAAGGTAAGTCTTCAATTCGTAGATGTTTTTGGTTGATAGATGATACTAACATTGCACCATATGAGGACTGCTATACACTGACAGGATTAAGTGAGCTACACTCTATCAGAAGCTCAATTGTAGGTTCATGGAGTATACATACGCAGAAGATGGTGTGCTTTTGTTCTCCATGTACAATTCAAGCCTGGAATGAGTACGAATCAATGGAGTGGGTTGATGAATGGCAGTTCAGTTATCTTTGCCCACTTGACACGTATCGACCCCCGATGACACTGGAATTGATAGAGATGGAATCGTCAGTTAACTTTGACCACATATCAGATCTAGTTCAACTAGGTAATATATCTACTTGCATAGTTCATAATGTTATCTTAAACTTTGTAGTATTTTTGTAATGTTGACTAATTTCATCTAATTTGTTGCACATATCATTGTAGGGCATGTTTATGCAGTTACTGCAGATGGAGATAATGAAGAGGGAATAGATTATTACTTGTGTTGTGTTGAGGCCAAAAAGAAATTTGAGGCACCAGTTACAGATGGAGAAGACATCGAATACCCTACAAGCTTAGTGGTTGTTACTGGAACATGGCTTAGAAGGTACCCCCATAAGAGTGTTAATGTTTGGCTATTTGAGGACTTTGACACACATCGGAAGATTCTTCATTACTCTAACCTTGTCGTGGCAACCAATTTTTATTTGATATAATATCGAGTTAGACCTTTGAACAAGACCTTGTGGAAGGTGTGTGACTCTGACCATGGGGCAATACTTGACACAATAAAGAGTAGAGAAGACCCAGATGGTTCGTTGGTTGATTAATTTGTAAGTATGCATAAAACTTTCCTAGATGGTTACTTATACTTTGTTTTGTATATAAATAGTAGTACAAATTGCTTCCCTCCAATATATTTATGTTTAGTCAATTTACTTTTTGATGATTCTCACAGGAGGTCACAACTCCAGTCCGTCCAACTATGGACAAAGAAGCTCAAGAAAAGATGATGGAGAGTGATCATCAGATGGTGGTAAGTGATCGATTACATAAGTGATGTTATATATTTCATGTATATTTTGTTATAGTAATGTGCATATTATTTGATTGTATTAATAGGTGGAGCTACATGAGCTTGAACTATTGAAGAGGTCTACTTGATAGCAGTGGTATGAACTATGGACAGTGAAGGCCTCATGTTTCGTTTGATTTGTTTTCTATGGTATACATTTGATGTTTGCATCATCATCATGTTATGCTTCATGGGGTTAGATCACATGGTTTCGATGTTATTTCATAACATTCATGTTTATCATGTTACAATAGTAGGACATATTTGCTTATCTCATTGGTTCATGCCATTGGATCATTAGATTTGGTTGTGGTTCTTCATCATAACATGTCATGCTTTCAGGAGTTAGATTGGGTTGTGGTTCTTCCTCATGATAGGAGTTTGTTCATGTCTTCATGCTTCTTTGTCCTCCATGTCTTCAGTGTTCTCAGTGTCTTCATGTGTCAAGGATTTCTTCAAACGCATTCTTACAACATGCTTTAGTTTCATGCAGTGGAAAGGTGCTAGGAGTGACATTTTGCATTCCATAGCTCATGGGGCTGAACTGACTTTGCCAATGTGTTGGGATGGGTGGGTAAATGCTAGGGGAGGTCTCGTTTCATGTGCCAAGCATTACAGTCATTTGGGGCAGCAGGCTATCCCTTAAGCTCCCTAAGATGAAAAACTACCAAACTTTGACGGGACAGTTCTTAGAATTCGTGGTAGTTGGGATCATTCTGTTTGGACCTAAAAGTGCATGTGGGGTCTATCGATAATAACCTCTCTCAGTTTCATTCAACTCCTATCCATTTGACCGTACCAGAATCAAACACATTCTTACAAAATGATTCAGTTTCATGCAGTGGAAAGGTGCTAGGAGTGACATTTTGCATTCCATAGCTCGTGGGGCTGAATGGACTTCGCCAATGCATTAGGGTGGGTGGGTAAATTCCAAAGGAGGTCTCCTTTCATGTGCCAAGTGTCGCAGTCATTCGGGGCAATAAGCTACCGGCAAAGTCCCTTAAGCTCCCTAAGATGAAAAAAATGCCAAACTTTGACGGGACAGTTCTCAGAATTCATGGTAGTTGGGAACATTATGTTTGACCTATAGGTGTATATGGGGTCCATCTACAATAATCTCTCTCGATTTCGTTCAACTCCTATCCATTTGACCATGCTAGAATCAAACGCATTCTTGCAAAATGCTTCAGTTTCATGCAATGGAAAGGTTGTCAGGTGCCATATTTTTTGTTCTTCTCATCATGCGGCCAAATGGAATTTACCAACATGTCAGGGTGGGTGGGTAAATGCCAGGGGAGGTCTCATTTCGTGTGCCAAGCATCGCAGTCATTCGGGGCAGCAAGCTACCAGCAAAGTCCCTTAAGCTCCCTAAGATGAAAAAATTGCCAAACTTTGACAAGATAGTTCTCAGAATTTGTGGTAGCTGGGAACATTCCATTTGGACCTTTAGGTGCACGTGGGGTCCGTCTACAATAACCTCTCTTGGTTTCGTTCAAATCCTATCCATTTGACTGTGCCAGAATCAAACACATTCTTGCAAAATGCTTCAGTTTCATGCAATGGAAAGGTGCTAGGAGTGACATTTTGCATTCCATAGCTCGTGGGGCCAAACGGACTTTGCCAATGTGTTGGGGTGGGTGGGTAAATGCCAAGGGAGGTCTCATTTCATGTGCCAAGCATCATAGTCGTTCGAGGCAGTAGGCTACCGACAAAGTCCCTTAAGCTCCCTAAGACCAAAAAACTGCCAAACGTTGATGGGATAGTTCTCAAAATTTGTGGCATCTGGGAATGTTTTGTTTGGACCTACAAGTGCATGTGGGGTCCTTCTATAATAACCTCTCTCAGTTTCATTCAACTCCTATCCGTTTTGATCGTGCCAGAATCAAACACATTCTTGCAAAATGCTTCAGTTTCATGCAGTGGAAAGGTTGCCAGGTGCCATATTTTTTGTTCTGCTCATTGTGGGGCCGAACAGACAACACCAACACATCGAGGTGGGTGGTTAAATGGTAGGGAAGGTCTCATTTCATGTGCCAAGTGTCCCAGTCGTTCTGGCCTACAAGCTACTGAGGCCTAGCACTTTTCAAGTTTACCGGTAGCTTGCAGCCCCGAACGACTGAGACACATGGCGCATGAAATGAGACCTCCCCTACCATTTACCCACCCACCCCAATGTTTTGGCATAGTCCGTTTGGTCCCACGATGAGCAAACCAAAAAATATGGCACCTGGCAACCTTTCCATTGCATGAAACTGAAGCATTTTTCAAGAATGCATTTGATTTTGGCATGGTCAAACGGACATGAGTTGAATGAAACTAAGAGAGTTTATTGTAGATGGACCCCACATGCACCTGTGGGTCCAAATGGAATGTTCCCAGCTTCCACAAATTCTGAGAACTGTCCCATCAAAGTTTGGCAGTTTTTTCATCTTAGGGAGTTTAAGGGACTTTGCCAGTAGCCTACTGCCCCGAACGACTACGATGCTTGGCACATGAAACGAGACCTCCTCTAGTATTTATCCACCCACCCTAATGTGTTGGCAAAGTCTATTGGCTCCACGATGAGCAAAACAAAAAATATGGCACCTGGCAATCTTTCCATTGCATGAAACTGAAGCATTTTGCAAGAATGCGTTTGATTCTGGCACGGTCAAACAGACAGGAGTTGAATGAAACCAAGAGAGGTTATTGTAGATGAACCCCATGTACACCTGTAGGTTCAAACAGAACATTCCCAGCTACCACGAATTCTGAGAACTATCCCGTCAAAGTTTGGTAATTTTTTCGTCTTAGGGAGATTAAGGGACTTTACCAGTAGCTTGTTGCCCTGAACAACTACGATGCTTGGCACATGAAATGAGACCTCTCTTGGCATTTAACCACCCACACTGACACGTTGACGAACTCCGTTCGGCCCCACAATGAGCAGAACAAAAAATATGGCACCTGGCAACCTTTCCATTGCATGAAACTGAAGCATTTTGCAAGAATGCGTTTGATTCTGGCACGGTCAAACAAATAGGAGTTGAACAAAACTGAGAGAGGTTATTGTAGATAGACCCCATGTGCACGTGTAGGTCTAAATGGAATGTTCCCAACTACCATGAATTTTGAGAACTGTCGCGTCAAAGTTTGGCAATTTTTTCATCGTAGGGAGCTTAAGGGACTTTGTCGATAGCCTGCTGCCCCAAATGACTGCGATGCTTGGCACACGAAATGAGACCTCCCTTGGCATTTAATTGCCCACCCCGATGTGTTGGAGAAGTCCATTCGGCCCCATGAGCTATGGAATGCAAAATGTCACTCCTAGCAACTTTCCACTGCATGAAACTAAAGCATTTTGCAAGAATGTGTTTGATTCTAGCACAGTCAAACGGATAGGAGTTGAACAAAACTGAGAGAGGTTATTGTTGATGAACCCCACATGCACCTGTAGGTCCAAACAAAATGTTCCTAGCTACCACAAATTCTGAAACTGTCCCGTCAAAGTTTGGTAGTTTTTTCATCTTAGGGAGCTTAAGGGACTTTGTTGATAGCCTGCTGCCCCAAACGACTGTGACGCTTGGCACATGAAACGAGACCTCCCTTGGCATTTACCCACCCACCCTGACATTTTGTCAAAGTCCGTTCGGCCCCACAAGCTATGGAATGCAAAATGTCACTCCTAGCACCTTTCCACTGCATGAAACTGAAGCATTTTGCAAGAATGTGTTTGATTCTGGCACAATCAAACGGATAGGAGTTGAACGAAACCGAGAGAGGTTATTGTCGACAAACCCCACACGCACCTATAGGTCTAAACAAAACATTCCCAACTACCATGAATTATGAGAACTGTCACGTCAAAGTTTGGCAGTTTTTTTCATTTTAGGGAGCTTAAGGGACTTTGTCGGTAGCCTGCTGCCCCGAACAACTACGACGCTTGGCACATAAAATGAGACCTCCCTTGGAATTTACCCACCCATCCTGATGCATTGGCTAAGTTCGTTTAGCCCCACAAGCTATGGAATGCAAAATGTCACTCCTAGCACCTTTCCATTGTATACATGTTGACAACTTTTGTAAAATAAACTCAGAATGACTCTATTGACCTTGCACATGGCCTAGTTTGTGAAGAAACATACCTCTAAACATCCAACAACCCCCTACACTTGATGGGGCAGCATCTCCCATATGTCCAAACTCTCAAAACCACAATTAGTTTTAGGAGAAACCCTCACTAACATACCAAACCCCAAAAATCCTCAATCTAGGCCAATTTCAGGAGGGTTTATTGAAACTCTACCTTCCACACACTCTCAGACTTTGCCAACACTTGGAACACTTCAAAAATGGTCTTCATATGCTTTAGGAACCATCTCCCAGTACTTTCCAACCTTCTTTTAACAAACCCTAGCCTAAAACCACCCTTTCTTGCTTGGAAACAAGGCAAAACTTGCCTTAGACAACACCATAGTTTGGTCAAACTCCATCTCTTGCTTCCTTGACTTCATGGGAATCTAAAACACATCCAAACCAAACCATTCTATTGAGTTACAGGGTCATACAACAAGTGGAATGGTCTGAAACATCCCTTTACACACTCAAACCCTTGTTTTGAGGGTTACACAGGTAGTTTCAGAAAAACAAAGATATCTCACTCAAAACTCAATGGTTTCTCCTCAAACCAAGTGCATTTGAAATTTAAGACATACCACTACCACTTCCAATAAATTTTACCACATGGCTGGGCCATACAGGGTCGTGGTACATCTTGGAACAACATTTTTGTAGAAAAAATTAAAAAAACTAAATTTTTATTCAAATTTTGTAATACAAAACTCATCTCCCTTCTCTTCTCGGGGTATGTGCGGGCTTTATTACATGTTTTAGGAAGTCTCAAATGACCTGCAACTATCACAACCAACCACATGGTCATTTTCCAACTCTCTAGTACTTGTATACATTGCATTTTCAAAACAACCCTTAGAAACCTTTGCATTACATGACTTTTATTTGACTAAAAATGACTCAACATGACTCCAAAACATAGAAAATTGGTCATCTTGACCTTATTACATGTATCATGGTCTACAATGACCTTATTTGATGCAAAAAGACTCAAATTACTTCAAAACATCCTAGACTCAACCTATCAAGACCTTCAAATGACCCAATTTTGTAAAAGATGGTGTTGGTGCTCCTGCACCAAAAGCCAAATTCCAAAACCTTTGAAATGGTATCTTTGGAACACAGTATAGACATCCATGAAAGCATAAAGCATATAGGAATTTGTCAAATGTTGTAGTTGTAAGTACCCTTTCAAACATACATGCAAAGTGTGGAAGCATATACTTGACGAACATGAACTGTTTAACATGATGCCTCAAAGAAATGTTGTCTCATGGAATGCAATGATTGCAAGATATCCACGAAATAGATTGTTTTGGACAAGAGGCTCCAAATTCATGACAATTCACTTTGAGCCTAGGCTTAATTAGGCCTCCTTTATAAGGCAACTACTATGCCAATGCAAACCCAACACACCAAACCACTTGGGAACCCTAGCATGCATGGAAAAGGAACCAAATTCACTGGTTTTGGCCTTTGAAACACTTGTTAAGGCACTATTGTATGGACTGCACCCTCTTTTTTCCTAATACATGGTCATATTGGGCCATTACGTCCTCATACCCTGCTATATTCTTGTTTCCTGACCTAGGGCTTATTGTGAATAGTGATCCTACCTTATTCCATCCCATTCCACCAATCTAGAGTGATTAACTTGGTGGAATGACAAAGAAATACATAGTTTTTAGCCTCAAAACCCTAGTTCAGGGTTTTATGACAGTTTCCAAAAAAATGTGATTTTCTCCCTCCAAATTCAATGAAAATGCCTCAAACAAGATGCAAATGAAAGGTCATTCACTCCCCTTCACAATACAGGTGGTTTCAGACCATGACATGAGCAGTACATCCTGGAACAGTCCAATTTCAAGAAAAGTAGCAGAAAACTCAGTTTTATTCAACTTTGCCCTTCAAAACCTTCTTCACCAACCCCTCCTTGGTGTGTGTGAAGGTTTTTATACATGTTTACAACAATTCCAATTGATCATAACTAAATTTCAACCTATTTGATCATTGGGTAACTTCCTTATTACATGATTTGTTAAGTTGACAAAGCAACTTCTTACCACTACTTGCATTATTAGACTTTTTGTTTGACAACAACATAAAACATGACTCCAAACACAAATGACATTGGTAAATTGACCCTATTACATGCAAAATGATGACACAAGACCATCAACTTGTCCTATGATGTCCTAGGACCTTGTTATGACATGTTCCTAGCCAAGATTGGCTATGGCTAAGGTGCTCCTGCACCATGAAATATGTTTCCATGGTGTTGAGTCATCCTCCTTACCTACTACATCACCCTTGTAGACATGTATGCAAAGTGTGGAAGCATAGACAAGGCATGTGAACTGTTTGGCATGATGCCCCAAAGAAATGTCACCTCATTGAATGCAATGATGGCAAGATATGAACAAAATGGATTTTTTAATAAGGCATTAGAAACTTTCAAGCAAATGTGATTGGCAGGTGTAAAGCAAAATTCCACAACCTTAGCTAGTATCGTCCTTGGACATCCATCAAAAGGATAAAACATATGAGAATTTTGATAGATGTTGTAGTTGCAACTACCCTCAGAGACATGTATACAAAGTGTGGAAGCATAAACAAGGAACGTGAACTGTTTGGCATGATGCCTCAAAGAAATGTCGCCTCATGGAATACAATGATTGCAAGATATGAACAAAATGGATTTAATGATAAACCTTTAGAAAGTTCCAAGAAAATGCAATTGGCAAGTGTAAAGCCAAATTCCAAAACCTTAGAAATGGTATGTTTGGAGCATGGTATAAACATCCATCAAAGCATAAAGGATATAGGAATTTTGTCAAATGGCGTAGTTGTAAGTACCCTACAAGACATGTATGCAACTTGTGTGGAAGCATATATAACAAACATGAACTATTTGACATGATGCCTCAAAGAAATGTTGTCTCATGGAATGCAATGATTGCAAGATATGCATGAAATGGATTTTTCATAAGGCTTTAAAAACTCTCAAGCAAATGCACAAAAATAAATTTCAACCATTTACGCAAATTTTGGCATATCTAAAACTAAATTGCACGACCTTAACCAACTTCCTCCTTGCCTATGCTATAATGGGATCTAGAGAACATGGTGTGGACAACTATCAAAGCATAAATGATATAGGAATTTTGTCACATGTATTGTATTTGCAAAGTTGCCCTTGTAGACATGTATGGAAAGTATGGAAGCATAGACAAGGCACGTGAACTATTTGAAATGATGCCTCAAAGAAATGCACAGTCCCACAGAATTCAATGATTGCAAGATATGCACAAAATGGATTATTTCAAAACAATTTATAAACTTTCAAGCAAATGCAATTGGCACTTGTAAAACCAAATTCCTGTAACAATAATTGATTATCATATTAAATATTTAATATAAAGTGTCATATACATAATGTCATGAACATAACATCTAGTTTATATAAAAAGCCATATAGGCGTGTCCAAACAAAGCCATACATGAAAATATACAAAAATATACATTGGATTAACATACAAAAGTATGTATACAAAGCCATCTAGGCATACAAAAAAGTTCCCCAAAACTAGTTTCCTATGGACTTTTAGGAAATAATCGGCAGCCCTTCTTTGACTGTGAAGATGGAGAGCCAGTCAGTGACACATCCTCTCTCTGTCGTCGAGTAGACCTCTTCTATTAAAGTTCATCCACCTGCAACTATTAATACAAACAAACAATATGTGCATTAGTATAGAAAATGTATGAAATATATAACATCACATATGTAATTGATCACTTACCGCCAATCGATGATCACTCTCCATCATCTTCTCTCTCTCTTCGTCTGTAATTGGATGGACTAGAGTTGTGACCTCTTGTGAGAAGCATCAAGAAGCAAAATTGACTAAACATAAATATCATTTATGTACATCAAATGACATGAGATAAAAAAAGAAATACAAAATTATGATATTTTCATGTTATTGGCCCATACCTTAGTCAAAGGATTTGCAGACATCATGGCTGCATCAATGCCTGTCTACACTGACTCATGGAGATGAGGAGTCTCCACTGTATTCAGCATTTGAAAATCAAGTTCAATATTATTCAAATAAAATAGATACATAACATTATTTTAAAAATACATAATGATTAGAAATGGTTAAATTTACCTCTATAAAAGTGGTGGTTTGGCGTCCAGGGGACCAAGGAAACCATGGAGGTGCTGGTGACTATTGAAATCATCAAATTGTCACAAAATAATATTACCATTGATATATCTACAATAATTATGAATATGTGATAAATTACATACCTGCTGACTTGACCTCCTCTCATAACCCTCCAATGGACGGCTAATGGAGGCAGGATGAAGACTCTAACCCTAGAATTTCATTGCGCAAACAATTACATACATTATTTTTGACTTATAATATAGATAATCATATAAAATTAATTACAAATTGTAAATAACAATATACTAAATCAAGATGAAACTTGTAACCAATTACCTGAGAGTCAATACCAAATGTATGTTGTAAGAGATCATCACTGAGAACAAGATCATCCAATATGTCCTACCCCTATGTCGCATCATGCTGCACCTGTGTCACAACATGTTGCCCCTGTGTTGCAGAGTCGTGTCATGCCTCCTGTGTCCCATAATCACATAGGTTCCCACATGTACTGCACAAATATGGGGACACATGACGCCTACTACTCTCACCCTCATCACCCTGGGTAAAATCATCCGCATGCTATGATAGAGTTTAGGTGAGAGTAGTTAGTGAATGTAAAGTCTCCAGTTCAACACTCTCCTTCAAAGCCAAAGGGAGTGACCTATGTTCTAGCCTCACTCGGGGTATAGGCACATGTAGTTCATCTCGCTGAGCCCCAGGTCTATCTTGGGCAAAGCCACCACCTCTACCCTGGAACTCACAAATGTCAAAATAATTCAAAATCTTGTTGAGGACGAACTCGCAATAGAGTTTCCTCAAAAAATATTGTGGTACCTCATCATTGTTGCATGGCCGCTCATCAAAGACCATGTACCATTTATCCCAAAAGTTTTGGGATATGTCATCAATCCTACACCAATGTATAGGAAACTGTTTGCAACTTTCCTCTAATGTTTGGCCAATTTTAGGATTAATAAATTGTGCACATAATTGAGATTTTGTAATTTTTTCCTTCTTGACTTGTTCATATGACAACTTGTCGGCATAATATTGCCGACTCCTCTCCCTATAGTCTTGGAATTTGGTGATTTGTTTCATCACCAAATCCATGTGGGAAACAATCTCCTATAGTGATTTTGCAAGTGCCCTCCTATGCTTAGTGGTTCCACTTGGATTGTTTAGGGTTTGAATAACAGTTTCAAGATGTTTCTTGTTTTCTTCTATTATCCCTAGGTAATGTTCTTGATCATCCCTTGCATGAAAAGGAGGTGAAGGTGGGTTTTGAGGGTTTGGAGGGTTTGGATGGTTTTGGGGGTTGTTTTCACCCTCCTCAACTAGATTTATGTTTTATGCTTCTCCAATAACTGTAAATGCAATATAAAAACAAATCAAACATTGTAAAACTAAAAAATTATTCTAAAACTAACAAAATTAGACAAACCCTACCTTCTTCCTATGCTGGAGCCTCCAAATTTACATGGCGATGTCTTTGGTGGCAAGGTGGCATTGTGAATTTTTTGTTTTCTAAGGTGCACTTGATTCAATGTCCTCTTTTCAACGCGATCGTGTTTTTTCTTTGTTTCTTTGCTGCTGTGAGGAGAAAACCCACGCGGTGAATGAGCAGAAAGTGTTTTTTTTGCTTTTATTAAAAGCAAAACGTGAGTGCGTTATAATGCACTCACATTTTGTTTCAATTTTGGAGATGGTGGCGACTTTTTGGTCCCCCATCTCCTTGCATTTACCCTAATCTCATTAGCAAATCTTCTATCAATGAAGTTGTGTGTATTATCTATATCAACCAACAATAGAATATCACCTTTAACTTTTGAATGTAACCAACCACTTTATATGTTTGTGGTGTGCTTATCCCATTCAGTGCATGTATGGAGATAATACAACTTTCTCCCTCCTTAGGATTTGGATTTTGAAGTCCCACATTTGTTTCTTCTATAGCTACTTCTTTCTATTCTTCAACTTCATTCTCAATAATAATTAGTCTTTTCTCACTATTGACACACTTATGACCTCTAGACCATTTTATATCACAATGCCAACATAGACTTTTTTCTCTTTTCTCTACCTCTTATTGAGGAGAGAGCTTAGTAATTTGTCTTGGGTTAAAGACATTTTCTACATTTTTGTTAACAAGATTAGTCACATTTCCATCTCTCCATTCTGTGGTTTGACTTTGCATGGATCTACTAGTGGCAAAGTTTCATTGTTTAATATGTAGTGCTTGTTGCATAGTTTTCTTAATTGTACAAGGTTCCAAAAAATGAATATTATGCTTAATTCATTCATTAAGTTCATTAATGTATAATTGTAGCCTTTGGTAAGGTGTTGCATCCTACATTTGGATTTCCAATCTCATGCTCATCATTATATTTAGCTACAGAGCCTATTTGTTTCAAATTTGTCAATTGGGTGAAATAGATTCCCTTTCATGATTTATCATAGTGGGTTGCTAAGTCAATAGTTAATTCCCTCCAACCAGGTATCTACCTTTTCTTGTCACTCATCATCCATTGGTACCACTTATAAGATTCAAATTCTAAATGTAGTAAAGTTATGCCAATAATTGCATCCTCTAGTATATTATAAAGCTTAAAATATTGCTCCATGATCTACTTATCCATGAAGTTACATCTATCTCATCAAACTTAAAAAAAAAAAAATTCTAGGTTCAATTTTGGACTGCTTGAAAATGTTTCCCTATTCCTTGCTTTTGTTTGTTAATGTTGTACCTGCCCAAGTGGTTTGGCTAGGGCTTCAATTCTAACAATAGCTCTTGCTTATTAACATATCCAAACTTTAAAGATGTTGCAAATGGGTCAAACAAATTATCCTTGATAAAATTTACCACTATTTCACATCTTGGTAGAATTTTTCCCTTTACTTAAGGCAATGGATAGTAAAGAGAGTCACTAGACTCAGAATTTGTAGAGAATTTCTCTAATTCAAAAGATGGCATGGATTCTAATGTGTTTTCTTGTTTAACTCTATGGTTTTTATTATATAGGGGAGGGAAGTATGTATTACAATTTGTACAACCACTAAATTTTAAAACATGAGCTATAACTAAATCTTATGTCCCTCCTTTGACTAAACTTTGACCACTAATTTATGGAATTTACTTTTCCTCCAATTAGAAACTATAAAGAATATGTATACTTACAAATTCAATGGGATGCTAATTATTAGCATTGTGGGTGACCATGTTCTTGAATATTTCATGGAAAGGTTCCCCATCAATCATCTTGTTTTGGATTATTGTGAAGAATTTATTTGTTGTCATAGTATTGGCAAACAACTAAATCTTATGTCCCTCCTTTGACTAAACTTTGACCACTAATTTATGGAATTTATTTTTCCTCCAATTAGAAACTATAAAGAATATGTATACTTACAAATTCAATGGGATGCTAATTATTAGCATTGTGGGTGACCATGTTCTTGAATATTTCATGGAAAGGTTCCCCATCAATCATCTTGTTTTGGATTATTGTGAAGAATTTATTTGCTGTCATAGTATTGGGAAACAAGAAAGATTTTGGAGGACAAGGGCAAGGATGAACTATTGTTGAAGTTAACATAAAAAACCTTTTGTATGTTTTGAAATTTTGACATGTGTCCACTGTGACATCTCACATTACTAGTAACATTTTGGTGGATTCATTCACAAGTTAGATCAAGTTAGATATTTCAAAAAGACACCAAGGTAATTGCTAGAATTCTAGAGGTTAGGGTTATTGAAATACATTTTTTGTTTTGCATAAGAGGTGTTTTAACAACCAATAAGAGTCTTTTTTTTGTTTTTTTTGTTGTGTCAAAATAGGTGGCAACATAACTACAAGCAATTAGAGTGTAGTCGTCATTCAAAGATTTAAAGAAATAGGGATCCTTCTAGGTTTCAAAGATACATGTAGTTTGTTTATGATATTTTTCTTTTAATTTCTATTGTAAGAGGAAGATAAATATTTCTAGATGTGTTAGAAGTAGACAGGACAAATGTCAGTGATTAGTAGAGGGTTATTGTTAGTATTTCTATTGTCAAAGTTCATACAACAATAGTTATTTTTTAAATCAGTTCTCCATTAATTACACAGTGGTTTTGAGTATTTGACAAATCTCTAAAATGCCCATTTGGTGTTATTTTATTGTTGTTAGTTATTCTAACATATGAGCATTGGGATACAAAAAATTATAATGAATGAAATTCATTGTTTTATTTAAAATCACAAATACGCTTTATAATACTACCTCTACTCATGACTACAATCCAAATATATGTCTAGTATATGTTGAGACAATAATCCAAAGATAATTGTTACAATTTTTTTATGAATATTTCTCATTAACTTTATATTAAAGAAACAATAGTACATTATTCACAAAAAAGGTAGGGTGGCATAATAGCACACCCACAAAAAGATGACAAAATAGAGGGGTCAAGCCTAGAAAACATTAAGCAGCTAAAGAAACACTAATAGATGGTACATCCTAATTATTAGGTTTTCCCCAAAAATCTCTAGGACAATGTCATCCATAGGCTTCCAACTAGTGAGAGCACCTTTTTCTTTAGAAGTATCCTCTAAGGGTTGTTGAGCATGTAACAGAGAGATGGCAAGATACAAAATTGCAAGGAACCTTTCTTAAATTAGGTCAACCATAACTACCACACCCAGAAAAGAGGTAGAGGGCAACCTAGAAGGCTAGGACCACCCACCACAGGCAACATTGTCTCTAAAGTCTAGAAGATAGGGGCCACGGGAGTGGGAGCCTCTATCTCTTTTGGTGGATTGGTTGTGACCACGCTGACATCCTCTTAGAGGAGAGTAAGGATTGGGAGAGACCCTGGCAACAATGTGTTAGAAATGAAGGTGCAAACCACACAATAGAAATCTGATTCAAACCTTATTTATGCATGACAGATTTGGGTATACATGGGTGGGAGACAAGGCCAGTCTACAAGTAAAACCATATGCCAAGAAAAGGGAGCAGGATGAAAGGGTCTGAAGAAATCATGAATCTAATTCCAAGCTGGCTAATCATAAGGATAAAAGTAGAAGAGATGCTTGAGACTCTCAATTTGTCCACAAAATAGATAGTGATAATTGAGAATACCCATATGAGCCAGACAAGCACCCATAAGAAGGCCTTGGTACAAAATGCACTTGGAAAATAAGCTAATTTGGGCTCCAAAATAGTCGACCAGATGCATTATAACCTTTGGTGCCAGGTCCAAAGGGAGGATTGAAGTTGCCAATGAAGGTTGAGCTGATTCATCATAGGAAGATGTGGAGATAGCCATTTATAACACTTGTGGTGTCTATAATTATGAAAAGGGGTGGTGCAGGAGCACCTACCTGACAGCTGGTCTGGATAAGGCAGTTAGTAGTTTAGATCATGTTTGTGTTTCCAAGAAGGTCTGTTAGACCAATTGCATGTAATAAGGTCATGCTGATCATGATAAGATCATGCTGATCAGGTTTTTGCTATTTTTAGATAGTTAGTTATAACAGCTGTCATGATGTATGTTCGGTGGGATCTCCCAGCCGCTTGGAGAGTTCCCGGCCGCTTGGAGTCGGGTCAGTAGTACTCGTAGGCAAATCTTTATAAGCATGAGATCGGTTGATTGTAGATCATCGATCAGCAGTATAGTCTTGCATTAAGCAGAGGAGTTTGAGTGTGCTGTGTGAGCAGCAGTATATTGTATTTACATCTTTTGAAATCGAATAAAGAGATCCTGTTATTGTTCATCCTCTGGTGAATTCCATTACTTGATTGATCCGCTGGTTTGAGAGGGTGTCATGGATTTCCTGATCCATTCCACCGGTTGACTCATCTGATCGGTGGAATGGTAATGTACAGTAGGTTAGATTGTAGTTTGTTTGTTTGCATGCAGGTGTGCAGGATCGCGGTCAAGAGATGTTGAAGACCCTAGCATCCTCATGTGCTAGGTCAAGTTGAGAAGTTCGAGTTGATAAGCTGACTGAGTTGGAAGATCACCCTAAGACTGGATCGGGTCATCCCTGGTGGATCGGCGAAGAGAGATTTTGCTAAGTGCAGAAGTTCGCGAAACCAGCATCATCAGGATATTTCTGCAAATATCCTGCAGTCGGGTTAGGCATCATCATCCGGATAAGTGAAGATGAATATGATGCAGTCGATTGCATGAAGTGTGAGTTCGTCGGGGTGATCATCAGCAGGAGGAGCCGAGGAGTGTATCGGCATCAGGATCATCATATCGGGAGTACCAAACATCCGCATATCGCAAGTAGATGCGGAAGAGAAAGTTCGTGTTTTTGGCTAAGTGTTGAAGAGGTCATCAGGATATTGTGTGACGTCATCGTCATCAGGATATGACGTCATCGTCATCAGGATATTGAGATATCCCCTTGTGCGAGTTTATCCTGCCGTCGTAAGGTGTTAAGGTATCGGCGGAAGTCCGTGGCAGGAAGTTGTGTTAACATCGTCATCAGGAGGTTTCGAGGGAACCGGATGAATTATATCATGATGCTGTTGCTTGTGTCGTCGGGTAGCAGAGCGTCGAAGGTAAGCTGCTGAAGGTGAACGTCATTAGGATATTTGGAGCAACCGGATGTTGAATATCCTGCTGACGAAGGTAGTGTCGAAGGTCATGATGATGACGATGGAGTTCGGAGCCCGATGAACAGTGCAACCGGAGGATGTGTGCGCCCGCTGAACATCATGATGATGATGTTAGAAGGAAGGCGGAGGAGATGAACAGTAGTCGGCAGGAGGATGATTGCGAGTGTCCGCAATATGATGATGCTGTTGGTTTTCGGAAACATGATGCTGACAGAGTAAAGCCGAAATATGATGATGATGGCGAAGATGATGATGATGAGGTTGGTCTGCAGACATTCATGCTATATGCGAAGGTTATAGTGTGGATGCCTCTGCATCATAGTGGTATCAGAGCTCAGCAAAAGGTCTGGGCTGTTGTGTGTTGATTCTGTCACTGAAAGGGCAGAGGTAGAGATAGAGTTGATTGAGTTGTGTGTAGATAGAGAGGTTGACAAAATGCCTCCTAAAGGTAGTGGTACTGCAAGGGAGTTGCAGGAACTGAAGGAGAAACATGCTAGAGAGATGAGGAAGATGAAGGAGCTTGCTGAAGCACTTCAAGCCAGGCTGACAGCCCTGGAAAAGAACAAAAAGAGGGAGGTAGAAGACAGTGAGTCTGAAGAAGATGCAGATACTATTGAAGAGTATGAAGAGGTAGCTGAAGATCTGGATGCTGAAGACCAGAGACTGGCAAAACTGTTAAAGGCTGTGCAGAGTGAAAAACCTAAGGTAAAGGTTGATGTTTCCAAGTATACTGGAAGCTTGAATGAAGATGAGTTGTTGGACTGGATTGCTGCACGGGATAATCACTTTGAATGTGAAGATGTTGCTGAGGATCAGAAGGTAAAGATTGCAAAGACCAAGTTAGGAGGTCATGCTTTGGTATGGTGGGATTATGTACAATCTGAGAGAAGGAAGCAAGGGAAGTCTAAGATCACTTCTTGGGATAAGATGGTAGCAAGGATCAAGGGGAAATTCTTGCCAAGGGATTATGAAATCCAGATGTTTAAGAAGCTGCAATTTTTAAAGCAGAAAGACAGGGATGTGAAGGCATATACTGAGGAATTTTACCTGTTGAGTATCAGATCTGGTCATCATGAGAATGAGGTAGAAAAGGTGGCTAGGTACTTGGCTGGTTTAAGGTTTAACATACAAGATGAGTTAGTGTTAGCTAACCCTAAGAATGTGGAGGATTGTTATCAAATGGCAATCAGGATTGAAGAAAAGCTGAATAGAGGACATGATAAGTCCATGAGAGGAAGAGGAAACAATAGGGGAAGAGGAACAGCCCCTGCACAAAAGCAAACCAATGAGGTTCAAGAAGACACTGGTAAAGGACAGGGACAGTCTGATTTCAGAGGTGGATGGAAAGGTAATAGAGGAAGATTTGGAGGTGGTAGAGGTTCTACTACATTTTCAGGAAAGTGTTACACCTGTGGAGAGTTTGGTCATCCATCTTTCAAATGTCCAGAAAATAAGGGTTCATCATCCAGAAATGATAGAACAAGTGACAAGAGGGTACAACTGGTACAAGAAGAGAAAGAAGAAGAAAGTGCACAGAGTTCAAACAAAGGTCCTGAGAATTTTGGCTATCCAGAGAGTGGAGAATCATTGATGTTAAGGAGAACAAGTTTGCAGGCATCAAAGGATCTGATGCAAAGAAGAGCTCTTTTCAAAACCACATGTAAGAGCAAAGGTAAGGTATGTAAGGTTGTCATTGATACTGGTTCAACAGACAACATGGTATCTCAGGAAATGGTGGATAAACTGAAGCTGGAAAGGATTCCACATCCACACCCTTACAAGGCATCTTGGGTGAGTGATAGGCAATCACTTTTTGTCTCTGAACAGGCATATGTGGATTTCCAGATTGGACCATATCATGATAGACTTTTGTGTGACATATTGCCTATGGAATGTTGTCACCTACTGTTAGGTAGACCATGGCAATTTGACAGAAGGGTACTGTATGATGGGTATGCTAATACCTACACCATCCAGAAAGATGGGAAGATTATTAAGTTGATGCCATTGCAGGCAAAAGCTGCAGTACAGAAGGCAGCTCAAATCATTTTGATGGGAAAGAAGGAGTTTGTGCAGATGCCTAGAGGAGCAGGCATGAAGGCAGTTCAGGACACTGCAGGGCAAGGAGTTGTTAAAGACAACAAGCTGAAGACAGTTTCAGTTGTGACTGACAGAGGTCAGCAGCAGGTTCAGAAACAGGGGTGCAAACAGCAACCAGTTCAGAAGAATGACAAGGATGTTGTCATAGTTGGGACTATTGTTTGTCCTATAAGAGTTGAAAGGAAGATAGACTTGAACACTTCAGAAGTTCAAGAGGTAGTTCAGCCAGAGGTTCTGGTTAGGCAACCTGACAAACACAGGGTATGTGAGAGAAAGGCCTACATCAACAGGCATGATGATTTACTTGCCAGAAAACAAGTTACAGTTCAGAAGTCTTGGAGCAGCCAAGAGACAGCAGCAGATAAAGCTGGAGCAGGTCAGACTATTGACAAGGCAAAGTGTACAGGTGGAAGACTTCCACATACTAAACTCATGGGACATGAGTTCTTTTCTGTTGGGGAGTATGGTGCAGGAGCACCTACCTGACAGCTGGTCTGGATAAGGCAGTTAGTAGTTTAGATCATGTTTGTGTTTCCAAGAAGGTCTGTTAGACCAATTGCATGTAATAAGGTCATGCTGATCATGATAAGATCATGCTGATCAGGTTTTTGCTATTTTTAGATAGTTAGTTATAACAGCTGTCATGATGTATGTTCGGTGGGATCTCCCAGCCGCTTGGAGAGTTCCCAGCCGCTTGGAGTCGGGTCAGTAGTACTCGTAGGCAAATCTTTATAAGCATGAGATCGGTTGATTGTAGATCATCGATCAGCAGTATAGTCTTGCATTAAGCAGAGGAGTTCGAGTGTGCTGTGTGAGCAGCAGTATATTGTATTTACATCTTTTGAAATCGAATAAAGAGATCCTGTTATTGTTCATCCTCTGGTGAATTCCATTACTTGATTGATCCGCTGGTTTGAGAGGGTGTCATGGATTTCCTGATCCATTCCACCGGTTGACTCATCTGATCGGTGGAATGGTAATGTACAGTAGGTTAGATTGTAGTTTGTTTGTTTGCATGCAGGTGTGCAGGATCGCGGTCAAGAGATGTTGAAGACCCTAGCATCCTCATGTGCTAGGTCAAGTTGAGAAGTTCAAGTTGATAAGCTGACTGAGTTGGAAGATCACCCTAAGACTGGATCGGGTCATCCCTGGTGGATCGGCGAAGAGAGATTTCGCTAAGTGCAGAAGTTCGCGAAACCAGCATCATCAGGATATTTCTGCAAATATCCTGCAGTCGGGTTAGGCATCATCATCCGGATAAGTGAAGATGAATATGATGCAGTCGATTGCATGAAGTGTGAGTTCGTCGGGGTGATCATCAGCAGGAGGAGCCGAGGAGTGTATCGGCATCAGGATCATCATATCGGGAGTACCAAACATCCGCATATCGCAAGTAGATGCGGAAGAGAAAGTTCGTGTTTTTGGCTAAGTGTTGAAGAGGTCATCAGGATATTGTGTGACGTCATCGTCATCAGGATATGACGTCATCGTCATCAGGATATTGAGATATCCCCTTGTGCGAGTTTATCCTGTCGTCGTAAGGTGTTAAGGTATCGGCGGAAGTCCGTGGCAGGAAGTTGTGTTAACATCGTCATCAGGAGGTTTCGAGGGAACCGGATGAATTATATCATGATGCTGTTGCTTGTGTCGTCGGGTAGCGGAGCGTCGAAGGTAAGCTGCTGAAGGTGAACGTCATCAGGATATTTGGAGCAACCGGATGTTGAATATCCTGCTGACGAAGGTAGTGTCGAAGGTCATGATGATGACGATGGAGTTCGGAGCCCGATGAACAGTGCAACCGGAGGATGTGTGCGCCCGCTGAACATCATGATGATGATGTTAGAAGGAAGGCGGAGGAGATGAACAGTAGTCGGCAGGAGGATGATTGCGAGTGTCCGCAATATGATGATGCTGTTGGTTTTCAGAAACATGATGCTGACAGAGTAAAGCCGAAATATGATGATGATGGTGAAGATGATGATGATGAGGTTGGTCTGCAGACATTCATGCTATATGCGAAGGTTATAGTGTGGATGCCTCTGCATCAAGGGGTGTCTAAGTACCATTTCCAGTCCTTCCACCAGGGCTTGAGGGAAAAAAACCCTATCTTGTGAAGTGTCTGGGGAAGAATAGAATTAATAACAACCTAGAAAGTCTCTTGGTCATGGTTAGAAAGTAGAAAGAACATTCTTGGTGGCTCTATTAATAAAATATGGCAAAACACAAACTCTACTTTTGAAGAATTTCAAGGCATGGATCCATGACATTTTAGCTAGGAGACAATCTTGAAGACTAAGAATAGGAGACCACCAAACAGACTAGTGATTGATGGATAAGCCATTGAAAAAATCATTTCCTACCTAGCATCTACCCATGGCTTGATGGATTACCAAGCCTTCTAAATACTTTTACTAAGAAATTTATTTGAATTGTGACTAGCTCCCACATAGTAAGAAGAGAGACCAGATTTAGGCCTTTCCAAGTAGGTCATCCTGAGGGGACATCAGCACCAATACAATGCATGATGAGAATTTTCCAGGCCTCATTTCCCTCAAGGGATTTGATGATCCATTTGGCACATAGAGAATTTCCTTGTCTATAGATGGATAGCAAGCTAAGTCCTCCAGCTTTGTGAGGAAGGGAACAAAACTCCCAAGCAACATGATGGAAGCCTTGATACCCATCACTAGAAGGCCCAAAGAAAATCTCTGAGAAGCTTTTCAATTTTCAAATAGGAGGCCTTAAAGGAGATCCAACGGGAAGAGTAATAAACATGGGTAGCAACCAATATTTTAGAGAATATTTCAAGCCAAAGGGAGGGGATTGGTTATCTAGTATTGAAGCTTTTTCTCAATGTTGTCTACCACAACCTACCAAATCTCAGAGGGAGAAGCCTTAAATACAAATGGAGTACCCAAAAACTGAAAAACTTCCCCATTATCAATCTATTTCCATCCAAAAAAACCAAGACTATTTGGTTTGGGAAGGTTGGGTTGTGTATAGCACTAGGTATTTTCCATTAAATACTTAAACTAGGAGCTTGACAGAAGATGTCCAAGCATTGAAGGGCTTGTTTGACATTGTTTCTTCCTCAATGAGAGTAAGGAAGGTATCATCAAAAAAATGGCCATTAACTAGTTGCTGGGAAGGGCTGGGGAGAGAAATCCCCTTAACATGAGACTAGGAGACCACTTGGGCTAAAAGATATCCAAATCCTTCAGCAGCTAGGACATACAAAGTTAGGGCAAGGGGACATCCTTGATGAATAGATTAATGAAGACCAAAATGTGTGGATTGTTGATCTAAAATGGTGATGCAGTAAGAAGCATTAGCAAACAACATATGAATAGTTTAGATGAAGCAAGGGATAGATTATCCAAGCACTTACAACATGGCAAGGATAAATGGCCATTCAATAAGATCATAGTCTTTGCCAAAGTCAATTTTAAGAAATAGAGCTCGTTGTTGAGAGTAGCAAGCCCATTCCATCCCTTCCCACACAACAATAATATTATCCAAAATAAATCTAGACTTGATAAAGCATGTTTGGTTAGGTTGAACTATCAATGACAACATAGATTAGAGCTTGAGGGCCAGAGCCTTGGCAATGATTTTGTAGGAGACATTAATAGAGTGATTGGCCACCAATTGTTGATTTCTTCAAGATTACCATACTTAGGTATGAACTTTATTTTACCTTTGTTAATTACGCTTCCCAAAGAATTGGATTGCATAACTTCAAGATAGACTTTATAAAGGTCATTGCCTATAGTATCCCAAAAGGATTTGTAGAATTCATAGGGAAATCCTCTAAGCCAAGGGATTTCCATTGGCCATTTAAATACAACCTCTCTTAGATCCTCTTTAGTGAGAAGTTGACCATAAAGGATGTATTGGGAATTAGAGAACTGGCAAGGGAATATAGTAAGGCACTATTGTAGAGCAACCATCCTAGGTGGGGTGTATTCTTGAGTAGAAAAAAAACTTGCTCCTAAGGTCAGACAAAGGCCTAGAGAATATCATGCAACCCCTATAAGAGTTGCTTCCCCTCTTGAATTTGTTTGATAGATTGGGAGGTATGGAGAGCATGCAAGGCCTACAAAAATTCTTTTTTCACGTTACCTTCAATCTTAAGCTAGTGGAGTTGAGCTTTGATTTGAGCCCCTCTCGTTGTATGAGCATCTATAATTTGTTTTTGGTGGTGTAGCTATGCCACCTGGAGCTGAGTAGAAAGATCAAATGGCTGCACCTCCAAGGTAGCAATGGCTTGGAGGAGATCATGGGTGGTGGTCTCATAGGAGCAACATTGAAAATGGGCCAACTGTCACCCACAAATGTAGCGAAAGTATGAGGTACAAGTTATGGCATCATTCTACTAGACTATCCAACTAGCCCCATGCATGGGACATGGATCCAAATTCTAGACATGTTGAATGTGGGTTAACATGGCCTTGTGATTGAGAAGTGACATGTTAAGAAAAATTGAGTACTCTTCATATCCTTGGTGTAAAGTACTCATTCCATCACAAAAAGTTATTGAAGTAAACAATCCACTTATTTACATCAACTCAAGTAAAAATATAGATCTCACAAACATTAATCAATAATATCATTAAATCTTACAAATCGCGTGATTAATCCAGATATTAGCACTATAAATATGAATATACATGTCCATTTGGCTTTCTTGCCATAAATCATCCAACAAGGTACAATAATCAAGTACAATATAAGAATAATAAATCAACAAACTCTCCAGTCGCCATGAACCCACATGGTCCTCTTGCAAGCCGAGAGACGGGAACATGGCTCAGGCACTTTTCCACCCAACCATGAAGCAATTACATTTCCTTGGATCCCTTCATAACATGAAGGAAACCTAGCCCTATACAAAATGTCTAGCAACCTGGAAACAACTGGCAGGAGGGAACACCAAATGCAACCTAAGGTCTAATGTGCAAATCTATATAATGATATGCAAATTGTCTCATAACAGGATGTGGCAAAGATATTTATAAATAAAGTTTTGCTAGACAAATATTCATCTCATTTCAATGAATTCCCATCTTAGGCCTAAGCATTAAAATAGTTTCAAGTTTAATTCCCGAAAAGAGGAAAAGCCATCTCTATTATTCCACATTCGACATCCTAGCCTAAAAAGCAACCCGAAACACACATAAGAGATAAAATACTTCTTTTTCAAAGAAAAAACAACCATTTTCGCCTAAAAACCATTTCTAATCCCTTTCCTTTGCACAATCAACAACAATACAATTCAAGAAATAAACTCAATAATGATGTATGCCTACTCCACTTTTAATAATGAGCTTCCATGCATGATTATTTCAAATGTCATTACTATCCTTTCTTAGTTTTAATATCTATTTCTTGATTCATGCAACAAAGATAAGAGATAAATTCATTTTAAATCAAATAGATGCTAGTGATGTTTAAGATGACATTTACATAGATATCCATATGGTAAATATGCTCACTAATTTCAAAGGTTTAAGCTTGATCTATGATTTCATAACCAAATCAATAACACACACTTTCGCCTAAATATAATTTATTAATTCTTTACTTTGCTCAACCAACAAGAGTGCACTTCCAAGCAATAATTCAATAAAGAGATTCATTTATTCATTAAATGCAATTATAATTTTATATAGAATCTATAAACTAGTTATATTCTCTAACCATATTTTGTTGTTTTAAAAGTTTGTAGTAATCCAATGTTAACTACTTCCTATCCAATGTTGGTTTATGATTTAAGCAATTTATTGAAATATAGACTTAATAAGAGTATATGAATGATTTCAACATCAGATAAGCCTAGGTAATAATCAAAAAAACACACTGTCTCTACTCTGAATAATAATAAAACTATTTTAGAGAGTTTTTAAATGAAGCTACAAGAAGTAAAAATTAAGCTACAGAAACTGAGCATGTCCGCTATAGGGACTAGTAATAACACTAGTAGAATTTTGGAAAATAAATGACTACGTGACTAAAACTTTGTCATTCTACTAATTTTTTGCAACACAGCTATAAATGACTAAATAAATGACTAATTTAATTGTTGGGTAAAAAACACAACTAAATAATTAGTCACACAAATAAAAATTAGACAATATGATACTAAAGTGGGTAATTAAAAAAATACTTTGAATTGGGAAATTGGTGGGAGTGGGTTGTATTGCGCGAAGGGTTAATAGCATCCCAATATAATTTTATAATAATTACATCCCACATATTACTTAATATAGCAACTCTTAAAAGGGGCAAGTGCAGTCGTTTTATCTTGCTTTATTATAGACTCAAAGAACACCCTATAATCAAGGATTAAATTTGACAGTCGACTTTGCCTATCAAGCAATTTTAAATGATGGTTATCTATTCAAAGATGACCTTAAAATACTATGATATATTTTAGTATAAGTATAATTTATATATAAACCAAATATATATATCATTATAATTCCATATAAATTTTGATGGTCTATCCAAAATCCCCCTTTCATGTGATACAATCTTTTTAAAATTTGATTGTATTTTATGACAAAAATGTTTAAATATAGTCATACGGCCATCAGATTTAGGCCCTACCTATAATTACTTAAAAATAGGTTTAGTTTGTGGAGGCGGGAAACTATAGATCAAAATCTAAAAAGAGAGCGAGGTTGTAGACAAAAGATAAAAGCTCATAAAAATACAGCGAGGCCAAGGCAGATTTCTCACACAAATTTTTCATTCTTTTCATCTCCATTGCTAATTGAATTTATTCTACACCATGGTTCTCTAGGTATACATCATTCTCACAATTTCAATTTGATATTAAACCATTCAATCCTTGCCCTAGGTAGTTTAATTCAAATCTATTAAGTAATATATATCATGTGTGTTATGTTAGGCTACTATGATATGCATAGAAAATTTAGAGTGGATGAGAAATGGGGATTACAACCCCTCTAGATTTCAGGTACAGGTAGATACAGTCAATCTTATATGTGGGGCAAAAACCTAGGTTTGGTTATTTTTATTACCCAATCTATTTATATTTTTGGTTCATCATTTGGGCTCTGTTATAAATTATTTAGGGAAATAGAAGTTGGATCTAACATATTTTGGTTTATTTGTGCAGTCAAATCTTGAGAACACAGTGGGCATAATGACTTTGGCTAGGAAGAATATTCATGTATTGGTGACACCCACAACTAATCTTGGAAAGATTCTTGCTTGTATGCATGGTGTAGGTTTTGTTTATACCCTTTTTATTCTATATGTAAAGGACTTATTTTCATTATTTTTTTAAGGTCTTGTTTGTTTTACACTTTTAGAAAAATAAAAATATGTCTTGAGATGGCATATACTATCATGTAGGCTAGGTTGTGAAATTGATACCATGATTGATTTTCAACTGAGGAAAGGTTATTTTTTTGAGTTTTGAACCTTAGCTTAAAATTACTATGGCACTCATGCTCAAACCTAGGCTGTGGAGAAATTCCTAGTAGGGAGCACAAACTAGTTACCAGAGGGCAAGGAATTCCATTGACCTAAGAATTACTCTATTTCGTCCAATAGTAGGAGCCAAAAATCTTGCTCTTGTGTACTTGAAAGTGGGTTTTGTGTACTTGGGTCTATATATAGATTGCTCATTAGGTCTCAGAAAAATGGATTGTTGTTATGGGAATCAACTACCATTCATAGGAGTGGAATGATAGGCCTTTCAATTGATTAGGTAATAGATTAAAAATAGTTGGATTATAAGTCTATACTTATGCCTATTGAAGATGAAAAACAATAACATTGTTTTCTGGATACTTTGCTATCAGGGATGACATTGAGAGTGCAAAAGGAATACTTGATGAGAGTGTAGCACTTTATTCTAACATATACAAGGTATAGCATAGGGAACAAGAAGTAAATAGACGATTTTGGAAAGCCAGGGAAGAACTTTGGAAGGAGAAAAGTTGAAACGGGATGGCTTGTGAATTGTTTCATGATTAACATTTTAGTTGCTCCATTATTTAGCTTCTAACATCTTTAGGGTAATGATTTCTCAGCTAGTTGGCATCTGCATGGTAATAAATTGTTTCTAGTTAGTTTGTACATATAATCTCTAATGTTTGTTTGTATACGTATGATAAGTTTTTGAAGGTGTGTACTTTGTGTCTTCACGAATCACAATGGATCATTATTTACATAATCAAAGAAATAGACTATGTATGACTGCAACATGAGTGACTAAAGCATTCTTTTGGTTAGCAGTGGACTGTTGAAATGAACTAATTTGACAAGTTTCCCTTGCCAGGTAATGAATCAAAATTGGGCATGAGTAGAGGTCTACCAGAACCTAAGCTTACAACTGTAGATGCAATGATTGACAAGTTGACTGGTGCAATATTTTTGTTCTAGTTAGTTGTAGTTGTGATTCTTGGTGTTGTTGGGAATGCTTGGAAGGCTTCTGAAGCATGGAAGGTACGTCACTATACTTCAATTATTATGATTTATTTGTTTATGGAGCTTGTTATGGGTTTGTAGATAATCCTTTGGAATTAAGTAAGTATTAAGAGATTGGTTTTTTAGATGCCCTTATGCTCTATTATAAATCTTCTTCTCATTATTAACTAGTAATTGCAATCTACTTTACCCCTATTCTTGACCACATATTTTCTCTTGGGTTTGATGAAACCATCAATGTCCTTGTGGGTTTCCCCATTATCCTTTTAAACTATACGATTCTTTGGAGCAACAGGACACCATTTAATCAAGTATCCATATTTGTAGCATTCTTGACACCAAAAAGGAATGCTTTCATAGTCTAGTAGATGGTTATAGCAAATCTCTCCCATTTGCAACATGATGCTTTTTGGAAGTGGTTTTGTCAGGTCTAGTTCCATAGTCAATATAGCATAATTTATAAAATTGTTTTTGTGATAGGGTTTCAAATTATCTATTGCCTTTCAAATTCGTTAGCATTAGAATAAAAGACATACCTTGACCAGAACTCTTGTGGGAGAGCATGTAAATAGATCCAAACTGGAGTTGTAGTCGACAACTCCTTTGTGGGCTTCAAACCTAGATGCATGTGTCTTGTGAATAATTCAAAGACTCAAAGGAATTAGGCAAATGAAGGTAGCAGGGTATTTCTAGATTCAAGACTTTTACTTAATGTTATGGAATAAAAGAAAAAAGAATCATTTATCTACCACCATAGTGAAAAGTTAGCAATTGCATTTGGTTTGTTAAACATGGCCCTTGGTAGAACTATTAGAACTTTGTTAAGAACCTTTGAGTATGTTCTGATTTTCACACTACATCTAAATTCATCTCCAAGATTGTTGTAAGAGAAATTGTTCTGAGATTGGGGGACTTTAAAGCAACTCTCATCAATATGATCTGGTCTCTTCGATGAGCTTTATGATCATCAATACGAATCTCTTTATTGAAGGGACTTCAAAGCACCTCCTTCCGATACAACATAGTCTCCTCAATGTACTTTGTGTTATTAAATGCAAATCCTTCCATCGGAGGGACCTTAAAACTTATTATCCCGATATCTTATATTCTCCTCGATGATGTTCTTTTATACAAATTATTCTGTCAAAGAGACTTCAGAATAACTCTTACCAATATGGTATGGTGTCTTTGATGATGTTTGTTTTATCAGGGAGACTTGAAAGTAGCTCCCCTGATACAATGCAATCTCTTCAATGATGCTTACGCTATAGTCTCTTCAACGGTCCTTGTGTGTGAATTAGAGCTTTGGATGAGAGTATGAACATCCATCAAAAGCATATTTGGAAGTGGATTTTTATCAGATATTGTAGTTGCAAGTTCCACTTCGGATCACCAAAGCCTTCACAAAAATTTCTGCACAAAATTCAATAATGAAGAATTTATGCACAAATTCTCTTTTGAATGATTTCAAATTGTGATCAATTTATTTGTAGCTTATAATGTGTAGATGAGATTTAACGTTCCTTGTAGTTTCCTATGCCATTCACTAAAGTGGCATAAAATCTCCAAACCTATTGTGGCAATTCTTAAATATACATGTACACATACATATATTATATGTGTATTTATGTATTGCCATATATATAATTGTAAGGAATACAACCTCTTTTACATAAATCTAGGATAATTAAGTAAATGCAAACAATTACAAGATAATTTGTTCTAAGAGATGTGAGTGAACCATTTCCATCATTTTAAACAGGGTCAATGTTCTTGTGGAGAATATTGGTGGTGTTAAATGAAACAATTTGAAAAATAGGCTTGCACTATAATAATGTGCACTACATTAGATATCCAGTAATAGTGAAGGGACATCCATCAAAGCATAACAACAAGGATTTTTTTGTCATATGTTGTAGTTACAAGTGCCCTACTAGACATACATGAAAATGTGGAAGCATAGACAAGGCAAGCGAACTATTTCCAAAAATGCCTCAAAGAAATGTGATATCATGGAATGTCATGATTAAAGAATATGTTCAAAATGGGTTTTTTTGAAAAGTCCTTAGTAAAATTTAAGCAAATGCAACCAGTGGGTGTAAAGCCCAACTAATTAGAAATAGTGACCAACATTTGTGATGTTGATTGCCTTGGCTATACCTTACCTCTTTCTGCATGCTAACTATCTTTGCTTCTTTTGTTAACAGTCAAAGTGCCTTTGTTCATAAGTACCCCTAGTTCTTCTTTAAAAACATTGGCAAGATTGTGAAGCTTGACAGCCCTCAAATATTCTTATATATCCATTTTATTGTCACGAAAATCTTTAATAGTGTCCTGGCTCTTTCTCCCTACACAGTCTTGTATGGTCCCTAAAGAGCTTTGATTGTCAAGAGGTCTCTAAAGAATATAAGGCTTTCAGTCATGCCCCTATAGGACCTTACTGCCCAGATATAGCTCCTTATAACATTAGCATATCTTGAGATCTCTTTCTACATCCTACTATCTCTATCAAACCAAACTATGTCTCTATTGTCCTTTAAAGATTTAGAGCTATAGATAGGATTAAATGATTGTGAAAGAGCATTCTAAGATATATATTGTCTGAAATAAAACACAGACTTCTATTCTCTTCACAACCCTCTACCACTACCTAAAAACCCCTGAATGATAACTATACATAGTTTTTAGAAAAAAGTGGTAGCTTGAGAAAGTTTACAATGGTCATAACTTATTTTAATGAATAAGGTGCCTCCTAAGACTAAGTAAACTACACTTAGATCCCTGTGTTCACTGAAATAGTTTTGTTCATTCGCATCTCCCTTTAATACTATGCAAGATGGCTTTTGTCATTGTGAAGATATGTAATGTATTTATCTTTGCATAACTCACTTATTGAGGCTACTAAAACCATAAAACAATAACCAAAGCTACTATTAAGGCATTGACACTATCAAATGGCTTAAGTCTCATTCCTTGCTCATGGGTTTCCTTAGTTATGATTGTTCCACTTTCATTGTTATGATTTTTTCCCTCCTCATGTAGAGTATTGTTGTAATACCTTAATTTTAATTTAGAGAATACTTGAAATGGATAAACCATTACCGCCAGAGAGTGTGGGTGTGCAAAGGTACTTGAAAGAAAAATTTAACTTATGAAGAGGCTCTTGTCTCAGAATGTTGTGCAACAGAGAAGGTTCAACTATTTCCAAAGGAGTTGATTGGATTAGTTTTGCGAAACGTCCAATTCAGTGAGTTTAATGAAACCTTGATAATGTTTAGTAACTACTTGGTGAATCACGTAGTTCAATTGTGAGCAAGTTATAGTGTTCTTGCAAACATGATTTATATATGAGAAGTTAGATATATATGCGAATGGGATTGAGATTGAGATGAGATGGATTTTAAGTTTTATTGGCTAAACTGGTCTATTGGACATATTAAAATGCATCTACTTAGATGATTTTAACCATTGACATCCAATAAAAAAATAAAATTTCAAAGCTATGTTTGACTATCTTGATTTAAAGACTTAATGCTTGAAGTTCTAATTTGCTTTAGTGACTCAAATATTTGTGTAGTTGTGCCTAATAGCATTGTATAATAATTAAGTTGACAAAAGTTTTTCATCCTCTACTTCATTTAAGTTACAAGTTATAACTTAATCTCTTAAAATTATGTGGCTAAGGTGTTTTCTAGTGGTTCCAATTTTTGATTAAATAGCATAGTTTGTATGCTTTGGTCCTTAGTTTTGCAAGGATTATTTTCTTTTTGGGGCTAGTTGCCTCATGCAGTTGGGGGAATGTTTTAAAATATGGTCAAGATATTCTTGTAATGGGAAATTTTAATTAAAATAATTTTGTTAATGTTCTAAAGCCTGCCATTTATGAATAGCATTGCTTTGGATATTTAAGTTGTTTGTCTACAATGACAGTTTTTCATAGATTTCCTAATATTTCAACTACTTACCTGAATCATCCCATCCTTTTTGGTCAGAGATAGGTTGAAGTGGGAGATGAGTTTTATATATTTAGATTTGGAGTTTCTTGACTTTCTGATGCTTTTATGGCAGTTTTTGTGCTCTACTGATGAAGTCAAACCACTTTAAATTGCTGCCTTGCTCTATCATAAGTTTTGCAGATGTAGTGGCTTACATCATATGAATATATTTATTTGCATTGTGCCAATTGGTGTTCTATTGATGAAGATAGAATGAAAAACTATTTATATGGCTGCTACATAATGGTTGGAGTCTGCATATTTGTTCACATGCTGCATAGTATGAGTGTCTTGCTCGTGAGTTCAAGACTATGCATGTGTTTTGCCTTGCTAGAACATAATTTCTAAACTTTTTCCATGTCAATTAATGTGGCCATGCCAATGGAATATTTAATTGCTAGAAACCAGAGCTCTAGAGGGTTGAGCTAGTTGAAATCAGTCCTAGACTCCTAAAAATTTAGCTTGCTATTTGAATTGTCAATAATCTTTGCCTAACTTTCAAGTTAAGTTATTTTCTGAAATTATGAACAATCAAATTAAAATGGTTCATAATTGCACATTTTCTTGTTGTCAATAATTGTTTTGCAGACACACTGAGATTTAGAGAGCTTGTTCCCACAATATCCCAAAGTATCAAAGATGTTTATTTGGTAGGTGAAGAAGTCACAGGTAGAAAAGTTGACTCTTTAATCCCTTACAAGAGTTGGATGAGGTGTAAAATTGCTATTGACTGTTTGACCATCGAAGTGGATGATGTTTAAGTAGAGTCATTTTTTATCATTGGTTTAATCTTATGTATTATGAATGTGCATCATATTGCTTCATCATGGAAATCCCTATTCTGTTTCACTGAAGTCATTAGAAAAACCTTATTTTGTTTCACTGAAGTCATTGTGGTCCATCCCAGGTTAATGACTTTCTCTAGTGAGGATCAACCAAGATAAATTTAAGGCACATCTTGATAGAGAAGACATTCATGTTGGAATAGATTTGAGTGTTAAAGTCCTTACTACTGGATATTGGCCAACCTACAAGTCCCCTTATATCAATCTTCCTATTGAGCTGGTAAAACTTATTTGTTACTTGTTTGTAATTTATTTAATAAAAAAATACATCTAGTCTTAGTTGTTTATTCTTACCTTTTTGATGCAGGCTAAATGTATAGATATATATAAACAATTCTATTCTAAGGAAAATAAGCAGTGCAAACTTACATGGATATATTCTCTTGGGACCTGCATCATGAAAGACAATTTTGATGGAAACACAATAGAGATGGTATTATCGACTTACCAAGTGACTACATTTTGAATATCAATTGCCATTTGTGGGAAGTTTATTATTTGCAAGCCTACTTAGAGTTTCTATCAGAAGTAAACAAAGTTGGATTCCTAAACATTTATTTGAAATTGAGATGCACTTCTAGAAAATATGATTCTGCTTTGTGTGCAATATTAATTGACTCTGAATATGTTATGGAATCAACTATAGGCCACTTTATTAATGTTGTTCAATGAATATGAAAAACTTAGTTAAATGATGACATCAAATCTCAACTAAATTTGGAAGATGATGATGTAAATAGAGTGTTACATTCACTTGTATTTTCCAAGCACAAATTTTTTCTTAAGGAGCCAGGCTCAAACAAAATAGAACTTACTGACTATTTTGAGTTTAATTCAAAATTTACATCCAAAAGTAAAAGAATAAAGGTAATGGCTTCCATTTGGGCCTATTTAACAGCATACTTTTTTCCTATTCTTATACAACTAATTAATGTGTAATATATAACTGTTTGTCTTGAATTGCATATTCTACCTCCCCAAAGTGAAGAGAAGAAGAAAGTCATTGATGATGTGGAAAAAGATAGAAAATATGAAATAGATGCCGCAATAGTTCACACCATGAAGAGTCATAAAGCATTATTCAGAGATCTTTATCATGGTGTATGATGCGTTTGATGCATATATTGTTGTCTCCTTTGCCAATGCCACTCTAGTTATTACACAAAGTGCTTTGCTAATGGATGGGTTCAAAGAAAAATCAGTGATAATGGAATGAAATGAATGTGTATGAATCAAGGGATACCTAGAGCAAGGATCAAGAGGCAGTGACCTTGTCAACAAATCTAATGACTGAGTATAGCCTTGTCAACAATCTTTATGGTTGTGCTTATGAGACGTCACTGTGATAGGACTGTACCTAAGGATAAATTAATGATATAAGGATAGTCTTTTCCCAAGAAATAATAGTCACTATGCAAGGACTATCAGGTATGTTCAACATTGATGCTTCTAGGAGGAATTGATCTCTAGGAGCAATCAGACTGCCTTTCTTTGTCAATTCAGGAGCTATATCAAACATTCATCTAATAAGTCAACATCAAATAAGTGACATAGAAAACCAATCCAGTAGGAATTCAATATTGTTGTCCATGTCTAAGGAAGGGGGTGCATGACAGAGTAAGCACAGTTCATAGTGAGTAAAAGAGAGCATGGGCAGTGGGTAAGATAACTATGGAATCTCAGCAAGTAAGACAACACTGTCTTTTTGAATTGCAACACCTTGATCCTAGACTGTCACAGTGACTTCTAGAGCATAAAAGGATAAGTGTTTTTGAGATCTTGATTGGCATAAAAGGATAAGTGTTTCAAGGTGAGAGTATAGACTAGACTTGTGTTGAGCAGTCCAATAAGGTAGAGAGTAAAACATGTTTCCCTATTTTTAAGCATGAGAACTTAGTCAAATTTAGTTCCTATATGTTCTACCATGCTTGGGATGAGATATAGGACCATTAGGATTCATTTTTCAAGTAGTTATTTCATGTTTTGGAGCTATATAAGCAAAAAATAGAACATTGTAACTCGGTTTTCTCAGTCACAACACTGAGAAACACACTTTGTAACACATTTTTCAAAGAAAAGACACATATTTAAGTCTTGTATCTGCTGTAAGAACACATTTTCTCAATAAAATTTTAGTATTTTGCCTTCTTAATAGTTGTTTCATTATGTGCAAATGAATGATTGATTATGTTTTTTTGTGTTTTATATTTAAACCTCAAAAGCATTGTCTAATTTCCAGCACTTTTAGGCAGAAATCAATGAACAAAAACAATTAAATAAACTACCAAATGTCAGCAATTAAAAATTAAAATGACTAAATTTACTACCAATTAATGGAAATCAATCAATTAAAATGACTAAATATACTACTAATTGATGTCAATTAAATTGACTAAATATACTACTAATTGACAAAAATCAGTGAATAAATATGACAATTTATATATGACTAAATGAATGACTAAATATACTACCAAATTGATTAATCAAAACAACCAATAAATGAATAAAAATGGTTTAGTCATAAATTTGGTCACATTATAAATTACAGGAAATAAACTACTAATGGTCATGTGACCAAGCTTAGTCATTTATATGCAATTTTTAGTAGTTCTTTTAGTCATTTATTGTTGTTTTTCTACTAACTATGTTATAAGGCGACAGAGACAAAAGAACTGCTACGATAGTGAGAAAACAAAAGCTACAGGAAACTTTATAAATCGGGCTACAGGAAGTAATGAAATGAAAAGTCTGATATAGCATTAAAAATACTATGAAAGGATAATTAAACCACAGCAACAGGAACACAGTATGGCTATGACAGAAGATAATATTAACAGCAACTAAAGGATGAAAAAGAACAACAGTGATAGAGATAAAGATATCTGCTGCGATAGTGGCAATTAAATAGCTACAGGATCTTACAAATCAAGCTACAGGAATGGAACTATAAATCTAATACATGAACAATAGACTACGACAGTAACACAATAAGCTGTGACAAGGATAAAGGAAAAGCAGCTACAGAAACTTAAAGTTTCCTCTATTAAAGAACTGTCTTAGAATGCTACAGAGCAACGAATAATTTTCTAAATAAAAGGAGCTAAGTCTTCTATGACAGGGGCATATATCCAACAACGATAGAGTTTTTAACAACAAAAACAAGAATAAGGAAAGGTTGCAATAGGAATAGATGTGACTCTAAAAAATAATAGCGACAGGAATAAATAAGTTTATTTTACAGGCTAATGTTTGGCAGGCCGTTTGGGTAAATTAATTAGGCTGACCATACTAAGAAGTCAATTCACCACCAGGTCGAACAAGATAAGGAGGTGGTCAGTTTTTTATTAGATACAAAAGGTAACTTGGGCCCACGCTAAAAGACAAGAAGGTCGATCCCAAAAGCATAAAACAAAGGAAGAAAAAGTAGGTCGATAGGGAATGGAACAAGGCCTAGTTGGCATCTAATAATTAAATTGATCAAACTATCATTAAAATAAAAAAGGAACAAATGCAGATCTCTATTTTAACAATATACACAATCAGATTCTTGCAATATAATTTCTGATAAAAAAATACTCGGTTTGATTGCTTGCCAAAGGGGTCAATTCTTCTTCTCTCGTTGTGCTTTCTTCCTCTCTTGTCACTGGCTCCTCTCTCTTTTCTTGCTCAGTATAATGGCAATCCTCTCCTTTCTATTGCTGAAACTCTGGGGTGAAGATTTCTTTTTCGTGCCCTTCTCTTTTTATTTCCCCCTTTCTCCTCTATTTCTCTTGTTTTTTTTAATATTTTGAATGCTTTTCTTCTTTTAACTTCTTGATTTTCTTTTTTTTTTAGAAATCCAGTTCTCTTTGTTTTTGCATGCCCTTGTTGGCATTCCCACCAGACTTTCAAAATAAAACAATTTCTTTATTTCCAATTTTTCCATGAGAGAAGCTTATTCTTTTTATTTAATTTATTAAGATATCTAAATATAATATATATTTATATATATATTATAAAACATAGTCACTTTAACTCAAACAAGAGGTATTCACAATTATATCAAAGGCTATTTATTAATCTAATTTATTTAAATATAGAAAACACTTTTAATAATTTATAATATAATTAATAATATACATAATTCTATTAAAATAACTTGATGGAACTTAATATTTTTATGACTAAATCATGCATTTGAACAGACTTGCTGTAGCAATTAAAACACATTATTTGCTTACTCACAAAACATCAATTACATTCATTAACCATATAATAATACATATTAATGCCATTCAAAATGCAATATGACATAAGACTACGTGAGTGTGTGAGCGCATCAGGTTATCCATCATTTTAGTTCTTGTTGAGTGGCTAGAACATCTCTACCTCAACCACATTCTCGTCTTCGATGAGTACCTACACTCAATCACACTCAACTCCACATAAATAGGTTAGTTCCCCAGAATCATAGCCAAAGCAAAACATAATGAATCATTCATTATCATACCAATAATATCCATTATTAAATCAACTTTCAAAATCACGCATTTATAACATTCACGGCAGTTACTTTCACACATGTAGAATCACTCATAGTAAAAAAATCATAGTAAAATGCCCAATAATTGGAAGTATAAATAAAGTCCAAAAATGAGATGTGACACTTGGGTTTGGAAACTTTCCACTCAATATGAAATCATATTGGAAAGTGGTCATAAAGGACAACATCTAACAATGGCTCCATTGGCAAGGAATACCAACTAGAAAAAAAATTATTGGGATGACATCATGGCCTAATCAAGACACTTTAAGACCCTATCAAGGCTAGCTCTTAAATTGATCTAGGTATACCAAGTTGTATGATCTTGGTGACGACCAACATTGGGATTGAAAAAGCACAATTTATTGTGCATGTAAAACCAAGCCTCCCCTTCACCAACTATGTAATGCATAGACAAGGCTCCACATTTATCATAAGCTAGCTCTATTATATTAAAATCCCCACACAATTTAACCTAAGTTGCAGTAGGCATGGAATTAGAAATCCATCTCCAAAGGGAAGATCTCTCCATGACATCATTGGAAGCATAAACATTAATAACACCAAAGGAATGATTCTTAACATTGAAAAGAGCCTATAATGTACAATTGGTGAGGTCATAGCCTAATCAACCAAGATTTGTTCTCATGTAGAAGAGAGAAAGGTAACAACACCACCCCAACCAGTTTTGTGGTTACTATAGAGAAAATGTCTTAAAGGCCAAATAACACATCAAGCTATAGAAAGAAAAAGACCAGACACTTTAACCTCTTGCAAATAGAGATTGTCTAAACCTAGAAATTGAAGCTAAGCATCATGAATGGTGCATTTTGGTGGGAGGTCTATTAGACCTTGAACATTATAGGAAATATAATTCATAAATGAATGTAAAGAGTCATTTCCTCATTATCTATCTCATCTAGAGCCAAATAACTATTGTGAAGCAAGGCATTATTTACCTCAAATCTTCCAACCTGGAAGTTGAGCTGGATAGGTTGCCATTTCTTTGGCACATATTCTCCTTCTAATTGCCCTGGGGGGATGTGAGACCCCATCTATCTAGTAGGAAGAGGGGAAGCATGTTAGGCATTGATGGTTGGCGAATGAGCTAATGTTAATGTTCTTAGCAGAGATTTATTTTTTCACCTCACTAAAAGTCTCCTCGGGAGAGGAGGCAATAGATTTACCTATGTCTAGGGGTTTTGAAACATTCTTTGAAGCCTAGGTCCTAGAACTAGAAGGTTTGGCAGAAGACTTAGGGTTGCCATAATTATTTTCTCTCCTATTGACCACTATAGGCCAACCGTCCTCTTCTTTTGTAGGAGGTGAAAACATAGAAGGGGATTGTGCAGAAGGCTTTGGTTGTGGGGACACTAGAAGGTAATCTTGAATCTTGTGCTCATAAGACTAGAACCTATAACAAGTATTTGAAAGGTTGATATACTAGACATGTGTCTATCTAGTTTGGCCAACTTGAATGTCAACCGTCTCTTTGAGATCCTTAGAGAGGTCTACCTCCACACAAACCTGCCACTAAGAATGAGTCGAACAGAATCATTTAGGTTTGAGACAAACCATAGAGCCTAAAGAAGAAACTATTTGGCTCAGAAAATTCTAGCATGACAAGGTAACCTAGGAAATTTGACCCAAACAGGGACTTTAAATGACTTTTCATTAGAGATGAAAAAGTCTTGAGTCTAGGGTTTGAATACAAGAAAGGAGGAGTAGACAAGCTAGGGGCCATGGTTGAGGACAACCTCAACATGATTGGCTTTAGAAAAAAAAAGAAGAGAAAACCCCTTGGTTAAGTTTTGCATGATGTCAAGGTAGATCCCATGCAAGGTCCATACATTGCCAACCCAGTCTCTAAGCATGATTTTAGGGGGAATCCTACCCACAAAATAGCCTATCAATTTAAAATTTCTAGCCATCTGCATGCATTATCAAATTTAGGAATCATAAGAACAACATTTGAAGGTGTTTTGGGGACATACTTCATGGAACACCTTGGGTACAAACTTCTAAGGTCATTTGAGCAAGGGAGTCATTGAATTTTGTTGTCAAACCTTCAACTCCAAAAATAGCAAATGTAGAGAAATGAAAGATTGAAGCCATTTAAAGGGGGTGAAATTCACTCGTAATATTAGCAACATAAGGCACACTGCAATAAATGTAGACAAGCGCAAAACAATCCCATTGTCTGCAACAGTGTGACATAGATGTGCACAAAGCTAACAAACCCTAGCAAAGCCAAAAAAATTAATTATTACAAATTTGACTTTGTTACCTTCTCAAAATCCTTATCCATAACAAAAACTTATCTTCAAAACTAGGGTTGGATGAGAAATTTAGTTATCCTGTGAGGTAATGGATAAGACTTTCCTTGAGTCTAGTGATAGCCCTTGTCTTCTATGTATCCTATCATGCTATAGATAGTTTTCACTATATCTACATTTGGTTGGTTTTCTTGCTATCCTAACATAGGTGTCCAAATGATGGAAGGGTGTCATTTCGAGCCAATCCACTAGATACCCTTCTCCTTCATACCCCTTATATATTATCTTGCCCTTGTAATAGCTAGTTGAAAATTTGGATAACCTATGGGATTTTTTCTTTTTAATCTTTGTGTGAGCTCATTCCATCGATCCTTACAATGATCTCTACTATTTGTAGTATGTAGTAACACTCCTTCAACCACCCTAACCACTTTATCCTTAGTTTCCTACATCATCTCCATGGTTTCTATATTAGTCATAAGTCTATATATATTATGCAACACTTCCCTCACTAGAATATGTTCCCCTCTTATCATATTTTTTGCATCTCTCTCCATGTTATCAAACCTCTTCTTCTCCAACCCTCTTTCTATTTTTCCTTGGACAAAAGACAAATGTTTTAAGATAAACATCTCCTACATACAAATTGGGATTCTATTCTTTATCATAAGATAAAATAAAATAATTGCAAATACATCTCGCACAATAGATTCTTTTCTATTTCAACTTAACTTCCTAAATGAGATTCATAGAATGCTAAAGATGTATCTAGGTTTTTTGATGATCCTTCAATCACCCTTTTTACCTATAGCTTGTGAAACTATTCTTGTAGCCATAATGCATGCACTCTCACAAGGGGCCTACACTATATCATTTTAGTGGAAAGAATTAAAATTATTTGAATTCTACCCCTCAAAACCCAATTTTCCTCATTCATCTTTTCATGATCAAATTTCTCCTTTCTTAATTACTGCAAATTTTCCTTTTGATTGGTATATGTAATGAACCAATCATGTTTTAATTTATTCAATTTGCTCTCATGTTCCTTTACAATACCTATTCCCTTATCTTTTACTTGCATTATAATAAATTCTAATTCTATGACTTTTTTAAGTGCCCTTATCTCATCTTCTTGTTTCTTGATCAACTCATATGCCTTCTCTAACTCCATAAAAAATGTAGTAAACTCATTAACTCTTACTACAAGCACATCCTATTCAATATCTTCATCAACAAGATCCATAAATTCTTGTCCCTATTCTACCATAAATGCCTTTGCTATAGGTATCTCTAATTCAAGTTCTCTTACAACAAAGTTTTCTACTACAAGCATTTCTGTTGCAGGGTTCTCCATCATAGAATTTTTAGCTACAAGTGTTCTTCTCCTTTATTTATAACTCCATGATACCTTTTCCTTCAAAATCTGCAGCTCAAAATCAAATTAACCTTTTATTTCCAATCATGTAGCGTATTTATTGGCGATGGCTGATAAATTCTTAAGTCTTGTAGATGACCTTACATTCAATTTTGGAGGAGGGGGTTTTGCCTATGCTTCATCCTCATATTCATATTCTTTTGTTCAAATTTGTCATCCCCTTTTCTTTCTACTATCTCCTATTGGAGCTATAAAGGACCCTACTTTATCTTCTAGAGAAATACATGTAGGAACTTTAGATTACTTGTTTATACTTACATCATGAATAGGGGAACAATCATATTCCTCTGTAACATCTTGTGTGATAGGTGTTTCAACAAACACTTCCAAAGTTTATTGGGGTTACTTTCAAACAAGGTCTTTGTTACCACCAACTTAACTAATCAATGGTGAGCATATGCAAGGAGAGAAAGCATGGAATGAGATGTGTGGCTACATTATTCTCACTTGCTTGTTCACATGGCATGCAATTAGGGAGCTTGATGTTTCAGAAGTATTCATGGAGACTCTATAACTTGTGTATTGTAATGTTTTCATTTCTGAATAATACATTGAGTGTGAGTGCTTTTGGAGGCTACGTTTTTCCCTTGTGAGGGTCTTCCCAGTCATATTTTGTGTCATCTTGATGGTATGTTTGTCTATTATTTTGCATGTGGATTTTGAATATTTGTTTTCATATTTTTCTCTCTTGGGGTTATATGGAAATAGTTTATTATGGATGCAAATTTACTTTTATCTATCAGAGTTCTATGTGATAGTTAAAGTCCCATATGTTTGGTGAATAACCTGACCCTTCATGTGAAGATGAAGCACATAGATGTCCAATACCATTTTGTTCATGACATGGTAGAGGATTGGAGGGTGATGTTGGAGAAGGTTAATACTTTGGAAAAATGTTGTAGATGCATTGGTGAAGCTAATCAGCACAAAGAAGTTCAAGTGGTGTAGTGAGTCTATGGGCCTCACGAACCCTAGTAGTTAGATTTCATTATTGAAGTTCCCTTTTTCTTTTTGGCAAGGTATTCGACATGTGGAAGAATGTTGGAAATGGTGTCTCAACCTCACATTCTAATGTTTCAATTTATTATTTATTTGTATTTATTTAATATTTTAGCCTCATATTGGGAAATGGATCCTCCCACTTTGTGTTGGCATATATTCCATGTGTCAAATACATTGGTAAGTGTGTAAGAGGTTTTAAGATCATCTAATATCATTATGGTGTGTAGGAACATCTTATGACATTGTAAGATGGGAGTTACTTATGACAAATTCTTATGATGTGTAAGAGCATGACTGTAGGGGTGTTGTAACATTGGATTCTTGACCAATATTATGGCAAGCCATAAGATATCTTTGAATGGGTTGAATATGCCAAATTGGAGTGCCCAAATTAGGGAGTTGCATATAATATTCTATGGTGGGTTATGATAGTTGTAAGAGCATCATCTCAAAATAACTTGAAAGACTATGACCAACTTGGGCATTGAAATTTGTGCCATTTTGAGTGCCATTTTTGGGCTTATGGATTTGGTACATGGTTTTGGAAAACCACTCTTGGTTTGTAGTTTGATATTTGTCTATTTATTGGTGTTTGAGGATGGAGTATTGTATGGATTGTATAGTTGATTTGAAGGTACCATTATGCTACCAAAATTGCTCCAGTTTATATGTTCGTGATACTCTTGTAAGGACATGTCTCTAATATTGTATTGTAAAAATTATTGTTGATAATACAATTGGTTTGTGCTTTAGAGTGTGGGATTTTTTACCCAAGAGGGTTTTCCCCACATAAACTTGTGTGTTATGGTATAATGTTATTGTGTATTCTTCCTTGTGACTATTAGATTAATTGTTTTTACACAAACCTCCTCTCAAAGGTTAGTGTAGGAAGTGTATTCTACACCATTGCTTCCTTTCATGACACGTGGCCATAACTATTCATGTGTAAATCCTAAAGAAAACTACCTAACACCACTTGAAAATCCTCCAAACAACACATGCCACCCACAACAAAAAACACACAAAAGAATGATCTAATATGAAGTCATAGAGAAGTCTTAAATGAGTTAAAGCTAGTGGCAAAGGGTATTAAATGCAAATCCTTCGCGCGCCTCCTAATTTATCACCTTGAAGCCCAATAGATGTAACCACATGTGCTACTAGTAAGAAAAAAAACATTATTGCCAAAAAAAACCTAGAAAGCCACCATGTGGCTAAGGCAACAAAAATGAAAGAACTAAGGAGGCCTAAAAACCAATTAGTCTCACTAAAATTTTTTTAAGATAAAGAGGGGAGGCCCTCAGACATATATATATTGATAAAAAGGTAATTACATATAGGTGCCAACAAGGCCAAGACCAGTGCAAAAAATAAAAAATAGTAGTTACATAGCCAGCTATACATGACAATGCTTGCAACAGGAGATAAAACATAAGAGAGAGAATCATAGGAAACCAAAAAACACAGAAACACAAATCATCAAAGCATCTAGCAACTGCTCAAACCACCACCCTAAGCCATTGAACCAGCCACTGTACTCACTTCCACCACCAACTCATCATATTCATGTTGCTTTGAGTCCTCCTCCATATCTGAATCATCATCCGCATCGTCTGAGTTCCTCGGGAGATAAGGTGCATGATCAGGAGCATGCATATAGAGAAATCTTATGGCTATAAATACATCTATGCACTGGGTTCTCACTGCCTTAGACACCGTGAAACTGTGCCCTTTAAGAGCTCTTTCCAACTCATTGATAAAACCACAAATTAGGCCCCTCTGCTAATTTGGGCCAACCATTCCAAGAATCAGTCCAAAAATTTGCTTTCTCTCCATTGTTGATTTGCCATGAAAGAACACCTAGAAAGGACTCTCTACTTTTAGAAATAAACTTCCAAATTGAAGATCCATTAGGAGGATTTTGGACTGTGAAAATTCTCTCTTTATCCTCATTGTCCAAGTACTTGCCTTGCATTATCCTAAACCATAAAGAGTTTGGTTTCTTGTACATTTTCCAGGCCAATTTCACTCCTAGAGCTTGATTATGAATCTCTAAGTTAATGATGCCTACCCCTCCTAGACATTTTGGCTTACAAACTTTATCCTATGAGATCAAATGAATCTTCCTCTTCTCCAAAGCCCCTTGCCATAAAAATTATTTACTAATCTTCTCTAAATCTGAAAGGATGAATTTAGGTGACTGCAAGGTGGAAAAAAGGTATATTGGGATAGTAGATAAGACTGCTTTAAGAAGTGTCAGTCTCCTAGCCAATGTTAGCCATCTGCCTTTCCATGTCCCAATTGTACTCTTTAACTATTTCACTACTTCACGCCACAGATCCCTTTTATTTCTCTTGTTAAAGAGAGGAGTGCCAAGATATTTGTTAGGAAGCTCCTCCACTTTATAATTGAAAAGAGCAGCCAAGTTAGAACATAGGTTTTCTATAGAGTTGAAGGGGAAATTTTTGAATTTATTAGGTTTGACCTACTGACTAGATAAAAAACAATATTTATCCAAAGTATCATTGATAGCCTGAGCTGCTTGCATCGTTTCTTGGCCAAACAAAATTGTATCATCAGTAAAAAGGGCATGAGTGAAGGAACCATTCACATTCTTGATTCTTAAACCTGACCATTCCCTCCTATGATTCACATCCTTGATTGCCCAAGTAAGAGCTTCTGACATAATAATGAATAAATAAGGAGATAAGGGATCCCCTTGTCTAAGTCCTCTAGTTGAAACAAAAGGACTAATTTCTCATCCATTCAAAAGAATTGCCATACTTGCACCGGATAAACAAGAAGCAATCCACTTTCACCAAGAAGTTGAAAAACCAAGCTTCTCCAAGGTATACATAAGGAAAGACCAGTCAACTCTATCATAGGCTTTAGCCATGTCCATCTTTATCACCATACTCAGAATCGCTTCCGTCTTAATTGAATGCAGGATCTCATGGGTGATGATTGCACCTTCAACCATCTCCTTACTAGGGACAAAACCCGCTTGCTCATCTGAAATGATCTCTGGAAGTAGAGAAGCAAGTCAAGTGGCGATAGCTTCGGAAATAATTTTGTACACAAAGTTGCACAGAGATATAGGTCTAAAATCATCAAAAGAAGGAGATTTATTCTTTGGAATAAGCATGATATTAGTCTTTTTCCATACCTTGAGGACATTACAAAATTTCCTCGATTCTTCAGCCGCTAGCAGGATATCCTTCCCCACTATGTCCCATGTGTGCTGGAAGAAATTACCAGACCAACCATTTGGCCTAGGGGCTTTATCTCCTAACAAGGTGAAGATTGTCGCCCGTATCTCTTCTAGAGTAAACTCCATCAACTCTACATTATGATGATCATTAACTAGCTTAGGGATGGAAAAATCATCACCCTTGACAAGTTGAAAGCAGGGCGATTGTGTAAGCAGATTCTCAAAGAAATCCTTAGTGTAAGCCTTGATCTCTGAAAGGTCAGTTAAAGAGGTGTTGCCCACCTTTTTGATAGAATGAATAAAATTTGCCTCACATCTTAACTTTGAAGAAAGTTGAAAAAAGGTTGTATTTCTGTCCCCTTCCTTCAACCAGGACTCCCTAGACTTCTAGTACCAATAGATATCTTCTCTTGAGAGAATTTCTTCCAAATCAAGTCTTAAAGCTTTTTCTTTCTCAAACCTCTCCACATTCATACCCAAAGCTATAATCAAATCAACATTAATTTTGATTTCCTAAAGCAACCTAGATTTTTCTTTGAAAATATTCTTGAAGTGGGAATGATTCCACTCAATGATCTTCTTTTTGACCAAATTCATCTTATTTTCCAATTGGAACATTCTAGACCCTTTGATAAATGGCAACGCGAACCACCAAATTTTAACTAAAGAGAGAAAATTAGGAACTCTTAGCCACATATCTTGAAATCTAAAAGGACTTTTGCCTAACCTTACCTCTTTGCCAATAGCCAACCTGACTGGAAAGTGATTGGAGCCCACTAAAGGTAGAATATCTGTCTGGCAAACAAAATTATCTTGTAAACAAAGCTCTGAAATCAAAAATCTGTTTAGGCAAATTCAACAATTCTCAAGAAATCTTTTGGCCTGTTAGTCCAAGTGTATTTACCATTTCTTGGTTTCAAATGAATTAGGTTGTTATTCTGAATGAAGTTCTTAAAATCCTCATTTGTTCTAGATGAATGGAGGATACCTCCTAGTTTCTCATCCCCCTCTAATATAGCATTAAAGTCTCCACCAAGGATAATTCTCTCATTTCCTATAATGCATAAGAGATTACTAATGTGTTTCTAGAGATTTACTCCATCAGGCCATAAATATAGAAGATCCAAAGATCTTTCCCTTCCAGGAGATTAGGGAATTTGCCTAGGATCCAATTCTTTCTGATGCCCACCACTTCCATGCCTGGAATTAAGTTCCTCCATAAGATTACCAGACCTCTTGAAGCACCCTCTACCAGGGAAACAACAAAACTCCAACCTTCCACCTACTAAAAATCTGAAGACCCTGCTCCCGAAAGAGTTTAGTTTCCTAAAGAAGAAGAATATCTAATTTGGCCTCATCAATCTGAATTTTGATGAGATGTCTTTTGTTAGGGGCATTAAGGCCCCTAAAATTTCACGTAAGGACCATCATGGTGCCTGAGGGGAGCATTACACTCCCCTCCTTCTTAGAACTTTATCGATTGTGGATTGTTTTCCTTATGCGATCTCATCCTATGTCTTGTTTTTCTTGTGCCTAGAACTCTTTCTGGTAGACAACGGCGTAAGCACTACCTCTTTCAACTCAAAATTTGTTTGTGAAATGCCTAATTTCCCCATTTCTTGAACTGGACCATTCTCAAATAGAACTTCATCTGTAAACTCCTCATAAATATCACTCGCCACCTTATTCAAAGCTTTCTACAACAGAGATTGTAATTTCTCATCCTTCATGTCTTGAGTCATCTCATCTCCCTGATCATCCATGACCTCTGGATTAGTCTCACTAACTCACCCAAGAATTGGATTGCATATTGTATAAAATTGTCAATGACCCCTAATTCACACCTAAATTAGCTAACAAATTAGCCACCACATTCACTTCCCTGAAACAATGCAAGAAAATGACTTCAACAAAGGAGAAGTAAAGAGCTCAAGCTTTATCCAAAAAAAAAATGGCCAAGTTTCCAATTAAGACAATTAGCTTTACAAAGGCCCTTAATAATATTTAGAAAATCTCCTTCCACCAACTTCTTAAAACTTAGAGTGAAGGCCAAAAAAATCCAAGCAATAGCTCTCTCCCATTTTGTTTCATTATTTAAACAACCACCTAACAATATAGAGCCTTCTCTATGAAGAAAATGACCTTGATTATCTCTAAGTACAACACCAACTCTAATAAAACAATAATTACCTCTAGAAGACCCATAAAATCAAACTTCAAAAAATCTGCCAAAAATGTCAACCAAACCAATTATTGTCACCACTATTTATTATTTTATTATTTGTATTAAGTATTATGATAATAAAAAGAAACATCAAATGATACAACAAGTCCTAGCAAGTCTTTTAAGTATGTAAAGTATGAAGAACCCACCACAAAAAGCCATATTTGAAGCAAAAAAAAATGGTGAGACTCGAACCTTCACCCACTCACTCATATAGGTTCACGATTTTCAAAAAATAAAACACTTTTCGGATCAACCATGATTATGTTTTATAACTCTGAAAAAATCGCAAAAGCTGAAAACATAGAACTTACCCATTTACAATTATTGTTATGTATGAATTGCTCACACAAACTCAATTCTTAGCCAACTAAACACTTTTGGATTGTCCGTGTTAGGGCAAGGGAGGTGGAACGTGCGCACCCAATTTTCAACGGTCCACGTGGACCAGTAAAAGAAAATTTGCAACTTATTTAGATAAATAAATTAATAGTAAACCATATAAATCTATTTTTTAATTTTTTTTATGTTTTGACACATGGGAGGAAAGGATTCGTCGGTTAGAAAAAAATTACAATTTTGGTCATGCGACCAAAATGTAGGCGGTTGGAGTGCCAGTTGGTGCATGGCACGACGTCCAAAGTGGAAATCCCTACCACGTCGCCGTATGCCACTCCACCACCATAACACTCTACTGCATCGCATTAATGTCTCGCCGCCCCTTCCAATTTAGTCTGTCACTCCACATTTACTTCACGTCCCCTCTTCGTGCTTCCACAACATCCTGCGTAAATTTCGATAGGACCTTCATTCAATGCTCGCAGTGCCTCACACAACTCGCCAACTTCAAAGCCTTTCAATCTACCAAGTTCTCAAATTTTCCTATCTTTTCTACGAGAAGGTGCTCAGTTCAGTTCTCTGCAACATTCATCCCACGACCACAACATGCTACGCTCTGACTCTATTGTATGCAATGGAAGGCACTGGTTATCAAACGAGAAATGTAGCTCCAGCTCTGCCATACCTCCTTCTAAGTTTGCCAGTGCCATGCAGGTGAAGAATATATGCATACTTACATTCTTTTCATTACTTACCCCCAAGGTCTCTGCTAAAGGGTTTAAATGCAGGTGAAGAAGCTTGAAGGCCATGGCGTGCTCGTCAACGTTCGCGGGGGCAATTCTTTCAACCCAGGTAAGCATGCTCACTAAGGCTTGCCATTATTCAGTTTTGTTTTCTTTGCTCTGTCTTTGTGTTTTTTTTTTACTTTGCATTGTTGCAAATTTCCTTGTTCATATCAATCTTTTGTGTTTTTGAACACTATGGATTCTGTGTTCATCAACACACTAATTATATGGAAATTATTCTTCTATTCAAGCATCGGTGTCTTTAAAATTGATGTTGTTTTTTATTTCATCACAGAAAAAATTCTGGGGTTATTTTTATTTTCATTACAGTAACAAGTAATATTGTTTGTTGTTTCTATGTCATAGAAAAATCTGGGGTTGTTTTTATTTTCATTACAGTAACAAATATTAGTGTTTGTTGTTTCCGTGTCATAGAAAAATCTAGGGTTGTTTTTATTTTCATTACAGTAACAAATAATATTGTTTGTTGTTTTCATGTCATAGAAAAATCTAGGGTTGTTTTTATTTTCATTACAATAATAAATAATATTGTTGCTTGTTTCGGTGCCATAGATAAATCTGGGGTTGTTTTTATTTTCATTACAGTAACAAATAATATTGTTGGCTCTTTCAGTGTCATAGATAAATCTATGGTTGTTTTAATTTTCATTACAATAACAAATACTTTTCTTGCTTGTTTCGGTGCCATTGATAAATCTTGGGTTGTTTATTTTTTGGTTAGGTTTTCTCTTTTAATTAGGTTTTTTCCATCTTTTTCAAAGGTTATTTCATAGGTTATCACTGTTTATTTGTCATAAATCTTTTTCTTTGTCTATATCTCATAAACAATATATTGCAAATATTATAACCATAGGTTAGCATTTGTGTTTCCTTAGGATTTATATTGCAAATATTACAGTCATAGTTTAGCATTTCTATTTTTCCTAAGGTTTATATTGTAAATATTACAGTCATAAATTAGCATTTTTGTTTCCCTAGGATTTATATTGGAAATATTATAGTCATAGTTTAGCATTTTTGTTTTCCTAGGGTTTATATTGCAACTATTACAGTCATAGTTTAGCATTTGTGTTTCCCTAGAGTTTATATTGCAAGTATTACAATCATAATTTAACATTTGTGTTTCCCTAGGGTTTATATTGCAAATATTACATTCATATTTTAGCATTTGTGTTTCATAGGTTCTGCATTATCATTCAAACATAGATAAATCTAGGGTTGTTTTAATTTTCATTACAGTAACAAATAATATTGTTGCTTGTTTCGGTGCCATAGATTAATCTTGGGTTGTTTATTTTTCAGTTAGGTTTTCTATTTTAATTATGTTTTTATTTCATCTTTTTCAAAGGTTATTTGATAGGTTATCACTGTTTATTTTTCATAAATCTTTTTCATTGTCTATATCTCATAAACAATATATTGCAAATATTGCAGTCACAGGTTACCATTTGTGTTTCCCTAGGGTTTATATTCCAAATAGTACAGTCATATTTTAGCATTTGTGTTTCATAGGTTCTGCATATCATTCACTCTGGTTATCTTATTCTCATAGGCTTTGCATTATCATTCATTGTTGTTTTCTTCAATGCCAGTCATAAATTTGGGGGTTTCTCTTTTTAAGTTTTTATTAGGTTTTTGTTTCATCTTTTTAACAGGTTATTTCATAGGTTATCACTATTTATTTGTCATAAATGTGGTTCCCTATGGTTTATATTGCAAATATTACAGTCATAGGTTTGCATTTGTGTTTCCCTAGGGTTTATACTATGAATATTATAGTAATAGTTTACCATTTCTATTTCCCTTGGCTTTAAATTGTAGATATTACAGTCATAGTTTAGCATTCCTGTTTCCCTAGGGTTTTATTTGTTGTCAGTTTTAAATTTATCATAACTACAGATGCAGCATTACTATTTTGATTTGTAATATTTTCTAATCAGATTGCTATTTGTGTTGTATTTATGCTTCTTGTTTCCACCTATGTTCAATTGACAGTTTCTCATTTTGAGTTATTATTTTTTATTGAATTTGCTATCATTAACTGTGGTTATCGTATTCTCATGGGTTCTGCATTATCAAATAGTTAGGTTTTCTATTTGAGATTTGTTAAACTCTTACTATTTTCCATTGGTAAGCTTTATAATGTTCTTCATTAAGCCATTATATTCATAAGTTAGCAATTGTGTTTCCCTACAGTTTATATTGCAATCACTACAGTCATAGTTAAATGGTTTATATTGGTTTCTTAGGTGCAATAATTGCATTAATTCAGTAATGCAAGATAGTTTTTTTAGGTGCCTTAGATAAATTAGGGGGTGTCTTCTTTTTCATAGGTTCTGCTTCACCAATACAGTCTTGTAACTATTGTATCTTTTTTTGGTGGCTTACATAAAATTTCCATTGGTGCCATAGATTAATTTGGGGGTGTCCTTCTTTGCATAGGTTGTGCTTCATCAATTCAGTCCTCAAACTAATCTACCTTTCTTAGGTGCCATTGAATCATTTGCCACAGTGGTACGCTGGTCCTCCACAAGTTAGGTAAAAACTCTTCCATAAAAAAGCACTATGAGATCAAACACAAATCATACATTAAATGCACATTTAGTCATATATATTTGTCAAGATTTAAACAAGCTAAGGCTGGCAGCCAAACAAGTGTAAGTGTTTTCAAATTGTATCTAACATAGGGGAGAGAAGCTAGAACGTGCGCACCCAATTTTCAACAGTCCATGTTCAATGCCATGTGGACTAGTAAAAAAATTGCAACTTATTCAGGGAAGTTTAAACTTAAAACAACATTAACATATAGAACTTTGCACCCTTCCCCATAAACATTATAAAGAGAACTGTTGCACCAATCCAGGCATCACTTCCACATTACACACAACTACACAACTATAGAACAATGTCACCTCAGCACAATTCAAACCCATCTATCCCATATTTGACCGAAGTGCTAACCCATTACAATGATTTTTCCCACCGTAGCATAACCCAAACAACATGCCAATGCATCATCCTATCTCATCAGACATGAGACATACAACACGTATCAACAAGAGTCTCTCCCATCTCACCAAGTAGGGTGCGCACGTACTGGTTGCTTCCTCTAAAAATACAAGCTGCAAAGCCATCATTATTCATATAAAAATTTGTGGAAACAAATGCAAACAATACACCAAACCAATCAACTCAAGAATTAATGGCCCAAATCAATCAAATCTGCAATTCATATCACCCAGAATTCAAATTCGAAACAAGACAAGGATTTAATTCGCCACACCAAAGAAGCATCAATCAGATTGAAATAATTCCCAATTCAAATAGCCCTTGAGGTGTTTCCTTCACATTGATGCCAGAATGTGTTGGCTTAAGGTCTCTACAACTTCAATCCCGCCACCACTACATGTTACACTCGAACTCTGGTGTCCCTTGCAGCTTCTTTATATATGTGTATATGCATATGTATAAACACATACATAGACAAATACATATGTATATGCATATGTATAGACACATACATAGAGAAATACATATACATATGTACATACATATACATATGTACATACATATACATATGTACATTTCACGACATCCCGCGTAAACTTCAAGCCAACCTACATTCAATGATCCTAGTGCCTCACACATCTTGCCAACTTTAGAGTCTTTCAATCTACATCAATTCATTCATGGTAACTTCAGAGCCTTTCAATCTACCATCTTCTTGAATATTCTTCACATTGATGCTAGAATGTGTTTGGGGATGTTCTCTTATGCATAGGTTCTACTTCATCAATTCACTCCTTCAACTATTTTATTGTTTTTAGGTGCCATTGATTAAATTGGGGGTGTTAGCTTTTTTATAGGTTCTGCTACATCAATTAAGTCATGCCATTGATTAATTTGGGGGTGTTGTCTTTTGCATAGGTTCATTATCATCAATCAAGTCCTATAATTATTGTATGCTTTATAGGTGCCATTGATTGATTTGGGGGTGTTATCTTTTTTTATAGGGTCTGCTACATCAATTCAATCATGCAACTATTCTAGCTTTCTTAGGTCCCATTGATTAATTTGGGGGTGTTGTCTTTTGCATAGGTTCATTATCATCAATCAAGTCCTGCAACTATTGTATGCTTCTTAGGTGCCATTGATTGATTTGGGGGTGTTATCTTTTTTATAGGTTTTGCTACATCAATTAACTCATGCAACTATTCTAGCTTTCTTAGGTGCCATTGATTAATTTGGGGGTGTTGTCTTTTGCATGGGTTCATTATCATCAATCAATTCCTGCAACTATTGTATGCTTTTTAGGTGTCATTGATTGATTTGGGGGTCTTATCTTTTTTTATAGGTCCTGCTGCATCAATTCAGTCATGCAACTATTCTAGCTTTCTTAGGTCCCATTGATTAATTTGGGGCTATTCTTTTTGCATAGGTTCATTATCATCAATAAAGTCCTACAACTATTGCATGCTTTTTAGGTGTCATTGATTGATTTGGGGGTGTTATCTTTTTTATAGGTTCCGCTACATCAATTCAGTCATGCAACTATTCTAGCTTTCTTTGGTCCCATTGATTAATTTGGGGATGTTGTCTTTTGCATAGGTTCATTATTATCAATCGAGTCCTACAACTATTGTATGTTTCTTAGGTGCCATTGATTGATTTGGGGGTGTTATCTTTTTTATAGGTTCTACTAGATCAATTAACTCATGCAACTATTCTAGCTTTCTTAGGTGCCATTGATTAATTTGGGGGTGTTGTCTTTTGCATAGGTTCATTATCATCAATCAAGTCCTGCGACTATTGTATGCTTTTTAGGTGCCATTGATTGATTTGGGGGTGTTATCTTTTTTTATAGGTTCTGCTGCATCAATTTAGTCATGCAACTATTCTAGCTTTCTTAGGTCCCATTGATTAATTTGGGGCTGTTCTTTTTGCATAGGTTCATTATCATCAATCAAGTCCTGCAACTATTGTATGCTTTTTAGGTGCCATTGATTGATTTGGGGGTGTTATCTTTTTTTATAGGTTCTGCTACATCAATTCAGTCATGCAACTATTCTAGCTTTCTTAGGTCCCATTGATTAATTTGGGGCTTTTATTTTTGCATAGGTTCATTATCATCAATCAAGTCCTGCAATTATTGTATGCTTCTTAAGTGCCATTGATTGATTTGGGGATGTTATCTTTTTTATAGGTTTTGCTACATCAATTCACTCATGCAACTATTGTGCTTTCGTAGGTACCATTGATTAATTCAAGGGTGTTCTCTTTTTTATAGCTTAGCCTTCTTCAATTCAATCCTCTAACTATGGTATCTTTTTTAGGTTTCATTGATTCCTACTTTCTTTTTTATAGGTTCTGCTTCATCAATTCATTTATGCAAGTATTATTTGTTCATCAAATAGCAATAGACCTTGAAAGATGTATATATGTTCAAGATATATGTGATCCGTGGATGTTTTGATCCATGGACATCATGTATATCCTAAACATATAATACTTCTATTCATGTGTTCATCATTGTACATTGATTTTAATATTTGTATGGTTGGAAGTTAAAAGTGTTTTTGATGGAGTATAAGTTGCCACCCTTTCACTCCACAGCCTCACATTAATCTCTCACTGCCCCTGTCAATTCTTCTGTACAGTCATCTTTAATTACTGAATTGAACAATTACTAAAATCCATTCATCATGTTACAACCCTAAATTTATCTATGGCACTGAAACAACCAACAATATTATTTGTTACTGTAATGAAAATAAGAACAACCCTAGATTTATTACTTGCATTGTTATATGCTTACATTGGACAAACGAACATTATTTATATGTCTAAATAAATATTAACAACAAAATAAATATGTATAAACATATATATACATATTCATATATATGTATATATATGTGTATACATATTTACATGACTGAATAGATGAAGCAGAACCTATGAAAAAGAAAACACCCCCAAATTAATCAATGGCACCTAAAAAGGATACAGTAATTGCAGGACTGAATTGAAGAACAACAAGAAAATAGATATATGTACATATATGTATATGTATACTTATATGTGTATACATATACATATATGTATATGTATATTTCTATGTATACATATATGTATATGTGTATGTCTATGTGTATGTATATACATATACTTACATATGTATAAGTCTATATATATGAATATGTATATACATATACATATACATATACTTACATATGTATAAGTCTATGTATATGAATATGTATATACCACATGCATAAACATATACATATATGTATATGTAACAATAAAAAGAAGCTTGAAGGGACATTGGAGTTCGAGCATAGCATGTTGTGGTGGTGGGATGAAAGTTACAGAGCCCTGAACCAAGCACCTTATGGTGGAAAAGTTAGGAAAATTTGAGAAGATGGTAGATTGAAAGGATGTAAAGTTAGCGAGTTGTGTGAGGCTCTGCGAGCATTGAATGGAGGTCCTATCAAAGTTTATGCAGGATGTCATGGAAGCATGAAGAAGGACGTGCAGTAAATGTGGAGTGAATGACTGAATTGGAAGGGGTGGAGAGACATTAATATGATGCAGTGGAGTGTTATGGTGGTGGATTGATTTGTGGTGATGTGGCAGGGCTTTCCACTTTGCACGTCATGCCATGCACCAACTGGTAGTCTGAACGCCTACATTTCAGTCGCATGGCCAAAATTGCATTTTTTTTCCCGACCGATGAATCTCGTCCTCCCACGTGTCAAAACATAAAAAAAATTAAAACTGTGACTGTAATATTTGTAATATAAACCATAGGGAAACACAAATGCTAACCTATGACTATAATAATTGCAATATAAACCCTAGGGAAACACATTTTTGACAAGTAAACAATGAAAAAGATTTATGACAAATAAACAGTGATAACTTATGAAATTACGTATGAAAACCTAACTGAATGATAATGTAGAACCTATGAGAATAAGATAGCCAGAGTGAATGATAATGTGAAACTGTCAATTGAACATAGGTGGAACAAGAAGCATATATACAACACACATTGCAATCTAATCAGAAAACATTGCAAATCAATACAATAACGTTGCATCTGTAGTTATCATAAATTTCAAATTGTCAATTGAACATAGGTGGAACAATAAGCATATATACAACACACATTGTAATATGATGAGAAAACATTGCAAATCAATACAATAATGTTGCACCTATAGTTATCATAAATTTTAAACTGTCAACAAGAAGGGTGCAATTGTAGATATGAAAACTAAAAAACTGTCCAAAATATCAAGTGCATATGAAATCCAAATAAGGATACATCTAGCTGCTGTGATAAAGAAATGGTGGTTGGTTGCTCAGGGTGCCACTGGCCAAGTTCTCATCCCCTTCCAATCGATGAGTGTTGCTTACACGACTGGGAGATGGACTGGAAAACTAGGTGCAAGTGACATGTGTTGGGGGCGGTGGTGTAGACATCTATACATCATGAGTGACAGTGTGATTTGAATATTGAGTGCACCTGAAGTCAAATTGGGAGATGGTTGAATAATTCATTGTCATGGAAAATTGAGGGATATTAATGTTGAGAATATCACGGAATACTCCATTACTTTGAGACAAGGGATCAGCAGGGGCCCTTAACTACTTTTCTCTTTGTAAAGCCCTCTGCACATCCTCAATCCTTTTTCCTTGCAGTCCTATTCCTTCTAAAGCATCTCTAGCACCTTTTTGGCATCTTTATCCTTCTTCTATTGTATTTTATGCAACTCTTTTTCTTTACGTACTATCTCCCTCTCTATTTTGGTCTGCTCCCTCAACTCCTTTGCCACTTTATTTGCTACCTTTTTTTCCTCGTTCTCTTGTTTCTTTCAGAATTTTAGCTCCTCAACCTCCTTCTTCCTTTGCTCTTGCTCAATTAAAAACTTCATGTAGTCATCTGTCATCAATAGTTGAGACTGTCTGCTAAACTGAATTGCACCACCTTTCAAATTTTTTTATGGACAATGTGCACATGCAGCTTGAGGAATTTGCTGATGTGCAGAACTATTTCTATTTGTTCTGTCTGATCCAATTGTGAGACAATGTTATCCTCCACTGCCTGTGAGTCCTCAGTGAAATCTTGATCACCTCCTAAATCTGAAGTGCAAGAAGGAGCATAGTAATGCACAACTTCAGATAGCTCGATTGTAGGTGGTGGTGATGGGAAAGTAAAAGTAGCCTGCATTTTTGGGACATGCAAATCAATGCCTTGATTCATTGCCCCCTCCACCAGCCAAGATGGTGCAATTCATTCCGATGGAAGACCTAAGCTATCACTAAATCGGTCAATGGGGCTATCTGCCACGGGAGGAGTTTGTTGATCAGCCACCACTTCTGTAACTGAATCAGCATTATAGCTATCAGGGGACTGCTATGATTTAGTCATAGTCTGCAATTGTTCATTTGGAAGAGTGGACTACAATTGTGCTACATCCTCTCTTGATGCAACAACTCCTAAAAGGGTTAGAATGTTTTCCACTACAGAAGCATCCTCGTCAACCTAAAATGTATCACTGGGATGCATGTCTTCCACAAGTGCATCTGGATTGAGTGGCCATATCCCAGTCCTTTTAAATCCTGTCTTGATGTTGTCAACTGTCAAAGCTCTTATGAGTGCATTGCTACCTAACATTGCAAGTTCTGTCCTCCTCACTTCAATGTTGGGAAACCTTGCCATAAATGTTGCACGTTTTGATTTGAAGTAAGTTTTAAAAGGTGAAAAAACACTCACATCCAATGGTTGTAGCTTATGTGAGGTGTGTGATGGCAATGTTAGTAAATCTACACCCAACACTCTTGCTTCTTGGATGGTTTCAACTACTACATGGCTTCCATGCTTGTCAAAAATCAACAAGTACCTGTTGGTGAGCGACACACCACCTAGAACTGAGTTTTTAAAATGGGTCAACCAATCTATGAACAAGTCTTTAGTCATCCATGCATGGGGCTGGGCTGCCATGCAAGCACTTGGTTCACAATCTACAATGTAGTTATCTATGTTTTATTTCCCCTTAAACAAGTAAAAGCCTAGAATGCTCTGCCCGGCAGCATTGACACAACATAGAATGGTTACCCATTCATGACTCTTTGGAATAATGTAAGACACATTTCTGCTACCTTTTCTGGCCAGCACTTTCATGGACCCATTTCTACCTACCTAGATGCTAGTTTCATCACAATTCCAAATGCGATGAGGACTATATGGTGGTGCTTCATATGTTGCAGATAATGTATTGTAGAAAGATGCTACTGCAACAAGCCTAAGGTTGAGTGCCCTATCTTTGTCTAGGCCTTCAACAGTCCGCAACGCAAGTTCAGGATGTCTATTCTTGAAATCTATTTACCAAGACTTCCCTGGGAACCCATTGGTGAAAGGGTTTGGCCTATTTTGACATATTTGAGCAACCTCTGCCTTAAGATTGACTATCTAAAGACCATGACCAACGTTAGTCATTTCCTTGCACCATTCAACAATCAAATGTTCTTCCTCAATAGTGAGCACTGTTGGTGGACCTTTCTTGGACGTTGTTGCTAGACCGCCAAGCCATTTGGAGAGTGTGGCTATTGGGATTTTCCACTTTTTGGAAGCCCCCCTCTTTGACATGTCATTTTCCTCAACGTCATAAAGTGCCCCTTTCATGTCCTCCGAAGACCACAGACATTGTTTCATTATTTCCTTCTACGATATTTGAGGTGTAGGAACCTCAATCTGTAGTATTCGAGGTGTAGGAACCTCATTCTGCAGTACTCAAGGAGTAGAAATCTCGTCTACTGCTACAATAGGATCTTCTTCTAGGGGAAAAAAACAACCTTGTTTGTGGGAGGGCAACCTTGTTGTGGCTCTTTTGTTTCTTTTCGTTCCTCTATGAGTCACCACTGTATTTGCCTTAGCCATCTGCATAGAATAAGTACAGTCAAAACCAAGAAGGGAAAACAACATATATTTACTTGTTGTGACAAAAATATTTTCATAGTTAATGACAGTTATGTTTATGTATGAAGATAGTGATGCTTGAACAGAAGATTAATTAGTTTCTGTATGTGTTTTTTCTTTTTAGTTTGTTGCATTAATATTCTAAAATATTGTTAACAGTTTTCAGATGTACATTTATTCTGTAGTGAGCAACATAAGGAAAAGAGGAGTGACAAGCACAGAATTACACAACTACTAACCTATGACTAGCAATATACATCATAGGGGAACAAAATTGTTTAACTATGACTGTAATGGTTGCAATATAAATAGTGGGGTCACACAGTATAAAGTTTACGAATGAAAAATAGTAAGAGTTTAACAACTTTTACATCTTTTGTGCATGACAAACTCATTCACAGACATAAATTCATTCACAGGAATTATCAGTATTTAAGAGTGTAAATGATGTAATATTTGGAATGACTGAATTGATGAAGCATAACCTTATGAAAAAGATGAAACAAAACCTAATAAAAAGAGAAACCCCCAAATTTATGACTGGGATTGAAGAAAACCTAACTGAATGATAATGTAGAACCTATGAGAATAAGATAACCAAAGTGAATGATAATGCAAAACCTATGAGAATAGGATAACTAGAGTGAATGCCAATGCATAACCTATGAGAATAAGTTAACCAGAGTGAATGATAATGTAGAACCTATGAGAATAAGATAACCAGAGTGAATGATAATGCAGAACCTATGAAAAGAAGACAACCAGAGTGAATGATAATGTAGACCCTAGGAGAATAAGATAACCGGAGTTAATGATAATGTAGAACGTATGAGAATAAGATAACAAGAGTGAATGATAATGCAGAACCTATGAAACACAAATGCTAAACTATGAATGTAATATTTGCAATATGGAAGCTGGTGGATAGGTTGGCATTTGTGTTTCAATATAAACCCTAGGGAAAGACAAATGCCAACCTATGACTTTAATGGTTGTAATGAAGAACAATATAAAGCTTACAAATGGAAAAAACTAAGAGGAATACCTGGAACAATATCGATGCTGTTGAACTGGAATCTGGGCTTGTCACTCCTCCATTTCTTATGTCACTCACTACAAAATAAGTGAATAAATTAAGGTTTGCATGGCTATTTGAATTGGGAATTTTTTGAATTTTATAGATGGTTGTTTGGTGTGGTGAATTAAATCCCTGTCCTATTTCAAATTTGAATTCTGGGTGATATGAATTGCAGATTTGATTGATTTGGGCCATTAATTCTTGAGTTGATTGGTTTGGTGTATTGTTTGCATTTGTTTCCATAATTTTTTTATAAATAATGGTGGCCTTACACCTTTAATTTTTTTATGCAGGTGGGTTTTTAGAGGAAAGATCCAGTACATGCGCACCTTACTTGGCGAGATGGGACATACTCCTGCTTATATGTGTTGTAGGTCTCATGTCTGATGAGACAGGTCGATGCATTGGCGTGTTCTTTGGGTTATGCTACGGTCAGAAAAACTGTTGTAATGGGTTAGCACTCCAGTCAAATATGGGACAGATAGGTGTGAATTGTGTTGAGGTGACATTGTTCTGTAGTTGTGTAGTTGTGAGTAATGTGGAAGTGACGCCTGGATTGGTGTGACAGTTCTCTTTGTAATGTTTATGGGGAAGGGTGCAAAGTTCTATGTTAATGCTATTTACATTTAAAGTTCCTACTGTAGGTTGATATGTCAGATACAAGTTGAAAACAAGATAACATGTTTGGCTACTATATTTTTAATATTATGTTGACAATATTATACTATAAAATGTGCATTTAATATCTGATTTGTGTTTGAGCTTAAAGTGTTTTTTATGAACAAATATATGTGTAACTTCTGGGGGACTGGTACATACATGTGGGCCCCAACGTGCGTCAATCCTATCACACATTAGGGCCCCCGCGCACGTTCCAACTCCCCTCCCCTAATAATCCAAGAACAAGAATAAAGAAAATTTACGAGATCATGTGAAAAGAAATGGCAATATAGGAATGGGTATAATGGTCAAATACTTTTAAATTATAAATAGGAAAATGATAGATTGAGAATTAAGTGTGGTAAAATCATAATTAAATGTTAAATTAGGAAAATAAATGTGAAAGAGGTTAATGGTATTTGGTTGCAGTTTGAAGGTAAATAACTTTGTTGTAGTTTTAAAATCTATATTGTCGTCAAAGGGTCCTTGGTCTACTGGTGACGGTTGTGCTTTCTTGTTCTCTAGTTCACCGAGTTTGCAAGAATCTTGTTCTCTAGTTCACCGAGTTTGCAAGCATCTTGTTCTCTAGTTCACTGAGTTTGCAAGCATCTACTCTATTATCTGGACTAGCATTCTTTAAGAATACCTTTATAGGGTTGCTAAAATCATTAGGGGACATGCTCTCCTAAGTCAACCCCTAGAAAAGACTAGCTTTACAATCATGCAAAGGATCAATAGACAACAAGCAATGCTGTAGAATGAGTATATAGATTAATTCGTTTTAGTGAACCAAACCGAAGTGTTCTTCTAATGATTACGCTTAAATGCTCTATGATGAGAGAATATATGAATATGAGAGGATCCTTAAATGAATGCAATTCAACACCTTTAAATACTAAGACATAGCAAAAATTCACACACATGTATGTTTAGTTGTTTCACAACAATTAGTGAAATGGAGGGAATTGGCTAAATTTGAATTTAAAAATTTAGGAGTCAAATTTGTGGATATGGGATTTGATCTCCTACCAATGGGAATGATTGAACAAATGTATGATCATGGAGGGGGTCAAATATGTAGATGCAAGATTTTCTCCCATACCAACAAGAATGACTCAAGATGATCAAACAATAAGATCTGGGTATAGAACAAATGTATGATCATAGAGGGGGTCGAATCTGTAGATGCAAGATTTGATCCCATACTAATAGGAATGACCCAAGATGATGGAACCTTAAGATTTGTGTATAGAATGAATATATGATCGTGAAGGGTACAACAAATTTGTACATACTACAAACAATTGTGTAGAAATGAATATGATACAAATAAATACATAGAAATATATGTGAATAGAGATAAACTAGAGAGAACTATTTTATTTATTTAAGAGTTATTTTATTTTACTTTTGACACATAAATTTTATATGATAAATAGTAAATGGGGGGGACTTGAACCAACAACCATCATCTATGTTTGGGCTTTAGTATAATTATTTTAAAAGTTTACTTAATATTTTATTTATTACTTAAAGTTATGTTGGCTCTAAATAGTTTTTCTTTAAACTATTCTTTCATGGTCATGATACTAGATGCTTCTCCCTTGGCTAGGTTATGCCTCTTGGTATAATAAATGAGCCCAACTTCATAAAAGATTACACCATTTGTCAATATATAATTACATTAAGACAAAATAAACACAAAACTAAATAAAAAAATACCATGAATATATTACAACTTGAATAGATATCTTAAACATATCTATCTAACCTTTAATATAGTTTTATATGTATTTTTAATTTTTGTTTTTGTTTTTATGTTTTGTTTTTATTTTGAAAAGTTTAATAATATAATATATACTTATACACTACTTTTTAATAATTTCATTTGTAACATTAATATATATTTTAAAATTTTGATGTCTTTTAAAAAAAATAAAGTGACTTTATTTATTTTAGAGTTTATTTACTTTAGAGTTATTTACTTTGGAGTTATTTTACCATAACGCTATTTTAAATTAAAAATTAATTTATTTTAACATAAAACTATATTAAATTAAAAGTAACTTTACAATTAATTTAATTTATTATAAAAGTACTTTATTTATTTAAAATTAAAATTTTTATATTAAAAAAAATCATTTTTAATAAATTTTTACCAACTTTTTTCACACAATATTATGAAATGCTGCTACCTGCTGCCACATGTAACCTAATAAAATCATTAATTTAAAAATTCTAGAAACAACGATCAATACCTTACCCTATCCCTAAAATAAAATAAAATAATAGATATAATATTATATAAAGATAACAGAGAATTTGATCTCGTTGGATTATTGGAGAAAGGTGGCATCATATCTTTCTCATCTACGATTTTAGGTGAAAACTAGATTTCCTGTTTTCTTTTTCTCGCTTGTGGCTGCCGCCTTCGCTAAAACGGCCAAACACAAAACACCTCCTTAACTCTCTTTAGGTGGCGTGTCTACGATTACAGACACCCTACGCATCACCTCAAATATTTAATACAATTTTTCCTGGTTTTTTAATGCAGGGGATGCGTGTTTGGTGTCCGTTAGCCGCGGCGGAGTGTATAAATATCCCTCTCCTGAACATCTTCCTCTCATTCCATCTCACCATTCGCTTTACGTTTACAGGTTCTATTTTGCCAAGCTCTACTTTTTAAGGTGATTTGGGGCATTTAGGTTGAGCAAATGGCAGAAGCAAAGAAGTTGGCATTCGCAGCAGTGTTGGCAATGGCGATGATGATGATAAGTGCAATGTCAGTGAAGGCGGCGGAGGCAGAGGCGCCCACTCCATCAATGATTACGGGCGCAGCTTCTACGGCCATGGCTCCCTCTTTACCAGCTGCTTTCTTTGCATCTGTCATTCTTGTTTTACTCTGCGTTTTTCATTGATCTGTTCAGCAGACGGAGATTGAGATGATAGATTGCTTTTAACTTACTTCTGTTTCTAAATCTGACTATGTTGATGGCCATTGTAAGCAGGATTTTCATAGAGTTGTTTGTTTCGCCATTAATCAAATAAGGGAACCTTTCCAAGTTCTGTGTAAAGGGTTTGCATATTAATATTATAAATTTACTTTTGGAAATTATTGGCCTTGGTCTAGTGTGCTTATCAATGACTGTATGGAGCGCAATATATTTTAGATCTACAGTTTTAGTGGATGTGTGTCTTTCTAAACACAAATTTTACCATCTAAATTGATTGCCTTGCTCTGTTAAAACGATTTTGGCGGCGGCATCCAGAGTACTGGCCTGCTACCATACCGTGACTGTTGTCATTAATGGTCGACCGAGTTTGCATAGATACACAGAAAGTTTTACATGGTTATTACGAGGCACCATTCTTGCTGTTGAATTCATTGCACATTAAATCTAAATGAACTCTGTAGATAAAAATAGATCCCACGCAATTTAATAAAGCATTACCCCGATTTGTTTATTTAGATCCCCACACAGGTGCATCTACAATGTGGAAAGGTGTCACTGTGAACAACACTGTTGAAACATATTTTGCTCTTGCCTGTTTGGAGCATACAGCTACCAAATATGTACTGCAAAATAAAATTAAATGGAGATCCGTGCATTTTTTTTTTTTGGGGTACAATATAAAGCAAGTTTATGAGCTAAATTAAAACTTTTCGAAGGGAGATTTTGGCAAGGTATTTGCGGGCTTAAATTTGACGACCGACCCTGCCTGTCAAGCCAATTCTTTTGAAAATGTAAAAGATCAATTGAATATTTCACTATGATTCTCTGTAATTTTTTACAACCTCTGTCCAAAATCTCCCTTCTCACAATATACAGTCTTCCCAGAATTTTGATTTGTATTTTATAGCAAAAATTGCTGAATATAACCATACGGCCATCAAATTTAGGCCCCGTAAGAATCACGGCACACGCCATCATTACCACGACCAAGACTCCTACGCAACAGAACTTGTTTGCTCCTGCCATTCCGAGACGTTGGTGTTTACCTATCTAGCAAAAACCAAAATAAAACAGAGTAAAAACCAAGGGAACTAAATGTAGAGATTTGCCTGGGCGAGGGATATTTATAGTGCGCTCCGTACACCACTTAGTACTTATAGAAATAGAATAGATTCGTCCGATTCTGACAAAGGAACCTAATTATTAGAATTATAGCCGAGACAGCTAACACTGTGGGTTGTTTGGCAATCTTAATCTTAATAATGGTACAACATGTGGCAATAACATCCGCTATTCTCCCGAGTCAAGTGTAGTCTACTTTAAAGATGCCTTGTCAAATATTCGCCAGACATTGTTGAGCTGTAGATCAGAAGCTATGATTCCAATCGATGATTAAAAAATCAATTTGTGAAGGAACTCGGACATTACTCAGCATTTACGCTAACAGGACACAGCCTGTTTCACACATGTCGTACTATTATTATGATTGCCAAGGTTTAGGTGTCTTGGCTGTAAATCTTAGAATTAGGTTCCTTGTCAGATTCGGACAAATGTATTCTATTTTATTCATTCTAAGTGCTTTTGGTGGCCCGTGTGCGATGCCGCAATATAAATATTCCTCGCACAGACAAATCTCTGCATTCATTTCCCTTGGTTTTCCTCTGTTTTACTGTGGCTTTTGCGAGACAAATCCGACGTCTCGGAATGGCAGGAGCAAACAAGTTATGCTGCGTAGCATTTCTGGCCGTGGTAATGACGTCGTGTGCAGTGAATGCTGCGGAGAAGGCGGCGGCGCCCAGCCCGTCTCTGGTTACAGGCGCCGCTTCAATGGCGGCCCTGCCCTCTGTAGCAGCTGCTCTCGTGGGATCTCTCCTTGCTTTTATGGCCTTTTTTTTCCGCTGAGGCGTTCACCACATGGACGAGGGGTTTTTTCTTCTCCTGCGTATATTTGGCCATTGTGAGGCCGATCGTTTGGTGGTTTGCAGGAGAGGTTTTTACAAGGGCTGTTTGTTTATTTCATTGTTTTAGCCTTTTAGGAAATAATCCGTACAGCACAGATACAAGCATATATCGTTGTAATCCGCTATGGTACAAAGATAAATAGGCTCTGGCAATGTGGGGTTTTCTATTGTGATTGAATGTCTGAGGGGCATGACAGAGACCTCCATGGATTTTGCCAGAATGACTAATATCCTTAGTATCTTTGTAATAAATTGTTATGTAATTCACAACTATTTTACAATCAAAATGGAAAAAAAACAGGAGTAAATAGTTGGAGGAAAATATGCAGCCAAGTAGGGGAGAAGGCCTGGGAGTTGAGCATGTACTCTTTTTGCCTTTGGGAATTACAACTGTTTTGATTGTTTTATTGGCGAAGGCTTTTGTGTCATACATTAACGGACACTTTTCATGGCCTATTTTTTTTTCATGGCCTAATTTTTTTTTTAATGAGGGGAAAATGTTGTGATAGGTGATTTGTCATGTTTTATATTGTAGTTAGATACTTAAGGATTTAACTGTATGAAAGTTTATACCTCAACGTTTTGGGATTACATTTCATGATCTATCATCAGAGAAAAGAGAAAAGAGCAAGAGAACAGAAAATGTTTTATAATTTTTTCTATGATCTAAAAGATTTTTAATTCAAAAATTTTATTATTAATTTATATAGTTGATCATGTTGATTCTTGTAGTTTATGACATGTTTTTGCAGCTACGAACACCTTCGGAAATATGTTAGATTATAAATGTAAATTCTCCTTAGTCAAACTTTTTAAGTGTGAATTCTCCTTAGTTAAATGTTTCGATGGGCCAATATGGTCAATATAGCAAGCATGGAATGGACCTACAATTATGTGCTTTGATAATTTTATTATGATGCTCTCATAAATATTTTATCAACCAAGTTCTAGTAGGCTCTTTTTGATAACTCCTAAATGATTTTAGATGAATGAGGGAAGGGCTTTAAATACAACCAAGTTTACTAATCAACATAATTTAGGTAGGCTCCCAACAACTAGTGAAACAGTCAAACCAAGTATAGGAAATTGGAAATTTGAAATTTAAAAGTGAAGAGATTAAATTTATGACTGTAGAAGAAACCTAGGTTAGGTTTGCACACACACTTATGATCTAAGGTGAGGAACAATGAATTTGTGGATCAAGAATGGGATTATGGAGATTAGTGATGACAAGACTTACACATAAATATGTTACTTGTAAGTTAATTATTACATTTAAGATAACCTAATCAAACTGACTCCAAAACAAATGAAAAAAAAGTAAGATCATGTAAATTTCATTATTACAATTTTCTAATAGCTTAAATTGAACCTACACCTTACTTAATCTTACTCTTTTTACCTTAGACTTATGATACCAACATCGTCCAAATTTTAATTTGAGTCTACTTTTAAATGTGTGAAATGTTTTCCCTAAATAGTGTTTATTTATTTAAAACATTGTTTAATAGTATGTATAACATTATTTTAAGGATCTATTTAGAACTTTTATTATAAAATATATCTATATAATTTTTTAATAATAATAATTATTTTTATATATTAAATTGTATTTCCATCTTTATGAACATTTTATAAGTTCACAATTTTTTTTTTAATCTTCTTTTTGGTTATTATTTTATTTAATCATACTCTTTATTCTTTCTTACCTTTAAAATAATTTTGAAATGTCCATTCTTACTTCTAAAGTAGTGACTGAATTGTTCAAATTTGTTTGCATCATTATACACTCTTTAAGCCATAATCTTTTTCAAAGTCTTTAACAACTATCCATCAAGATCTTCATCTAATAGGTTAAAAAAATATATTCCTTTAAATTGTTAATTATATTTTAGTTTAATAGTTAAACCCTTTCACTACCATGCCCTTTCCAAAGTACATGCTTATCCAACAAAATGCCTAAGTAATCTTTAAGCCATTAATTAAGCACAATTTAACTTCCTATATCATCCCAAAAACACTAATGGTTTTTGATGTATTCTTTAGTATAATGACATGTTGATTTGATTTTGCTTCAATTTCAAAATTCAAAGCTTCCTAAATTTAAAAAAAAAATCCTAAAAGCTCCATCATACGTTACAATTTATGATCACACATGTTTGAATAACAAAATATTTCAAAATCAAAGGCCTTTAAACAAAAAAATTCAAGCATCTTCAAGAGTCTACCTGCAAAAATATAAGTGTTTATTTATATGATCCAATTCATTTCACTATATTAAATGCTTTTCTTAAGCATACAAACTTTAAAGTTATTCCACAATCTTTCCAAATATCACTCTTTTATAATTTTAAGTCTATGTAAGACCACAAAAATATTTCAAAGAGAAATTGAGAAATCAAAATCTAAGCCATTGAGATGTCAAATAGAGATTAACTTGCTTTGTAACTACAAACAAAAGGTTATATTTCCTTTACTTGTAATTAAAAGGAAATAAAAATTAGCTTGAATGAATTGTTGAAACTAAGGCCATTAACTTGCTTTGTAACTACAAACAAAAGATTCATCACTTAGTTTCTAATTATCCCCGTTCTTGTTGCAAGGGTGCGACTATGTGGTGGAGGGATGCCCACAATGATCACTTGACTATCAATGCTTCTGACTCTCCGGTGGATGGATCTTCTTAGGAAGATGAGCCTTCTCAGTATGTTGAGTCTTCTCCCCCTATTCCCCTTGCAACAAGTCATGCCCCTAAGGGGGTCTCCCTAGTGGTTAGCACAGCTATGGCAAGTCCCTTGACTCCTTCTGAGTCCCCTTCTTTTGACTAGGCCTTGGTAGCTCCATTGATGGCTTCCTTCCACCTAGAGTGTGATGGGGGTTCCCAACTCCATATTTGTATATGGATACGAGGTGACTTCTAGCTTCTTCAACTAGATTGTCTCCCTCTTTGAGCGGGATTTCTTTGGTGGAGGCATTGGTAAAGGATCCCCCTCCTCTCTCCTCATTCTAAGGATTTGGATATTGGTGTATCCTAGATAATAGTTCAAAAAAGAAAGAGAAGTCTTCCTAAATCTATTTTTGATTCCCACACTCAGGTCAAAAGTGTGTAGATTACTAGGTCAGGATCAAACATTCTTTAGGTTGATGATCCTTGGGTATTGTATGCTTTGTTGTTTTGTTGTTGTGTGGTAGTGAAGAAGTTATTTTGTCTGTCTTGTTTGTCCCATATCTCATGGTACTTGTACCATCTACTTGATGGCTATTTCTTTGCAAAAGGGTTTGGGCCCTTTCAAAATCTTGCTTTTATCAATATAATAAACTACAAACAAAAGATTATATTTCCTTCACTCGTAATTAAAAGGAAATAAAAATTAGCTTGAATGTATTGTCGAAACTAAGGCCAATACATCTATTTGATGAAAGTGATGACTTAATTTAAGAGGGTAGATTATGATAACAAGGATGACGATTAGTATTGAAAGAATCATTGTAAAGAAAAATTACTACTGGAAATTATGTCAATCAATAAGGGCTCATATAGGTGCTCCCTATGTGCATAGGCTTGGAGTGCATGCCAAGAAGATTGATTTAGTAGTATGTACCTCTTTTCCTTTATACAATAAAGCATTTTACACTTAAGCATCCTAGAGGTTTTCATTTATGAATGTATTTTGGGGATAGTTTAATTGTGGTGCATCTTAGAAATGTGAACATCACAATCTGTTAGATATTCTTGGGGCCACTTACAAGTTCTATGTAACATTGGGATAAATATTCAATGTGGAGTTCATATTGGGAAAATATTTTAATAGTACCAAAAAGTAAATGAGGGGGACATGGTTTAGTAAGCTCATGGTTTAGAGACACATGGTTATGTAATACCACTTGGTGGTTTTGTGCAAGATTTTTTTCTTTAAAAGAAAGCACATGAATAATTGTTGAGGTTGGTTGTCATTTGGATTGAGTATCTCTTGTAGGTTGCATATGTGAGGAGAGGAAGCATGGAATGAGATGTGTGGTTACATGATTCTCACTTGCTTGTTCACATGGAGTGCAATTAGGGAGCTTGATGTTTCAGAAGTATTCATGGAGACTCTGTAACTTGCGTATTGTAATGTTTTCATTGTTGAATAATACATTGAGTGTGAGTGCTTTTGGAGGCTGGGTTTTTCCCTCATGAAGGTTTTCCCAGGGTACATCTTGTGTCATCTTGATGGTATGTTTGTCTATGCTTTTGCATGTGGATTTTGAATATTTGTTTACAAATTTTTCTATCTTGGGGTTATGTGGAAATAGTTTATTATGGCTATAAATTTTTTTAGCTCTTAGAGTTCTATGGGATAGTCAAAGTGCCATATGTTTGGTGAATAACCCGACCCTTCATGTGAAGATGAAGCACATAGATGTCCAATACCATTTTGGTCGTGACATGGTAGAGGATGGGAGGGTGATGTTGGAGAAGGTTGATACTTTGGAAAAATGTTGTAGATGCATTGGTCAAGCTAATGAGCACAAAGAAGTTTAGGTGGTGTAGTGAGTCTATGGGCCTCATGACCCCTAGTAGTTAGTGTAGATTAGATAATGCAAAATGAGAGAAAATACTAAATCAAATGCAATAAAACAAGAGATTATACCTCACTTGCACAACCTAATCCCATCAAGGGAAAGAAGGAGCCTTTGCACCCAAATGAAGCTCCTAAGACTAAGATGATCCCTAGACTATTTATCAAAATGTAAAATGCTCTTCAATTGTGCAACTCACTATTAACTCAAAGGTGATTTTGGCATAGTAACTTTGCATGAAAAATGGATGATGAAAATGACTTGTGAGAGGTTGTATTTATAGACTTTTGGAGAGGATTTTGATCCAAGGGTGGAGATTGATTGGAGAGATCAATGGTGGAGGATGAAAGTGAGGTGGAGGGCCTAGATTTGATCTTGGAAGATGGAGGGCTAGGAATAAAAGTAAATCTTTTATTCATTTTTGGGAAAGGGGTGAATAAATGAGGTTGGGTGAGATGGATTATTTGTGAATTAAAAATTCACATGGGGAAGGGTAAAATGAATTAAAAATTTATTTGGGGAAGAGTGGATATGACATGTGTAAGAGATGTGTAAGAGGAGTAAATGTGATGTGTGATTTATTTGAATTTTAAATTTAGGAGGTGTGAAGAGAAGTGCTAATGAGGATTTGACTTTCTTAATTAGGGTGATTAACCTAATTAATGTGGCTGGAATAAATTAGTAGAGGGATTAGAGGGGGGATAGGATTAATTAATTAGTGATTTAATTAATTAATCCTAAGGCTAGGATGGGATAGGCTAGAGTAGGCAATTAAATAATAGCTATTTAATTGTCTAGGGTAGGGATAGGCTAATTAGTAGGCTGGATTAATTAGTTAACATGGTTTTAACTAATTAATTGGATTTAGGAAAAATGGGGAATTGATTTAATAAATTTTGCATATTTATTAAATCACTTGGCTAAGATTTGGACTATTGAATTAATAAAATTAATTCAGTTTTGGGGATAAAATGGTGTGGATTTAGAAAATGGAAGGGGTGATTAATTAAATAAAAATTTAATTAATTAGTTGGAAAGGGAATTGGTAAGTTTAGGGATGTCGGGAGTCAGTTTGGTAGTCGAGACATTTTTAGGTGTCTACATTTGCCCCTCTTTGACGTGGCGTTGGGACCTGGGAGGGAAGTGGTGTCAGGTCGAAGAAGAAAGAAAAAAAAATGCCCCAGCTGCCGAGAAGGAATGAGATGGACAAGGGATGCCCTGTCATGCCCACATTTTCCATGTGGTCACAACACACATCGCACGTGTCATAGCCACATCTGTCATGTGGTTATGACACGAGATATGAAAAACTTTTCTCACACTGTCCTAAAAACCCCCTTCGCATGCGTACACATGCTCAACAGTGTTCTCTCATGGCGAAACGCTACACTCTTCGGCGGAATACAAGTACAATTGCGTGCAACCAGAAGCATATAGATCAACAAGAGGGTCTATACAACGCTGCTAACGTCATTGCAAGAGTGAGATTACCAAAGTTCTTAAATCGAACCCTCGGCAATTTTCGGTAGCATAATGTCTTACGGCGTTAGTGGGAATTACGCTGCACTCATTTACGCACGTGGTTCGCTGATAGAGGAACAACTTCCCACGACGCCTTGTTCCGACTAAACCGACTAGTGATCTCCCTATTTAGTCATTTTTCAGCCAGGCACGGTTGTCTGTCTCCTCTCTTGTTTCCTGAAACATACTCCTCCTATGACTTAGCATTTTCAACAAGGCGGTTTGGTTGCTCTCTCTTCCCTTTTCACAAGTTCTTAATTTTGATTATATCTTTATCGCCCTTACCTTAACTATTCCTCTGTTAATTTAGTGTGTTTATATTTCGGTCTCTCTCTCTCTTTCATTTTCTATGCTTTCTTTATGTGCATCCTGACCTTTCTTCATGATTTACGTCAATCAGGGTTATCACTGCAGCTATTGTTGATATTAAACCTAATTTCAGGATGATCTAGGTCACAAAGGCTGGTTTACTATTTCGCTGGACTCGGTCTCCTAATCTTCCCCGATCTAGGTTCCTCCTCTTCGTATATACTTAGTCAACTTGTTCCTAAGCAAATTTGGCAGAAGGATCCGTCAACTTAGTTCTCTTATCCCATGTGAGAAATGTCGCGCATTTTCTCCTCTGTGTTTTCCAATGTTAGTTTTTCTTCTTCGGACCCTCTTACAGGTTTACTTATGAGGTCGTTTGCTACAGTTGAGATTAATATGGCCACATGGATTGTCAGTGGTGGCTTCTTAAGTTTATTTCCAGTGTTCTTTTGAACAAGTGATCTGTAATTTTCCTCTTCATTTTCCGGGTGATTGATATTACGTTGATAGTTGAAACTTCCGAGAAACTCTTTCCAGAGTATCACTGAATATTCTTTAACTCTCTTTTACATTATAATTTTATTTTCTCTTGTTTATAATTACTGTTGTTACTATTACTGTTGTTACTATTAATGACTATTAATCCACTGGTTGTGACTCATTTAACGTTGTAAATAGATGTAGGAGGCTCTCCACTTTATAAAACCCTGTTCATGGTAATATATCTTCTTTGGTTGTTGTGTTCAACACTTAATAACATCTACTGTGTGAATATAATTTGTTATTTTTTTTTTTGTTTTCTCTATGTCCATGAGACATAGTTTATAACGATTTAAAACGAGGGCCCAATAACATGGTTCATAGATGTACTCCTATGGATATTATAAATATATATTTTAATGTCTATGTATAGGACGAACTTGGTTTACCACTATATATGTATATATCTCTATGTATATATATATATATACATAGAAATATATAGATAGATATATAATCATTTTATTATATATATAGCTATATACATAGACATATATAGTATATATATATGCCTATATATAGAGCTATAGAAAAATGTATTTATTTTCCAAAGATACCAATCATATGTTAGGGCCAAAGCCCTAACATTTTTTTTTTGTTTTTTTTTTTTGTTGCTTTAAATTTCACAACCGACGGCGGCCATGGGCGGCAGTGGCCGCAGTGACAGAGCGGCGGACAGGGTCGGCGGTGGCCGCAGAGCGGCGGACAGGGTCAGTGGTGGCCGCAGAGCGGCGGGCTTGTGCAGGCCGCGGGAGGCATAAGGGGAAGGGGGGATGTGGAGTGGGGCGGAGCCCCACCCACATTCCCACGACGTGGGGTGTGGGTGGGGCTCCGCCCCACTCCACACCTCCAAATATATAAAAAGGGCCTGCGGTGGGGTTTTCTCCCCACCGCCCATTGTAAACCGCGACTGTGTTTTTTTTTCCACGGCTTAAACTTTGACAGTCATTCTTATGTGCTATTCGTTGATTTCTATCAACAATAAAATATATTTATATATATATATATATATATATATATATTCATGTATATATATATATATATCAATGATTTTATATTTATATATATATATATATATATATATATATTTCATATATATATATATACATATATATCTATTTTTATATTGATATTTATCAGTCAATCTCATAAAAATGATAATTACTTTCAATTTCTCTATTATTCTATAAAATGATAATTACTCAAAATGTAAAATATATATATATATATATATATATATATATATATATATATATATATATATATATATATATATATATATATATATATATATATATATATATAATTATATATATATATATATATATATATATATATATATATTTATTCTTACATGTATTTATATAATTCCTAAGTTTCTCAAATTCACTACTTTATGCATTTACTCCAAAACAACCTGTTATAAAGATAATGTCATAACAATTAGATATATATATATATCTATATATATATATATATATAGCCCAATTTCACTTAATCGGTAGAAATGGTAAACAGCTATCCCCTTATTATAAGTATATCTTTCCATTTTCATAAATATTTAAGAATGCTTAAATGTACAAACAGAATATATATACATGCTAGAATTTAACAGAATCCACTAAATATGGAGAAGAACTCAAACATTTAAAACTGTCTTTTCCATTTTAACATTGAACTATAAAAACTAACATTTCAACTAGTTAAGCAATTCCAAACTTTCAAATGTAAACAACTCAGATTAGATTGCCAAAAATGAACTTTTCCTTTCAGTAATACTTGAAACACAAAAATTGCTATTGAACAAAGTTTGCAAACATCAACTTAAAATTTAAGCACATTCATATTACAGCTTCTCAATCATGAATACCACCACTTAACTTCCCAGATATGAACTTTCTCCTCCCAAACAGTATACAACTGAGAACTTATGACAACCAAATAAAAGTCCAATAATAACAAGATCAGGGAGGTGATTTTCTTCACTCCCAGAATATCATTAATTTACAACAATAACAAGAGAGGTGTTCTCTCTTCATCTCTATGAAATGAACCAGGCCTAATTCTCATGACAAGAAGATGAACTGTTTCTTCATAAATAGCCAACCAGAAGCTCCAAGAGAAAAACCTGCGTATCAAAGACAAACAAAGAAGAAAATACCACTCGTCTAACTCTCCTCCCTACCGTAGACCCGCAAGTGGGTCACCCCCGAGCTAGGGAGACCATACTCACACCTGGGTACTCAAACACTCCACTTCACAACAGAAACAACAACAATCCCAAAGCACACATACACCCGTGGGTATTTTACACAATACGGAAACTCAACTACAGTGAGTTTCATAAGGGGCAGGAGAGTGGACACACTCGACTCCAGAGTGTCACCCTGACAGATAAATGAACTAATATAAATTTCTCTTGGTCTCAACCAAGTGTGATCACAATTTTTAAGTAATCTGTATAGGACTCTCAAGCCAAAATACAGTCACAGATACATGCCCTCAAGGCTTTCAACATCCCAAAAGATGGAAACAGGTATGCACCCGAGGAGGATCTCTCCTCCCCTACCCCAAACTTGATGAGCATTTCTCCCAAGTGGGAGACGCTCTGTCAAACAACCCGACAAGAACCCCACAGAAAACAAATCTAAACACATATTTCACACACATTTCATGCACATTTCAGTTCTACCAAAAACAAAGGTAAAATTCAGACCAACCTTGCAAAGCCCTCCTGGAATGAAGTTGTTGCAGAGTCCACAGAGTTCACTTCCAACCTTAGCCACCAACTCCCTCTCCCTTCTCTATCTTCCAAACTAACTTCTCTATTTTTGGTAAGGCCAAAATGAAAGTTTTTCCCCAAAATTCAACTAACTCCCTCTCATCCCAAAATTTGAAAATAAATAACCCAAATTCTCTTTCTTTTTAATTTTGAGAAATGGGGAAGTGACACTTGTCACCTCCTCACCCTTCCCAAAAACCACTATTCTGTCCAGGTGGCTTATGTCACTCTCCATTCCCAAGGGTACTCCTTATTCCTCTCATGTGACTCCACTTTCTCATGGGAGAAATAAAAAAAGAGTTAAATGGGAACAAGACAGGTGACCCATGCCTCTTTCTCCTTTCTTCACATGGGTGTCCCCATAGTACATGGGGGAATCTCACTAAAGAAGAGGTGACTTTCACTAATGGGTGGCATCTCTTATCTAGGGGAAAGTAGAGGGGATGGGTTGAATGTTGGTACAACCCATCATGTCCCCTCCTACCTCCAATTTTCGCCACTTAACTTCAGGGGAAGGTTAAGTTGACTAGATGGAGGTTACTCAAGGGTTACCCATGCCAAATGGGCCCCTGGACCCATGGGGTATAACCCAGGGTCAACTTTAACCCATACAAGACACCCCTGGTCAAGGTAAAGCACAAGAAAAGGGCCTCATAATTTAAATAAAATAAGAAATTTCAAATTCAATCTCTTTACAACACTTAATTATAAAAATAATGTTACATGAGGGTAACCTAACCCACTCGACCATACGAAAGACCACATTACATCATGACATCAAACACAAAGAGATCTTGGTTCCTCGTGGAACCAGATCGGCTTAACAGGGAATAACAAATAACAAGGTGTGGAATGATCTCCGAAATCTGTGGTTCGATTAGTAATCCCTGCACACTCAATTACAAGATTAGTAACCACATAAATTCATCATAGCCGAAGCAACTTAAATAAAACATGCATTCTCATGCCCTAGTACAATTTAACATAATTAAAAATCATATTACAATTTTCCATCATCACCTAATTCATTTTTCTGAAAAGTAAACTTATCCAAACATCACCCAATTAGTTTTTCCGAAAACATAATAAAGTTAAATAGTCTGACAAATTCCGGGAACTGCTATCCCACAAATATGAAAGTAACAATAACAGTACTGTAAATAGTCATAACAACAGTAGTAAAAAGGGCGGTCCTCACATGCCCCCTCGAGAGGTTGGCGGGAAAAATAACAATTTTGCAAGTAAACTCTCGAAAGGACGTGACGGAAGTGAAAGTTGGAGAGGTGCTAGAAAAAGAAGATGGTGGGAGGAAAAATGGAGGAAAAAGGCTGAGATCTGCACCCGGGAGGGAAAAGGAAGGGATGGAGGGAGGACATGTCCCACTATATTAGGAAAAGTGGGCCCAAAGAGTGCCACATTTGCACACTTTTGACCTTCTAGAAGAAAAGACAAAGGAGAGATGGGCGAGCGCAACCCACAGTTCCCGCGACTTCATCACATCTCAGAGCGATTCCGAGAGGTCGGGCGGTCACCTGAGGCTGGACCCCAGGTAGGGCCTAACTCAAACTTTGTGATTTTTTACTTTACGCACGTGTTTTTGGGTTTCAGGATATGGGTTAGGAGCGCGTGGCGCCATAGACAAGGCGGATTAGCGCAATCCTGCGGATTAGCGCTATCCACCGGGGTAGGTTAAGGCAATTTTGTCACCATTTTGGAGGGATATTGGCGCCATCGTCTGGATTGGCGCCAAAACTCAGGGCGAAGCAAATATGGCATTTTGACGCCATATTATGGGTAGAACGGCGCTATCGTCTGGAATAGCGCCATAATGGGTAAAAGCGCCATTATTAGTTTTAGCGCTAAAATTTTAATTGACGTGAAAATGGGGTACTGCACCATCGTCCGGATTGGCGCGATATAGGGCACGTAGTAGCGCCAATGTCTGGATTGGCAAGATACGGGGAGCGCAGTGGCGCCATTGTCTGTATTGGCCCTATAGGTAGGGGAAAGTAGCGCTATTTTTAAATAGCACTTAGGGATTATCTGTGTGGGGCCACATGATTTGGGCCTTTGAGACATTTAGAAGAAAAAGGTGTGGGGGGGGAAAATAAGTTTGTATCTAATGAAGAAGTGGTGGATGCAGGATACGTGGCGGTTTATACTCCAGTTGCGAGAGCGACGAGTGCGATCCATGATGCCGCTATTTGACGAGACATGGCGACCTCGACTTGCGAGACTGGGGCTTTGGACGGTGGCAGCGATGCCAGTGCTACGAGCTCATAGAGCTCTGATGACGGCTGTAGTGGAGCGATACCGCAGCGAGACTTCCAGCTTTCTGCTACCGACAGGAGAGATGACCATCACACTTGAGGATGTTTATCGCATCCTGAAGCTGTCAATTAATGGTCGACGTGTGAGGTATGACACGAGGAGGGGGCAGACTGCGTTGATCAGAGTGTTCAGAGCAGAGCACGTGGTACTTTCGGCAGATGGGAGGGAGATGGATTATGACAGGACGCTAGTGGCAGGAGCAGATCCCTTTGCCTTATATTTGTGTGCGCTAATTGGAGGTGTGGTGCTGCCGGATAGGCGAGGCAGGTGTTTTCCTGTGGGCTGGGGTGGGATGATAGAGGGGATGGTGAGGCATGAGACTGTCTATGCATGGGGACCGGTGATGCTAGCACAGCTGCTGCATGAGATGCATACAGTTGCTTATCTTCATGACAGGGCTTTATCTGCTGGGGTTACGCTACTACATGTATGGCTTTGGGAGCATATCCCCGTGACTCGGCCGACATGCGGTTATTATCAGCACCCGTTTGAGGCATTTGTGTTTTTGTATCAGGATGCACTGTACACCTATACTGGATAGGTCCGCCACTGGCGGAGGATACTGGATGACGTGATTAGCGTGGTATACTGTCCATATATTGATTGTGAGGAGTGGCCAGATGATGTGATCCAGCTCCCATACACATTTCAGCAGAGATTTCTTATGGGTCGTGCGGATCGGACTATAGAGATGTACCTACCTTCATGGGTGATGCGGCAGTTTGGACGGGTACAGGATGTGCCTCAGCAGATGGCTATATATGCACGAACACCGCGGGATACAGCCTACTAGCCCACAACATTACAACCACAGGTTGCGTTGAATGACTAGGCAGCACTTCGGCCAGTTCAGTGGGATTGGAGGAGCACCGTGGTGGATGCAGGTACTACGCCTGCTTATGATGTATGGTGGCAGACGCATCAGCCCACCCGATTGACAGATCTGACAGTGGCGTTATCAGAGGATGAGGGGGATGGGGATGGAGATGATCCAGATGGGGGTGGGGATGAGGTCATTGTAGATTTTATTGTGGAGGTGATGGATGATGGGTCGGAGAGGGTGACCACCATAGATGGTTAGCTTGTAGATGAGGTGGCAGTAGTGGGAGCGGGACAGGGGCCAGTGGGGCCGGAGGTTCCAACACAGCAGGTTCCTGCACAGCAGGTTCCTGCGCAGCAGGTTCCAGCACACCAGGTCCAGGCTAGGGGCGGACGGCAGGGTAGAGCACCGCGATGACGCGGTGGACAGCTGAGGATAGAGCAGGGTGATCTATCCCCATCACGGGTGGAGTAGCTGCGGGTTGGTAGACATGATGCCGGGGCAGGGAGCTCAGGGGCAGGGATGGAGGCAGAGGTTGAGAGGCTGACGCCTCGGTGACGGTCACGGGAGGAGATGGAGGAGATAGAGACACTACATGCTCAGGTGGCCAGTTTAGAGGAGGCATTGGGGCGCCGAGAGGCAGAGTTGGGACAGCTGCAGGGAGTAGATGGGCGGTTGGCAGTTGCGGAGGCTCAGCTTGCTCAGGCCAGAGAGGATATGGAGGATTTAAGGATAGAGCGGGATGCAGCGCTCGTGAGAGCACAGCAGGCAGAGACTGCGTTGAGCAGTGCACAGGCTATGGGTGGGGGCCTTGCCCCAATTTTGGCAGGAATGCAGACTCAACTGGCCCAGGTTCAGACACATGCACATCAGATACAGGGGCAGTTGAGCCAGGCACAGGGACAGGTAGCTCAGGCATAGGGATAGGTAGCTCAGGTACAGGGGGAGCTAGTAGAGGCTAGAGCACGGACGGAGTATTATCGGGGGTTATACTATGCAGCCATACCTGCAGCGCAGCGAGCACCGAGTTACAGCCAGGTCTGTAGATCGGGGGCATCGAGATCACATCGATCTAGATCTATTCATTTGGTTCAGCAGACGATGCCCCCTCCCACATATGTGCCCCAGCAGGATCCTCAGGTACCAGTAGCACCACAGCTACAGCCGCCGCCAGGATCATAGGCTCGACTAGGGTCATCATCTCCTACCCCCTCAGAGGGAGGATCCTCGATGTGATAGTCATACCATGATAGCCCTTAGAGGCATTGTATCAGGACACTTTATTTTTTGATGATGTGAGCGATGTACTTTTTTTTGCGGTGATTATATATGATGCGAGACTTCTGATGGCTTATGATATTCTATTGTGATGATGCTTATATGATGGATGCATATGTTATATTTTATATGTTGTGGATGTACGATGTTTTTTCAAATGATGTGTGTGATTTGGTGGATGCAATGGTGTTGTGATTTTATGGACTATATGATGTAACTAAATATGCGGATTAACAAACATTTATTATGGATGCAACTGTATGGGATTATGTTATATGCCACTAGTTGTTTCAATGGTGATGTTGGTGATGTTGTAATGCAATTTAAATGTTTATGAGATGTTGATATGTATGGAATGCAATGTGATGATGCTATTTTTTTAATATGCACCTATGATATGATGTGTAATGATATGCAGCTGGAATGAATCTACTTGTGTTTTGTACAAACTTAAATAGATTTTAAAATGAACCTAAAATGTGATGCCAACGGATTAAAATGAATCTACATGAGATGCAAACAGATTAAAATGAATCTACATGAGATGCAAACGGATTAAAATGAACCTAAAATGTGATGCAAATGGATTAAAATGAATGTGATGCAAATGGATTAAAATGAATCTACATGAGATGCAAACGGATTAAAATGAATATACATGAGGTGCAAACGGATTAAAATGAATCTACATAAGATGCAAACGGATTAAAATGAATCTTCATGAGATGCAAACGGATTAAAATGAATCTAGATGAGATGCAAACGGATTAAAATGAACCTACAATGAGATGCAAATTGGTGGTGACATGTAGTTAAATAATATGTGCTAAATGCAGTATCGGCGATAGGTGGTATGCGAACTAGGTGATAGGTGAGGTAGCCTAGTCCTGATACACATGATGTTCCTTGTGTTGACCCTGAATGGTGAGACTTATGGGAGAACGTGTTAGGTGTTGGGGATGATAGGGGTGAGAGCGTCTAGGGGATGGCGGTGGGGGGATTGGAGGATGGTTAGGTCATAAGATACCACGTCATTGAGGGGGGGGTTTGGTTTGGTTCAAGATGTGTTAAGTGGAGATAGGTTGGGATGATGGGGTTAGTGCGGGAGTTAGATTGGGGGGGAGTTGGAAAGTGTCGATCAAATCTAGGCCGATATGGGATAGGTGACTGAGTGATTAGGATGATGATGTTGAGCTAGTATCAGTAGTTGCACAAAATTAATTGAGAGCATTTCTTAGTTTAATGTAGCAATGTAGGATACAATTCACGAAGGTATGAAATGACCTAGGTGATGATGTATATCCAACAATTGCATGGACTAGACCCGCAAACAATAGGTTGGTTTCATGCATGCCCAATGTAGTATAATCTTGTCTAGTAGAGGAAGGGGACTAATAGCAATGAGTGTAAATAATGCATATAAGGTGTTGATGCTTGTATATGCAAAATAAGACTCATTATGCTAGAATCGACCTGAACTTCAAGATATGAATACTATTCTTGGAGTAATGATACCAACCCACAAGCACAGCATACCGAAACAATGACTATGTCTACTCCAAGGGCTATCCGCTACGTACCATGATATAATGAGATCAAGGTAGCTTTGGAGATTACTTGGAGTGAGACAAAAAGATAAAAAATCAATAAGCAAGAAGACCAACGAAAGATACAAATAGCCTTTGTGTGCTCTTGCCAAGAGACGTGATGATAGAATGATAGATTGTTGTCCATTGTAGGAAAGACGTATCCTAGGACACAGATCTGTTTTTGATTGGAGAGTTTTGTGGAAGATGGGCAAAAGATCATTCGGGCCAAATGGACAATTATAGTTGGTATATTGCTTGATGATTTTTGCACGAGGGACCATGTTTCAATGATATGTGTAGCATGCGTATCGTTTCGTAGATCTAGAAAGCTCAGTGAGTGGGAACCATCCCAATGGGTGGGATGGGTGCATCTTAGATACCTGAGTACTGGAAACATCCTTCGTATTCCAGACTGCCTACATACCCTATGTCCATGGGATCAAGGTACTTTTAAGATGCAGGTGAAATGAATATGTAGTTCTGGCAAGACTTGATGATGTGGGAATGGTTGGCAATGTGATGTGATGAGGGTTGAGGCATGTTTAGATGATTATGGTGGGATGTGAGATTGATGCATGGGGTGATTATTTTTGGATTTTCTAATTTTATGATGTTTTTTTGGATTTTTGAATTTTTTGCTGTTTTTGGATTTTCTGATTTTCTGATGTTTTTGGATTTTCCTGATTTTATGAACTGTACAAAGGAGAGCTTACAAGGATCCTTGTTCCCTGGGTGGGTTGTGGGTGGGTGAGGTAGTGCGGGATGGGCGAATAAACTTGATGTTTTAGAATTTCAAGCCATGGGATGTGTGAGTATGGAGTGTTATGTTGGAAAGAGGACTTATTAGATGGTAGAACCGGCCATTACACATGGCGCCTGAAACAGGTTTTCACCATGGTACTTATCCAAGGCGTCACCGAGGTGATTTTCACCATTGGAAGTTTTTATTGCACTTTGATTTTTTCTTGATTTTTTTAATTTTTTTTGGTGTTTTTACTTTTTTGCATTTTTTGATTTTTTGACTTGTGGTATCAGATGGGTTATGCATAGAATCGCTTGAGATGCAAGATGTTCATTAGCTCATCTAGAGGCTGCCCCTCGGGTGTTGCAAGCCGATAAGCTCCTGACCCATAGTCGGCGGTGATGACATAAGGTCCTAGCCAATTAGGTTCAAATTTTCCTTGCTTCAGACGCTCTTGCAGGGTCTTTTGATTTTCCATTAGGACTAGGTCACCTACCTCGAACTTTCTAGTTCTGATCTTTTTGTTGTAGCTTCTTCTGAGGCAGTTTTGGTATGCCTGTAAGTGATTTAATGCATTCAGGCGTTTCTCATCCAACAATTCAAGTTGATGCAACTGTGCGATGCGATAGTCTTCATCAGAGATAATATTTTGCAGTGATACTCGGAGGGACGAGAGCTCGACCTCTATAGGTAAAATGGCTTCTGATCCGAATACTAGTGAGTAGGGAGTGGCTCCAGTAGGAGTGCGGATGCTGGTGCGGTAAGCCCATAGGGCGGGGTTAAGTTGGAGGTGCCAGTCACGGCCAGCTTCATTGACTATCTTCTTTAAGATGCGGAGGATGGTTTTGTTGGAAGCCTCTGCTTGACCATTTCCTTGGGGGTAATATGGCGTGGAGAAGCAGTGTTTGATGTTGAACTTTTCACACAAAGTGCGAACTTCTTGGTTCTTAAATGGCTTCCCATTATCAGTGACAATGGAATGGGGGATATCGTAGCGGCAGATGATGTAATGGAGAATGAACTTAGAGATTTGGATGCCTGTGGTGAAGGTGAGTGGTATTGCTTCCACCCACTTTGTGAAGTATTCGGTAGCAGTTATTATGAATTTATGGTCGTTGGAAGATGGAGGATGTATTTTACCTACGAGGTCGAGTCCCCACTATGAAAAAGGCCATGGTGTTGTGATTGGTTGCAGCTCCTGTACTGGGGCGTGGATGAGATCGCCGTGCTGTTGACATGGGAGGCATTTTCTGATAAACTGATGTGCATCCTTGTCCATAGTGGGCCAATAATAACCAGTCCTCAGGATCTTCTTAGAAAGAGCTGGTCCACTTGAATGTGCCCCACAAATACCTGCATGTACCTCTTCCAAAGCTGCCTCAGCTTCCCTAGAGTCTAAACATCGTAGAAGCGTACCATCAAGACTCCTTTTGTAGAGGGTGTCACCTACAAGGATGAAATGGGAGGCTCGACGGATGAAGGATTTTTTCTGTGATGGGGATAGGTTGTTGGGGAGGATGTTATCGTGAAGATAGATGTATGTTTCCTAATACCAGGGGGATAAGGGACCAACGATTTCACACTCTAATTCAGATTGGGGAACGTCATATGCTAGAATGGGGAGCTCTTCGATCAGGAATTCACATTTCTTGTTGCCTTGCTTCATGTCAACCAGAGATCCAATGGTGGCCATGGCATCTGCTGCTTTGTTGTTTAACCTTGGGATCTGCTCAAAGTGGATGTCACCGAAATAATCTTTAAAGTCATCGACCATCTTCTTATAGGGAAGAAGCTTATCGTCCTTGGTTTTATATTCATTATTGACTTGCCTGATGACTAGTTGAGAGTCGCCATACACAGTTAGTTTGTCTATTTTCCATTGGATGGCCATTCGGAGACCTGTGATGAGGGCCTCATATTCTGCTACATTATTGGTACATGGAAATGTGATTTTGAATGATTTAGGGATCGTGTCACCTTGAGGGGTAACAATCAGGACGCCTACCCCTGAGCCTCTGTGAGTGTAGGGTCCATCAAAATACATCTTCCATGTATCTGTGGCTGGTGTGATTGTCAAGATGGCCTCGTATAGAAATTCTGCTATTGTAGGATGCTCTGCCTGAATAGGTGCCTCAGCCAGTTGATCTGCTATGACTTGTCCTTTGATTGCCTTCCTCTCTGTGTATTCTATGTCAAATTCGGTGACAATCATGACCCATTTTGCCATCCTTCCTGTGAGAGTTGCTCTGTTTAGCAAATATTTGAGTGGGTCGATCTTAGCAATGAGCTTAGTCTTATGATTGAGCATATAATGTCTTAGCTTTTGTGATGTGAAGACGAGGGCCAGGCATGCTCGTTCAATTTGTGTATAGTTAAGCTCATAGGAAATTAAGGTGCGGCTGATGTAGTAGATGGCTCTTTCCTTTCCCTGTTCATCGTGTTGTGCCAACCAAACCCCAATTGCGGTGTCGGTTGCGGAAATATACAAGAGGAGGGGCTCTCCTTGTCTTGGTGGAGATAGAATAGGGGGATTAGCCAGATATGCTTTTAGCTGGTCGAAGGCATCCTGACACTGAGTAGTCCAGGTGAAAGCTGTATCTTTTCTGAGGAGATGCTGGAATGGTTGGCATTTGTCAGCAAGTTGAGCAATGAATCGGCGAATAGACTGTAGTTTACCCTATAAGCTTCTTAATCGTTTCAAGGTTTTAGGAGGTGGCATTTTAGTAATAGCCTTGACTTTTGCCGGGTCCACCTCGATTCCTCGTCTGGAGACTATGTATCCCAATAATTTGCCTGAAGTGACGCCAAAGACACATTTTTTTGGATTTAGACGGACATTATATTGCTCTAACCTGTCAAAGATCTTGGCTAGCACATCTAAGTGTTCTTCTCGGGTCTTTGATTTTCCGAGTAAGTCATCAACATAGTCCTCCATGATGTGGTGAAAGAGGTCGTGAAAGATGACAGTCATTGCTCATTGATAAGTAGCTCCTGCATTCTTTAGGCCGAACGACATTACTACCCAACAGTATGTCCCCCATGGGCATATAAATGATGTTTTGTGTTGATCTTCTTCGGCAATTTTGATTTGATTGTATCCTAAAAAGCCATCCATGAGCGATAGCATCTCATGCCCTGCGGTAAGATCCACGATCATGTCAATGTTGGGAAGGGGGAAGTCATCTTTCGGGAAGGCCTTGTTGAGGTCTCTGATGTCAATGCAACAGTGGATTCTGCCATCTGGTTTAGCAACAGGTACTAGATTCGAGACCCATTCAGGATAATCAATTGGACGTATGAACCCCACATCTAGTAACTTTTTAAGCTCTGCTTTGACAAGAAGGGCTACCTGAGGATTCATCTTTCGGAGCTTCTGTTTGACTGGTTTAGCATCAGGACACACTGCGAGATGATGCACAACCAAAGCAAGATCTATCCCTGGCATGTCTGCGTAGGTCCATGCAAAGTTGCGATTTCTGCGTGTGAAGAATGCCAAGAAGTCCTCCTGTTTGAATAAGCTAAGAGATTCTGCTCGATATGTGATTTTCGGCTCTTCCTCTGTTCCTAGATTCATTTCCTGTGCTGGTTCAACCAAGATGGGTGATCTGTCAGGGTATACTTTATCTATTTCAGGGAGGCCCATGCTTCCATCTCCTGGCGCCTCATGGAGGTTTTCACCAGGAGATACGTCCTTTATTTTTACTTTTTTAGGATCTGATACTGCCGTGGAACGGTTTTCACCACCAGATCTATTTTTTGTTTTTGTATTTTTACGACTAGAAGCAGGGGTTGTCTCCCCAAAATAGGCAGCCGGATTGAGTTCCATGATGTATCCAGCTCTGTGGTCTCCCAAGGGGAAGTTGTCTCTTACTCCCATCATTTCAGCAATGGCTTCGTCATTAGGTGCGATATCCAAAATAGGATGTCCTCGTTGGTCCCAGTCGATGAGGTCAGGATATACTAATGGTAGGTCATTGGATGATGAGGCGAGAGTAGTGACAGAGTAGATGGTGCAAATGGAGGAGGCGAAGAAATTGGCAAAGTCACTAAAGGAGTCTTGTAGGTCCGTTTCGTTAATATTGTCGATATCTAGAGAAACTGGAGCAAACTCGGCTAAGATACATTCGCCGGTATTAAGGATGCGTTGTGGTTGACCATACCCTAACCCTTGAGTATAGGGGTTCCTTGTTGCTTGCAGTGGTTCCACAATGCCCTGTTCATGAAGGCCAATGCCGCCTTGTCCTTTGTAACCCATGCTTTTGACTATCTCAGAACCTTTGCCGTAACTGTTTGCTGGGATGATGGGGATGTCTTGTTCTGTTTCCTCGTCCTTGTAAAGCCAAGATGAAATATCTTCCAGTATGTCCTGATCCAGAAGGTGTTTTTTCTCAAAGACGGGCGAGGGTTTGCATTTGATGATGACTGTGTCAGCTGCCTCTGTGTGGGGAGCACCAAATGTCTTAAGAGTGGGTAATAAGCCCACGCAAAAGGTGCCGTGGAGGTTGTATTCCCCACAGCCTTGGTCGCTAAGCTTGATCTTGACCTCAGGTGGTGAAGGTGTTTGGGATGAAGTGGTGGCGATGTTGGCAGGGTTGATGTATGAAGTGGAAGCTGTTGGGGTGATTTGGTTGGTGGCTTTATTGTACGGACATAAGGTTTGGTTGTGTCCTTCCAAAAAGCTGCAGTATTGGAAAGGACGAGGATCGGCATAGATAGTGACTTCAGTGCCGTTGTGGGGGAATTTGAGACATTGATGGAAAGTGGAGGGGATGGCTTGCATGGCATGGATCCATGGGCGGCCGAGAAGAATGTTATAAGGGAGGTCAAGATCCAGAACCTGACATTTGGTTTCAAGGATTTTCTGTCCCACTTGAATAGGGAGCTGTATGGTACCCTCGGATAGCCTCTCGGTGTCATCATATCCTTTTATTGTTATGCACTCGCTAGCATCCACAACCACATCTGAGTACCCCAAGTGTTTTAGCAATTTTAGAGTGCATATATTTAGGCTGGAACCACCATCTATTAGGACCCTTTTAATGGTGTGTTTGTGAATGCGAACCTCAATGTGTAGTGCATCATTATGTAGGTGTTCGAAAGCGGGAAGATCTTTTTCAGAAAATGTGATATGGTGTGGTGTGGTAATATGGCCGACCATGGCTTGAAATTGATTGACATCCAAGTTTGCAGGGACTTGTGTTTCCAAAAGGGCCTTGTCGAGAATGTCCTTGTGGCGGGGTGATGTGCAAAGTAGCTCAAGGATGGAGATTTGCGCGGGTGTCTTTCCTAGATGGTCTAGGAGGTTGTATCGAGTGATGGGTGATGGACGAGCGTTTGGACGAGGGGGGAGGGGATCAGATGTGGATGGGGGCGTTGGTTCAGTGGGAGGGGCAGTGCGGATTGAGATACGGCCTCGACGGGTTGTGACGGCGCAATCGGGTGCTTGTGCCCGAATGGTGATTGTGTTGACAGAATGGGATGAGGGTTCGATGCGGCCGACAATGGAGTCGTAGTGTGTGGGTGGTGGAGTGACATTGTACACTTGATTGGATGATGAAGCTTTGTTATGGTTGGGTAAGGGATCCTTGTAAGCTCCAAGATTGGCGTTTGGTGATGGCTGTGTACTATGCTCAAGGTTGACAAGATTTTGATCTATTAGGTCTTGGATACAATGTTTTAATTGCATGCAGTCCGCTGTTTTGTGACCTGCCACGCGGTGGTATTCGCAATAATCGTTTTCATTATACCATGCTACCTTGAGGTCATTGTCTTGGCGTGGTCTGATAGGCAGGAGTGTGATTTTGCCTTGCTTGAGGCATCTATCGAGGATGTCCTCAATAGGTTCTGCTAACGGCGTGAAATTTCGGTGAGGCTTGCGGGGTTTATTTGGTCCTCTTTGGTTATTAGTGTTTGCTGCATACGTGTGTGCCGGTGTGTGATTTTGGATGTGTTGGACGGCCTTGACATCGGTGACACCGTCGTTCAGATTATTCTTGTTCTTCCCCCAATAATGTGATTTATCATTAGATTGTGTGTTAGTATTGTTGTTGTTGTTGGGGGTGTTATGATTGGATTTGTGGTTGTTGTTATTGTTGTTGTTGTTGGACTTGGGATCGTAAAGTTTGATGGAACCCTTGGCAATGAGGGCTCGTTCAACAGTGGTGCCTTTGTCGATAACCTCTTCAAAGGTAGATGCGCATAGAATCTGTAAGTGAAAACCTAATTCCTGATTGAGATTGGCCACGAACATAGTGACAAGTTGTTTTTCAGGAATAGGCCATGGGAGCTTGCTTGCTAGGCCCCTCCACCTTTGTAGGAAAGAAGCGAAAGCTTCGCCGTTCTTTTGTTTGGTGTTACAAAGGTCAGTCATTGACACCTCATGTTCAAAGTTGTAGGAAAAGTGATTGACAAACTTCTCCGCAAGCTCAGGAAATGTTCGAATTCCAGGTGGCAGATGAGCAAACCATTCAGCGGCTTGGCCGCCAAGGCTTCTTGGGAAGAGTCTCATAAGATATGTGTCACTGTGAGAGACTTCGAGGCAAGCAATGTAGAATTCCCGAAGGTGGTCCCTAGGATCGCCCTTTCCCTTGTATTTGTCAAATTTTGGCGTTTCAAAGTTTTTAGGGAAAGGGGGCATGTACAAGGTGCGGTCAAACGGGTAGGGACAAATATCCTCAAAAGAATAGTATTTGCATTTTCCCCCAGTTTGTAAGTCATCCACCTTTTGGATTAAGCTTTGCAGCGTGGTGTTGAAATCCTGTGGTTGTTGTGGTTGAAACGTGTAGGGTTGTTGATTGGTGAGATATTGGAGGTGGGGTGGGAGTTGGTGTTGGGGATTGGTTTGGATGAGATGTTGATGTTGCGGGTTGGGGTTTGGATTGAGATGTTGGTATTGGGGATTGGTTTGGATGAGATGTTGGTGTTGGGGATTGGTTTGGATGAGATGTTGGTATTGCGTGTTGGGGTTTGGATTGAGATGTTGGTATTGTGGGTTGGGGTTTGGATTGATTGGTGTCTGTTGTTGTTGGTGTGCGTATAGTTGTTGGAGAACATGTGGTGGTATTTGGGGATTGGGATTGTGTTGGCTTGTGAGATTGACGTTGGGTATGTGGACGTTAGATGGGTTAGACGTGTTGTGGGAGTGTTGTGCGAATAGTTGTCATAGGTATGCAAGGGTGTGAGGGTTTGGTGGGGGCCCACTTGTAGAGGTATTTGCTTGTGTGATGTTGCCTTGTATGCTCGTTGTGTTTGAAGCGGAAGGGTTGACGGTAGTCGTGGTAGTGGAGGTGATGACAGGTTGGGAGATGTTAGCAGTGGATGTGGAAGTAGTAGATGTGGTAGCGGTTGAGGTTGTGGATGTGGTAGATACGTTAGGTGTTGACATTTGAGAGACGGTGGGTTGGGTATGTGATGTAGATGCTTGGGTATTTGATAGGGTTGGGACAACTGTAGAAGTGGATGGTTGTGATGATGTTGTGACGGGGGGAAGTTGAGCACCAATCTTGAGAAGATGGTCAAGATATCTCTTTGGATCCGATCTTAGGACTTTATCAAGTAGGTCCATATTATCGGCATCTTGCGTGAAGGTCAAGACATCTAGGTCATCTTGGGGTATGGTGGGGACATTTTGTGGTAGTGGTGGGGGTGGTGTTGGTGCTTGTGGTAAGAAGTGAAAAGGGTCGTTGGCGCCAAATGGGGAGATGAAGGAATATGTAGGTGGATTGTATGTTTGATAAATGGGTATGTTGGTACTGTCGGTGTTAGGCATGCCAAAGGGCCATCGTTCCGCCATTTCTTGATTTCTTTTGTGTTGTGATCATGTGGTGGGCATACACGTATGGATTTGATTTCTAGATGTGGGATGAGGTGGAGACCTTAGAGAATCGAATTGCTTATGTTGGACCCAAAGATGGATGTGGTCGTGAGATGGAGTAAAAGGGTATGATGAAGATTGATATGTTTTCTAAAGGTTTTATCCCAAGGGTGATATGAATGGGTGATTGATATTTTTGCACAAATTTTGGACCAATGATGGATGATAAGAAAGGGATTTGATGTTTTTGATTTTTTGGATTGATTTAAGATGGTGAGGAAGATATTGTTGATGTTTCTCGAATTTGAGCTTTTGGATAAGATCTAGATTTTGGTTTGGCACACAAAGGATGATGATTTTTCTTTGTTTGGGGTAGACTAATGACCTTACACAAAGAGATGTAATTTGTTTTTTCTTGAAATGTAGACTAATGACTTTTCAAGGAAAACGTGATGTAAATGATAGGATCTAGAACTAACTTTGGCTCAAAAGGGTGACAAGATTTGATTGGTGATTTGATGAGGTTTTGATTTGGATGTGGATTTTTGAAATGATTTTATATTGATCCAAGGAGATATGCAAAAAAGAAATGAATGGGGATGGATAGATATGAATTTGGGTTGATTATGATGTATCAAAGGGGTCCAACAAGGGTGGTGAGTGATCCTCTAAGGTCAAAGAGAATGAGTAATTTGGAAAATTTTGGAGGAAAATGGCTGGACGGTTGGCGGATTTCTATGAGATGGGTATGGATTATGGCATAACAGAAGGTGTAGATCACAACAAAATGGGTCTTTGCTTCAGGCAAATCAATCTAAGAATAACGCCAATCCACGGGTGAAAAGGCGCTACAATCAGACAGATATAGCGCTAAAACAAGTTACACAGATTTCTGATGGCGAAATTTTGGGATTTCTGAAGGTGGATTTGATTGTTTAGACTGTTTAGGATTTGACCAACTAGTTTGTTCTATCTCAGGCAAGTCAATCTCAAAATAGCACCAATCCACGGGTGAAAAGGCGCTAAAATAAGACAGAGATGGCGCTGAAACAGGGTTTGACAGATTTCTGATGGCAAATTTTTGGATTTCTGAAGGTAGACATTGGATTTGTCTGTTTCGGATGTGACCAACTGGTTTGTTCTGTCTCAGGCAAGTCAATCTCAAAATAGCACCGATCCACGGGTGAAAAGGTGCTAAAATAAGACAGAGATGGCGTTGAAACAGGGTTTGACAGATTTCTGATGGCAAATTTTTGGATTTGATTGTTTAGACTGTGACAAACTGATGTGTTCTATCTCTTGGCAAGTTGTTTGTGAAAAATCAATGTACTTTAACACACATTTGAATGCAAAACAAGCAATGATTTTTGTTTGTGAAATGATATGACTTTGTTTAGAGCAAGCACATTTTTACAACCTATGGCGAGAATGGGACAGTATTTATTGAATCCCCTAGCTGCGCCTATTCAAAGCGGGTAGCTCCAGGATCTTGGTAGCACCGGCTCCTCCTTACATTTGCACACACTTCTCACGCATACCAAGATCTGGGTTTCTTATAAAGTTTGACCCTCTCCAAACCTTTAGATTGTCCCTGCTACCTCGGCTAAGAACCGCATGAATCTGGGCTACTTCAAGGGTTTTGCCCTCTGCGTCAACAAATAGAAGGATTTTGGCTTACTACAACAATGGCTCTTAGTAAGGGCATCCGTTCAGGTGGTTATACGTGCGGCAGCGCTACTCTCCGTTATGGAGTCTCCCAACCTCCAAGTGTTGCGCCTTGGAGGGTTTATGGGGAGGTTGGCTGTCGGTATAACAAAACAACACCTGTCGCTTGAGACTTTCATCCCAAACACCTTATTTTATATAGCGGCTTGGAAGAGCTTGGCTTTAGCTCGTTGCCGCTTGGGTCGTTCCCACCTTCGAAGCGGGGTGGCAGGCCCTCTAAGGATTACAAAAGCAATATAATCATGAAAACACTTTTGATCCCCAAGTTCATACAAAGATGCGAGGGGAGAGCATACGTGTTCCCTATGATTATATCACACTCAACATGGTTCAATTTTAGTTCTTTGGATTAGATGGGGGGTGATTAATGCAAAGTGTTGTGAGAAGTTTTTGATTCCTAAGATCACCAAAAGGTGCGAGGGAAGAACATACACTTTCTCACTCTACTTGACACAATCACGAAGACACTTCACATAATTTTATAGATTGTCTTGATTAGATGCATGGAAATGCAAGTTTGTTGTTCTTTTTACCCAATGAAGTATGCAATTTGTTGTTCTTTTTATAGCCCAAATTGAAATGTTTTGATTGTTTGTTTGTTGACACACAAAAAGAAGTATATTTTAGAGCACCAAAAGCAAAATGTTATGAACACACACTTCAATCAAGGAGTTGTTTGGATTGATTTTAGAACACCAAATGGAAATGTTTGTCTAAGACCTAACAAAGCAAACAAAAGGTTCGTTTTAGTTCCCAAATTGAAATGTTTGCTAACTAATTAACAAACCATCCTGCAAAAAGATTTCATTAGTATCCGCAGTACCTGCAAAAAATAGAAATACGAAATAGCGCTAAAACTGACCTACACAGGCGCCACTACGGGCAGAACAACCCAACTTATGTAAAATGGCGCTAAAATAACTTAAGGCGCTAATTCCAACCAAAGATAGCGCTAATAAAATAAAAGGCGTTGTTACAGAAGATAGCGCTAATACATCCTACGTTATGCGCTAAAACAGAGGATAGTGATAATTAAAAATAACGAAGGCGCCACTGCGCGATGTTTTTGAATCTGGCAGAAGGCACGGATGGCGCTAATCTGAAAGATGGCGTCAAAATGCGGAACTGATGCTGTTCAGTCGATTTTGTCAAAAATTCACCATAACCTCCCCCTGTAATTCTTTGTTTTCCTACAAAACAGAGAACACAAAACACAGGAAACAGCCGAAAAAGCAAAAAATAGACGTGAGTACGGTTAGTACATAAAATGAAATCGCGCAGAAATAGCGCTAAAAGAGAAATAGCGCTGAAATACGGCAGTGATAGCGTCGCTACGACGGTCGAATAGCGCTAATCCTGCAAAAGGCCGAATACTAACACCACAACTCACAAACAAGGATTAGATTGGACCTTGTGGGTCCCACCGGGCGTGCCAATGTAGATTAGATAATGCAAAATGAGAGAAAATACTAAATCAAATGCAATAAAACAAGAGATTATACCTCACTTGCACAACCTAATCCCATCAAGGGAAAGAAGGAGCCTTTGCACCCAAATGAAGCTCCTAAGACTAAGATGATCCCTAGACTATTGATCAAAATGTGAAATGCTCTTCAATTGTGCAACTCACTATTAACTCAAAGGTGATTTTGGCATGGTAACTTTGCATAAAAAATAGATGATGAAAATGATTTGTGAGAGGTTGTATTTATAGACTTTTGGAGAGGATTTTGATCCAAGGGTGGAGATTGATTGGAGAGATCAATGGTGGAGGATGAAAATAAGGTGGAGGGCCTAGATTTGATCTTGGAAGATGGAGGGCTAGGAATAAAAGTAAATCTTTTATTCATTTTTGGGAAAGGGGTGAATAAATGAGGTTGGGTGAGATGGATTATTTGTGAATTAAAAATTCACATGGGGAAGAGTAAAATGAATTAAAAATTCATTTGGGGAAGAGTGGATATGACATGTGTAAGGGATGTGTAAGAGGAGTAAATGTGATGTGTGATTTATTTGAATTTTAAATTTGGGAGGTGTGGAGAGAAGTGCTAATGAGGATTTGACTTTCTTAATTAGGGTGATTAACCTAATTAATGTGGCTGGAATAAATTAGTAGAGGGATTAGAGGGGGGATAGGATTAATTAATTAGTGATTTAATTAATTAATCCTAAGGCTAGGATGGGATAGGCTAGAGTAGGCAATTAAATAATAGCTATTTAATTGTCTAGGGTAGGGATAGGCTAATTAGTAGGCTGGATTAATTAATTAATATGGTTTTAACTAATTAATTGGATTTAGGAAAAATGGGGAATTGATTTAATAAATTTTGTATATTTATTAAATCACTTGGCTAAGGTTTGGACTATTGAATTAATAAAATTAATTCAGTTTTGGGGATAAAATAGTGTGGATTTAGAAAATGGAAGGGGTGATTAATTAAATAAAAATTTAATTAATTAGTTGGAAAGGGAATTGGTAAGTTTAGGGATGTCGGGAGTCAGTTTGGTGGTCGAGACATTTTTAGGTGTCTACAGTTAGATTTCATTATTGAAGTTCCCCTTTGCTCTTTAGCAAGGTATTTGACACATGGGAGAATGTTGGGAAAGGTGTCTTAACCTCGCATTCTAATGTTTCAATTTATTATTTATTTGTATTTATTTATTATTTTAGCCTCATATTGGGAAATGGAGCCTCCCACTTTGTGTTGGCATCTATTCCATGTGTCAAATACTTTGGTAAGTGTGTAAAAGGCTTTAAGAGTATCTAATACCATTATGATGTGCAAGAGCATCTTATGACATTGTAAGATGGGAGTTACTTATGACGAATTCTTATGATGTGTAAGAGCATGACTGTAGGGGAGTTGTAACATTGGAAGCTTGACCAATATTATGACAAGCCATAAGACATCTTTGAATGGGTTGAATATGCCAAAATGGATTGCCCAAATTAGGGAGTTGCATATAATAGATTTTATGGAAGGTTATGATAGTTGTAAGAGCATCATCTAAAAATAACTTGAAAGACTATGACCAGCTTGGGCATTGAAATTTGTGCCATTTTGAGTGCCACTTTTGGGCTCATGGATTTGGTACATGGTTTTGAAAAACTAGTCTTGGTTTGTAGTATGATATTTGCCTATGTATTGGTGTTTGAGGATGGAGTATTGTATGGATTGTATAGTTAATTTGTAGGTACCATTATGCTACCATAATTGCTCTAGTTTTAGATGTTTGTTATACTCTTGTAACGACATGTCGCTGATATTCTATTGTAAAAATTGTTGTTGATAATACAATTGTGTTGTGATGTTCACAACACGCCCCATTATGCTCCTTAGCAAAATGGGGACCCCTGCTGATGTTTTGCTTTTTGCTTCTGCTTGTGTTTGTCTGCTTTCTGGCGGTTTGGCAAAAATGAGTCAGGTGCATCATCATCATGAAGGTCAGGATGAGGTTGGTCATCATCATGAGGTCAGTTTGTCAAAGTTCATATTTTGTTTCTGTGACCTCATATTTAGAAAGAGCTTGAAATTCCATGCAGGTTTGCCTTTTATTTCACTTGAAAATTCGTCCATATGTGGAAGTTATGCACAGTCAAAGTTTTGGTGAAACTTGATAATCGCAAGTGATCATCATATTTTTTTATGTTGTCAAGGTCATCATGATCTTGGTCTATCACCCGATAAAAATCATGCAGTCGCAATATCCGGACGTCAATCTTAGGTGGTAGTGCCCTTTACCCGTCAAAAGGCCTTATGCGCATCGTGAGCATCATGATTTTTTAGGAGGGTCATATTTTATAAACTCGGTTTTGCTGTATGAAGAACATCATCATCATATTTGAAACGCCCCCCCGATAATATCCTGAGGTTCAAATAGCCGGACGTCAACTTTAAGTCATAGTAAGTTTTCCCCGTCGAGCGGTCTTTTGTATCGCGAGCATCATCATGATATTTTAACATTACCTGATCTTATAATATCATGCTGATATTATAAGATCACCCTGACTTAGAAAATTCACCATCGGCATATTTGCATGCGCATGTTAAAAACCTATCGGAGGGTCATCATCCTGATATTTGCTGAAATTCGCTAAGATGATGATGACGTCTTCATATCCTCCTGATCTCCGTTTGCATGTATCATGATGATCACCCTATCTTTTAAGAAGAAGGTGATATTCCATTCCTCAACAGCATGATCATATTTTGAATATCACCCTAGCGCTAACCTGATGATGACCTCAATTCATCCTCATGCTTCGAAGACGAAATATGATGATGACGTCATCATGATATTCGATGAGGAGGATCATCGTATTTTTTATCCTGTCCTGTTGTCAAGATCACCATGATCTTGTTTGTTCACCCGATATTTCGTAAAGTCCTCCTGCCGAGAAAGAACGACCTTTTGCAAATATCCTTATGATCATCATCATCACATTTGCCCTTCGGCAGGATATGTTCCAAAACATGATCCGGTTAGCGAAACATCCTGATGACGTCATGTTCTAAGTTTAACAAAGGCTCCGGATATCATGATGACGTCATCCCGATCTAATAAACGAAGAAGCTAATACCCTGATGATCATCATCATCACATTTCCCTTCGGCAGGATATTTTCCAAAGCACGATCCGGTTCACAAATATGATGATGACGTCTTATTCTAAGTTCGACAAAAGCCCCAAATATCCTGATGATCATCATCATCCTGATCTTTCGAGAGGGTTGCCTTGGCCGCAAAGGGGTCGTATTACATTCATCATCCTGATCATGCTCCTTAGGTGACCTGATATCATAATTATCCCCTGATCTTAGCAAAACATCCTGATGACGTCATCTTTTGCATTTTAATGAAGCCCGAATATGACGATGACGTCACCATCATTTTCCTTTCCTCAGCAGCAGGATCATATTCCATATCCTCCTATTCTCCTTCAACATGATGATGATGATGATGATGTTGTTCTTTTCCCCAATATACAGAAGTGAAACATCCTGATGACGTCATCTGGACCTTCAGAAGGGAGGGCATCATATTTCCAAAATATCATGCAGATGACGAGAATATCGGCCAACATGTTTTTTTGACACGCCGATAGCGATAGTCATGCCGATGGGCGGGAAATGAAGCGGTGGAGTTTTAAACCATTTTTTGGTGCCCGTGGCATTTTTTTCGGTCAAGCGATGGTTGACCCGATGGGTTTTGAGCGGTCTGAATGCGTTTTGAACGCGTTTTAAGAGTATTCTGGATCTGATTTCCACAAGTTTGTGCAGTCACCTGGATTTAAACGATTATTTTAATTTCCTGCTGTTTATGTGATAAATGAAATCCTTATTGCTTGTCTTGTCTTGCAGGCTTGCAGTTGAGGAAGCAGCTGGAAAGTCAACACAGTGACCTCATGGAGGAAGGAAATCTGATCTCAGGAGCAGGAAGATAAGGATGAAGTGCGAAAAAGTTAAGGCCATTCAAGTGAAGAACAAGGTTGCAGCTGAGAGTATTACTACAACAGATAAACAAGAGTTATTGCTGAGCTGCCGGAACTTCTCAGAAGGGGCAATATTTTGCCCAGATTTGACACTGCTCAGAGATATTTTGAAGAGCTGGTTCACCTGTATTTATTGCTGTAACCAGGGGTTTGAACCAGGGGTTCAGTTAGGTTTTTTGCTGTAGTGAGGACAATCAGAATGTCTTTATATTGTGCCTCTCTACACTGTAATACTTTACAACAGGGATTTTAGGAAAACAACAAGGGTTACAACAGGATTTTTCTTTTAGGAACATACAGCAAGTTAGCATAGTTTAGAAGTAGAAGAAGGAGGTCGCCTGTTCGTCTGCAGTAAGGTGCGTGTGGAATGTCTGGCTGCCTTACTGTACCTGTAAAGCTTGTAAGTTCTCTGTAGTATGATCAATGAAACTAAGAGTCATTCCTACATTGTAAATCATGTATGACTATTCGTTTCTAATACAATAGAATCTGGAGTTCTGCATCTATCTTCTGAGTGTTCTCCTGCTCTTCTTTGTGTTTTGAAATATCTTCTTTGAGAGCTTGCAATTTTAAATGTATGTTTGTGAAAATGCTCAGAACTTGCATTTAAGGTTTTTACTGTGGATTTGATCAAATTACTGTGGTATTTACATAGTGCATAACAGAAACAATTAGATCCTTCGGTAGATTAAATGAGGTATAGATTAGATCTTTCTAACTTTTCCCAACCCATCTGAATATTTAGCTGAAAACGTAGAAATCTAAAGGAAATTGTCTCAAATTTGAAGAAGCATGCATAACAGAGCTATAAGTAGACAGTTTTCATAAATAGATAAAGAAGAGAGTTGCAAAAATTCAAGAAAACCATCTAAAACTTGCAGCACAGTAACACTTTTATGCAAAGGAATGAAAAGTATTGACATATCTCATGACCTTTTTGCACATTCTTAGTACAGTAAACCACCAAACAAACCTAAACTACGTAAGGCCCCTTGAACATTACAGCTTCACATTGACCAACTGAACTTGACCAACCGAACCATTGTAGACTTGGGATTAGTTGAATCTCAAAGATTCCTTCTTATCTTTCAAGTATAGTTACAGTTCATTATATGTGAATTTTAACTTATTGTTATGATTGCATCAAAACAGTCATCAATAAATTGGTTTGTGCTTTTAAGTGGGGTTTTTCTCCCAAAAGGGTTTTCCCCACATAAACTTGTGTGTTATGGTATAATGTTATTGTGTATTCTTCCTTTTGACTATTAGATTAATTGTTTTTACACAGACCTCCTCTAAAAGGTTAGTGTAGGAAGCGTATTCTACACTATTGCTTCCTTTCATGACACTTGGCCATCACTGTTCATGTGTAAAGCCTAAAGCAAACTACCTAACACCACTTGAAAATTTTCCAAACAACACATGCCACCCACAAAAAAGACACACAAAGCAAGCCACCCACTGCATACCCAAGCAAAAACAACACAAAAGAATGATAATATGAGGCCACAAAGAAGTCTTAAAATGAGTTAAAGCTAGTGGCGAAGGGTATTAAATGCAAATCCTTTACATGCCTCCTAATTTACCACCTTAAAGCCCAATATATGTAACCACATGTGCTACTAGTAGAAAGAAACATTATTGCCAAAAAAACCTAGAAAACCATCATGTGGCCAAGGAAACAAAAAGGAATAAACTAAGAAGCCCTGAAAGCCAATTAGTCTCACTAACTTACCCAAGAATTGGATTGCATATTGTATAAAGTTGTCAACGATCCCTTATTCACACCTAAATTGGCTAACAAATTAGCCACCACATTCACTTCCCTAAAACAATGCAAGAAAATGACTTCATCAAAGGAGAAGTAAAGAGCTCAAGCTTTATCCGAAAACAAATGCCCAAAGTTTCCAATTAATACAATTGCCTTTATAAAGGCCCTTAATAATTTAGAGAATCTCCTTCCAACAACTTCTTAAAACCTAGAGAGAATGTAAAAATATCCAAGCAATTCCTCTCTTCCATTTTTTTCATTATTTAAACAACCACCTAAAAACATACAGCCTTCTCTATGAACAAAGTGACCATTATCATCTCTAAGTACAACTCTAATAAAACACTTGCACCCATAGGAGATTCAAGGAATATGCTGATAGGAACAACCAATGAGTTTAGAAAATTTTTCGGCTGAATTTTTTTTACGACGTGAGACAATTTAAAGCACTATAATGCTCACATATAAAAGCCTATCGACTAATTACCTCTAGAAGACCCATAAAATCGAACTTTAAAAAATCTACCAAAAATGTCAACCAAACCAATTATCTAACACTATTTTTCTTTTTTATTTTTATGCCGAAGGTGTTCCCTCTATGAGGTGAACCGGCCTGGCGAGTGACATCTTTTCAGTTTTGCCGCTCACTCAAGGTATCCCAAATAAAAAAAACACAACTTTTTCCTGTTTAGAATATTATGGCCGTTCTTCATCGTCAGTCACTTCTCGGCAAAAATTTTCGTTCACGCCATCAAATCTACTATTGTCTCATGCCCATTTTTTTTCATCTGCCGGGATTTTTTATCAGTTGCTGCTGGGATTATATACTCAATTCTGTCAACGACCCGAACAGGGCGGATGCTCGGCAAACCCCTATTTTTCACTATTTCGTGCAAAACCTAGTTCTCCTTCGTATGCTGTGTGTTCGACTAAACTCTACGGCCATATATTAAATGTAAATAAATATTCTTTTCAAATTATTTCCTAAATTTTAAAGAGTTGATAAGATGGGCTTTATATAAAATGTAAATAAATGTTCTTTTAAAATTATTTTCTAAATTTAAACGGGTTGCTTCATGATGGGTTGCTTAGTGATGAGTATTATGAGAGATTTAAAAAAATTCAATTTAGAAATTAAGTTTTTTTATTTGTGTTTTTAATTTGTAGAAGAAATAAAATGTCTTTTATAATACATATTTACAATAATAAATTAAATAAGGTAATCAATATATCCTCTTGCATATTTAAATATACAAGGTTTAACAAAATTTGTTTGAAAATTATTAAAATGGTTGAGAAGCTCATTTTACCCATTGACAATCACATGTTTATAAACAACTATGTAATATGATGGTTATCAATGACCACATAAAGATATATTTCAATATATTTAATGAACACATAATTATATAAAATATATAATATTCATTATTATATTTTATATAATATTTAGTTTTATATATTTAGTATTTTTAATATTTATATACATTTTAATACACAATATTATATATTTAATATTATAATTAGTTAAATATTTTATATATATTTGTTATTTAATTTAAACATTTGTATACATTTTTAATATTCAATATTTATATATATTTTAATATACAATATTATATATTTAATTTTAATATTTATACATATTTAATATTTTATGCAATTTAATATAATAATAATTTAAAATTAAAAATTAAAAAATAAACAATGCAAAGTCTAAACAAAAAAATGAACCTTAGGCGGTTCATAGCATGTTTTTGTGCTTTATCCGAAGGTCATTAAATCTTAGGTGGATGTTTTCAACGGTGTAGGGTTTTGGAGAGGCTGCGGTCATATCAGTATTAGTCCTGGTCTTATTCCCCTGAGTGTTATTCCACCTATTTTATAATGACCACATGAAATGAACATGCAGGAAGAAATTGCCAAAAAAAATAGAAAAGGAAAACAAAAAAATCTGATGAAATCAAATGGCTAAAAACCATTTGATCGTCTTGCATGCCTCTAGAATAGTACTTTGACATTCCCTATTTGAAACGAATGACTTGACTCAACGAATCGACAATTGAGGATGACGTATAGACATTCAAGACAATTCAAACACTTTTGGTTGGTTGATTTTGTTGACGATTTTTTGATTGTCGTGTTTGAGCGCCCATTGAGAAATCCATTGTGACGAACTCCTCGTGCAAACAAGCCATGTCGTTGGTCTAAAGAGCGAGCAGAGATTTCTTTGTAATTGGATGGTTTCGATTGCAATTTCCATCGATCTCTCCCCATGGTCTACAACTGTTTCCAAACAAACTGAACAAGAAATCAAACCCAATCTCAAAAATGCCACCTGCAACTGCTTAATTCTACTCCCTGAACCGACCTGATGAGTGAAATTAGCCGGTCAGACTCATTGAGCAGGAGTGCAATACGATGAAATCCATCATTGTTGTTTGTTTCATTTCAACATTTTTTCATTGGTTTCTGGTTACTTTTGTCATTTTTTCATTAGTTTTTGGTTTTGCCGCTCACTTCGAGGCATACGAAATAAAGCAAAACATGGTTTTTTCCTTGTTTAGAATATTAATATTCATTTCATATATGCCATGAATATTCGTTTAATATATGTCCATGAAAATGATTGCATTCATGCAGATTTTTTTCGGTGAATATTAATATTTGTGAAGAGGCATCCTCACAGAAATAGGAAACCGTTGTTTTTGTTTTGTTGTCCACTCACTACTTCTATTATTTTCACATTAAAATCATCTATCCCAAGGTTTTATGAAAGGGCCTTTGTCTATCTCCCCTGCCACACGTTATTATGGTCTTTCAATTCATTTTCATGTGCTTTTGCAAGCAACTTGGTCACTCTAACGTATGGTTGAAATATATAGGTAGTTACTTTCCCAAATAAGGACGTGGAGGCTTAATCAATCACATTAAATTAAAGAATTGAGGCTTTTAATACTCATTTGCTAGCTAAGGTAAGAACAAGTCAATTAACTACCATCATTTGGGCTAAAACTAATTTAACCTTTAGGTTTGTTTTTTTTTTTTAAATTTATTCTTCTTGGGTTAATGATTTTGTGATTGATTGTGGCTTGATAGTATTTTAATTTCTCATTGTATAATTTTCAATTCAAATCATTTATTTAATAAGTTTGATTTTTTATAATGTTTTTTTAAATTTTCTTTTGATAATGATTTATGTTTGGAAGATTGTTTCTTTCATAATTTACTTCATTTTTCTTCAAGATTAAATAAGAAGTAACTTCACCACATATTTATACTGAGATTTGTGAAGTTTTGAAGAATATGATTTCTTTTCATATATTTTCTCTTTTGTATATACCTATTATCTTTGTTTTCTTTTGAGTTCATTGGAGTTTACTTGCAGTCCCTATTCCTTATTATACTTTTACAATTCCATGAACCCGCTTTAATCTTTCATAGATATTAATATTAATATCATTATCATTATCATTATACCAAGAAACCTCTTTTTATTTTAAATATTAGTATTGTAAGGGTGAAAGGTGCATACCATGCACTTTTACCCTTCATCTTACACCACTTTGAGTGGGTGTTCAAAGTATGTTGTTCTAACACATAATTTTGATTAATTTGGTGCTTCCAATGACCCTAATTTTAAATGACTCAAAAACATAATTAATGTCTACTCAAAACAATATTTGCTCTCAAATTATCAATTTCTTTTCTAGGGTCAATTATGTGGACATGATTTTGACCCAAGTTAGTTTCAATCTTTACACATATGTGGTCAATTCTTTGAGTGTTTTAAACAAAGAGATATGAGTAGAATGAGGAGAGAGAGAGAAAGAGACAGAGAGACAGAGAGACAGAGACAGAGACAGAGACAGAGATGAGACAAAGAGATACAGAGAGAGGTAGAGTGATATGGAGAGAGAGAGAGAGAGAGAGAGTGAGAGAAGAGATAGAGATATAAAGAGATGGATATTGGTAGAGAAGGGAATAGAGAAAGAGAGATAGGGATAAGAGATAAAGGAGGAGAGAGATAGACATGGAAAGACATAGAGAGGGGGAGGTTGATGAAGAGGAATAGAGATAAGTGATATATATATATAGAGAGAGAGAAAGAATAAGATAGACAAACATAGAGATATAGGGGTAAATGCAAGGAGATGGGGGACCAAAAAGTTGCCACCATCTCCAAAATTAAAGAAAAACATGAGCAAGTTATAATGCGCACGTTTTAAAACACGTGCGCATTATAACGAGAGCGCGTTATAATGTGCTCGCGTTTTGGTTTTAATAAAAGCAAAAAAAAAAGCATTTTCTGCACATTCACCCGCGGATAGGTTATTGATAGCAGCAAAGAAAGCAAGCAAAATGTGCTCGCGTTGATAAAAAGGAGATTCGATCAAGTGCAAGTGAGAAAATAAGAAATTCACAATGCCACCTCGCCGCCAAAGACATCATCGTGCAAATTTGGAGGCTCCAGCACATGAAGAAGGTAGGGTTTGTCTGAATTTGTTAGTTTTAGATCAATTTTTTAGTTTTGCAATGTTTGATTTATGTTTATATTACATTTACAGTTATTGGAGAAATAGAAAATCTAAATCCAGTTGAGGAGGGTGAAAACAACCCCCAAACCCCTCAAAACCCCCCTTCACCCCATTTTCATGTGAAGAATAATCAAGAACACTACTTAGGGATAATAGAAGAAAATAAGAAACATCTTGAAACTATTATTCAAACCCTAAACAATCCAAGTGGAACCACTGACATAGGAGGGCACTTGCAAAATCACTACAGGAGATTGTTTCCCACACGGATTTGGTGACAAAACAAATCACCGATTTCAAAGACTATAGGTAGAGGAGTCGGCAATATTATGCCGACAAGTTGTCATATGAACAAGTGAAGAAGGAAAAAATTACAAAATCTCAATTATGTGCACAATTTACTAATCCCAAAACTGGCCAAACATTAGAGGAAACTTGCAAACAGTTTCCTATACATTGGTGTAGGAATGAAGACATGTCCCAATACTTTTTGTTGGGAATTAAGGTGTCTCAACCTTTGCAAATTCCTAATGTTGTATTTATTTATCCCATGTTGAGTTGGCATAGTCAGCACCTTGTGTATATGCAGCAAGGTAAATTTTGGTGACTTTGGCAACTGCGGTTTCCCCCTTGAATAATTCACGGGGGTTTGGGGGCAGCGCCCCCAAAACCTCAAACAATTTTTTAATTAATGACAAGTGTCAGTGAGTATTTTTGCACGAGAGAAAGGCATCTTTGGGTGGTCAAGGGAGGTTATGACATGTAAGAGGAATATGATATTTTTAGTCAGTATATGACGGATTCTATGACAGCTGTAAGGTGCATAAGAGCATCTGTCGTAACCTATCTTGGGACCAGGCGCCCACTTCTGGATGGGATGTTGGACAAGTGTCCTTAGGCATGGGTTTTGGGGCATGAGTCCAAGATGAACGCCCATCTCTAGAAGGTTCCATATTTGCCTTGTAACTCTATATAAATAGGTGCTTGGATGGGAGATAGACAACTTTGGTACAAGTACTGTTATGCTGCCGGAATATCTCCAGATTTAACATTCGAAGACTCCTGAAAGAGCATTAGCTCTGAAACTGTATTGTAATCTATTATTGTTTACTGTAATACATTTGAGCTGTGTTTTGGAGTGTGGGGTTTTTTACCCATAAGGGTTTTCCCCACGTATATCTTGTCTCTCTCTCTCTTCTTTCTTCTTTCTGGTTATTGTGTTTTGCTGCAATATCTCATGTTAATAGTTTAACATTGCTGTAATAGTTAGGATAAAGTTGGATTTGCATAGCCCTCTCCTCATTAGATTAGTGTAGGAAGCGTTTTCCGCACACCTAGCTTCCTTTCAGTTAGTATCAGAGCTTGATCACCTTTGGTCCTAGTTGTTGGGTAAGGGTTTTTTGAGCTAATCTTAGGTTGAGTGGGAGTCTGTGTAGAGCATTCTGTATCTTATTGCAGCAAGGAGGTGGCAAGCACATCAGGAAGGTTTGAAGTAGAGAAGTTCAACGGCAGTAATTTTGAGCTGTGGAAGCTCAAGATGGAAGACATGTTAGTTGATCGAGACCTTTGGGAAAGTGTGAACGAAACTAAACCAGCTGCAATGTCACAAGCTGACTGGGATCTCAAGGATCGAAAGGCTAAGGGTCTCATAAGACTTAGTCTTGCTGATTCTGTGTTGTTAAATGTCCATGAGGAGGCTACTGCAACACTCCTTTGGAAGAAGTTGGGGGATGTGTATCAAGCTAAATCCCTTGTCAATAAACTTTTCCTAATAAATAAGTTGTATTCTCTTCGAATGGAGGACGGAGGATCCGTGGCTAAGCATATGAATGCCTTTAACATCCTAGTTGCACAATTGACATCTATCAGTGTAAAAATGGAGGAGGATCGGTGTATGACCCTGCTTTGTTCTCTGCCAGACTCATGGGATCATCTTGTCATGGCAATCAAAAGCACCACATCCACATTCAAAATGGAAGAGGTGGTTTCTTCGCTATTATTTGAAGAGACGCAGAGAAAGTCTTCTGAGGCAACCAAAGAAGCCCTTGTAGTTCATGGAAGACCCAAGGAGAAAGGGAAGAAGAAGGACAAGAAAGCTGAGAAGGGTAGATCCAAATCCCATGGGAGATCCAAATCTCCTGGAAAGTCCAAGGCTCTTTGTTGGAACTGTGGCAAGACTGGGTATTTCTAAAAGGAATGCAAAGAGGAGAAGAAGAAAAAGAAGAATGCTCCTAATTCAGATTCTGACAAATCACAAGATGACGGTGATGCCTTCATCGCAGCCCTGTCAACCCATGCATCTGATGATGTGTGGCTAATCGACTCTGGTGCATCATTCCACATGACCTCGCATCGAGATTGGTTCACTAAGTATGAGGAGTTAGATGGTGGAAAGGTGTATTTGGGTGACGACTCTCATCTGAAGATCGTTGGTCATGGAAGAGTCTCTATATGATTCCCTGATGGTCGAGTGAAGGGGATCACTAGGGTTATGCACATCACAGGCTTAGCACGGAACCTACTTTCTATAAGTATGTTAAATGATGCAGGAGTGCAAGTTGTCTTTTCAAAAGACGGATGCAAGATGACTAGAGGATCTATGGTGTTTGCTAAGGGTACTCAGAGAGGTACTCTATTTCAGCTGGAAGCATGCATTGCACAATGCAATAGTTCTTCTGACTCAAGGAAGAGGGCAGTAGTCACTTCATCCCCACCATCTGAACGAGCAGTGAAAGAATCTGTAGTTTCTAATCTTGATGGTTGTAATCGTGCATTGGAAGTTAAACTTCCTACAGAAAAGATAATGTTATGGCATAAGAGGTTTGGCCACATTGGTGAGAAGGGTCTGCGTACCTTGAAAAATAAGAATCTCGTTGAGGGGTTAGATGATTGTAATCTTGAGTTTGACTTTTGCGAACATTACATTTATGGAAAACAAAACCGTGTTCAGTTTTACTTGAGTTCTCATAAGTCTTCTGGTGTGTTGGACCTTATTCATTCTGATGTGTTTGGTCCTGTTAATGTTCCTTTGTTATCAAAATCTATATACTTTGTATCTTTCATAGATGATTACAGTAGGACATGGATTTATTTTCTCAGAAGCAAATCTGAAGTCTATAGCAAGATTAAGGAGTTTAAAGCTTTTGCTGAAAATCAAACTGGTAAAAAGATTAAATGTTTGAGAACTGACAATGGTGGTGAGTTATGTTCTATAGAATTCGATAAGTACTGCAAGGAACTTGGGATTGAAACACATAAGACAACTCCATACACACCGCAGCAAAATGGAGTTGCAGTGAGGATGAACAGGACACTGATGGAGAAGGCTAGGAGTATGCTTAGTGGAGCTAGTCTAGAACAAAAGTTTTGGGCTAAAGCTGTTGCCACTACTTGCTCTGGTAAACAAATCTCCTACATCAGCTCTTGTTGGAAAGACACCCATAGAGGTGTGGTCTGGTAGAAAGCCTTTAGTAAGGCATCTTCGTGTTTTTGGTTGTGAGGCATATGCACATGTGCCTAAGGAGAAGCGGTCAAAGTTGGAGAACAAAGCTGTTAAGTGTATCTTCATTGGCTATTCTGTTGGTGTGAAAGGATACAAACTTTGGGACCCCATGGCTGGAAAAGTATTGTATAGCAGAAGTGTCATCTTCAGAGAGCTTACACCTTCTTCCACTATTTTGTAGCCAGAAGAAAAAGAAAAGAAAGAGGATGTTGTTCAGTTTCCTCTCACCCCTGAGAAGACTGAACAAAAAGACAATGTTGGACCTAATGATGAGGAGAGCTCTAGCAGTTCTGAAAGCTCAGATGAAGAAACTAAACCTCAACCTCAGCTCTTGAGGAGGTCTACACGGATAAGAAAGTAACCTGAAAGGTTTGGTTTTACATTGCTTGATTCTAGTTGTGCTTATGCTTTGCTTACTAACAGTGATGAACCTAGAACTATATCAGAGGCTTTGGATATGAAGGATGCAGGTTCCTGGAAGGAGGCCATGGAGGAAGAAATGGCTTCTTTGGATAAGAATCAAACTTGGGACTTGGTGCCTTTGCCTCCTAGACAGAAACCCGTTGGATACAAATGGGTGTTCAAGAAGAAGATTGGTGCAGATGGCAGTATTGAGAAGTATAAGGCCAAATTGGTTGCGAAGGGGTATTCACAAGTGGAGGGTATAGATTATGGTGAGATCTTCTCTCCCGTTGCAAAGCTGACATCCATTCGATTCCTATTGTCACTCGTAGCAGCTTATGACTTGGAGGTAGAACAGATGGATGTGAAGACAGCTTTCCTTCACGGTGACTTGGAGGAGGAAATCTACATGTCACAGCTAGAGCATTACATGGTAAAAGGTAAAGAAAATTTGGTTTGCAAACTTAAAAAGTCTTTGTGTGGTTTGAAGCAATCCCCTAGGAGATGGTACTTGAAGTTTGATGCCTTTGTGTTGTCAATTAGATTTGTGAGATCGAAATCAAATCATTGTGTGTATTATAAATTTCATGGTGATCGTATTCTCATTGTTGTACTGTATGTTGATGATATGCTGCTCATTGGGAAGGGTAAGAATATGATTTCTGATTTTAAATCTCAGTTGTCAACTCAGTTTGAAATGAAAGATTTAGGGGCAGCCAGGTACATTCTAGGAATGGAAATCAGAAGAGACAGAACCAACAGAAAACTTTGGTTAAGTTAGAGTAAGTATGTTAAGACCGTGTTGGACAGATTTAGCATGGGAGATTGTAGACCATTGTGTGTTCCCGTTTCCTTGGGGACAAAGTTGTCTCTTGAGGATTGTCCAAAATCTCCTAGTGAGGTGGAGGACATGAGCAGAGTACCTTATGCTAGTGCTATTGGCAGTTTGATGTATGCTATGGTCTACATAAGACTAGACATTGCCCAAGCAGTGGGAGTCCATAGTTGATTTATGGCTAATCCTGGACAGGTTCATTGGGATGCAGTTAAGCGAGTGTTCGGATATTTGAGGGGTACTTCTAAGTATTCCATTTGCTATCATGGTAATGTTTCAGGACCTCCACATTCTGTTGATATTCGTGGATTTGTGGATTCAGATTGGGCAAGTGACATTGATAGCAGGAGATCCACCAGTGCTTATGTTTTTACACTGTTTGGTGGTGCTATTAGTTGGATGAGTAAGTGACAACCTGTTGTTGCTTTGTCCACGATAGAAGCTGAGTATATGGCAACAACTCATGCTTGTAAGGAAGCCATTTGGCTTAAGAGATTGTGTTTAGATATTGGTGTTGATGCAGGTCAGATCACGATTAGTTGTGACAGTCAGAGTGCAATTTACCTTGCGAAGAATCTAACTTTCCATGCTAGAACAAAGCACATTGATGTTCAGTTTCACTTCGTACGAGACATGGCTGAGGATGGAAAGGTAAATTTGGAGAAGGTAGATACTTTGAAGAATGTTGCAGATGCATTGACGAAACCAGTGGGCACAGAGAAGTTCAGATCGTGTTCGGAGTCTATGGGCCTCTTGGCCCCTAGTAGTTAAATCTTGTCATTGCTTTTGGCCCTTGCAAGGTGTTCGACAAGTGGGAGAATGTTGGGAATTAAGGTGTCTCAACCTTTGCAAATTCCTAATGTTGTATTTATTTATCCCATGTTGAGTTGGCATAGTTAGCACCTTGTGTATATGCAGTAGGGTAAATTTTGGTGAATTTGGCAGTCGCGATTTCCCCCTTGAATAATTAATGGGGGTTTGGGGGCAGTGCCCCCGAAACCTCAAATGATTTTTTTATTAATGACAAGTGTCAGTGAGTATCTTTGCACGAGAGAAAGGCATCTTTGGGCGGTCAAGGGAGGTTATGACATGTAAGAGGAATATGATATTTTTAATCAGTATATGATGGATTCTATGACAGCTATAAGGTGTGTAAGAGCATCTGTTGTAACCTATCTTGGGACCAGGTGCCCACTTCTAGATGGGATGTTGGACAAGTGTCCTTAGGCGTGGGTTTTGGGGCATGAGTCCAAGATGGACGCCCATCTCTAGAAGGTTCCATATTTGCCTTGTAAACTCTATATAAACAGGTGCTTGGATGGGAGATAGACAACTTTGGTACAAGTATTGTTATGCTACCAGAATATCTCCAGATTTGACATTCAAAGACTCCTGAAAGAGCATTGGCTCTGAAACTATATTGTAATCTGTTATTGTTTACTGTAATACATTTGAGTTGTGTTTTGGAGTGTGGGGTTTTTTACCCGTAAGGGTTTCCCCCACGTATATCTTGTCTCTCTCTCTCTTCTTTCTTCTTTCTAGTTATTGTGTTTTGCTGCAATATCTCATGTTAATGGTTTAACATTACTGTAATAGTTAGGATAAAGTTGGATTTGCATAGCCCTCTCCTCATTAGATTAGTGTAGGAAGCATTTTCCGCACACCTAGCTTCCTTTCACTTTTGGGATAGATGGTACATGGTCTTCGATGAGCGGTCATGCAACACTAATGAGGTACCACAATATTTTTTGAGGAAAGTCTATTGTGAGTTCGTCCTCAACAAGATTTCAAATTATTTTGATATTCGTGATTTCCAGGGTAGAGGTGGTGGCTCTACCCAAGATAGACCTAGGGCTTAGCGAGATGAACAGCATGTGCCTATACCCCGAGGGAGGCCAGAACATAGGTCACTCCCTTTGGCTTTGAAGGAGAGTGTTGAGCTGGAGACTTTACATTCACTGACTACTCTCACCCAAACTCTATCACAACACGCGGATGATTTGACCCAGGGCGATGAGGGTGCGTAGTAGGTGTCATGTGTCCCCACATTTGTGCAGTACATGTGGGAACCTATGTGATTATGGGACGTAGGAGGCATGACAGGACTCTGCGACACAGAGGCAGCATGATGCAACACAGGGGCAAGACATATTAGATGATCTTGTTCTCAGTGACTATCTCTTATAGCATACATTTGGTATTAACTCTCAGGTAATTTGTTACAAGTTTCATCTTGATTTAGTATATTGTTATTTGAAATTTGTAATTAATTTTATATGATTATCTATATTATAAGTTTAAAATAATGTATGTAATTATTTGCGCAATGAAATTCCAGGGTCAGAGTCTTCATCCTGCCTCTGTTAGTCGTCCATTGGTGGCTTATGAGCAGAGGTCAAGTTAGCAGGTATGTAATTTATCACATATTCATAATTATTGTAGATATGTCAATGGTAATATTATTTTGTGACTTGATTTGATGATTTCAATAGTCACCAGCACCTCCACGGTTTCCTTAGTCTCCTGGATGCCAAACCACCACTTTTACTGAGGTAAATTTTACCATTTCTAATCATTATGCATTTTAAAAATAATGTTATGTATTTATTTTATTTTAAAAATCTTGAACTTGATTTTCAGATGCTGAATACAGTGGAGACTCCTCCTCATCTTCGTGAGTCAACGCAGATAGGCATTGATGCAGCCATGATGTCTGCAAATCCTTTGACTGAGGTACGACTAATAACATGAAAATATCATAATTTTGTATTTCTTTTTTATCTCATATCATTTGATGTACATAAATGATATTTATGTTTAGTCAATTTTGCTTCTTGATGCTTCTCACAGGAGGTCACAACTCCAGTCCATCCAACTACGGACAAAGAGAGAGTCAAGATGATGGAGAGCGATCATCAGTTGCCAGTAAGTGATCAATTACATATGTGATGTTATATATTTCATACATTTTTTATACTAATGTGCATATTGTTTGTTTGTATTAAAAGGTGCATCTAGATGAACTTTATTCGAAGAGGTCTACTCGACGGCAGAGAGAGGATGTGTCACTGACTGGCTCTCCATCTTCACAATCAAAGAAGGGCCACCGATTATTTCCTAAAAGTCCATAGGAAACTAGTTTTGGGGAACTTTTTTGTATGCCTTTATGGCTTTGTATACATACTTTTGTATGTTAATCCGATGTATATTCTTGTATATTTGCCTATATGGCTTTGTTTGGACACGCCTATATGGCTTTTTATATAAACTAGATGTTATGTTCATGACATTATGTATATATGATAGTTTATATTAAATATTTAATATGATAATCAATTATTGTTACAAGAATTTGGTTTTACAAGTGCCAATTGCATTTGCTTGAAAGTTTATGAATCGTTTTCAAATAATCTATTTTGTGCATATCTTGCAATCATTGAATTCTGTCGAACTGTGCATTTCTTTGAGGCGTCATTTTAAATAGTTCACATGCCTTGTCTATGCTTCCATACTTTCCATACATGTCTACAAGGGCAACTTTGCAAATACAATACATGTGAGAAAATTCCTATATCATTTATGCTTTGATGGTTGTCCACACTATGTTCTCTAGATCCCATTATAGCATAGGCAAGGAGGAAGTTGGTTAAGGTTGTGCAATTTGGTTATAGATGTGCCAAAATTTGTGTAAATGGTTGAAATTTATTTTTGTGCATTTGCTTGAGAGTTTTTAAAGCTTTATAAAAAAATCCATTTCGTGCATATCTTGCAATCATTGCATTCCATGAGACAATATTTCTTTGAGGCATCATGTCTAACAGTTCATGTTTGTTATATATGCTTCCAAACAAGTTGCATACATGTCTTGCAGGGTACTTACAACTATGACATTTGACAAAATTCCTATATCCTTTATGCTTTGATGGATGTCTATACCATGCTCCAAACATACCATTTCTAAGGTTTTGGAATTTGGCTTTACACTTGCCAATTGCATTTTCTTGGAACTTTCTAAAGGCCTATCAGTAAATCCATTTTGTTCATATCTTGCAATCATTGTATTCCATGAGGCAACATTTCTTTGAGGTATCATGCCAAATAGTTCACGTGCCTTGTCTATGCTTCCACACTTTGCATACATGTCTCTGAGGGCAGTTACAACTACAACATCTAACAAAATTCCCATATTTTTTATCCTTTTTATGGATGTCCATTTTGGCATAGGCAAGGAGGGTACTGGCTAAGGTTGTGGAATTTTGCTTTACACCTACCAATCGCATTTGCTTGAAAGTTTCTAATTTTGCTATACATGTTTCTGAGGGCAGTTGCAACTACAACATCTGATATAATTCCCATATCCTTCATGCTTTGATGGATGTCCATACCATGTTCCAAAGATCCCATTTTGGTACAGGCAGGGAGGATGCTGGCAAAGGTTGTGGAATATGGATTTACACCTACCAGCTGTATTTGCTTTAAAGTGTCTAAATCCTTTTCAACAAATCCATTTTTTGCATATCCTACAATCAAGGCATTCCATTAGATGGCACCTTTGTGAGGTGTTCTATCGAATAGTTCATGTACCTTGTCTATAATTCCACATTTTGTACACATGTCTCTTAATGCAGTGGAAACTACAACATCTGATAGAATTCCCATTTCCTTCATGCTTTGATGGATGTCCATACCCTGTTCCAATGACCTGATTTTGGCACATGCAAGGAGGATGTTGGCAAAGGTTGTGGAATTTGGATTTACACCTGCTAATTGCATACACATTTTGCATACATGTCTCACAGGGCAGTTGCATAAATGGGTTTGTACCACAAACTTCATTATCAATTCCCATTATAAAGTGGTAAATTCTATTGCAAGGTTTGATAGATCAAGTTCATATTATGAACTTCACAATGAATATCCTTCCTATCAGCTATAAGAAGAGTGTTATAATAGTTGGAACAACAATTTAGAACTCCCCTACCTTACTCAAAATCATCAAGAGGTATAGTCAAAATCATGTCAAATGTGTCATAAAAGTCTTCCTCCATCCTCATTGGTGCAGGAGCACCTTAACAATGTTGGTCAAATGTTGTAAATAAGAGTCTTTAGTGAGTTTTGTATGTCCAAGTCATATTTGTTTTGGTATTATAAGGTCTAATTAAGTCCATATTAGTTATATTTATGCCATATAGTGGTCTAGGTGTGAAATTTTGTCATGGACACTTCATAATCTAGGAAAGAACATTCTTTCATCATACTGAAAACTCCATGAAACCATGATGAAATAATGAAGCACCATGTCGAAGGTTCATGGCTGTTGTAGGTTTGATAAAACTTGTTTTTATGATGCCCAGGTTGTCCTAGACATGCATAAGGTTCATAACTTCTAAAAAATCAATCTATAGTTTATTTTATTGACCCATGGAAAAAGTTATAACCGCTGTCCCAAAGTCTAGACAATTATGTAGTAACAAAGTACAATTAGGAAAAGTGGTAGGAGTGACATTTTGCATTCCATAGTTCGTGGGTCCGAACGGAGTTCGCCAACACATCAGGGTGGGTGGGTAAATGCCAGGGGAGGTATCGTTTCGTGTGCCAAGTGTCGCATTCGTTCAAGTCAGCAGGCTACCAGCAAAGTCTCTTAAGCGCCCTAAGAGGAAAAAACTGCCAAACTTTGACGGGACAGTTCTCAGAATTCATGGTAGATGGGAACCTTCTGTTTGGACCTACAAGTGCATATGGAGTCCGTCCACAATAACCTCTCTTGGTTTCGTTCAACTCCAGTCCGTTTGACCGTGTCGGAATCAAACACATTCTTGCAAAATGCTTTAGTTTCATGCAGTGGAAAGGTGGTACGAGTGACATTTTCCATTCCATAGCTTGTGGGACCGAACAGACTTTGCCAACGTGTCGGGGTGGGTGGGTAAATACCAAGGGAGGTCTCATTTTGTGTGTCAAGCGCCGCAATTGTTCGGGTCAGCAGGCTACCAGCAAAGTCCCTTAAGATCCCTAAGATGAAAAAATTGCCAAACTTTGACGGGACAGTTCTCAAAATTCCTAGCAGCTTGAAATATTCCATTTGGACCTACAGATGAATGTGCAGTCCCTCCATAATAACCTCTCTCAGTTTCGTTCAACTCCAGTCTATTTGATCGTGTTGGAATCAAACACATTCTTTCAAAATGCTTCAGTTTCATGCAGTGGAAAGGTTGCCAGGTGCCATATTTTTTGTTCTGCTCATCGTGGGGCTGAACGAGTTGTGTCAACAAGTCGGGGTGGGCAGGTAAATAGTAGGGAAGTGTTGTGATGTTCACAACACGCCCCATTTTTTACTCCTTAGCAAAATGAGGACCCCTGCTGTGGCTTTGCTTTTGTTTTTTTTGTGCGAGTCTGTTCGGTAGTAAAAGGGAAAAGAGAGTGAAAGTTACAAACCTTGTTAAAACTAGAGAAAAATTGCATTTAAGTACCAGGGTAGGATATGGGTGAATTCCTTGTCAAAAATGAATAGGGGTTGTTTTTTGAACCATCTTAAAATTCCAAGTATTTTGCAAGTTATGAGTGTTTTGGTAAAATGTACAAGGGGAGGGTTTGCAGGTTGCATATACAATGCCTTTTGTATATTGGGTTGCATATACAAGGTCCTTTGTATACAAGTTCGCTTGTATACAAAGTCCTTTGTATGTCGCTTTCCATTTACAAAGTCGTTCTTTATACATAGTCACATGGGCAATCGGGTTTGTATGTCACTCATATAAAAAGTCTTTTGTATGTCATCTTACATATACAATGTTCTTTGTATGTTGGGTTGTTGTATGTTGCACATACAAAGCTGTTTGTATATTAGGTTTACATACAAAGTTGTTTGTATGCTTTTATACTTGTATGCATTTGGCTAATGTTTTATTTGTACATACAAGTTGCGGACCCGACGCAGTTGAAAGTTGAAGTGAATATTTTGTTAAGTCCGTCGAATGTATTTTTTGGTTTGTATGTTTGAAAGTGTGAAATATACATTGCACTTCATACAAAGAATTATGCATGTTGCGGAACTGAAATGGTCATAAAATATGGTTAAGTCGTTGTATGCTTTGTACTTTGTATGTATCTTACATACAAAGCTGATATGCATTGCACATATACAAATGGCAGAACTGAAAAGGCTATGAGGTGGGATATAATGTTTGTATGTATTCTTGCTTGTATGTAAAGTTAGATACAAGCACTATATGCTTTCAGTGACATACAAAGAAATATGCATAGCGTGGAACCGAAATGTTATTAAGTGAAATTAAATTGTTGTATATTCGGTGCTTTGTATATATGCTTCGAAGATATACATTGCGATAAACATACAAGCGCCAGAGCTCAAAAAGATTTAAAACAGTTAAGGTGATGTATCACAACTTAATGTATATCGAAAGGATGCATTGCACATATACAAGTGCTGAAACCAAAAGGCTTATTAAAGAGGGTTAGGTCCTTGTATGTTCGGGCTTTGTATATGTATGTTCTGAGACATACATTGTGAATAACATACAAGGCGGAACTAAAAAAAGATTAAAATCAGGTTAAACGAATGTATCACACCCGGCTTGTATATTGGAAGATACCAACCTTGTATGCAAAAGCAAAAGATACAAGTAAAAGATACAACACGGATGTGAAGAGAAATTAAACACAAAGTATTCTTTGTATGCATATGCGTTTGTATGTTGCGATATACAAGCTAATGTGCAAAGGCAAAATGTGCAAGCCAGATTTCAAAGGGAAGTTCAAAATAGAAAAATCCTTGAATGTTTTAATGCTTGTATGTTTATAACATACATTGTTCAATATACGAAGGAAATAAAGGCATCGGGCAGAAAGATATGATCAAAATAAAATTTATTAATTGACCCAACGGAGGAAGCTCATGCCAATGGAGAAGATACTTTAAACGATGAAAAGATACATTGGCCAGAAATCTAAGATCGGCGGGAAATTTATTAATCGACCTGACTGAGTAGGTCATGTCGATGATAAAGATATACATAGCCGATAAGAGGAAAGTTTGAATGCGCCAACACTGCAATTGAAGGGCGAACTTTTGGGCGCATTGATTATTGTAATTAATGTCAATCTAACATTCTGACAAGCTATGAATTGGCGGCAGCAACATGAATTTTAAATCTTTTTTTTTATGACTATTTTGTAGGTTTGTAGGTATATAGGAGGTGAAACTTAATGGCGATAGCATCTCGAAGGGAAGATCAGATCAGCAAAGAAGCGAAAGGAGATAAGGATGGCGATGAGAAGTAATATGCAGGTGAAACTTAATGGCGATAACATCTCGAAGGGAAGATCAAATCACCAAGGATCGCAAAAGAAGCGAAAGATTTCAGTGAGAAGGAAAATGCAGTTGGGGGGAAAACATTATTAAAAGAACACTGAAGATATTTTGAGGTGTTAGGGTTTCCAAAGGGGCATTTTTACGCTTAGGATGGGTATGCTACTCAGAGATTTTTGGCGGGATTTATTTTCCACCAATTGATGTTACACTTGAAGGGTGGACTGTTGATTAACTAGGGTTTTGGAGCTATATTGGGGATAATCAAATCTATATATTGAGCCCATTTACTCTGTAATAAGGGACACGGGGATTTTTAGAAGATAGCTAGCAATTGTAATTTGTTTAGAAGCATTTTGAAAAGAGGGACCTTTTAGTTTAGAATAGAAGGAGGTTGCCTGTGTCTGCAATAAGGAACGTGTGGAACATCCTGCTTCCTTACTGTATCTGTAAAGCTTTGTAAGTTTTTGTGAAGTTGATTAATGAAGCTAAGAGTCATTCATACATTGTAAATCATATATGACTGTGTGTTTTGAATACAAATGAATCTGGAATTCTGCATCTATATTTTGAGTGTCTTCTGGCTCTTCTTTGCATTCAAAATAATATCTCTTAAAGCTTGCAATCTTGACTATATGTCTATGAAAATACTCAGGGCTTACATTTAAGGTTTAATTTGTGGATTTAATCAATTTGTTGTATTATTTATAAAGTGCACACCAGAGCGTTTAGATCCTGTAGTAGAATGAAGTTTAGTTTAGATTTCTCTAACTTTTCCCAACCCATCTGAAATACTTAGCTTAAAATGTAGAAATTTAAAGGAGATTGTCTCATATTTGAAAGAAACATGAACAATTGAGTTGATAGTAGATAGTTTTCATAATATTTAAGAGAAAAGCTTGCAATAATATAAATCATTTAAAGCTTTGAAATACAGTAACAAATCTGTGCAAAAAGAATGAATAAAATGATGATATTTATGATGTTTTGCATAGCTTGAATCGAGTAAACCATCAAGAAACCCTAAATCACGTAAGGCCCCTTGCATATTACAGCTTCACATTTACCTACTGAATTGTCCAACAGGTCAAGACCTGACCATACAAAAACTTGGGATTAAGTAAATCTTAAATGATTTCTTCATATATTTCAAGACAATTAGGCTCATTTTGTGAATTTTGACTATTGTTATGAATGTGTAAAAATAATCATCAATAGTTTTTGGCACTAGAAGGAGGACCTGATTGGAGTTAGGGTTTGTTTTAAGTAAAGCTGGCTCATAACAGTAACAGAGTGACTAGGTCTAGATCCAGTTCAGAAGATATATTTGTGCAATTACCTGATAAAAGGCAAAGTAAGAGTCCTTTTATTTGGAATCCTAGAATATCACACGTAGGAGGCTCATCGGGAATGCCTCCTGGATCACCTTTTAGCATTCATAACTTTGTGAGCCCTGACAGTTCTTCATTTAGATCTTTGAATCTTGGGTCTAGTCCTCCTAGAGGTCCTAGTCCTCTCAAGAATCCTAATCCTCCAAGAAACCCAGGGATTCCTACAGGTCGAGGTCAAGCACAAGTACCTGCAATGGCTTATTTTAATGCCAACTCTCCCATATATTTCAATGATTCTCATGAGATGCCCAAAAATCCTGAAAAGATATGTCCTAAATATCAATTACATTAGGATCCAGAAGATCACATTAGAATATTCGAAGAGGCGTGCTCTAGGGCCAGGTTTGAATATGAGGATGTTGAGTGTAGGTTGTTTCCTTACACCTTCAATGAGCAGGCTTCTAACTAGTATGTTAACTTGCCCAATGGTTATATTTCTTCTTGGGCGCTTATGAGAGAAACATTTTTGTCTAGATTTAGAGGACCAATGGATCCTTCCACCTTATATCATAAATTTGCTACAACAAAGAGAGGTGAAGGAGAGCTGATTGATAATTTTAATTATAGATTTCAAAAGGCTTATTCTAGGATAGTAGCTCCTTACACAGTAAATGCAGATACATTGTTAGCCATGTATTATGTTGCCTTAGATCCATTAACTGCTATGTTTGTCAAAAGAAAGCCTGACATAGATTCAATATCCAAAGCTTATAAGGAGGTGGCCTCAGTAAACCAGAAGATGAGACAAACAACTTATAGTCCATTTCCTAATGGTGGAAATCTTGGGATTAAAAATCAAACACAACCTTGGAATGGAGTCCCTACACATAACACTCCATTATTGAATCCAATTCCTGCATACACACCTGTGTATAATCCTACCCCAATCCAGGCCATAGCCCCTTATACTGATAGCACTACCAATAACAATCAGAGTAATGGTCAACCTTTCTTCCAACCTCCTCAAAATACATTTGTGGCAAAGGCACCAGAGGAAAGAGAAGAAATCAAAGAAATAACTACACACTTAAGAAGATTGACTACTAAAATGACACAACTGAGAAATGAAAATTTCTATGGTAGAAACAACCAAGGATACAGTCAAAACCATAACCAAAGCTATGGTCAGAACTACAACCCAAACTATAACCAGAATCACAATCAAAATTATAACCAGGGTCAAAGTTCAAATCAAAATTAGAATTACAATCAGAATCAGAATCATAATCATAATCAAGGACAACCGATGCAAAATAGAGGACCTGCTATAGATAACAGGGCTGGGGGTAGCAACAATAGGAACCAAAATCAGCCAAGGCCACCTACGACATGGAACATAGGGCCAAATAATGGCACTCTAGCTTCTCCATTTGAGAATTTAGATAACCAGGATACACAACAAACAGCTAGGATTCAAATGGTTGATGTAGCGTTGAAGAATTGGTGCAGAATTCATAATACCAGTGCCCATGCTGAACTAGATTGTCCTTAGTTCCATTTAGCAGCCAGTATCTTCAATGTAGATGTACAAGCTCCCACTTCTGAGTTTCTCATTCCCAAAGGTAATGAACTAGCGCCCTCAAGATATGAGACTGCTTTAGTCTTAGAAACTTTTACCTTTGCAACTAAAGAAGAAGAGGATCAATTGTTAGAGGATGAACCTTATTCTTGTGAGAACCTATATCCTGAATCAACCTTTGTACTAGATGCATTTCAATTTCCCTTTGAAACTGAAAATGAAGTATTACATGAAACAGAAGAGGTATAGGCTTTTCAACAGTCAAACAAGAATCACACCTACAATTTAAGAAATAACACTAGGCCAAGAGGTCCTTTCACTACTTCCACTCCTCCTAACAATTTAAATACTCCCCCAGATCAGAACGCTAGTAATAACCCTGCTATACTGAAGGCTAATCATCATACAAATGGTGAAACAGTAGCACAAAAGGTCCAAACAGGTAGAACAGAGATAGTAGAAACAATCAGGTTGATGAGTTATTTATCTGAAGAAATAAAGAAGATTAAGGTCAGTATACCTTTGTGTGAATTATTGAAAAATCCAGGGGTCAGAAATGCTTTCATAAAATCATTGGATACATCTGTGACAGGTGAGGTTTCTGTTGATATGAGTGTTCCTAGTAGAGATTCACAACTCAAAGAAAAGAGTAAGAAAATTGAGCAGCCATACAACACTAATGTAGTGATGTATGCAGATGAGAAAGAAGCTCCTCCTTTCTTGTTAACCATTAGAATGTTTGGAAAGAACATACATAATTGTATGGTAGATTCTGGTGCATCAACTAATGTTATGACTTTAGGAATATGCAAAACTTTAGGGCTGACTCCTACTAAATCTGCTAATGTTGTTACACAATTGGATAAAACTAAGGTTAATGTGATAGGGGAACTGATGAATATTCAAATGCAATTAGCCTCAAATCCTAGGGTGAGTCAGTTTATTGACATTCAGGTAGTAGATATACCTATGAATTATGGGATACTATTGAGTAGAGACTGGTCTAAAACATTGAATGAATATATGGCCACTGATTTTTCACATATGTGGTTACCTTGGAGAGGTGTTCCAAATCAGATCAGGATAGAAGCAGAACCCAGGATGAAACACATGATTACAGAGTACAATAGGACTAATGAGATATTGTATGTTTCTGTTGAACTTGGTGTTTATAGAGTTACTAACAAAGGGGTACAGGTTGAAGAAATCCTGATGTTAAATATTAGAGAAAAATATGTCAGGAAGGGGACAGTGTTGTTCATTGAGTCTGATGGAAACTCTTCTGATAAAGAAAACAATGCAATGAATAATTTTGGTCAGGTCATTAAAGACAGGAAATGGAAAGGTGCATTGAACAAAATCTACCAGTTCAGTGCAAGTTATGTAAAAGAATGTGTCGAGTCCATAATAAGCCACATTCTGAAGAGAATTATGGAATGTGCAGAGACATTATTGAATATCAATACATAAAATGCACAAAGAGAGTAGGACTGCAAGAAGGGAAAGTCAATCCTAATCAACCAGAGAAGTAATTTCAGAATAACATAGATGTGTTGATCCCAAATTTAAAAGAAGAAACTAAGGACAAGAGTATTTGTCTTTCTGATTTACAAACTGAAAGTATAACTATGCAAGAGGGACAAAATGAATTGACTATGAATGAACAAGATAGCACCTCACATGTGATAGAAAAAGCAAAACATGCCAAAGTAAAGGGTCAAAAGAACAAAAATGACATGTGGACACTGAAATGTGACGGATCTAAATCTAAACAAGGTGCAGGTGCAGGTGTATAGTTTATAGATCCTTAGGGTAAGTCATATTTAGCAGCATATAGGCTACAATTTGCTTGCACTAACAACATTGCAGAATATGAAGCTTTGATTTATGGACTGGTCATGGCTGTTGATAACTGAGAGGGGGGGGGGTGAATCAGTTATCCTAATTATTTCTTTTATTGAACTTTCCTTTTAATTGATGCAGCATAAGATCAAACATAAAACATTAACCATAAAACAAGAAACACATGACACAGTATTTTTGACGTGGAAACCCTGTTAAGGGAGAAAACCACGGGGTGATTAACCCAAAATTATTCTGTGTTAGAAGAATAGGAAATTACAAAGATGGCACTTGCCAATTAGGGCTCACTGCCCGAGCACACTGCTCACAAGAGGCCCACTGCCTACAAGAAGACACACTGTCTACAAAGTGATGAGAATCACAGTCTTGAACTGATTGGAAGCATCTGCATATGCTGGAGTTCAGTTCCGGTTAGGCTCAGTACACTGATCTGCTGCACTTCATCTTTCTTCTGTTCTTTATTCTGCTATCTTTCACATACCGGATCCTTTTTGCTACCTCTGCTCTTTTTCTGGACTTATTCGCATATCTCTCAATCACAACATCACCTTCACAACTAAATCCATCCTCTATATATATCCGCACAAGTAATTTCATCACCTTTCTAGTCGGCATCCGGAACAGTCTAGTTTCTTATGAACTTTCATTCTGTCGGCTGAATCCTTCCTCACCAAGCAATGCGGATCAAGCATATACTTGTAGATATCATTAATCATGTCGGCCAAACATGATTCATGCCTTCACAGCCTCTGTCATCAATAGTAACCCATCCGGAAAGCAGTCTGATACTCTGCCAGTCAGTTCTTCCTCTGTTTTCACTGTCTCTCAGGAATCCGGTACTCAACCATTCATATCTTTTTCCTTGTCCATCACCGGAGGCTAAATCCTTGGAATATACCACTCAAGGTAGTCCTCTTGACTTCCCCAAATCCGCACTGCACCAAGACACTTCCTCTGAGAGGTCCGGACCAATCTGTCGGACCTTGCCACATGCTCTGTTCTTCTTCACCGGACCACAACATTCCTTATTCTGACTTCCGGTAGAGACATGTCATGTCTTGCGGATATGTGGGATGACCTTTGTTGCCATCAATGACAACAACCATGAATCCATATAGTGTCTCTTGCCAACAATCTCCCCCTTTGGCATTGATGGCAACACTTAGTGAAAAATGACTAAGTGTTTTCACTATGCTCCCCCTTTGCTGATGCTCTGTCCTTATATACAATTTCTGGAACTCCCCCTTAGTTGGATCCCTCATTTTTCACTGCTCCTCACTCCCCCTTTGACATCAATGGCAAAGGGTAGGGTCCGCACACCAAAATTTTCAAAAATTTTCTATATATAGCCGCATATTTACATACTCACATGTACTGAAGAATGTCTGCAAAGGATGTCTGCAATTGGATCATTTCTGTAGCCCAACTTTGCTTCATTCTATCCAAAATTGAAATGTGACCACTTAGCAAAAATGCAAAGGCTTCTGCCCGCTTGAGATCTGTCGGATCTTTTGTTTGGGCGGTGGTCTGAGCATCACTGATGGCCTCATGCATTGTTTCCAACTTAGGGATTATAATCCTTCTAAGTTCTCCCATCCGGTTGGTGATGTTCTTCCTTTCCTTCTCAAGATTTTTTATTTCATTCAAGACTGCAATGGTCTGACATTCTTGATTTATTATAGAGGAAGAGAGAGGATCAAAACTTTGAGATAAGCTTTGTAGCTTATCCTGTTCCTCTTTTATTTTCTTGTCAAATGCTGTTGTTGCCTTTGACCAGGATATGCAAAATTTGTAGATGTCACCGCCATCCTTAAGAGCATTCTCTAAGCTCTTTATTCCAATGCTTACAATCTTCCTATCTTTAGAGATTAATTCTAATATCTCTGAAAATCTTTTATCCAAAAATTCCTTCCGGACCTTTTCTTCAGCTGATTTTTCTAAAGAATCAAAATGTGTATCAACACTGCTGACTAAGGTTTTTAGATTACCGGAAGAGGAGGCTGTCGGATCTATCTGGATTGATGGCATGATCTTCACAAGTACTCCGGAAGCAGCCTCTATCAACTCACAGTCTTCCATATGAGACTTCAGGAGCTTTTCATTTGCCTTGGCATTTGCAAATGAAGCTATCTTCATTGTTTGTACCGGAGAGAGAGAGTCAAAATCAAATGGGCCTTTTAGAAGCTCCGGTTCATCAATCTCTAGAGTTTCTTTGCTCAAAAATTGTTGAACAGTTTGTGCAGTGTCTCTTGCCGGAGACAGATGTTTCTTTTCTTCTGCAGTCTTAGAACTGTCAACCTCTTTGTCTTTCACCACTGCTTCCTTCTCCTGTGATTGCTCTTCTTCTTTGGATCCGGAGACTGTAGGGGAAACCGGAGGAGAGATGCTAGTTTGTTCATGAGCCACTTCTTCTGGAGCAGAGGGTCCCAAGTCCTCAGCTGTTTCTGTACCTAAATCCTCTACAACCGAAAGATTGAACCTTTTGAAGGCCTTCCGGAGGATCTCTTCTGTTTCTTGGGCCACTTTGTCAGTCTCGCCAAGCATGAGTTGATTCATCCTGGCTTTGCTTCTAAACTCATCTTTGCAGTCCTTGAAGATAATGTTCATTGTCTTGGGTTAAATTTGAGGATATAGCTGAATAGCTATCTGCTCCCGGATCTCAAGATCTTTAGCATGAGCATTATTCTTTCTTACTTCCATTTCCTTTTCTAGGCTTTTAGGAATAAGAGATATTATTTCAATGAAAGCCTTATTATATATGTTAAGATATTTTACTGTGGCCTCCTGTAGAGTCTTTTGATCGGCCTCACTGAAGTCATCATATGATTCAGTCATTGGTTGAAGGTTTCCATCCACCGTGACCGACTTGATTATGCTCTCTAGTGACAGAGTGGGCTTTTCAACAGTTACCTCTGCCATTTCATCCTTGTCTTGGCCTGTGGAGGGCTTACCGGATCCTTTCTTCTTCTGTTTCTTTACTTCTCTTACTCCCTCATCTGATTCTGTTTCCTCTTCATCCTTTTGGCTTCCATAAGCCCTTGTGGCTTTTGTCTTTGATCTCTTACCGGATGCCTGAACTTCCGGTTTTGAACTTTTGGTTGTGGAAGGTGCAGGTCTCTTTGATGATCTGGTCCGGGTGGGAGTTTCAACCGGAGCACTTTCTTTGCTTTTCTCTTCTTCCTCGGCCTTCCTCCTCTTTTCCCGGCTGGCATCAAGTGCCTCCTTTGAGATACCTAGGCCTTGAGCAATGTGCTCTACTTCTTTTCTTACCTTTCTTTTAATCTCAGGTTCCCTGAGTTCTACATGTATTTTTACACTCAGCTCCTCAAAGGTTCCAAACCTTTCTGCCTTAGGATCTTTGGGCTGACTTAGCATGTGTTGAACATGCAGCTCCACTATCTGTTCATCAACTTCATACCCCATGGGCATGATCCAGACAGTCCTTGGCTCCACTGCCTCCATTAGGCACTGATCAGTGTCAACCATAAAGCACACTGAGTCCTTGTATTTCTCAATGAGAGACTGGGGAATTCTCTCTCTTGCTTGCATCATGCTCTGAAAGTTTTTGAAGTATCCCCATAGAGCTGTATTTCTCGCTTTTGCATCCCCAAGTCCATGCAAATAGTCTCTTATCTGGACTGCAACAGGTTTGTCATTCTGCCATACCCATCCACTTGTTCCGGGTAGCTCATTCATGAAGTAGAAGAATAGACATACAATCAGAGTACCATACTTAAAGGAATTCTTCTTATCCTTCTTGATTTTCTGTATATTTTCCATTAATTGGCTTAGCAGTAGTTCGCAGAGATCATACTCTGCATTCTTTCTTAGCATCTCATAGGCAGTGTATACTGCAGTTCCGGATACAGAATTCTCCCTGCTGGAGTGGTAGATCTTGCATCCTATTATCATTGATGCATATTTGATATCCGGATCGGAGATGTCTTCAATGGTCATTGCCCTTTTGTCAAATTTTGATCTGGTGGCCTCAGTTACAATGTTGTTCTTGACAGATTTGAGGATAGGTACTCCTCCGGAAGAGTATAGGCCAGTTACTACTCTAATTGCCTCTTTTGTTATCTTGCAGGGTCTATCTAGCCATAGAAAGTTGTCATGCATCCTGCTCAGTACATACCGGACCCATTCATCCTCTTCAAAACAGGGGAAATGAATAAATTGCTCAAATTGTTTCTTCTGAATATCCTTATACTCTGGTTTAAGCTCAAAAGCATTGTCAATCAGCTGCTTGTGATAGAGGTCTCTTAATTTGAATTCCCCAAATTCCTCAATGTTTGCATGTATGTAAACCCTAATGTCTTCGGTGTGTAAAACTCCGTGGGGAACACTAGAGAAGGCTCCTAGTGGGTCTACCTCCAATGATTTGTAGGGATGTTTCTTGAATGAGGGGCGAGGTCTATCAGAGATCTTAACTATGTTTGGAGTAGCCATTCTTCAAAGATTTGCAGTGAGGTAATGAAAAACGGAGAATACCTTGTGCGCCTTCGGTTTGCACGGAGTGGTTGGATTGATTTCTTTATGCACTAGCTTCGGCAGGAGATCCTTGGTGCTTGATGAACCTTGTTGCAGAGCTCCTCTTTTCGCTTCTTCTCGAGTGCAGAATGAGCAAATGACCTTTGAGAAATCCCTTACATTGCTCCGCGAACCCTAATATCTGTCTGTAATAAATGCTTCACCTACATCATTCCGGTTTGCCTTGTCTGGATAGTTTGGAGTATCCCGGATTGGTTCTGATCTGAGAATATCATCCGGATCTTTCAATCATGAATAAATCGAGGTAACATATTACAAGAGCATCCCAAACACTCTGTCCAATCCGCAGAACAAGATAGTGCATTTCCGGATCTTTCCGGACCTTTTTGTAATCCTCTATCATACCGGAGCATCTCCCTGAACAGGTCTTATTTGATCGATCACAGCTTCTTCATAACTCCATGCGGACCTCTGAAAACTTGACTGAAGTATCTCAAGACTCATATCTACAAACCCTTTGATCCGCATCTTGTGCCACATCCGGCACCACTTGTTTGGCTGGGGGAACAAGATTTTCTTTGAGTCTCCCCCTGAGCCTGAGCTCACTTTTTAATTTCCGGAAGAAATATCAGCACCAGAGTCTGGTGCGGATCCAACCTCTACATTCTCTGAACTTTTCTTCACCCAAATCTTGCTCATCTGATTCCTAACCTCATCCGCATTCATCTTTTGTTTACCCTTGTCTTGATTCTGATTATACACCGGACCTCTTTTGTCCTGATTCTTGTTTCTGCAAACTTTAGCATTATGAGCGGACCTATTGCAGATTTGGCAAATAACATTTCTTTGCATATTTGACTGATATCCTTTTGATCTGCATTGATTAGCCATATGACCTACTCTATTGCATGTGAAGCATCTACCTTTGAATGATTTGTTTACTTGCATTCTTCTGCATTCATGGGATTTGTGTCCATACCTTTTGCAGTTGAAGCACTGTCCGGAGAAGGATGAATTAATCTGATTCATTCTCATTCTGCACTGATTAGCTTTGTGACCAAAGTGGTTGCAGCTGTGGCAGTATCCATTGAAGGATGGATATCCTTGAGCATTTGGCTGTCTTACCGGAGGTCTTCTAGGCCTGCTTCTTGGATTTTCTGATCCAAGATTCTTCTGACCGGATCCGGAGCTTTCTCCTTTCTCATATCCCAAACCATACTTGTCATCTGTCCTCTTTTGACTTCCAAGGAGAACTTCAAGTTGAGCAGAACTTATCTTGAATTTCTCTTTATATTCATTTGCTGTTTGAAGGTCTCTTTTGAGAGAGGCAATTTGATCCTCAAGTTTTCCTTCATTATCTTTGGCATCTTCAAGATCAGATTCAAGATGTCTGATAATCCTGTCCATCTGGTGGCATTCTTCTGATTTATCTTTAAGAGATTGTCTTAGATTGTCTTCAGCCTTTCTTTTTTCTTCAATCTCTTGAGTAAACTTTATAGTTCCTGATTCCATTTCATGTCTTAACATAATGACTTCTTTTGATAACTTTTCACATAACTTGGTTTGCTCAGTCAATTCTTCATTTGTATTGCTTTCTTCACTTTGTCTTGCCAACTGTTGAAGCAGCTCCTTTCTCTTTTTCATAGAGAGACTTAATTTGTCTTTTAATTCTCTCATGAATTCATCAGCCTGTTTGAGTCTTTCCTTTAATTCACTGACTTCAGAATTCGACTGTTCAAGATCCTCAAGAGCAGTCTTGAGTTGCTCCCTTAAACCATATGCATCCATTTGAAATCCTAGATCTTCCTCAAGCTGTTAGGCTCTATTAGGAGGAACTTGGCTCTGATACCAATTGTTGATAACTGAGAGGGGGGGGGTGAATCAGTTATCCTAATTATTTCTTTTATTGAACTTTCCTTTTAATTGATGCAGCATAAGATCAAACATAAAACATTAACCATAAAACAAGAAACACATGACACAGTATTTTTGACGTGGAAACCCTGTTAAGGGAGAAAACCACGGGGTGATTAACCCAAAATTATTCTGTGTTAGAAGAATAGGAAATTACAAAGATGGCACTTGCCAATTAGGGCTCACTGCCCGAGCACACTGCTCACAAGAGGCCCACTGCCTACAAGAAGACACACTGTCTACAAAGTGATGAGAATCACAGTCTTGAACTGATTGGAAGCATCTGCATATGCTGGAGTTCAGTTCCGGTTAGGCTCAGTACACTGATCTGCTGCACTTCATCTTTCTTTTGTTCTTTATTCTGCTATCTTTCACATACCGGATCCTTTTTGCTACCTCTGCTCTTTTTCTGGACTTATTCGCATATCTCTCAATCACAACATCACCTTCACAACTAAATCCATCCTCTATATATATCCGCACAAGTAATTTCATCACCTTTCTAGTCGGCATCCGGAACAGTCTAGTTTCTTATGAACTTTCATTCTGTCGGCTGAATCCTTCCTCACCAAGCAATGCGGATCAAGCATATACTTGTAGATATCATTAATCATGTCGGCCAAACATGATTCATGCCTTCACAGCCTCTGTCATCAATAGTAACCCATCCGGAAAGCAGTCTGATACTCTGCCAGTCAGTTCTTCCTCTGTTTTCACTGTCTCTCAGGAATCCGGTACTCAACCATTCATATCTTTTTCCTTGTCCATCACCGGAGGCTAAATCCTTGGAATATACCACTCAAGGTAGTCCTCTTGACTTCCCCAAATCCGCACTGCACCAAGACACTTCCTCTGAGAGGTCCGGACCAATCTGTCGGACCTTGCCACATGCTCTGTTCTTCTTCACCGGACCACAACATTCTTTATTCTGACTTCCGGTAGAGACATGTCATGTCTTGCGGATATGTGGGATGACCTTTGTTGCCATCAATGACAACAACCATGAATCCATATAGTGTCTCTTGCCAACAATGGCCATCAAGAAAAAGGTAAAAACGATCAGGGTATTTTCAGATTTTGAGTTAGTGGTCAGGCAAGTAAGGAAATTGTATGCATGCAACTACAAAAAGATGGTCTGTTACAGGCATAGGGTGTGGGATTTGATAGATTCATTTGATGCTTTCAACATAGAACATATCCCTAGAGAATTGAACCGTAGACCAGATGCATTAGCAATTGCTGCTAGCTCGTTAGAACCCTTAACATTGTCAGGTTTAAAAAGATTTGTTGTAGAATTAGTGAATGTGCCTAGTGTACCAAATAATGTAACTCATTTTCAGGTATTTGAAGGGGATTAGCAAATTGTAGATTTTCTAACTTGTAATGAGGTATTTGAAGCTCAAATTATTGATGAACAGGAAAGGCTTGATGTGTCTTGGGATGAAGAAGACATAGTCAACCTGAAAAGCAACTTCTTACCTAAGGGGGTAATTGAGCTAGAATGGATTTTTGACTTTGATGGGGTAGTAAGATAGAAGGATTTGCCGAAAACAGAAGGAGGTAAGTGTGATCCATATAACCTTGGAACAGAGCAGAGTCCACAAAATGTACTTATTGGAAAGGCTTACTCTGAAGAATTAAGAAAAGAAATTGTGGACGTTCTGAAAGAGTACAAACATGTCATAGCATGGACGTATGAAGATTTGAAGACATATGATAAGTCTGCCATAACTCATGTGATACCTTTGAGACCAGAGGTTAAACCATTTAGGCAGAAATAAAGGCCTGTGAATGCCATTTTAGAGCCTTTAATCTTCGAAGAAGTAAAGAAATTGTTGTCTGCCAGAATAATTTTCCCAGTCAGACATTTAGCCTTGGTAGCTAATTTAGTACTTGTGAGAAAGAAAAGTGGAGACATTAGGTTGTGTGTAGATTTTAGAAATTTGAATACGGCATCTGAAAAAGATAATTATCCCCTGCCTCCAATAGATGAAGTGTTGCAAGTAGTGAATGGGGCTAAAATGATGTCTTTCTTAGATGGATTCTCAGGATATAACCAAGTCTTAATAGATAAAGAGGATAGATTAAAGACCACTTTTACTTGTAAATGGGGAAATTGTGCATACAGAAGAATGCCTTTTGGTCTAATCAATGCAGGTGCCACTTTTCAGCGAGCCATGGACATTGCATTCTGTGGATTATCAGGTAAGTGCATTGTTGTTTATATGGATGATTTAACTATTTACTCTAAAGATGCATCCACTCATGCTGAAGATCTGAGAAAAATACTTAAAAGATGTGAAGGGTACGGGATTTCCCTTAACCCAAAGAAATGTTCATTTGGCATAACTGAAGGAAAATTATTAGGACATGTCATTTCTAAAAATGGGATATCTATTGATCCTGATAGAATAGAAGGAATAAAGAAATTACAATTACCAAACAGTAAGACAGAACTAAAGTCATTTTTTGGTAAGATTAATTTTTTTAGGAAGTTTATTACAGGTTTTGCAGAAATTGTGCATCCATTAAATGCCATGCTGAAGAAGGATGCAAAGATAGAATGGACACCAATAGCTAAAGCTGCATTTAAAGATATCAAGGAAGCCATTTCTGATGCTCTTGTATTGACAAGTCTAGATTATACAAAGCCATTTTACATTTATTCTTTTGCATCCTCATATTCAGTTGCAGCTGCTTTAACAAAAAAGGGAGAAGACAACGAAGAGAAACCCATAGCCTTCATGAGTGCACCTTTGAAGGATGCACAGTTGAAATATCTTGATACAGAAAGACAGGCGTTCACATTAATAAGAGCAGTGAAAAAGTTTAGACATTATATCTTATGCAGCCAAGTTAAAGCCATAGTGCCAGATGTAGCCGTGAAGATGCTGCTGATGTAGAATGAGCCTGGAGAGAAAAGAGCCAAATGGATTACAACTTTGCAAGACTTTGATGTGGAAATCATCCCAATGAAGTTGGTCAGAGGACAGGCATTAGTACAGACCATAGCAAATACAAACCCAAACTTGGTAAAATAGCAGTATGTGTTGAATACTAATGATGCATCAGGGTGGTATGATGATTTAAACACTTTTCTAATATCAGGCAAATATCCAAATAAGATGAAATCTTCTCAGAGGAGAGCTCTAAAGATTAAAGCACAGAAGTACATGGTGCAAGGAGGTCTTCTATTCAAGAAGAACCATGATGGAATATATTTAAGATGTTTAAACAAATTTGAAGCAGATAAGGTGTTGTCAGAATCAAATGATAAGTATGGAACTGCTTATGGTTCCCATTTAGCTACAACGCATAAGATATTGAGAGCGGGATACCACTAGCCTACAATGTTTAAGGATACAGAGAGTCACATTCGAAGCTATCACACTTGTCAAACTGCAGCAGACAAGGGAAGGAATCAGGCTAATCCATTACAGCCAGTCATTGAGTCTAGACCATTTGCACAATAGGGTTTGGATTTCATTGGGGTCATAAATCCTCTGTCATCTGCAGGACACAAGTTTATACTGACAGTAACTAACTACTGTACAAGGTGGACTAAAGCCACATGTTGCAAGTTCTCTACTACTAAGGTAGTTATCAAGTTCGTCGAAGAAAACATCATAACCAAGTTTGGAACTCCCTATTCACTGGTATGTGACAATGGCCCTGCATTTTCTTCTTTGAAATTTTCTAAATGTGCATTTGATTATGGGATAGTTTTAAAGTTTTCTTCAAATTATTCTCCTCAGGGGAATGGGTTAGCTGGGTCTACAAACAAAATTTTATTGGATATAATCAAGAAGCTAACTGAAAAGAATCCTAGAGAGTGGAACACATTATTGAAATATGCATTGTGGGTAGGTAGGACTAAGATTAAGTCAGCCTTAGGCAATGCACCTTATCACTTAGTTTATGGGACTGATCCCATACTCCTAGTGAATTTGAGAATACCAGTCTGGAAGTTCGCTAATGAATATTTAGGCTTTGATGATCATAGAGAGGCCAAAATAATACAAATATTACAATTAGATGAGAAAAGAGGTCAAGCCATTGAGAAATTCACCAAACATCAAGTAGTAGTCAAAAGGAGGTTTGATAAAAGAGCAAGAGTCAAAACATTTAGAATATCAGACTTAGTGCTGTGCTGGGATAAAGCACATGAAAAGAAAGGAAATCATGGAAAATTTGACAAATTATGGTTAGGTCCATTACAGGTCGCAGAAATAATTGGAGACAATACATTTAGGCTCAGGACCTTGATTGGGGAAGATGTGCCATTACCAGTTAATGGCCAACATTTGAAAGTCTATGTATCATAATGTAAATTTTTGTGCATCATAATGTAAATTTCTATGTATCATAATGTAAATAATGTACAGTTTTGTGTTGTTTCCGTTTTGTTCTTTTGTTTTTGTTTTTGATGGTTTGTGTGTTGTGTTGTCCTAGCAGGGATCTTTATTTTGATTTAGAGTATGAAGGAGCAAACTAACAACCACTGAAAGCAATAGAAAATTCAAAACATTCAAGTTAATTATTTAAAATTTATGCATAACTTGTTGTGACTGTCATGAATGTAGAAAGTTGTTTTACTTGTGAAATTTTGTATTCAATAACTATGGGTTGAGTATTCAAGGAAGGTTTCTCACAATGACACACCTAAAATCCTTGGGTTTGTTGAACTTACCAATGTAGATATTAGGTGAAAAATCAGAGGTCGCCCTTGCTACCATTACAATTCTCAGTTTAATTTTAGCAAGTGACCATTCCTTGCATCATGAAGTTACAACTAAAATATCTTATGAAATCTCTATCAAATACAAATAAATAAATAAATAAATAAAATGGATTATACTGAAAATCCAGATTAAGCCATCTAAGTAACTCTACTGGGGCTATAGACACTTGCTGGCAGTGGTGCTCTACTTAGAAGAATTGTAATGATAACCTTGCTGGGGCTATGGACGCCTGCTGGCAGCAAGGCTTTATCCGGTTGGCTACGAGGGAATGACCTCAACTATGTAGACTAATATCAGTCATTGGTTTGTTCAACTGATCTTCAAGATGAGGATTATTAATCACGTGCACCCACCTAAACTGAAATGAAGATTCATGCACATTATTGAATACATTAAGTCTAAAGTTAGATAATGATTTGCAGAAAAGGTAGTTGGAGGTTATGAATTTAATTGTTTTGTTTGGTTGCTAGTTGTTGTAATGTTCACAACACGTCCCATTTTTTACTCCTTAGCAAAATGAGGACCCCTGTTGTGGCTTTGCTTTTGTTTTGTTTGTGTGGGTCTATTTGGTGGTAAAAGGGAAAAGAGAGTGAAAGTTACAAACCTTGTGAAAACTAGAGAAAAATTGCATTTAAGTACTAGGGCAGGATATGGGTGAATTCCTTGTCAAAAATAAACAGGGGTTGGTTTTTGAACCATCCTAAAATTCCAAGTATTTTGCAAGTTATGAGTGTTTTGGTAAAATGTACAAGGGGAGGGTTTGCAGGTTACATATACAATGCCTTTTGTATATTGGGTTGCATCTATAAGGTCCTTTGTATACAAGTTCGCTTGTATACAAAGTCCTTTGTATGTCGCTTTCCATATACAAAGTCGTTCTTTATACATAGTCGCATGGGCAATTGGGTTTGTATGTCGCTCATATACAAAGTCTTTTGTATGTCATCTTACATATACAATGTTCTTTGTATGTTGGGTTGTCGTATGCTGCACATACAAAGCTGTTTGTATATCGGGTTTACATACAAAGTTGTTTGTATGTTTTTATACTTGTATGCATTTGGCTAATGTTTTATTTGTACATACAAGTTGCGGACCCAATGCAGTTGAAACTTGAAGTGAATATTTTGTTAAGTCCGTCGAATGTATTTTTTGGTTTGTATGTTTGAAAGTGCGAAATATACATTGCACTTCATACAAAGAATTATGCATGCTACGGAACCGAAATGGTCATAAAATATGGTTAAGTTGTTGTATGCTTTGTACTTTGTATGTATCTTACATACAAAGCCGATATGTATTGCACATATACAAATGGCGGAACTGAAAAGGCTATGAGGTGGGATATAATGTTTGTATGTATTCTTGCTTGTATGTAAAGTTAGATACAAGCACTATATGCTTTCGGTGACATACAAAGAAATATGCATAGCGTAGAACCGAAAAGTTATTAAGTGAAATTAAATCATTGTATATTCAATGCTTTATATGTATGCTTTGAAGATATACATTACAATAAACATACAAGCGCCGGAGCTCAAAAAAGATTTAAAACGGCTAAGGTGATGTATCACAACTTAATGTATATCGAAAGGATGCATTGCATATATACAAGTGTCGAAACTTAAAGGTTTATTAAAGAGGGTTAGGTCCTTGTATGTTCGGGCTTTGTATATGTATGTTCTGAGACATACATTGTGAATAACATACAAGGCAGAACTAAAAAAAGATTAAAATCAGGGTAAACGAATGTGTCACACCTGGCTTGTATATTGGAAGATACCAGCCTTGTATGCAAAAGCAAAAGATACAAGTAAAAGATACAACGCAGATGTGAAGAGAAATTAAACACAGAGTATTCTTTGTATGCATATGCGTTTGTATGTTGCGATATACAAGCTAATGTGCAAAGGCAAAATGTGCAAGCTGGATTTCAAAGGGAAGTTCAAAATAGAAAAATCCTTGAATGTTTTAATGCTTGTATGTTTATAACATACATTGTTCAATATACGAAGGAAATAAAGGCATCAGGCAGAAAGATATGATCGGAATGAAATTGATTAATCGACCCGATGAAGGAAGTTCATGTCGATGGAGAAGATACTTTAAACGATGAAAAGATACATCGGCTAGAAATTTACGATCGGCGGGAAATTTATTAATCGACCCGACTGAGTAGGTCATGCCGATGATAAAGATATACATAGCCGATAAGAGGAAAGTTTGAACGTGCCAACATTGTAATTGAAGGCCAAACTTTTGGGATCATTGATTACTGTAATTAATGTCAATCTAACATTCTGACAAGCTATGAATTGGCGGCAGCAACATGAATTTTAAATCTATTTTTTTTAATGACTATTTTGTAGGTTTGCAGGTATATAGGAGGTGAAACTTAATGGCGATAGCATCTCGAAGGGCAGATCAGATCAGCAAAGAAGAGAAAGGAGATAAGGATGGTGATGAGAAGTAATATGCAGGTGAAACTTAATGGTGACAACATCTCGAAGGGTTGATCAGATCACCAAACGATCGTAAAAGAAGTGAAAGATTTCAGTGAGAAGGAAAATGTAGTTGGGGGGGAAACATTATTAAAAGAACACTGAAGATATTTTGAGGTGTTAGGGTTTCCAAAGGGGCATTTTTACGCTTGGGATGGGTATGCTGCTCAGAGATTTTTGGCAGGATTTGTTTTCCACCGATTGATGCTGCACTTGAAGGGTGGACCGTTGATTAACTAGGGTTTTGGAGCTATACTGGGGATAATCAAATCTATATATTGAGCCCATTTACTCTGTAATAAGGGACACGGGGATTTTTAGAAGATAGCTAGCAATTGTAATTTGTTTAGAAGCATTTTGAATAGAGGGACCTTTTAGTTTAGAATAGAAGGAGTTCGCCTGTGTCTGCAATAAGGAACGTGTGGAACATCCTGCTTCCTTACTGTATCTGTAAAGTTTTGTAAGTTTTTGTGAAGTTGATTAATGAAGCTAAGAGTCATTCATACATTGTAAATCATATATGACTATGTGTTTTGAATACAAATGAATTTGAAATTCTGCATCTATATTTTGAGTGTCTTCTAGCTCTTCTTTGCATTCAAAATAATATCTCTTAAAGCTTGCAATCTTAACTATATGTCTGTAAAAATACTCAGGGCTTACATTTAAGGTTTAATCTGTGGATTTAATTAATTTGTTTTATTATTTATAAAGTGCACAACAGAGCATTTAGATCCTGTAGTAGAATGAAGTTTAGTTTAGATTTCTCTAACTTTTCCCAACCCATCTGAAATACTTGGCTTAAAACGTAGAAATTTAAAGCAGATTGTCTCATATTTGAAAGAAACATGAACAACTGAGTTGATAGTAGATAGTTTTCATAATATTTAAGAGAAAAGCTTGCAATAATATAAATCATTTAAAGCTTTGAAATACAGTAACAAGTCTGTGCAAAAAGAATGAATAAAATGATGATATTTATGATGTTTTGCATAGCTTGAATCCAGTAAACCATCAAGAAACCCTAAATCACGTAAGGCCCCTTGCATATTACAGCTTCACATTTACCTACTGAATTGTCCAACAGGTCAACACCTGACCATACAGAAACTTGGGATTAAGTAAATCTTAAATGATTTCTTCATATCTTTCAAGACAGTTAGGTTCATTTTGTGAATTTTGACTATTGTTATGAATGTGTAAAAACAATCATCAACAGGAAGGTCTCATTTCGTGTGCCAAGCGTCCTAGTCATTCAGGGTTCTAAGCTACCAACAAAGTAGAAAGTTGCTAACACTAAAATTTTGTATTCCATAGGTCTTGGGGGAGAATAGACTGCACCAACACGTCCAGGTGGGTGAGTAAATTCTAGGGGAGGTCTCATTTTGTGCGCCAAGCTCCGCAGTCATTCGAGACAGCAGGCTACTAACAAAGTCCCTTAAGATCCCTAAGATGAGAAAACTGCCAAACTTTGGTGGGGCAGTTCATGGAATTCATGGTAGTTGAAAACCTTCCATTTGGACCTACAGGTGCATGTGGAGTCCGTCCACAATAACCTCTCTCAGTTTTGTTCAAATCTAGTCCATTTGACCATTCCAAAATCAAACGCATTCTTGCAAAATGCTTCAATTTCATGTAGTGGAAAGGTTGCCAAGTGCCATATTTTTTGTTCTGCTCATCGTGGGGCCGAACACATTGTACCAACACATCGGGGTGGGCAGGTAAACACTAGGGGAGGTCTCATTTTGTGCGCCAAGTATCCTAGTCATTCTGGCCTGCAAGCTACCGACAGCTAGCACCTTTTGAGTTTGCCGGTAGCTTGCAACCCGGAACAACTGAGACACTTGGACCTACAAACGAGACTTCTCCTAGAATTTACCCACCCATCCCGACATGTTGGTGAAGTCCGTTCGGCCCCAAGACCTATGGAATGCAAAATTTTAGTGTTAGCAACTTTCTACTTTGTCGATAGCTTACAACCCCGAATGACTAGGACGCTTGGCGCATGAAACGAGACCTTCCCTAGCGTTTACCCACCCACCCCAATGTGTTGGTGCAGTCGATTCGGCCCCACAATGAGCAGAACAAAAAATATGGCACCTAGCAACCTTTCCACTGCATGAAACTGAAGCATTTTGCAAGAATGTGTTTGATTCCGACACAGTCAAACGGACTCGAGTTGAACAAAACTGAGAGAGATTATTGTGGATGGACTCCACATGCACTTGTAGGTCCAAACAGAAGGTTCCCATCTGCAATGAATTCTGAGAACTGCCCCGTCAAAGTTTGGCAGTTTTCTCATCTTAGGGATCTTAAGGGACTTTGTCGGTAGCCTGTTGTCTCAAACGACTGTGGCACTTGGTGCATGAAACGAGACCTCTCCTAGCATTTACCCACCCACCCCGATGTGTTGGTGAATTCTGTTCATCCCCACGAGCTATGGAATGCAAAATTTCAGTGTTAGCAACTTTCTACTTTGTCGGTAGCTTATAGCCTTGAACGACTGGGATGCTTGGCGCACGAAACGAGACCTCCCCTAGTGTTTACCCACCCACCCCAATGTGTTGGTATACTCAGTTCAGTCCCACGATGAGAAGAACAGAAAATATGGCACCTGGCAACCTTTCCACTGCTTGAAACTGAAGCATTTTGCAAGAATGTGTTTTATTCTGGCATGGTCAAACGGATTGGAGTTGAACAAAACCAAAAGAGGTTATTATGGATGGACTCCACATGCACCTGTAGGTCTAAATGGAAGGTTCCCATCTGCCATGAATTCTGAGAACTGCCCCGCCAAAGTTTGGCAGTTTTCTTGACTTAGGGATCTTAAGGGACTTTGTCGGTAGCCTGTTGTCTCAAATGACTACAGAGCTTGGCACATGAAATGAGACCTCCCCTAGTATTTACTCGCCCACCCAAACCTGTTGGTGCAGTCTGTTCGGTCCCACGAGCTATGGAATGCAAAATTTTAGTGTTAGCAACTTTCTACTTTATCGGTAGCTTATAGCCCTGAACGACTGGGACGCTTGGCACGCAAAACGAGACCTTCCCTAGTATTTACCCACCCACCTTGACATGTCAATGTAGTCAGTTCGGCCCCACGATAAGCAAAAAAAAATGGCACCTGGCAACCTTTCCACTGCATGAAACTGAAGCATTTTGCAAGAATGCGTTTGATTCTGGCACGATCAAATGGACTGGAGTTGAACAAAACTAAGGGATGTTATTGTGGAGGGACTCCACATTCACCTGCAGGTCCAAATGGAATGTTTCTAGCTGCCACGAATTCTGAGAACTGTCCCTTCAAAGTTTGGCAATTTTTTCGTCTTAGGGATCTTAAGGGACTTTATCGGTAGCTTGATGTCTCGAACGACTGCGGCGCTTGGAGTACGAAATAGAGCTATAAGACATAAGAAGGCTAAAGAAGGAACACCTCTAATCCTAGGGTCTTAAGTTTTCCTATTAAGAAAAAGAGCTTCCCTTAGCTTCAAGAAATATAAATATTCTATACTGACAAGGTCAACCACGTGAAGGTGGAAACTCATGTGGCCTCACCTAAGACCTAAGACACATGTATTCTAGTGTACACCTATATTTTATACATTACCTAGATTAATCCAACCTAAAAGGCAAACCTATGTAAACTTATAAATTAATGTGCATACTTACAACTCAATGTAACATGACTTTACAAAATCAATGAAAATACTTACAAATTAATCCAATGAACCATTTGGGTCTTCTCTACTCTTTATTGTGTCAAGTATTGCCTCATGGTCAGAGTCACGCACCTTCCATAAGGTCTTGTTCAAAGGTCTACCTTGATATTGTATCAAATGAACATTGGTTGCCACAACAAGGTTGGAGTAATGAAGATCTTTTGATGCGTCTCAAAGTCCTCAAAAGCCAAACATTAACACTCTTATGTGGGTACCTTCTAAGCCATGTTCCAGTAACAACCATTGATCCTGTAGGGTATTCGATGTTTTCTCCATCTATAACTAGGGCCTCTAATTTCTTTTTTACCTCAACACAACGACACAAGTAATAATATGTTCCCTCTTCGTTATCTTCATCTGCAATAACTACATAAACATGCCCTACAATGATATGTGCAGCAAATTAGATGAAATTAATCAACATTACAAAAGTACTACAAAGTTTAAGATAACATTAGGAATTTCAAATTTAACTATGCAAGTAGATATATTACCTAGTTGAACTAGATCTGATATGTGGTCAAAGTCAACTGACGATTCCATCTCTGTCAATCCCAATGTCGTCAGGCGTCGATACGTGTCAAGTGGGCAAAGATAACTGAACTGCCATTGGTGAACCCACTCGCTTGACTCGCACTCATTCTAGGCTTGAATTATACATGCAGAACAAAAGCACGCCATCTTCCGTGTATGTATACTCCATGAACATGCAATTGAGCCTCTGATAGAGTGTAGCTCACTTGATCATGTCAGCGTACAACAGTCCTCATATGGTGTAATGTTAGTATCATCTATCAACCAAAAAAATCTATGAACTAAAGACTTACCTTGATTACCTAGACCCATCGAAGCATTACACCACTCGACGATTGATTTTGAATCTATCAGCTTTGCATTATCTTTATACTTTAACTATTCTCGTGCTATGGCTCTTTTGATACATGCTCCTGCACCATCATGCTCCCCCTTTCCATGCCTAGCCTCACAAAAGTTCCACATATGTTGAACACCTGTAATATTATGTCTCCTGCTCAGCCAATAGAAATTCTGTGAGTTCTTGAATTGTGATGCATAGTTATCCGACCATATGATATGCTGACTGAATGATATGCCCCTTCTAGCTAGATTGTTGTAGAACACCTAAAAACAACCTTGTATGAACTCCACAGAATGCATGCGATCATCGCTTATATAAAAATGATACTCCCTTATGATCTTTCTATCATCCTTTGTACTATCATTCGCTTGAATGAATGCGATGTGCACAAATATAGAAACCTGTGTCGAGTTATAATATTGGGATTGCACCTCACACTGTGGATGTAGATTGTAGTTCTCTGCAAAGTCGACAACTGAAATAATGCTACCAACTAGAAATGTGTCCTTGTATATCTTGAATTGCAAGTCCAACCATCGAGCTCTATGGGCATGTCTTACATACTCATACAATATGTTGTCATGAAATATAGGCATAAACTGATACACTGGAATCTTCTGAGTAACATATTCACACCTCTTTGCTTCTTTACCATCTCTTGTATTATATGCCACTATTTTATACTTGCCGAACTCTACTAGTTCGTTTCCAACCGCATGTGTTATTTCCATATGTTCACACATTGGCATACGTTGCAAGCCACCACAATGCTGACATGTGCCATCCAAGCATAATTTCTTGTAGAATAATTGACCTTCCTCTCTATCACATAAAATCATTGATATGAAGTCTCTTGAGGTAGTTAGTGGGGCATGTATGCCACAATCCTACAAAACATTATTAGTATGCAAATCTAAACATATAGACCGATAAACATCAAAATGGTTAGAAAATTTAATATGTAATCTAAAACAACTAGTGCATGTGTGATTTATTTTGACAAAGAAAGGTTTTAGCATTTCAAAATATCTTTGAGAAATTTTAATTTGAGGATACTTCTCTAGAAATTTACCAAAAAACTCTGTTTGATTCATATCCAAAAAATGCTTTGGATGTGGCTCACAGTTTCAACTATCGATTCTCCTTCTTACCACATCCCTTTGATTCAGAGATACCCTTGTGTAATTCTTCCAAAAGACTTCAATTAGTGATCTCAAAGCTTTGACAACAACTTTGTCTTTCCGTGGGAGTCTCCCAGAGAATGCCCACAATTCATTAGTGATTGGATCCTAAACTCTTTGACGTCTTCGAATAGCTCTCATTAGAGTTTTTCTATTTATTTTCATTTGTTGACTTGTCTTTCTAATGAGGCAAGCTTTTTTTGTTTGTTGGATTACAATTGTCGATGTAATGACACGTCGTGTGACATTACTATCCTTGGTGCATGAGGTGGAACCCACACTCTCATATGCACTCATTAGATTCTTGACAATTGATTTTTCACTTGATGCATTCGATGTTCTTAGGCCAAGAATCTTCATAGTAGGCCTAAATTTTAGATTTCTCATCAGTTCAACAAAGAGTTGACATCTTCCGGTTTCATTTAAATTCTCAAAGAATAATTTCCATATCTTATTTGCATATCTTTGGCAAGTGCGCATGGGAATCTTATCCTGCATGGGCTCTAATACATTCTCATCAATATCAATTAGAAACTTAGGCCTCCTATGCAAAATTCTAGGAGGCATTTTATTTGGTAAAGTAGACTAAACATTGGGAATTTCTTCAATATTTACTTGAGATGGGATAGATGACGTACCTTCGATTGGAGGTGAAAAGGTTGAAAATGATGTACCTTCAACTTGAGGTGTGAATGATGGCGTGTGACCAACTTGAGAAGAAAATGTAGATGTGCCTTCTACTTCACCTGTGAAAGATGGAGTGTCTCCAATTCGAGAAGATAATGATGGTGTTCCTTCAACTTGACCTATGGAGGATGGAGTGCCTCCAACTTGGAGATTCACTTTCCTCATTGCATGAAGGTTTTGCATTCATTCGCTTTGTGCCGCTAATTCCATCTCTTTCTTAGCTTCATTAAACGTGTAATGTTCCTATTCAATTGGCAATGGTGGAATATCTTCTTGTATGGTTGACAATTTCCTACTTTCCTTAATTTGCCTCATTCTTTCTCTTTTCCTCTCATTCTCAGCTTCACGCTCTTCTGGTGTTAGAGTCTTTTCTCGTTTCCTCGGCATGATGATTTCTACAAGCATGAAGAATAAGACAATGATCGTTAGAAATTTTATAATGACAATGAATAGCACATTTAGAATGAATAACAAGGTGTTACAAACTTCTGAATAAGACACCTCATATCAAGACTCCTTGAACATACATAAGTCATGGAGTATGCATTTGAACACACATATACACTTGAATCTAGTTTGAATATACACATAGTATGAGAAGTATGGCCACTTGGAGGTCAAGAAAGGATGTAAGGAAAATAGAGAATGTAAGAGCTAGCACGATGACATGTTTTGGGTGTTGTAAGCATGCACATTTGTGTTCCATAGTAACATAAATGTTGTAGCATGTAACATAGATGACTTGTAGCATGTTGTAGCATTTAACAGTGATGGTTTTCATTGTTGTAATGTGCACAAACTCTTATCTCAGTTGTAGCATGTGCATAGGTGTAGGAAGAGAACTCTTTACACATTGATTGTAAATAGTGTATAAATGTATGAATTTCATTGTACATAGATGCAATAAGAAGGACCACTTTGTAATAAATTATAACTTTCATAGCATTGTAAAATGACCTTCAAATGCAAGGAGGATCATACATGGTAGCAGGGTTATATATAGACTATGATAGTGGACTGTTATATAGACTTACATGACTGTCCTACACTCATGAAAACCTCCTTTTTACTGTTTTATCTCCTTGTAACTCCCTTTGTATCATCTTATGTCATCCTAAGGAAAAAATTAAGAGTCTTCCAAAATTAATTTTGGCTCCATGTATACACTCAAATATGAGTATGACAAACAATTGTTCACTAAAATTATTTTATTAAGTATTTGATAATGTTTTTCTTTTGTATAGCTGAAAATAGGTGAAATAAAGGCACAGAGGGTGGAAACAAGGTGGAAACATAAAGAATTTGGAGTCTCTTTGACTGAACTAACTGATATACCTATAGACATATATGTCAAGAATAACATAAAGAACATAAAAAACATAAAGACATAAAGACATTTAAAGACATAAAGAACATAAGAACATATATATGTGAATTAAAATTGAACATACCTTAGAATTCAATATTGTAGTTGACCAATTCTCTAAAAGATGGATTCAAAATCCTCAAATTCTTGTTTTTCTCAAGTTTGATTATGAATTCTATATAATTCTAGAATAGGATTAGTAAAATTTATGTAAAAAACAAACATATATCATCAAAATCAATCTATATATCAATGGTAATTAGCTTTGAAACAAAATCACACATGAAACATGAACCTTTCAGTTTAAATAATCAATTTTTCTCCAAAAACATGAAAAATCACTTCTTCTACATTGAAAAAACAAAAAAAGGTGGTGGATTCATATAAAAATGATTCTCAATTAGTCAACCAACATGCAAAGCATTTTTTTGCCCGATAAACTCGTGAAATACAAGAATAATAGGCATGTGGGGTCTAAAACACAGATCCCACATGCTTTTTTACTGTTTTCCATGCTTCCAATAACGCGAGCAAATTATGGGAAGCATGATAACATAAAGGTAACCTTGTATCTACATGAGAGAGTCTCTCTCTCTCTCTCTCTCTCTCTCTCTCTCTCTCCATTTCTCTATCCTATATATAAAGAGGGATCAAGAGACATGGAGAGATAGAGAGGGACATGGAGATAGAAAGGATAGGTGGAGATAGAGACGGGGAAAGGGAGAGATGGGGATTGAGATAGAGAAAGGGGTATATAGAGGGAGAAAGATAGAGATACATATATATATAGAGAGGAGAGATATAGGGAGATAGATCTAGCAAGGGAGAGATCGATAGGGAAATACAGAGAGAGAGGTAGAGAGGGGTATATTAAGAGATGGGGTTGTGAGGATAGATAGCTTGATAGGGAAAGAGATCAAGAGATGTCTAGAGACATAGGGACAGAGGTTTCAAGAGGTAGAAGGATGGGGAGAGGGATAAAGAGGAGGAGAGAGAGGTAGCGAAGGATAGGTTAAGAGATAGGGATCCATATGTCTAGAGAGATAGAGATAAGGATCCCTATTCTCCCCTCTACCTAAACCATAAGCCTAAACCTCTAAACCATAAACCCTAAACCCTTAATAATGCCCCTAACCCCTAACCCTAAACCCTAAAATCCAGAAACCCTAAACCCCTAAACCCCTAAACCCCTAAACCCCTAAGGTCCCTAAACCATAAAACCTGGAAGCAAAGGTAGGTATAGTTAGAGAGAGGGATAGAGGAGACAGAGATATCTCTCCCAGGCTCGATCTCCTCTATATCTCCCTATTCACCTCTCTACCTAAACCATAAACCTAAACCTCTAAACCTTAACCCCTAACCCCTAAACCATAAACTCTAAACCATAAATAATGCCCCTAAACCCTAAAAATGAGTAACCCTAAACCCCTAACCCCTAAACCATAAAACCTGGAAGCAAACCTAAACCTCTATCTCCCTATCTCTCCCAATCTCTATAACGTGAAAACATGAAAACATTAAGCTTTCATTCCAACCAAATTTATTCCTAATCAATCCCAAATCATTCCTAATCCATTCAATTTCATCTCTAATCATCCCTAAACCAATTCTACTTAGCCATAAACCACTTCACACTATCCCAAATCACATCCAAATCAATTTAACTTCATCCCTAATCATTTTCCAATCAACCTGGATTTCATCTCAAATACCATCGCTAAACTATTCTTAAATCATTCTAATCATTCCCTAATCAGCACTAAACCACTTTAGACCATCCCTAAAACCATTCTAATCATTCCCAAATCATTCCTAATCTACTCCTTTTCACCTCTCATCATCCCTAAACCAATCCATTTCATCCCAATTCCATCCCAAATCAATCTAAGCTCCATCTCAAATGATCCCAAAAATAATCAAAATCAAACAAATACCTCACCAGTAGCCATTAGAAAATCATAGTGCCAATCTGTTAGTCATTTGCACCATTTTGTATATCGTATGTGCCAATATGATCCTTAGTAGCACCTACCTATCAATCACAAACATCATTCTACACCTAGCTAGTCACAGGTGTCATTCTACCCTTTGCTAGCCATAGGAGTCATCAGAACATCATAAGCGCTAATATGTTAGTCATTTACACCATTCTATACATCATATATACCAACCATAAACCCTAAACCCAATCAATCCTAAACCTGATCAACCCTAAACCCTTATCTCCTTGTCTTTATCATCCCTCTACCTCTCAATCTCTATGCCTATGTCTTTGGCCATGTCCATCACCTGATCTATCTCCCTATCTCTCCCTCTCTAAACTCCTAACCCCTAAACTCTAAACCTGATCAACCATAAACCCCTATCTCCTTGTCTCTATCATCTCTCTACCTCTCAATCTCTCTGGCTATGTCTCTGGCCATGTCCCTCACCCTCTATCTCCATATCTCTCCCTCTCTAAACTCCTAACTCCTAAACCCTAAACCTAATCAACCATAAATTTGATCAACCATAAACCCTATCTCCTTGTCTCTATCATCCCTCTACCTCTCAATCTCTCTGCCTATGTCTCTAGCCATGTCCCTCACCCTCTATCTCCCTATGTCTCCCCTCAGTCTCCTCAATAACTTGGGCTATCGGTCCTCTCTCTCTAAACCCTAACCTAAACCTCTAAACCTTAACCCCTAACCCCTAAAACATAAACTTTAAGTTACCCTAAATAATGCCCCTGAACCCTAACCCCTAACCCCTAAACCCTAAAACTGAGCAACCCTAAACCCCAAACCTCTAAACCATAAGCGTTGGAAGCAACTCTAAACCTCTATCTCCATAGATCTCTCCCAATATCTATCGATCCCCTCACACACTCTCTCTCTCTATTTACCCTAAACCTGAGCAACCCTAAATCCCTAACACCTAAACCCTAAACCATAAACCTAAGCAACCGTAAACCCCTAAACCTTATTTATAATTCCCCTAAACCCTAAACCCTAAACTTGAGAAACCCTAAACTCATAAACAATAAATAATGCCCCTAAAGGTCTAAGCAACCCTAAGCTCATAAAGCGTAACTAATGACCCTAAATGTGAGCAACTCTAAACCTCTCTCTCTCCCAAAACCCCTAAACCCTAAATAATGCCCCTAAATTCTAACCCATAAACCATAAACCATAAACTTGAGTAGCCCTAAACCCCTAAACCCTAAATGATTCCCTAAACCCTAAACTTAAGCAATCCTAAACTCATAAACCTGACCCACCCTCTCTCTCTCTCTCCAAAATAAGAAAACTAGGACTCTCTCTCTCTCTCTATCACCAGGTATCTCTCCCAGGTTTCTCTCCCCTCCATCTCCATCCTCTCTCCCTTTTCCTCCCTCTCGCTCTCCCTTGTCAACAAAGAACATGGAAATGTAAGAAAATAGGACATGTAAAGATGGATGATGATATAAATTGGGATTTAATGAAATGGAAACAAGATAATATATGAAATTTCTTTGGATGGGAAGAATGAGGAGGAGAGGTAGAGAGGGGAGGGAAGTAGAGAGTGAGAGAGAGGATAGGAGGTAGAGACATGATGGAAGTAGAGAGTGGGAGAGGACCATAGGAGGTAGACAAGGCAAGGAAGAAGAGAGAGAGAGGGTAGGAGGTAGACAGGGGAGGGAAGTAGAGACTAACAAAGAGGGTAGGAGGTAGACAGGGGAGGGAAGTAGAAAGTGAGAGAGAGGGTAAGAGGTAGAGAGGGAGGGGGAGAAGAGAGTGAGAGAGAAGGTAGGAGGTAGAGAGGCAAGGGAAGCAAAGAGTCAGGAAGAGGGTAGGAGGTAGATAGGAGAGGGAAGTAGAGAGCAAGAGAGACAGTAGAAGGTAGATAGGGGAGAGAAGAAGAGAGAGAGAGAGAATGTGGGAGGTAGAGAGGGGAGGGAAGTAGAGACTCAGAGAAAGGGTAGGACATAGAGAGGCGAGAGAAATAGAGAGAGAGACGATAGGAAGTACATCTACCCTTGTAGACATGTATGTAAAGTGTGGAAGCATAGACAAGGCATGTCAATTGTAAGATGTAACACCTCAAAGAGATGTACTATAATGGAATGCAATGATTGCAAGATATGCAAAAAAAGGATTTGTTGAAAAGGCTTAAGAAACTTTCAAGCAAATGCAATTGGCATGTGTATTGCCATTTATGCTCATCATAACATGAGCACATTATGATGTGCTTTTTTTGACATGTTTTTATTAGTTTTTAGCAAAATCTAGAGATAATCTAGAGCATGCTCCCCATCAGGATGGCACTTTTTTCAATGAAAACTCAAAAAAAATACCACCATAATCTTAAGCTCTCAGTTGGCTATCTAACCATATAATTTTTTTCACATTTTGAGTACGTTTAGTGTTTCATCTTGAATTTATTTTGTAAGTGTGTCTAGTTTTTGTCAAAAACTAGTGTCTAGTATTTTTAACTTGTTTTTTTAACCATTCATCAAAAATTGAAATAATTTATATTTTTAGAAACTAGACTCCATTCTATACGAATTCAAAAAAAAATTGATTTTCGATTAGTTTTTAAACATTTTAGGGGGGAGCACGCTCAAATTTCTATTTTTCAGGATGTGTCCACTTTTAAAATTATTAAAAAATTAATTACTCATTAAAAAATTATCAGAAAAATCAAGGATAAACTACATGGTGTTACCTAATTTCTCACTGAAGCGATTATTGAAATACTAAAAAAAGTTAACATTTTAGGGTAAGTGCAAAAAGATGGGGGGCCAAAAAGTGGCCAAATTATTTTTAAAAAAATAATACAAAATGCGAGCGCGTTATAATGCACTCACGTTATGGCTTGGTAATGACAAGCCTAAGGCTCGTCAAAACCAAGCCATAACTCGAGCGCATTTTGACTTGCTATAAATTAAAAAAAAAGGTTTCTATCTCATTTCATTTCTTTCTTCTCCTCTATGCCCGCAGCCTGCAAACCCTAGAAAGCGTGCTCGCGTTTTGCAAAAATCAATTCAACACAAAAACCTTATCGATTCGTTGCCAAAATACCGCCACGACGTCGAGCACGCCAAAGGAGTGAGTTATATTTGTTTTTTTGTTTGAATTTATTTCTAAATAGGTAGGTTTGAGTTGATTTTTGATGTATATTTCGTTAATTGTCAGGAAATGTTAATGCACCTCCTCCTCCTCCTCCTCCTCAAAATCCACAAAATCCTGAGGAGGAAATACATGCAGAACAACAACCTCCTCCATCCATTCCTCGACATGCCCCTGGAACATAAAAAAATATAATGGGGCAAATTGAAAACAACAAAAAAGAAATTGAAGATATAATTGCAAGGTTGAAAGATCCTTCCACTTCAACCTTGCATAGGTCCACGCTTGCTGAATCTCTTGAATCTATGCTATCAAATGTAGATTCAATTAGCAAGCAAATAACTAGTTGGACGGATAAGAGGAGAGAGTTTAGAGATTATTATGCAGACAAGTTGTCATACCAAGATGTGAAAAAATTACAAATCACAAAATTAGACTTGTGTTCGATTTTCACAAACCCACAAACAAATCAACCTCCACCCATTACATGCAAGAGGTTCTCTATCCATTGGTGCAACAACCAAGTGATAAGGGACAATTTTGGGCAGAGGTGGTGGATGGTTTTTGACCATCCTCCATGCAATAATAATGAGGTCCCGCAATACTTTTTGAGGAAACTCTACTGCGAGTTTGTCCTCAATAAAGTGCCAAACTATTTTGATATGCGGGACTTCCAGGGTAGAGGTGGGGGGTCAGCACAAGATAGACCAGGGGCACGTCTTGACCCGCAGCAGGTAGTGATACAAGTAATCAGTAGACCAGCCCACGAGCATGTTTCTATCCCTTCCATTGTGAAGGAGAGTGTTGAGGTCGATACACTTCAGTCCATTAGTGCCTTAACCCAGACCATCATAGATCATGCTGGTCCTACAACACAGAGTGGGTTGGGAGATAGTGTGAGGAGGAAGGTCCCACCCCATACTTGTCAGACTTGCGGGTCAGCCTGTGGTTATGACCCCATGGATAGTCAGGACGCAGGTGCACAGGCTGCATCTGTAGCTGAGCAGATGGTGATGACAGATACCCTCCTGAATGAGACTTTCGGCCTTGATACTCAGGTAAATATTAGCAAGTTTATTGAATTTAATTTATTAAATTTTATTTTTGAAATGCAAGATTAACTAATTTAAATTGATGATTTTAATAAAATTTCAGGGTCATAGCGTCGATGCAGTTTTCAGTGGTTCGCCACCTGCATTTTACACTAGATCATCTACTGTCAAGGTATGTAACTAGTAAACAATTATAAATATTACATGTGAATAGCATCATTATATGAATGGTATTCTAATATTTGATTTTGGATGTTGAATAGGTTAATATTGTAGATTTCACGGCAACACCTGCCAGCGGTGGTGGTCTTCAAAGTTTTACGGAGGTAATAAAATAAATAGTTTAATGAATGAATTGTACTTACTAGATTTTTGTATGTGACTTGTGTGCTTTATTGTGTGTTCTTCCATGTTTAGATGAACATGTGTGTATGTTAGGAGCCATGATTTGCATCACTATTATAGTTTTCGTAATTGAATAATGTTGTTTTATTTCCAGATGATGCAGGCTGCAGAGACACCTCCCCATGTTCAGAGGGCAATGGAGCATGGTGTGGCCTCTACGATTTATAGCTCCATGGCATTGACAGGGGTATGAGGCAGATTAGTAAATTTCAATTTACATTCATTGTTATAGTTGTCTATTTTTGAAAAATCAAAAGATTATTGATTTGAAGTTTAATTTCTATCTGGATGGTTTCTATAGGACATGACATCACCAGGGCCTATTCCTGCTACTGACGCAAGTGAGGAGACAGATTATATGTTAGCGGTAAGTGATTATTTTGTTAAATGTTTCATTTTTTATAACATGTAATTTCTATATATTAATGTCTATACTTTTTATTGTAATAGCTAAAGATGTAGGAAGAACTAAATAGGAGGAGTAGCCCTCGGGTTCGTAGTAGACCACCCACATGCACGTCTCCATCCCCTAGAAGATCAAAGGCTGCCCGTGATCTATTCTCTTCACCAGCTAGAGAGGAATGACTTTTTATTGTGTTCCTTTGTTGTATGCCTATATGGCATTTGTGGACATATATTTTGTATTGTATATAGTTGACATTGTATGCCTATATGGCATTCTTGTAAGCCTATATGGCTATTTTGTATATATGCTATACTTATATCGACAGATATTGATGTATGCCTATATGGATATTTGGTTAATACAAATCTTTTTTATTGATGGAGTCCATAGTTGCATTATAAATCCACGTTTGAATGGATGTTTGTAGATGGCTACTTCAAATATTTAAAGTCCAATTGTATTACATAGGATGTTTGTTGATCCAATAAGCTAGCTATTGTTATTCAAGTATCACCTAAACCTCATTTTGGAACTAAAAGATAAAAGTTGTATATAAAAAAAAATGAATCATCATGTTGAACAGAAAATATTAATATTCTTTATGAGTAGCATAGAATGTCAACTATATGCAATACAAAAAAATGAATCATCATATTATTCTTTATGTTCGAGATCCTGAAAATGACTAAGTCTGGTAGCCTGATATCCTGAAACACTTGGTTGAATATCCAAGTCATTAGGATGATTGCGCCTTGAGAAAAAGTCATTAAGATGATCGCCTAAAGGAGACTTTCTTAAACATTCAAATATTGAGCAACAAGCATGAAGGGTTAAAGTGCAATTTGCAACTCATAAAGCCTCAAAAGGGTGCCCAACTTAGAGAGAGCATTCATTTAAGACAAGGTGCCCATTGACACCTGTTCCACCATAAAAGTGTGCCTAAGGTGGAAGGAGAACAAGCCTCTAGTAAGTGAAGCGCACCTATTATCTAAACCACTTCATTATGGCACCCTAGCATGAGGTGGAGTATATACGTCAATAGGAAATGGCATCTAGAATGCAAATGAAGGACTAAGTGATATTTTTAGTAAGCATCAATTCACCTTGAGCTTTCAATAAATACATCAAATTGAGCCCCATAAGCCTAGGTGCCCTTTGCCTTCAAAAGAACCTCGTATCGACATCAAGAGTTGGTCGTATCGGCGTATCGGCAGACCTTGGTTAGGCTTTGCCGATAGTGGTTTGTCTTGCCGACGAGTGTGGTTCGAAGTCGAAGACATCGATGTATCAGAAGATAATCCCATCGACGCATCGGAAGAGTAGTTGAGAGCTTTGCCGATGAAGGGGGTCACACTGATAGTCAAAATTCATCGGTTTATCAGGCCAACAAGATTAGAGTTCACCGATGTTTGGAGTCTCACTGACAGGTGTGGTCCGAAGGTTGTCATTGGTGAGATCGGTGTGTCGGCAGAAGAGTTTTTAAGTGTGCCGATGGTATTAAGTCCTACCGATAGGTGAGGGACTTAGAGTCTCGTATCAGAGTGACAAAGACATCGGTGTGAAAGGATATAAAGTCACCGATAGCGGTTTGTCTGACTGATAAGAGTCAATGATGGGATGTTTGTCAGAAGTGAAATCAAACAGAGTCATGGTGGCATTGGCCTATCGGCCGATGAAATTTTAAGCTCGCCGATGGTATGTTGTCTCGCCAATAGTGAGTTCAAAGGTTCAAAAGTTGATAATTCTATGCTTCCACTGTGTGCTTTGCATCAGACACTCATCCCTACTACAGTCTAGCATTCTCTAGTTGTGTTCTCCCCTTTTTTTTTGTGAACGCCTCTGGAAGTAATGTTGAGTTACTTGTGATGTCCTTATTGACTGGTGTTGTTTTGGATTCATGTGTAGTCCTTGTTCCTTATAGTCTATTGTCTACCTGACTATTTGTTGTAACTTATTGAACCACTATGATTTTGAATATTTAGATTTAGAGGGCATTAGACACCAAAACTTCTTGACCTTTAACAACCCAACCTAGAATCAATAGATTTTTGTCCATCCCAACTATTCTAGTCAAGACAAAGCATGTTGATTCTCATTCAATCCAAAGTTCATTAACAGGATTATCTTATCATAATATTTAGGGAAATGACCACCTAGATGGACAATGATGTGAGCTATCTATAAAGAAACTTGCAAGAAGTATAGGAGGCATGAGAATCCCTCCATGTTGTTTATCAAGTTGAATGATCTATGACACATCATGTATCATCAGAAAATATTCTTGAAGAGAAAGCAAGTGAAAATACTCAAAACAACCCATAACAAGGTGGAGAAGTTTAAAGGATGGAGGTTTCAACACTTTCCAACCTCATAGCCACACTACTCCAATGGATCAGGATAATATTATCAAGCATCCACATAATAGTAGATAATCTTATCAAAAGTCAAAGAAATTTCTAAGGACCATAGTGTTATCCCTATGACTTGACACATACTACTTGTTTCATAAAGCAAAGGGACATGATATAAATATTGTTGTTATATGGAGCCTAATCAGACTCGAAATTTAAATTTACCCAACTTTTATGAGCGTGGTTTCCCCCCAAATATTTTCCTACTAGTTTTGGCGCCTTAGAGTCTAAGTGCATGAAAATCATTCTGAGTTGGCAACCTAATCCAATGACTTGACACGGATCCCAAAACCACCTATTGGACCAATAGGATCCTAGGCACTCACTTCATGCATTATGATTTCTAGGCACCATTTTGATGCTCCATCACAAGGAAAGTGCGCCCACACTTGCAAGCATTTTTCTTCAGGATCTAGGCGCCAATTGAAGGTTGTAGTTGCCAAGAAGAGCACCTAGCAAGAGGAAGTCTTTTGGAGTCTCCAAAACACATCAAACACTTGACTAATAACAAGATAACTTTTTCCCGTGTTAGGCGCTTCAAGAGTGAAGTTAAAACATAAATAAGCACCAACTTGTCTAGGCGCAAACTTAAGCTTGTTGAGGATACACATGGCACCCAACATTCCTTGGTGATTTCACAAACTTCAAACGCTCATAACTGTTCAAGGAATGCCTAATGCCCCTTCTTGATGATAGGCACCAAAGTGAGGGTGGAATTGCACCTTGATGGCATTAGGCACTATCTAGAGTATGCTACTCCATGGAAATGTGCCTTCTTGCTTAGAGTAATTCAAACACTCCAAGGTCTTCAGTGATCAATTCCCCAACTTATGAAATGTCCTCCTTCATTTTAAAATACATTGTAATGCTCCAGAGAGATAACTATACCTAGGCGTCAATCTGAGTTAAAAATACCTCCAAAGTGCGCCTTCTCTTTTAGAATGCAAAACAAGGTCCAAAGGTGCTAATAAATTGAAGTGCTTCTTTGGAAAAGTCCCAGAGGTTAAGATGTGCCTTGTCTTAATGAGGTGCAATTCTTGGGTAAGAAAGATTGTAAAGTGCACCTAACTTAGTGAAGAGGTTGATAACTTCTAAACCCTTCTTGGAACTTAGATTGCTTCAATTGAAGATCATCTTGCACCAATACATCACCAAACTTTCAATCACAAGATCAATTCAAACTTAGGTGCTCATTAAGAGTCTTTCCAATGTTGGCGCATCTGAGAGGTTGAACTGGCAAGAGATGGCGCCTAGCTTCCTAGACCTTGTTTCAATATGTTTGAGTTCCAAAGTTGACTCAATGGTATCAAGATGGCGCCATAGAGTCTTTGGACTAGTTCCTTAGAGTTTCAAAAACATTCTGGCTCCTTAAAAATTCCTCCTACATGCTTGGGCGCCATTTCAAGGTCTTGGAACCATGATGTAGTGCCTTATTACTGTAGGCGCCCATTCATGATTGTGCAACTTGAGATTGGTGCTTAGAGTGAATAGGCTTTCATCTTGACTTAATACACTGCCTCCTTCTGATGATTTTTGGGGTAGCAGAAAACCTTTCACCATGGGCATATGTCTCATAGATATAAAAAACTGAGAGAGGTTATTGTAGAGGCACTCTACGTGATCGCGTTGCCTTAGACAGAATGTTTCTAAGGGACATAGTTTTTGAGTAACATCTCGTCAAAGATTGCTGCCTTTTTGCACTTTGGACTCTTCAAGGATATCGTCAGTACAATGTAGCTCGGACTGTTTCGACATGTTTGGGTGAAAAATAGGACCATGCCTAGCGTAAATGTACCCATCCAAATGCGTTGGAATGTTGGAATAGTCAGTTTGGTCACATCAGGAGCAGGATGAAAGTTACACCCCTTTGCAACTTTACACTGCCTCCTTCTGATGATTTTTGGGGCAGCAGAAAACCTTTCACTATGGACAAATGCCTCAAAGATATAAAAAACTGAGAGAGGTTATTGTAGAAGCACTCTACATAATCACGTTACCTTAGACCGAATGTTTCTAAGTGACACGGTTTTTGAGGAACATCTCATCAAAGATTGTTGCCTTTTTACACTTTAGACTCTTCAAGGATATCGTCGGTACAATGTAGCTCAGATTGTTTTGACATGTTTGGGTGAAAAAAAGGACCATGTCTAGCATAAATGTACCCATCCAGACGTGTTGGAAAAGTCAGTTTGGTCACATCAAGAGCAAGACGAAAGTTACACCCCTTTGCAACTTTACACTACCTCCTTTTGATGATTTTTGGGGCAGCAGAAAACTTTTCACCACAGATAAATGCCTCAGAGATATAACAAACTGAGAGAGGTTATTGTAGAGGCACTCTACATGATCGCGTTGCTTTAGACGGAATGTTTCTAAGTGACACAGTTTTTGAGTAACATCTCGTCAAAGATTGCTACCTTTTTGCACTTTGGACTCTTCAAGGATATCATCGGTACAATGTAGCTCGAACTATTTCGACATGTTTGGGTGAAAAATAGGACCATGCCTAGCGTAAATGTACCCATCTAGATGCGTTGGAATAGTTAGTTTGGTCACATCAGGAGCAGGATGAAAGTTACACCCCTTTGCAACTTTACACTACCTCCTTCTGACGATTTTTGGGGCAACAGAAATCCTTTCACCATGGGAAAATGCGTCAGAGATATAAAAAATTGAGAGAGGTTATTATAGAGGCACTCTACGTGATTGCGTTGCCTTAGACGAAATGTTTCTAAGTGACACAGTTTTTGAGTAACATCTCATCAAAAATTACTACCTTTTTACACTTTGGACTCTTCAGGGATATCGTCGGTACAATGTAGCTCGGACTGTTTCGACATGTTTGGGTGAAAAGTAGGACCATGCCTAGCGTAAATGTACCCATCCCGACGCATTGGAACAGTCAGTTTGGTCGCATCAGGAGCAAGACACCAAAAATGCATAACATGATGATGTAAAAATGTGTATGTGTATAAATGCAGCAGGAAATTAAAAAAAGGCAAACCTTACAAATTAATGTGTATACTTACAACTCAATGTAACATGACTTTACAAAATTAATGTGAATACTTACAAATTAATCCAATGAACCATCTGGGTCTGCTCTACTCTTTATTGTGTCAAATATTGCTTCATGGTCAGACTCACACACCTTCCACAAGATTTTGTTCAAAGGTCTACCCCGATACTTTATCAAATGAACATTGGATGCCATGACAAGGTTCGAGTAATGAAGAATCTTCTGATGCATATCAAAGTCCTAAAACAGCCAAACATTAACACTCTTATGTGGGTACCTTCTAAGCCATGTTCCAGTAATAACCACTGAGCCTGTAGGGTATTCGATGTTTTCTCCATCTGTAACAGGGGCCTCCAATTTCTTTTTGGCCTCAACACAATGACATAAGTAATAATTTGTTCCCCCTTCATTATTTTCATCTGCAATAACTGCATATACATGCCCTACATTGATATGTGTAGCAAATTAACTGAAATTAGTCAACATTACAAAAACACTACAAAGTAAGATGACATTACCTGGTTGAACTAGATGAAATTAGATGCATATACGTGCCCTATATTACCTGGTTGAACTAAATCTGATATGTGGTCAAAGTCAACTAATGATTCCATCTGTGTTAGTTCCAGTGTCGTCGAGGGTCGATACGTGTCAAGTGGGCTAAGATAACTTAATTGCCATTTGTCAACCCACTCCTTTGACTCGCACTCATCCCAGACTTGAATTGTATAGGAAGAACAAAAGTATGACATCTTTCACGTATGGATACTCCATGAACCTGCAATTGAGCTTTTGAAAGAGTGCATCTCATTTAATCCTGTCAATGTACAACAGTCCTCATATGGTGCAATGTTAGTATCATCTATCAAACAAAAAATCTACGAACTGAAGACTTACCTTCATTACCTGGACCCATGGAAGTATTACACCACTCGACAATTGATTTTGCATCTGTCAACTTTGCATTGTCTTTATACTTTAACTCTTCTCATGCTATGGCTCTTTTGATATATGCTCCTACACCATCATGCTCCCCCTTTCCATGCCCGGCCTCATAAAAGTTCCACATATACTGAATACCTATAAAATTATTCCTCCTACTCAGCCAATAGAAATTTTGTGAGTTCTTGAATTGTGACGCACAGTTATCCGACCATATGATATGCTGACTGAACGATATGCCCCTTCTCGCCAAATCATTGTAGAACACCTAAAAGCAACCTTGCACGAACTCCGTAGAATGCATGCGATCATCACTAATATAGAAATTATACTCCCTTATGATCTTTTTGTCATCCTCTGTACTATCATTCACATGAATGAATGTGATGTGCACAAATATAGAAACCTGTGTGGAGTTGTAATATTGTGATTGCACCTCACGTTGTGGCTATAGACTGTAGTTCTCTGCAAAGTCAATGACTGAAACAATGCTACCAACTGGAAATGTGTCCTTGCATAACTTGAATTGCAAGTCCAACCATCGAGCTCTATGGGCATGTCTTGCATACTCATACACTATGCTGTCACGAAATATAGGCATAAACTAATACACTAGAATCTTTTCAATAACCAATTCACACCTCTTTGCTTCTTTACTATCTTTTGTATTGTATGCCACTATTTTATACTTGTCAAACTCTACTAGTTCATTTCCAACCGCATGTGTTCTTTCCATATGTTCACATATTGGCAAATGTTGCAAGCCACCGCAACGATGACATGTGCCATCCAAGCATAATTTCTTGTAGAATATTTGACCTTCCTCTCTTTCACATAAAATTCTTGATATGAAGTCTCTTGAAGATGTTGGTGGGGCACATATGGCACAACCCTGCAAAACATTGTTAGTATGCATATCTAAACATATAGACCTATAAGCATCAAAATGGTTAGAAAATTCAATATGTAATCTACAACAACAAGTAGTGCGTGTGTGATTTATCTTGACATAGAAAGGTTTTAGCATTTTAAAATATCTTTGACAAATTTTAATTTGAGGATACTTCTCTAGAAATTTACCATAAAACTGTGTTTGAGTTACTACCGATTCTCCTTCTTACCACATCCCTTTGATTCGGAGATACCCTTGTGTAATTCTTCCAAAAGTCTTCAATTAGTGATCTCAATGCTTCAACAATTGGTTTATCTTTTTGTGGTAGTCTCCCCGAGAACGCCATAATTCATTGGCATTAGTATCCTCAATTCTTTGGTGTCTTCCAACAGCTCTTGATAAAGTTTTCCTAATAATTCTCAATTCCTGACTCGTCTTTCTAATGAGATGAGATTTCCTTGTTTGACTACTTACTATAGTCGATGTAATCATACGCCGTGTTGCATTACTATCTTTTGTGCATGAGGTGTTACCCACACTCTCATACGCACTCATTAGATTCTTGACAATAGATTTTTCACTTGAAGCCTCTAATGTTCTCAACCCAAGAATCTTTATGATGGAGCTATACTTTATACTTCACATCATTTCAATGAATAGTTGACATCTTGCAGTCTCATTTAACTTTTCAAAGAACAATCTCCAAATCTTACGAGCATATCTTCTACAAGTGCATTTTGGAATCTTACCTTCCATTGGCTGCAAAATATTCTCATCAATTTCAATCAAATACTTTGGCTTTCTATGCAAAATTCTAGGTGGTGTTAAGTTAGGTAAATTCATCTCAACATTAGGAATTTCATCAATATTTAAATGAGATGGGCTAGATGGCATACCTTCGATCAAAGATGGAATAGATGACATACCTTGAGGTTGAGGTGGGAACGATGGCATACCTCTTTCATCACATGTGAGTGATGATGTACTCTCAACTTGAGATGTGGTAGATGGTGTCCCTAAATGTTGACTTGCAATAGAGGATGTGTCTCCAACTATAGTATTCAAATCTCTTGTAGCACGAAGTTTTTGCATTCGTTCTCTTTGTGCCGCCAACACCATATCTATTTGTGATGGTTGTGGTTCCTCTTCAATTGGTATGTCTTCATTTATTGTGTCCAATTTCCTCTTCTCATGAAGTTCCCTGATAGCCACTGTTTTCTTTGCATTCTTAGCTTCTATCTCTTCCTGTGTTGGTTTAATTCTTGATCGTTTCCTCAGCATGACGGAGAATTTATCTGTAGCATGATAAAGAGACCAATATTACTTTCTAAGAAATTAATACAAGATAATAGTGGGATTGTATTTTTATTATGTTGTAAGGATTTATTCTTGTATAGTTTGACATCATGGTATGTTAAGGTTTGTTTATTACACATAATTATTAAAGAGCCCAAGTGTAGAAAATATACATGGCATCATGTGAGATTGTAGGCTGCTTTCTTGATTGGGAATGTGTCTATTTTAAACATGTATGATAAAGCATGATAAAGTAATTCAATCCGAATTAAGGAAAATGTAAAGAACATGAATGTAAAGACTTGACATACCTAAAAAATGAAGATTCGAATGGAGAGAGTAGCCAATTATGTAGTGTTTTTTTCTTCTTGCATCAAACTCCTCAACAATTTGAGTTTTTCACCACTTGCTTCCTTTTCAATGTTAAATTGAATAACACTCAAATATAATTACTAACAACAATACTATTAACCAATCTATAATGTTAAATTCCTAAAATTGAATCACAATTAACATTGCAACACTACAAAAATTGAAACTTGAATAGATATATATTAAACTTGGTGTGAAAACTATGTTATTTCCTCCTTCTCAAGTTGGAAAAGCAAAAAAGGTGGTGGAAAGATCATGCAAAGGTGGTACAATGTGTCAAATGTGCATGTGAACATCCCAACAGCATGAAAGCACTTCTTTTTTGCCGGAGCACGCGCAGAATTAGTATGAAAACAGAGCATGTGGGCCTGGAGCACAGGGGTCAACACTTTTTTACCATTTATATAGCAAGACAAAATGCGAGCGCGTTATAACGCACTCACATTTTGTCCTGCTATAGATTGATCACATCTTGTGCATTTCTCTTTCCAAACCTTCCCCTTCAGACTTGAATGACCACAAGGTTTTTGAGGGAGAACTTTTCCTATTTCCTGCAAGAGCTTGCCAGATGCTCCACCATATGATAGGCATAACAATGAAGGGGCAAGCCCTCATAATCAAGTTCTTGATAAAAAATGCCCATCAAGGAACAAAGACAGATCTTCTTTGGAAGCAGAAGTTCTAGTTTGTGAGAAATCCTTATCCAAGCATAAATAGCAAGGGTTCTGTCAAGCGATTGCCAATCCACTTCCACAAAGTCTCCTAAAGACTTCCTGATTGATTCCAAAACATCCACACCCCAAAACTGGAGAGGCAATCAATATAATCAAACCCATAAATCTACATTTGACGACAGAAACCCTCAACACTATACCTTAAACCCTAATCCCTCAACCCTTCAACCCTATCCCTAATCCTTATACCCTCCACACTCTACTTTATCCCTTATCCCTCGACCCTCAACCTTATCCCTAAACCCTTGACCCTCAAACCTCAACCCTCAACCCTCAACGTCAAACCCTAATCCCTCAACCCTTAAGTCTAATCCATCGACCCTCAACCCTATCCCTAAACCCTAAAGCCTAAAGCCTCAACCCTCAACCCTCAACATCAAATCCTAATCCCTCAACCATTCACTCTAATCCCTCAACCCTCAACCCTAAACCTTATCCCTAAACCCTAATCCCTCAACCCTCAACCCTAATCCATCATCCCTCGAATCTAATCCCTCATCCCTAAACCCTAAATGCTATCCCTATTCCTAAACCCTCAACCGACTCGATACTATACCTTAAACCCTAATCCCTTATCCCTAAACCCTCCAACCCTATCACTAATCCTTATACCATCCACACTCTACTTTAACCCTAATCCCTCGACCCTCAACCATATCCCTAAACCCTTGACCCTTGAACCTCAACCCTCAACCCTCAACGTCAAACCCTAATCCCTCAACCCTTAACTCTGATCCCTCAACCCTCAACCCTATCCCTAAACCCTAAACCCTAAAGCCTCAACCCTCAACCCTCAATGTCAAATCCTAATCCCTCAACCCTAAACCCTATCCCTAAACCCTCAACACTATACCTTAAACCCTAATCCCTCAACCCTCAACCCTAAACCCTAATCCCTCAACCCTCAACCCTAATCCATCATCCCTCAACTCTAATCCCTCATCCCTAAACCCTAAATGCTATCCCTATTCCTAAAGCCTCAACAGACTCAATACTATACCTTAAACCCTAATCCCTTATCCCTAAACCCTCCAACCCTATCCCTAATCCTTATACCCTCCACACTCTACTTTAACCCTAATCCCTCGACCATCGACCCTCAACCCTATCCCTAAATCCTTGACCCTTGAACCTCAACCCTCAACCCTCAACGTCAAACCCTAATCCCTCAACCCTTAACTCTGATCCCTCGACCCTCAACCCTTCACTCTAATCCCTCAACCTTAAACCCTATCCATAAACCCTCAACACTATACCTTGAACCCTAATCCCTCAACCCTCAACCCTAATCTATCATCCCTCAACTTTAATCCCTCATCCCTAAACCCTAAATGCTATCCCTATTTCTAAACCCTCAACAAACTCTATACTATTACTTAAACCCTAATCCCTAATCCCTAAACCCTCCAACCCTATCCCTAATCCTTATACCCTCCACACTCTACTTTAACCCTAATCCCTCGACCCTCAACCCTATCCCTAAACCCTTGACCCTCGAACCTCAACCCTCAACCCTCAATGTTAAACCCTAATCCCTCAACCCTTAACTCTGATCCCTCGACCCTCAACTCTATCCCTAAACCCTAAACCCTAAAGCCTCAACCCTTAATGTCAAATCCTAATCCCTCAACCCTTCACTCTAATCCCTCAACCCTAAACCTTATCCCTAAATCCTAATCCCTCAACCCTCAACCCTAATCCGTCATCCCTCAACTCTAGTCCCTCATCCCTAAACCCTAAATGCTATCCCTATTCCTAAACCCTCAATAGAATTGATACTATACCTTAAATCCTAATCCCTTATCCCTAAACCATCCAACCCTATCCCTAATCCTTATACCCTCCACACTCTACTTTAACCCTAATCCCTCGACCCTCAACCCTATCCCTAAACCCTTGACCCTCGAACCTCAACCCTCAACGTTAAACCCTAATCCCTCAACACTTAACTCTGATCCCTCGACCCTCAACCCTATTCCTAAACCCTAAAGCCTAAAGCCTTAACCCTCAACGTAAAATCCTAATCCCTCAACCCTTCACTCTAATCCCTCAACCCTAAACCCTATCCCTAAACCCTCAACACTATACCTTAAACCCTAATCCCCCAACCCTCAACCCTAAACCTTATCCCTAAACCCTAATCCCTCAACCCTCAACCCTAATTTGTCATCCCTCAACTCTAATCCTTCATCCCTAAACCCTAAATGCTATCCCTATTCCTAAACCCTCAACCGACTCGATACTATACCTTAAACCCTAATCCCTTATCCCTAAACCCTCCAACCCTATCCCTAATCCTTATACCCTCCACACTCTACTTTAACCCTAATCCCTCGACCCTCAACCCTCAACGTCAAACCCTAATCCCTCAACCCTTAACTCTAATCCCTCGACCCTCAACCCTATCCCTAAACCCTAAACCTTAAAGCCTCAACCCTCAACCCTCAACGTCAAATCCTAATCCCTCAACCCTTCACTCTAATCCCTCAACCCTAAACCCTATCCCTAAACCCTCAACACTATACCTTAAACCGTAATCCCTCAACCCTAAACCCTAAACCTTCTCCCTAAACCCTAATCCCTCAACCCTCAACCCTAATCTGTCATCCCTCAACTCTAATCCCTCATCCCTAAACCCTAAATGCTATCCCTATTTCTAAACCCTCAACCGACTCGATACTATACCTTAAACCTTAATCCCTTATCCCTAAACCCTCCAACCCTATCCCTAATCCTTATACCCTCCACACTCTACTTTAACCCTAATCCCTCAACCCTCAACCCTATACCTAAACCCTTGACCCTCGAACCTCAACCCTCAACCCTCAACGTCAAACCCTAATCCCTCAACCCTTAACTCTGATCCCTCGACCCTCAACCCTATCCCTAAACCCTAAACCCTAAAGCCTCAACCCTCAACCCTCAATCTCAAATTCTAATCCCTCAACCCTTTACTCTAATCCCTCAACCCTAAACCCTCAACACTATACCTTAAACCCTAATCCCTCAACCCTCAACCCTAAACCTTATCCCTAAACCCTAATCCCTCAACCCTCAACCCTAATCCGTCATCCATCAACTCTAATCCCTCATCCCTAAACCCTAAATGCTATCCCTATTCCTAAACCCTAAATGCTATCCCTATTCCTAGACCCTCAATGGGCTCGATACTATACCTTAAACCCTAATCCCTTATCCCTAAACCCTCCAACCCTATCCCTTAACCCTAATCCCTCAACCCTCAACCCTATCCCTCGACCCTTAACCCTTGAATCTCAATGTACTCAACTCTCAACGTCAAACCTTAATCCCTCAACCCTTAACTCTGATCCCTCAACCCTTAACCCTTAAAACTTGAGCCCTAAAACCTATCCCTACACGCTCAACACTATATCTTAAACCCTAATCCCTTAACCCTCATCCTTAAAGCCTCAACCCTAAATCATTAAACCTTCAACCCTAAACCCTATCCTTAATCCCTCTACCCTCGACACTCTTATTTAACCCTAATCCCTTGACCATTAACCCTATCCCTCAACCTCAACCCTCAATCCTCAACTCTCAACATTAAACCCTAATTCATCAACCCTAAACCCTAATCCCTTAAACTTAAACCCTATCCATAAACCATCAAACCTCAACACTATACCTTAAACCCTAATCCCTATCCCTCAACCCTTAACCCTTAAAACTTAAACCCTATCCCTACACCCTTAACACTTGACACTATATCTTAAGCCTTAAACCCTCATCCCTAAAGCCTCAACCCTCAATCCTTAAACCTTTAACCCTAAACCCTATACCTAATCCCTCTACCCTCGACTCTCTAACCCTAACCTCGACATTAAATGCTAATCCGTCAACCCTAAACCCTCAACCCTCAACACTATACCTTAAACCCTAATCCATCAACCCTAAAACCTAATCCCTTAACCCTCAATCCTAAACACTATCAATAAACCCTCAACCCTCGACACTATACCTTAAACCCTATGAGAAAAGCTTTGCGTATGGTACATCCATAGTGAGTAATTAACAGTTCAAATCAGAAGGATGATCATTATGAGAAAAGATTTGCATTGGGGTACATCTATGTTTCTTGCTGTCCACCCCGCACTTAGGGAAGGTATATTGTTATGAAACAGGCAAATAATCTCCCATTGTTTACTGGCTCTATCCACAAGAACTACTAAACTATACCTTAAACCCTAATCCCTCAACCCTAAACTTTCAACCCTAAACCCTATCCCTAATCCCTCTACCCTCAACACTCTACCTTAAACCTAATCCCTCGACCCTTAACCCTAAACGCTATCCCTAATCCCTCAACCCTAAACCCTAATCCCTCAAGGTCCTAAACTCTAATCGCTTATCCCTAAACTCTAAATCCTATCCCTAAACGCTCAACCCTCAACCTTAAACCTTAATCACTCAATCCTTATCCACCCCTCTCCTCCCCTATCTGGCTCACTCCCATCTCTACCCTCCTCTGCCCTCGACACTATACATACATAAATATAGGCATACATAGATACATACATACATACATACATACATATAGGCATACATAGATACATACATACATACATATAGGCATACATACATACATACATGATTAATAGACTTGAACAGAAAAAAAATGTAAGGGGAACTCAAACATGACAAACAATAGACTTGCGGAAAAGGAAAAATGCAAAGCAAAACATAACGTGAGCGCCTTATAATGCGCTCGCGTTATGTCTTTCCTTGGGTTTGGGATTTTCTTTGGATTTCCAACCCAAAGGCTTGGAGTGCCTTTTGAACAGTCACAGACGTGTTTTTCCATATTCTTCAAGATTTCACATAATTTCGTTTGTGCTAACCCTCAGATTTGCACGTGTTTCAAGGTTAAACAAATCGAACACCTGGATAATGTTAGGCTTTCTCTTAGCTATTTGACAGTGTGATTTTTTTCACATTTTAACAATCTTAAGCCTTTCATCTTTAATTTCTTTTGTTTGTGTGTCCGTTTTTGGGTAAAAACCATTGTTTGGTCTTTTTTTCATTGTAAATTAACTATTGATTAAAGTTTCAAAAAAATTATATATTTAGAAACTAGACTCCATTCTACAAATATTAAAAAAAGAAAAAAATAATTTTCAGTTAGTTTTCAAAATTTATAGGGGTAGCACGGCCAAAATTCTATTTTTTAGGATGTGTCCACTTTAAAAATTAGTAAAAAATCAAATATTCATCAAAAAAATTTTAGAAAAATTAGGCATAAACTACATGCTATTAGCTAATTTCTCACTGAAGCGATTTTAAAAATACCAGAAAAAATTTGATCTTTTGAGGGAGCCACAAAATATGCTATGTTATTTTTTTTACAGAAACAACACCAATTTCTGTGGCTCCCTCTTTTGAACCCCTTAATCTATGCCATTTTTTTTTTAAAATAGTAGTTTAGAAAGTAGACTCGGAGCACTACGAATATTATTTTGTTGCATCTCCAAATTTTGAGTGTAACTATGCTCAATTTCTCATCCAAGGCTAGTATTTCCTGATTTCAGAAAAAAAATGGCCACTTAAGACCCCTTTTTGGCCCCCCATCTTCTTACACTTACCCTTTAGGGGGAGCACACCAGACACTATGTTATATTTTTTTGAGAAAAATAAGACCAATTTGTGTGCTCCTTCTTTTTGAACCCCTTAATCTCAACCATTTCTAGAAAAAAATAGTAGTTTAGAAACTAGATTCGAAGCACTACAACTCTTGTTTTCATTTCATCTTCAAATTTTGAGTGTAGCTATCTTCAATTTCTCATCCAACATCAATGTTTCCTGATTTTAGAAAAAAAGTGGCAACTTAAGACCCCATTTTGGTCCCTCGTCTTTTTGCACTTACCCATAGAAAGAGACAGAGAGAGGAGACAAAGAGATATAGAGAGGTAGAGTGATGGCAAAATTTTATAAATATAACCCTTGGCATAGTGTTTTGATATCATTTGGATTGTATTGTAGGGATTTGTAGGCTTTTAGTTTAGGTCTAAGTATCAACATGCTACTAAAGTGTTAACACATGGGCTACAACATTAGTGGAGTTTCTCAATCTATTGTAATCTTATTTGAAGGAATATATTAAGGTTTACTTTTGGTGGTGGGTTTCTTACTCAAAGGTGTTTTCCCAAGTATATATGTCATCTTATCCTCTCTATTTCCTTCACTTATTCTTCTATGTTTAATTAAGAATATATGTGTTTTAGATCAACAAATTTTATTACAAAGATAAGGTCCACACAATCCAAATATGCCATGATCTAATAATGACTATGTGTCATTGTAATGAATTAATTGAAAAATGGAACCAATTGATATCTTAAATGTGAGCATCACTTATAACCTCTATACATCTAAGACAATGTAGTTGCCTTAAAGAAACTTTGAAATTTTTCCTAAAACATTTTACAAGGATGTTTTGCATCCACATAAAGAGATAGTGACATCTTGCGCATGACATAATTAATTAATTTGCTTCACTGATCTTCTAAATCATTTAAATAATATTATTTACAATGGATACACTATTTATTTTTCAGCGTTTACATGAATTAGAAGTTACATAATGGACATTGAATTAGTGAACAAAGAGATAGAGATAGAGAGGGGAAGAGACAAAGAGATAGAGATAGAGGAACATATATATATAGAGAGAGAGAGAGAGGGGAAGAGATACATATAGAGATAGAGGAACACAGTCTTTTTAGAGTGTCATTTTGAAAACATAGGAAGAAAGAAATGATGAAAGTAAGGGATATTAAGAAGGGGGGTGAATTAGTATTCCGCAAAACCACTTGTTAACTTGTTTATTAATCTAATTTCCAAAATTAATAATATGAAAATAAAATAGACATAAGAACAACAACCATAAAGACATAACACATAGACACCATGATTTTTATGTGGAAAACCCAAAGAGGGAAAAACCACGGTGAGTGTTAGCTCATAATATATTATGATAGCTCAATACCAAATTACAAGACGGCTCACTGCCTTAGGGCTCACTGCCCTATGAAGAAGTACTCACTGCACAAAGGCTCATTGCTAAGAGAAAAGAAGAAAGAAGAAGAATTGGCTCACTGCCAGAAGATGAACTACTATATATACATCTACCACATGTTGTATCACAGTTCCATTGAAGGTTCAATATACTGATTCAAAGGTCTTTATTTATTCTGCCCTATTTCTTAATTCAACATGTACTCTATATTTCTTTCTCTGCTCATAATCCTTCACACTTCGAATTCGCACAACATTTAAAAAATACACACTTATACATCGCAATCCATCGAGTATTTATATCCGCAACAAGATTCATTTCATAATCATGTCGGCAAGCCATACATGAAGCATGTATGCAATGTATTCTACCTTTTCGGCTTGATCATGTGTACAAATAGTAATGCAGATCCAAACAATCATTGTATAATCTTCATACAAGGCGGCACCACACATATAACCGCTTAGATTTATTATTCAAGCAATATACTTTCTCCACGTAAAGATCTAACTGTCTGTCGGCTTGTCTCTTCAGAACATGCTTGACCTAATCAACTATCATACCAAAATTCTTACTGTGGAGCAAATGAAACTCAAAGAGTCACTTCAACCATTCCTCATACTTCACAGATCATATCTTACCAACTGCAGGTCAAGATGTTCTTATGTGGTGAAATGCGGAACTCAAAACTGACTCTTCTGCCTTGGTGAGGTACTGGCAAACAAACTGCTAGAACTTGGAGTTTTGTAGACAATCTTCTGGATCACTTCAGACTCTGTAATTCATCAATTGTATGCTTCTGACACCTATCCATACTGCCTCAAAACTGCATACAAATATAATCACTTGCAGAGAAATGTGGACCAAAATACCCATGCATTCTACACTGTTCCTAACCTGACTGTGTTCATCCAGACTTAGCCATTTCATAACTTATCTTCTGGAAGTCATCAGGACTTGTACTCTTGAACATAGTATCTCCAAACAATCCTAAATAACATGCCTAAACCGCATACCTTGACCATCAACTGCAGAGGAATACCACTTGAGTCTCAGCTACTAGCTCTGTGTTATTAGTACTTAGCCATTCTGCCTTAGTCTTTTGTGTCCAGACTAGAACCTTGTATGGAGGTTGTTCCAAGTTGAGTTCCCAATCATCCTTAGCTTCATCATGCTATGTTTGTCTTGTTGCCATCAATGACAACATTACCCAATTAGCAGTGTCTCTTGACTATATTACCAACAAGAAACATGAGAAAAACATAGTGAGAGAGAGAGAGATGTCTCATTGAGAGGAAGTGTGTGAGAGAGAAGGGGGGAGATAGATATGGAGAGAGATAAAGAGAAATAGAAAGGAGAGAGAGGTGGAGAGATAGAGAGAGAAACATATGTAGAGATATTGTTGTTTCCTATTAAATTAGTATTGGGGCTTCCACCTATTATCGAATCAAAATCTCCAATTGAATTAATCATTTAATCAAGTCTTTCTTTTGTCAAATTATGCACATCTTCCACCTTAATCAATTTACCCTCAAGATGTTATGTGGAGAGAGAGAGAAGGGGAGAGAGAGATAGAGAAACATAGAGAGAGAGCAAGGGAGGGAGAAGTGAGAGAGAGAAAGAGAGTGAGGTAAAGAGAGAAGGGGAGAGAGATAGAGATAGATAAACATAGAGAGAAAGCAAGGGAGGGAGAAGTGAGAGAGAGAAAGAGAGTGAGGTAAAGAGATAAAGAGAGAGAGAAATAGAGATAGAGAAAGAATATATATATATATATATATAGAGAGAGAGAGAGAGAGAGAGAGAGAGAGAGGATTAATAATTATTTCTAAATTTTACCTTTACCACCCATCACAATTGAAGAGACATTTGCTAAAACATAAAATCATTACCCATCATCGGATTGCAAAATTAAATTTAACTACATAAACATATGGCAAAAAATGTTCCATTGTGTGATAGACTTGAGGTTAAGGTCAACCATTCCAATACTCTTTTAATTTCGGCGTATCCATTACACACTAAGATCCGATTGCTAGTTATTGAGTATATAATAATGAAAAGAAACATCAAATCATACCAGTCCTAGCAAGTCTTTTAAGTATGAAGAACCCACCACAAAAAGCCATATTTGAACCTCCCAAAAAAAACCGTCAGACTCGAACCTCACCCACTCACTCATTTAGGTTCGTGATTTTCAAAAAATAAAAACACTTTTCAGATCAAACATGATTATGTTTTATAACTCTGAAAAATCTCAAACGCTGAAAAGACAGACCTTACCCTTTTACGATTCGTTGTTATGTATGAATTGCTCACAAAAACTCAATTCTTAGCCAGCTGATCACTTTTTGGTTTGTCCGCGTTAATAATCCAAGAACAAGAATGAAGAAAATTTACGAGACCATGTGAAAAGATCTGGAAAGATATTTTTAATGGTCAAATATTTTTAAATTATAAATAGGAAAATGATAGATTGAGAATTAAGTGTGATAAAATCACAATTAAATGTTAAATTAGGAAAATAAATGTGAAGGAGGTTAATGGTATTTGGTTAGGGTTTGAATGTAAATAATTTTGTTATAGCTTTAAAATCTATATTGTCCTCAAAGGGAAATATGTGAATAGAGATAAATTAGAGAGAATTATTTTATTTATTTAAGAGTTATTTTATTTTACTTTGATACATACATTTTTTATACGATAAATAGTAAATCCAAGGATTTCAACTAACAACCATTATCCATGTTTTCCAATGGCTTGACCATGCCACCTACACTAAGGACTTACACATAATTATTTTAAGAGTTTACTTAATATTTTATTTATTACTTAAAGTTACTTTACCTCTAAATAGTTTTTTCTTTCAACTATTCTTTCATGGTCATGATACTAGATGCTTCTCCCTTGGTGTCATTGTAGGTTATGCCTCTTGGCATAATAAATGAGCCTAACTTCATACAAGATTACACCATTTGTCAATATATAATTACATTAAGACAAAAGAAACACAAAACTAAATAAAAAATACCATGAATATATTACAACTTGAATACATATTTTAAACATATGTATCTAACCTTGATATAGTTTTATATGTATTTTTAATTTCTTTTTGTTTTTATGTTTTGTTTTTATTTTGAAAAGTTTAATAATATATTATATACTTACTACTTTTTAATAATCTCATTTGTAACATTAATATATATTTTAAAATTTTGATGTCTTTTAAAAAAATTAAAGTTATTTCATTAAACATTTACTTTAATGTTAATTTATTTTACCATAATATTATTTTAAATTAAAAGTTATTTTATTTTAACATAAAACTATATTAAATTAAAAGTAACTTTATTTTACTTTACAATTAATTTAATTTATTTTATTGTAAAATTAAAAAATATATCATTTAAAATAATTTTTTTTCAACTTTTCATATTGTAACATCACAATATGAAATGCTTCTCCTTGGTGTGTACGGCCACTTGTAACCTAATAAAGTCGTTTAAAAGTTGTAAAAACAACGATCAAATCCCTTATCCCATCCCTAAAATAAATAGAAGATATAACGAGATATACAATTTGACCTCGTTGGATTATTCGAACGCAACCCGAGAAAGTTAGCATCATATCTTCCTCATCTACGATTTTAGGTAGAAACTAGATTTCTATTTTTATTTTTCTCCCGTGCGGTTGCCGGCTTCGCTAGGTAACAAGGGCCAAACACAAAACACCTCCTTAACTCTGTTTAGTGGCGTGTCTACAATTACAGACACGCTACGCATCACCCCCAAATATTTAATACAGTTTTTTTTTTTTAATTTAATTCAGGGGATGCGTATTTGGTGTCCGTTAGCCGCGGCGGAGTGTATAAATATCCCTCTCCCGAGCATTTTTTTCTCATTCTTTCTCACCATTCCCTTTACATTTACAGGTTGTATTTTCCCGAGCTCTACTTTTTAGGGTGATTGGAGACATCTGGGCTCAGTAAATGGCAAGATCAAACAAGTTGGCATACGCAGCAGCGTTGGCAATGGTGATGATAATGATAAGTGCAATGTCAATGAAAGCGGCGGAGGCAGAGGCGCCCACTCCATCAATGGTTACGGGCGCAGCTTCTACGCCCTTGGCTCCCTCTTTACCAGCTGCTCTCTTTGCATCTGTCATTCTTCTTTTGCTCTGCTTTTTTCATTGATCTGTTCAGCAGACCGCGATGGAGATGATAGATCGCTTTTAACTACTTCTGTTTCTAAATCTGACTTTGTTGATGGCCATTGTAGGCCGGATTTTCATAGAGTTCTTTGTTTCACCATTTATCAAATAAGGGCACCTTTCCAAGTTCTTTGTGAAGGGTTTGCATATTAATATTATAATTTGCTTTTGGAAATTATTTGTCTTGATCTAGTTGGCTTATCAATGACTGTATGGAGCGCAATATATTTTAGATCTACAGTTTTAGTGGATGTATGTCTCTCTAAACACAAATTTTACTATCTAAATTGATTGCCTTTCTCTGTTAAAACGATTTTGGCGGCGGCATTTAGAGTACTGCCCTGCTACTTACCGTGACCGTTGTCATTAATGGGGGACCAAATTTGTATATATATACAGAAAGTTTTATATGGTCAATTCATTGCACATTAAATCTAAATGAACTCTGTAGAAAAAAATAGATCCTACGCAATTTAATCAAAGCATTACCCCGATTTGTTTGTTTAGATCCCCATACAGTTGCATCTACAATGTGGAAAGGTGTCACTGGGAACAACACTGTTGAAACATATTTTGCTCTTTGCCTGTTTGGATCATACATCTACCAAATATGTACTAGAAGATAAAATTAAACGGAGATCCACGCTTTTTTTTTTTTTTTTTCGGGTACAACATAAAGCAAGTTTATGAGCTAAATTAAAACTATTTGAAGAGAGATTTTGGTTAGGTACTTGAGCGCTTAAATTTGACGATCGTCCCTGCCTGTCAAGCCAATTCTTTTGAAAAAGTATATAAAGATCAATTGACTATTTCACTAGGTATGATTCTATGTAATTTTTGACCACCTCTGTCCAAAATCTCCCCTTTCATAATATACAGTCTTCCCAGAATTTTGATTGTATTTTATAGCAAAAATTCCTGAATATAACCATACGGCCATCAAATTTAAGCCCCGTGAGAATCACGGCACACGCCATCATTACCACGACCAAGACTCCTACGCAACAGAACTTGTTTGCTCCTGCCATTCCGAGACAATGGGATTTATCTAGCAAAAACGGCAATAAAACAGATGAAAAACCAAGGTAAATGAATGCAGAGATTTGCCTAGGCGAGGAATATTTATAGTGCCCCACTGTACCCGGGGCCACCAAAAGCATATAACACTGATTCTGACAAGGAAATAACATAGAAATAGAATACGTTTGTCCGATTCTGACAAGGAACCTAATTCTTAGAATTATAGCGGAAACAGTTAACACTGTGGGTTGTTTGGCAAATCTTAATCTTAATAATGGTACAACATGTGGCAATCTTTTCAGTTTTGTATTCAAAATTAACTACATTCGCTTTACTTCCGACTCCCCTAGTCTACTTTAAAGATTGCCTTTGTCAAATATTCGCCGGACATTGCTGAGCTGTAGAGAGTCTTTTCAGAGATATGATTCCCATCGATGATTAAAATATCAATTTGTGAAGGAACTTAGACATTACGCAGCATTTATGCTAACAGAACACAGCCTGTATCACACATGTTGTATCACCATTACGATTGCAAAGCAGCCCAAAGTGTTAGCTGTCTGGGCTATAAATCTCTGAATTAGGTTCCTTTTCAGAATTAGGTTCCTTGTTAGTTTTTGGTGGCCCCGTGGGCGATGCCGCAATATAAATATCCCTCGCACAGACAAATCTCTGCATTCATTTCCATTGGTTTTCCTCTGTTTTACTGTGGCTTTTGCTAGACGAGTCCTACGTCTTGGAATGGCTGGAGCAAACAAGTTACGCTGCGTAGCATTTCTGGTCGTGGTAATGACGGTGTGTGCAGTGAATGCTGCGGAGGAGGCGGCGGCGCCCAGCCCGTCTCTGATTGCAGGCGCCGGTTCAATGGCGGCCCTGCCCTCTGTAGCAGCTGCTCTCGTGGGATCTCTCCTTGCTTTTATGGCCTTCTTTTTCCGCTGAGGCGTTCACCACATGGATGAGGGGTTTTTTCTTCTCCTGCGTATATTTGGCCATGGTGAGGACGATTGTTTGGTGGTTTGCAGGAGAGGTTTTTACAAGGGCTGTTTGTTTATTTCATTGTTTTAGCCTTTTAGGAAATAATCCGTACAGCACAGATACAAGCATATATCGTTGTAACGCTATGATAAAAAGATAAATAGACTCGGAAATTTGGGGTTTTCTATTGTGATTGAATGTCTGAGGGGCATGACACATACCTCCATGGATTTTGCCAGAAGGACTAATATCCTTAGTATCTTTGTAATAAATTGTTATATAATTCACAACTATTTTACAATCAAAATGGAAAAAAAAAGAGTAAATAGTCGGAGGAAAATATGCAGCCAAGTAGGGGAGAAGACCCGGTAGTTGAGCATGTACTCTTTTTCCTTTTGGGAATTACAACTGTTTTGATTGTTTTATTCTGGAAAGGCTTTTGTGTCATTCATTAACCTGGCCTATTTTTTTTTAATGATGGGAAAATGTTGTGATAGGTGATTTGTCATGTTTTATATATTTTTTTTAATGATATAGAAGATTTTTAAGTCAAAAATTTTATTATTTTGTTCTTTACATTTAGATTTGTGTTTATGAACAGATTTTTGTTTTGTTCGTATAAAAATCATTTTCTGTACGAAAAAAGACCTTGTAATTTATATATTTGATCATGTTGATTCTTGTAGTTTGTAAGATGTTTTGCAGCTACAAACACCTTTGGGAATATGTTAGACTATAAATGTAAATTCTCCTTAGTCAAACTTTTTAAGCTTAAATTCTCTTTGGTTAAATGTTTGGATGGGCCAATATAGTAAACATGGAATGGACCTACAAAGATGTACTTTGATAATTGTATTATGATGTTCTCATAAATATTTTATCAACCAAGTCTTAGTAGGCTCCTTTTGATAACTCCTAAATGATTTTGGATGAATGAGGGAAGGGTTTTAAATATAACCAAGTTCACAAATCAACATAATTTAGGTAGGCTCCCAACAGCTAGTGAAATAGTCAACCAAGTATAGGAAATTAGAAATTAGAAATTTAAAAGTGAAGAGATCAAAATTATGACTATAGAAGTAACCTAGGTTAGGTTTGCACACACACGTATGATGAACAATGAATTTTTGGATCAACAATGAGAATATGGAGATTAGTGATGACAAAGATCAAGATATGAGTTGAGCTTTCACATAAATATGATACTTGTAAGTTAATTATTACATTTAAGATAACCTAATCAAACTGGTTCCAAAACATCAGAAAAAAATGTATGAATATGTAAATTTCATCATTACAATATTCTAATATCTTAAATTCAACCTACAGCTAACTTAATCTTACTCTTTTTACCTTAGACTTATAGTACCAACAGAGTCCAAATTCTAATTTGAGTCTACTTTTAAATGTGTAATGTTTTCCTTAAATAGAAGTAAGGAGACAAAAAATATTGTATAGGCCTTTTTTTAATGTATGATTTATTTATTTTAAATATTATTTAATAGTATGTATAACATTATTTTGAAGATCTATTTAAAATTTTTTTATAAAATATATCTATATAATTTTTTAATAATAATAATAATTTTTATATATAAAATTTTATTTTCATCTTTATGAACATTTTATAAGTTAAGGCATTCGGAGTGAGATGAACATACTAGATACAAGTGATATAAACATATGTTCTTGTCAAGGCATTCGGAGTGAGATTTAAGAAGTCTTAGGAAAGGTCTAAGAGGGAGAGTCCCTGAAGACTAGAGTCCAGAATCTTCAGATTGCCTTGTACTTGTTTAACATCAAGAAGTAATAAGAAAAAGTTGGCCAAGGTTGTCACTGTGTTGTTTAAATTGGTATGAGGAGTATCAAGAACATAATAGATACAAGTGATATAAACATACTAGATTTGAACATATCTTTTATTATTATTTTATTTAATCATACTTTTTATTCTTTCTTACTTTTAAAATAATTGTGAAATTATTTTGAATGTTCAATCTTACTTCTAAAGTATTGACTGAATTGTTCAAAAACTTTTGCATCATTTCAAAGTATTTGAACATTCAGAGTTGTATACAGCCCAAGAAAAAAAAAAACCAACGTGAGACTCGAACCTTCACCACTCACTCATATAGGTTCGTGATTTTCAAAAATAAAAACACTTTTCGGACCAACCATGATTATGTTTTACAACTGGGAAAATCTCAAAAGCTGAAAAGACAGACCTTACCCTTTTACGATTGGTTGTTCTGTATGAAATTGCTCACACAAACTCAATTCTTAGCAAGCTAAACACTTTTTGGTTTGTCGGCGTTAATAATCCAAGAACAAGAATAAAGAAAACTTACGAGATCATGTGAAAAGATATGGAAATATGGAAATGAGTATACTCGTCAAATATGGAAATATAGAAATGAGTATACTAATGAATGGTTCATAAGGCACAATACTTGCTGAAGGTTTTGCAAATGGGATAGCAAATTAAGTGGGCTTGATCTTGGGGGAAACTCCATGGTTAAGCATATTTGAGTTGGAGTAGTACTGGGATGGGTGACCTCCCGAGATGTCTCGATGCTTCACCCCTGTGTGCATCACCTAGATACAATGAGTGCTAAGTGGACCATTCATTAACATGAGAGATGGGTTCATGTGAACCACTACTCATGAAATAAGGGTCATGTGTTTGACTCAAAAACTACGTAGTTAAACCCTAAAATAAAAATATCATAATGAAGTTGAAAGGTTCTGAATGAGGCACCATAAGGGATGACGTCCCTGGGAAAATTTGGCAAAATGGATAGCTCTCAGTCGAAGAGGTTCAGCGTAAGGCTCGTGCTCCCATATCGGGTAGTAAAAATGATCTTGCAGATGATCTCCATAAAAAAAATCTTTAATGGTATTTGGTTACAGTTTGAAGGTAAATAAATTTGTTGTAGTTTTAAAATCTATATTGTGGTTAAAGGGCTCTTGGTTTGCTCGTGAAGTTGAAAGGTTCTGAATGAGGCACCATAAGGGATGAAGTCGAGATCATGCCCTAGGCAAATTTGGCAAAATGGATAGCTCTCAGTTGAAGAGGTTCAGCGTAAGGCTCATGCTCCCATATCGGGTAGTAAAAATGATCTTGCAGATGATCTCCATAAAAAAAATCTGTATTTTCTCGAGATTGAAACTAGGATCTTTTTGTTTGTGTATTGCCTTGTATTTTGCATAAGATCTCTGCTTGGGTGGAGTCCACACTTGTAATCATTTATGCATTTGTTGATCCATCCTCTATGTGATAGATCTCATTGTGATGGTTGTGCCTTCTTGCTGTCTAGTTCACCGAGTTTGCAAGCATCTACTCTATTATCTGGACTAGCAATATTTAAGAATACCTTTATAGGGTTGTTGAAATCACTAGGGGACATGCTCTCTTAAGTCAACCCCTAGAAAAGACTATCTTTACAATCATGCAAAGGATCAATAGACAACAAGCAATGCCCTAGAATGAGTATACAAATTAATTCATTTTAGTGCACCAAACTGAAGTGTTCTTCTAATGATTATTGCTCAAATACTCTAGGATCCTTAAATGAATGCAATTCAACACCTTTAAATAATAAGACAACAAAAATTCACACAGATTTATGTTTAGTTGTTTCACAACAACTAGTGAAATGGGTGGGAATTGGCCAAATTTGAATTTGAAAATTTAGGGGTCAAATTTGTGAATGCTAGATTTGATCTCCTACCAATAGGAATGATTGAGGATGATTAGCAGTAAGATCTGTTTATAGAACAAATGTATGATCATGGAGGGGGTCAAATCCATAAATGCAAGATTTGCTCCCATACCAACAAGAATGACCCAAGATGATCAAACAATAAGATTTGGGTATAGAACAAATGTATGATCATCGAGGGGGTCAAATCTGTAGATGCAAGATTTGATCCCATACTAGTAGGAATGGCCCAAGATGATGGAACATTAAGATTTGTGTATAGAATGAATATATGATCGTGCAGGGTAATATATGTGAAAAGAGATAAACTACGTCAAGCCATATCAAGCTTGACGTGTTTATAGATGTACCTAAAATATCTAGTTATTTTATTTTATTTTTAACACATAAATTTTATATGATAAATATTTTACAATGTTTTTAATTATAAATATTTTAATAGTTTACTTAATATTTTATTTATTACTTAAAGTTATGTTGGCTTTAAATAGTTTTTCTTTCAACTATTCTTTTATGGTCATGATTACGCCAAGAGGCGTTCTACACTCACAGCAAGGGCTGAAAGATTCAGATTCTCGTAAACAATTAAGATTTAGATTCCCATGTAAACAAAATTCATAAAATGTGTAAATAAATGAATAAGCCAAATAGATAGAAAAATAGAAAAACTTGGGCAGTTATGGAGTGAAATATTTATCACGTTAAACAAAAAATAAATAAACCTGTGGAAGCCAAATGGATAGAAAAATAGAAAAATTTGGGCAATTATGGAGTGAAATCTTTATTACGTTTGAAGAATATGAAAAGTCTAGCAGCAGTCTCTTTAAATTAACTCATGTGAGCATATCAAATATTCTAACTGCAAGTAATTTATAAATGCTAACAAATTGGAAGATATCTCTTAGATATATATTTACACCATTTATCAATATAATTACATTAAGACAAAATAAACATGAAACTAAATAAAAAATACCATAAATATATTACAACTTGAATAGATATCTTAAACATATTTATCTAACCTTTAATATAGTTTTGTATGTAATTTTAATTTTTCTTTTTGTTTTTATATTTTATTTTTACTTTGAAAACTACAATAATTATGCCAGATACATTCTACATTCACAGCGGTTCCACTAAATATATAGAAAAAAGTAAAAAATAAAAACAAAAAAAGAAATTGGAATACATAAAAAAATTGGAACCGTTGAAGAAAAAAAAGTGGAGAAAATTAAAAAACTATGGAACCAAAAAAGAAATTGCAAAAAATAAAAAGAAAATTGCAGTAGCTTAAATTATGAAACTTATAAATTATAATTTATTTAATATTTTTCTTGCATAAACAAATATTTGAAAACCACAAAGAAAATTGACATAGGGTAAATTATTTACTTTAGTTTAATGAGAGTTAGGGTTAGGGTTCTTTTATCTTAAAAGCCACAAAGAAAATTAATATTTAATTCAATTATCTTTGTTTTAGATTTTGAGGGCTAGGGTTATAGTTCTTCAATCTTTAAAAGCCACAAATAAAATTAATATTTAGTTTAATGATCTTTGTTTTAGATTTTTACAATGAGAATTAATTCTATTAAAAAATTATAATTAATTTTTTGGTAACATTTGGATTTAATTATTGAAAATGGCCATTGAAGAAAACTAATTGCAAGGTAAATTATTTAGTTTAATGAGGGGTAGGATTACGCCGAAAGATATCAATGTCGAGGAGCCTATCTATTTAAAAGACATATCTATTCTCATTAACAATTTCAATATAAGCACTTATAGAGTGATCTCTCTCGCGTCTTTTAGATAGATATATTTAAGATATATATGCTAGTAAATATTATATAGTTATATGCTGCTTTTTAATATGAATTAATTTATTTTAACATGATAACATTTTAAATTAAAAATTAATTTATTTTATCATAAAACTATATTAAATTAAAAGTAACTTTACAATTCATTTATTGCTATTTTATTTAATGCATATTTTATTTATTTAAAATTAAAACTTTTATTTAAAAAAAAAATCATTCGAAATAAATGTTTGAACTTTTTTTCACATCACAATATGAAATGCTTCTCCCTCCTGCCTGCTTCCTGCTACCTGCTGCCACTTGTAACCTAATAAAATCATTTAAAAGTTCTAGAAACAACGATCAAATACCTTACCCCATCCTTAAAATAAAATAATAAATATAATATTATATAACCATACAGAGAATTTGACCTAGAAAGGTGGCATCATATCTTTCTTTTCTACCATTTTAGGTGGAAACTAGACATCCGTTTTCTTTTTCTCCCTTGCGGTTGCCGCCTTCTGCTAAAACGGCCAAACACAAAACACCTCCTTTCTCTATTTAGGTGGCGTGTCTACGATTACAGACACGCTACGCATCACCCCAAATATTTAATAAAGTTTTTTATGTGTTTTTAATGCAGGGGATGCGTCTTTGGTGTCCGTTACCTGCGGCGGACCGTATAAATATCCTTCTGCCGAACAATTTTTTCTTACGCTTACGTTTACAGGTTCTATTTTGCCGAGCTCTACTTTTTAAGGTGATTTGGGGCACATTTAGGTTGAGCAAATGGCAGGAGCAAAGAAGCTGGCATACGCAGCAGTGTTGGCAATGGCGATGATGATGATGATAAGTGCAATGTCAGTGAAGGCGGCGGAGGCGCCCACTCCATCAATGGTTACGGGCGCAGCTTCTTCGCCCTTGGCTCCCTCTTTACCAGCCGCTTTCTTTGCATCTGTCATTCTTGTTTTACTCTGCTTTTTTCATTGATCTGTTCTTCAGACGGAGATGGAGATGATAGATCGCTTTTAACTTACTTCTGTTTCTAAATCTGACTATGTTGATGGCCATTGTAGGCCGGATTTTCAGAGTTTTTTGTGGCCATTTATCAAATAAGGGCACCTTTAACAAGTTCTGTGTAAAGGGTTTGCATATTAATATTATAATTTACTGTTGGAAATTATTGGCCTTGGTCTAGTGTGCTTGTCAATGACTGTATGGAGCGCAATATATTTTAGATCTACAGTTTTAGTGGATGTATGTCTCTCTAAATACAAATTTTACTTTCTAAATTGATTGCCTTGCTCTGTTAAAACGATATCGGCGGCAGCATCCAGAGTACTGCCCTGCTACCATACCGTGACTGTCGTCATTAATGGGGGACCAAATTTGTATATACATATATATACAGAAAGTTTTACATGGTTATTAGGACGCACCATTCTTGCTGTTGAATTCGTTGCACATTAAATCTAAATGAATTCTGTAAATAAAAATAGATCCCACGCAATTAAATCAAGCATTACCCCGATTTGTTTGTTTAGATCCCCACACAGGTGCATCCACAATGTGGGAAGGTGTCACTGTGAACAACACAATTGAAACATATTTCGCTCTTGCCTGTTTGGAGCATACATATACCAAATATGTACTAGAAAATAAAATTGAATGGAGATCCAAGCATTTGTTAATTTTTTTTGGTATAACATAAAGCAAGTTTATGAGCTAAATTAAAACTATTTGAAGAGAGATTTTGGTTAGGTGCTTGAGAATTTGACGATCGATCCTGCCTGCCAAGCCAATTCTTTTGAAAAAGTATATAAAGATCAATTGACTATTTCACTATGATTCTCTGTAATTTTTATCACCTCTGTCCAAAATCTCCCCTTTCACAATATACAGTCTTCCCAGAATTTTGATTCTATTTTATAGCAAAAATTGCTGAATATAACCATACGGCCATCAAATTTAGACCCTGTCAGATTCACGGCACACGCCATCATTACCACGACCAAGACTCCTGCGCAACAGAATTTGTTTGCTCCTGCCATTCCGAGACGTTCGGATTTATCTAGCAGAAACTGCAATAAAACAGAGTAAAAACCAAGGGAAATGAATGCAGAGATTTGGGGACGAGGGATATTTATAGTGCCGCACTGTACACGGGGCCACCAAAAGCATTTATCATTCATAGAAATAGAATACGTTTGTCCGATTCTGACAAGGAACCTAATTCTTAGAATTATAGCCGAGACAGCGAAAACTGTGGGTTGTTTGGCAATCTTAGGGGATGTCCCCATGCTGCTGCTTAGTTTATTTTGGCTCGCAGCCACTGCTTAATATATTTAAAAGATATTTTTGGACCCAGTGATCCCATGAAATTTTATTTTTCTGTTTAAAATAAGTAGTTATCTTAATTTGTAGTTTTGTATAATATAAAAAATAAAAAATAAATTATTTTAAATATTTTAATTATGTTAATTTAGAAGAAAATTTAAAAAAAAAAAAGAGGGAAGGAAATATATGCAGACACATGACATATTTTTCATTATGTAGTGGCTGCTTATTACCAGCCCTCTTTTTTCATGGCTTACCCCATGTCCCCATGCGACTGTTTAAATAAGTTTTCCGTTTAAATTTAAACAGTTGAGTGGCCCATGTGAATTTAAAACAAGAGAATAAGGATAATATAGAATCTTTACCTATTTTAGTGGAGCAGCCACTGCTTAAGGGTGAAAAAAGGGGGGGCTGAAAATTTGCAGCAACTATATATTGGAAAAATTGCCATATGGCATCATATAATTGGTTCCCTCCTTTTTCACAATTCCCTCCAATTTTCCCCTCCATATTTTACTTGCACAATTTCCTCCAATTTTTCCCTCCATATTTTTTCCTTAATTTTATTTTCCTTTTAATGCGTGTGATTCTATTTGCTATCTCCGTTTAACACATATTTTGCAAGTATTTTACCTCATAATTTTTATCTTAGCAGATTTAATTGAAGACTTGAAGTTATAAATTATTTCACCTGTTTAAATTTCTTTTACTCCCTCAAAATCCACTCCCTGTATGAATTATGGTCCTTCGTGTCCCACCAGTAGCTGTTTAGTTTTAGATGGATCACCATCGATTAAATTGAAATTCTTTTTAGTTGTGGTTTGGGACGGTGCATCTTAAAAATAAAAATCACTCCTTAAAAATAAATAGAAAAACTAAACATCCATGGGGTCAGTAGCTCCACAAATAACTCCTAAAAAAATTGAGCAGTCACTGCTAACCAAAATAAGTTAAGCAGCTGCATGGGGACATACCCTTATTTGCAATTTCTAAACAAGTAGCTACTCCACAAAAACAGAGAAAGATTCAATATTATCTTTTTCCCTGCAATTAGACATTTTCATGGGGCTACTACTGCTTAAATTTAAGCAGAAATTTAACTTAAGCAGCCGAATGGAGACGTGAGGTTAATCTTAATAATGGTACAAAATGTGGCAATCTTTTCAGTTTTTTTTCCTTGAAAATCTTTTCAGTTTTGTATGCAAAATGAACTACGTTCGCTCTACTCCCGAGGCAAGTATAGCCTACTTTAAAGATGCCTTTGTCAAATATTCGCCGGACATTGCTGCGCTGTAGAGAGTCTTTTCAGAGATATGATTACCATCGATGATTAAAATATCAATTTGTGAAGCAACTCGGACATTACGCCGCATTTACGCTAACAGGACAGAGCCCGTATCACACATGTTGTATCATTATTACGACTGCCAAAGCGGCCCGAAGTGTTAGCTACGAATATCTTTGGGAATATGCTAGATTACAAATGTACATTTTCTTTAGTAAATTTTCCTTCGTCAAATTTTTGAATGGGTCACACAATGATGTGTTTTAATGACGTGTTTTGATAATTTTATTATGACGTTATCATAAATATTTTATCAACCAAGTCCTAGTAGGCTCCTTTTGATAACTCCTAAATGATTTTAGATGATTAAGGGAAGGGCTTTAAATACAAAAGTTCACAAATTAACATAATTTAGGTAGGCTCCCAACAACTAGTGCAATAGTCAACCAAGTATAGGAAATTGGAAATTTGAAATTTAAAAGTGAAGAGATTAAATTTATGACTATAGAAGTAACCTAGGTTAGGTTTGCACGTTATGATGCTCATAAATATTTTATCAACTGCAAGCCCTAGTAGGCTCCTTTTGATAACTCCTAAATGATTTTAGATGAATGAGAGAAGGGCTTTAAATACAACCAAGTTCACAAATCAACATAATTTAGATAGGCTCCCAAGAGCTAGTGCAATAGTCAACCAAGTATAAGAAATTGGAAATTTGAAATTTAAAAGTGAAGAGATTAAATTTATGACTATAGAAGTAACCTAGGTTAGGTTTGCACACACACGTATGATCTAAGGTGAGGAACAATGAATTTGTGGATCAAGAATGAGATTATGGAGATTAGTGATGACAAGGATCGAGATATGAGCCCAACTTACACATAAATATGCTACGTGTAAGTTAATTATTACATTTAAGATACCCTAGAATCAAATTGGATCCAAAACATAAGAAAAAAAGGTATGAATATATAAATTTCATTATTACAACACTCTAATCTCTTAAAACCAACCTACACCTTACTTAATCTCACTCTTTTTTGTAGGTGTATGCGGATCAAACTGGACAATAATAGCACCGAAACCCGTGAAAAATGTTAGCAAAAGCAAGACAATGAAACCAAGAAATTGAGAGACGAAAATGATGTAGATTTACAATGAGAAGGAAAGTACATATAATGCAAAGAGTTTGGAACTTATAAGGAGTCGACTCATGCAAGCAACTAGAGGTGACGAGTTTGTTCCTCACAAATAGGGAGAACTCTTGCCACACATCTTGGAAGAGTTTTGTAAAAAACTCCACATTGCTAATGAAGCCACCTAAGATGGCTTAAATACAAGTGTAAATAATTACATAACATAGTTAAATAATTACTAAATATTATTTACACTAATGGGTAAGTGCAAGAAGATGGGGGGCCAAAAAGTGGCCAAAATAATTTCAAAAAAATTTAAGTCAGAACGCGAGCGCATTATAACACGCTCGCGTTATGGCTTGGTAATGACAAGCCTTAGGCTCGTCATTACCGAGCCATAACGCGAGTGCGTTATAATGCGCTGGCGTTATGAACTAGTATAAATTAAAAAAAAGCAATTGAATTTCATTTCATTCTCATTTTCTCCTCTGCCTGCGGCTTCCAAACCCTCAAAAACGCGCTCGCATTCTGCAAAACGCCAATCAACACAAAAAGCTTATCAATTTGTCGCCAAAATGCTGCCGCGACGTCAAGCATGCCAAAGGGGTGAGTTATCTTTATTTTTTTGTTTGAATTTCTTTCTAAATAGGTAGGTTTTTGTTGATTTTTGATGTATATTTCGTTAATTGTCAGGAAATGTTAATGCACCTCCTCCTCCTCCTCCTCCTCCTCAAAATCCACAAAATCCTGAGGACGAAATACCTGCAGAACAACAACCTCTTCCATTCATTCCTTAACATGCGCTTGGAACACAAGATAATATAATGGGGCAAATTGAAAACAACAAAAAAGAAATTGAAGATATAATTACAAGGTTGAAAGATCCTTCCACTTCAACCTTGCATAGGTCCACGCTTGCCAAATCTCTTGAGTCTATGTTATCAAATCTAAATTCAATTAGCAAGCAAATAACTAGTTGGACCGATAAAAAGAGAGAGTTTAGAGATTACTATGCAGTCAAGTTGTCATACCAAGATGTCAAAAAATTACAAATTACAGAATTAGACTTGTGTTCAATTTTCACAAACCCACAAACAAATCAACCTCCACCCATTACATGCAAGAGGTTCCCTATCCATTGGTGCAACAACCAAGTGATAAGGGACAATTTCGGGCAGAGGTGGTGGATGGTTTTTGACCATCCTCCATGCAATAATAATGAGGTCCCACAATACTTTTTGAGGAAACTCTACTGCGAGTTTGTCCTCAATAAAGTGCCAAACTATTTTGATATGCGGAACTTCCAGGGTAGAGGTGGGGGCTCAACACAGGATAGACTAGGGGCACGTCTTGACCCACAGCGGGTAGTGAGACGAGTAATCAACAGACTAGCCCACGAGCATGTTTCTATCCCTTCCATTGTGAAGGAGAGTGTTGAGATCGATACACTGAGGTCGATTAGTGCCTTGACCCCTAGCATCATAGAGCATGCCGATCTTGCAACACAGAGTGGGTTGGGAGATAGTGCGAGGAGTAGGGTCCCACCACATACTTGCCAGGCTTGCGGGTCTGCCTATGGTTATGACCCCATGGACAGTCAGGACGCAGGTGCATAGGCTACATTTGCAGCTGAGCAGATGGTGATAACAGATACTCTCCTGAGTGAGACTTTCGGCCTTGATACTCAGGTAAATATTAGCAAGTTTATTGAATTTAATTTATTAAATTTCATTTTTGAAATACAAGATTAACTATTTTAAATTGATGATTTTAATAAAATTTGAGGGTCATAGCATCGATGCAGTTTTCAGTCGTTCTCCACCTTCATTTTTCACTAAATCATCTACTGTTGAAGTATGTAACTAGTAAACAATTATAAATATTACATGTGAATAGCATCGTTATATGAATGGTATTCTAATTTCTGATTTTGGATGTTGAATAGGTTAATGCTGTAGATTTCATGGCAACACCTGCCAGCGGTGGTGGACTTCAAAGCTTTACAGAGGTAATAAAATAAATAGTTTAATGAATGAATTGTACTTACTAAATTTTTGTATGTGATTTGTGTGTTTTATTGTGTGTACTTCCATGTTTAGATGAACGTGTGTGTATGTTAGGAGCCATGATTTGCATCACTATTATAGTTTTCGTAATTGAATAATGTTGTTTTATTTCTAGATGATGCAGGCTGCAGAGACACCTCCCCATGTTCATAGGGCAATGGAGTAGGGTGTGGCCTCTGTGATTCATAGCTCCATGGCATTGACAGGGGTATGAGGCAGATTAGTAAATTTCAATTTACATTCATTATTATAGTTGTCTATTTTTAAAAAATCAAAAGATTATTGATTTGAAGTTTAATTTCTATATGGATGGTTTCTATAGGATATGACATCACCAGGGCCTATTCCTGCTACTGAGGCAAGCGAGGAGATAGATTATATGTTAGTGGTAAGTGATTATTTTGTTAAATGTTTCATTTTTTTATAACATGTAATTTCTATATATTAATATCTATACTTTTTATTGTAACAGGTAAAGATGCAGGAAGAACTAAATAGGAGTAGCCCTCGGGTTCGTAGTAGACCACCCACATGCATGTCTCCATCCCCTAGAAGATCAAAGGCTGCTCGTGATTTATTCTCTTCACCAGCCAGAGGGGAATGACTTTTTATTGTGTTCTTTTGTTGTATGCCTATATGGCATTTGTGGACATATATTTTGTATTGTACATAGTTGACATTGTATGCCTATATGGCATTCTTGTAAGCATATATGGCTATTTTGTATATGTGTTATACTTATATCGACAGATATTGATGTATGCCTATATGGATATTTGGTTAATACAAATCTTTTTTATTGATGGCGTCCATACTTACATTATAAATCCACTTTTGAATGGATATTTGTAGATGGCTACTTCAAATATTTAAAGTCTGATTGTATTACATAAGATGTTTGCATTTTCTTTGATAGGCTTGATAGGCCATGGATTACATGATGGTGTTTGATGGAAACGTATGATACTAGAAGACTCTAGTTCATTCTTAATAGGCATGTGATTGATAATATCTTTGCATGATTGCACTTGATCTTGGATTATGGGCATGTTGTTAGGATTTTGATTGCATTGTGATGTTTGATGGATAGGCATGGTGTAAGATACCCAACTAGTTCTACGAAAATTTTTCCTTACTTAAACAATTTTACTTGCTATCAATTCATCAACTACTTCAACAACACAAAGATATACATCAAAGATAACTACTTGAATGAATCAACCTTAGAGTTGGGTACTTGTCTAGTTATTTGACTCAATCAACTTGCAATGTCTTATTACATGGATAATGCTTTCAATAGCATGAAGTTACAACTTATTCAATGGAGATACAAAAGAAAGGCCTTGAAGCCTTGATATTTAGAATGGCGTCTACACTTGATCAACTCAATCAAACTCAATGATGTCAACTGAATGTCAACACCTCACAATATCACAAGGGAGCATCACCTTGCTTGTTGCATGGATGAACGTCATAGTTGCAAGACTCTTAGGGTTAGGCGCCAACTGAAGGTAGTAGAGACCAGACTAGGCGCCATCCTAAGCTGGGCGCTTCCTTGAGGTGGTAGAGACATGGATGAATGTCTGGTGGGGTTTGATGACTCTATATTGACACTCAAATTCACTTAGGTGCAATATTAGTGTTCTTCTGACTAGGCACCAGATAAGAGGATTCTCAGGGGTTTTGGCACCTAGGTTACAACTTGTCAATTTCTCAAAGAATCTTTGAAACACTTGACTTCCAAGGATTATCATCTTACCCTCTGATGGAGCGCCTTGTTCCAAAATTGGTCTTGGGGACTTGCATCTCTCTTAGGCGCATGTTTGGAGTAATGTCAACTGGTATTAGCACTTATTATCTCAATTCACACTTGACATCAAACTTTTGAAGCTCTTTTACCCTAGCGCCTTTATCTTCTATCAAGCGCCTAACATTCTGGAGGTGAATTCCATCTTAATCCAAGTCTTCAAGGTACTTCCAAGTTTAGGTGCCAAAACAGGGTTATGGAGGAGCAGAACCATGCCTTAGGAGGATGATTGAACCCTAGGCACCAATTTGAGGTTGCAAGAGCATAGGTATGCGCTAAGCAGAGTTTGATGCTCAAAACATTAACATTATTCAGTGAAATCCTTTTTTGACTCTAGGCGCCATTTGGAGGCTAGAAAGAGGGAAGTTGACACCAATTGCATTAGGTACATTTCTGAGGTGATGGAGACCAATAAGTGTGCCTTGTCCTCTGGCTCTATTCCTTGTTAACTTTACAACTTAGATTATCTGAACAACACTGAGAATGCTTCCCTTCTTCTTGATACAAGTTGAAAGATCCACTAGGCGCCATTTCAGGTGTCTGGAGAGATCATCAACCAAGGGCGCTAATAGAGCCTTTGGCAAATGGAAAGAGTGCCTTACTTAGATTTGATTTCTGGATGCCAGAATTGAGGAATTTTGTGCCTTGGCTAGGAGTTTCTCATTTCAATCTTGATTATTCATCTAAGTGACTTTCCTTAGCTCCCAAGCCTTCAATCTATCCATTACCCCCTGCTAGGCACTCAAAATAGAGTGTTAACGCCTTATGAAGGTTAGGCACATTCTGAGGGTGGGGTAGGCAAGTGAGGGCGCCAGACTAGGCCTTGAGACTTCTCTCCTCATCAAAGGCTTTCAATCCTAGGCGCTAGATCCAAGGAGTTCCAACCAACACATGCACCTAGTGCTATGAGTTCACCCAAAGGACATCTTTAACTTGAAAACTTTCAATCTTCATCCATCTATGCTAGGTGCTCAATTGGAGGATCCCTAGAAACATGTATAGGCACCTTGAGGTTCTCAGGCGCTTAATTTGGATGATCCTTGTGCTAGGCGCTTAGTAAGGAAAACTAGAGTGAAATGGGCGCCTAGGCTCCCAAGCTTCCATACTTAGTCAAATTTTAGGGTTCTGACCTTGTTCCTACAAAACAAATAGATAGAGTTAGTCTAAAACCAATGCATTCCCTCATCATTTGGAATTAGCCTCCGGGAATGAGGAATAGGCTAATCCATTATACACTTGATGATCAAGCCGGGAATGGGGACATGACACATGGTACTAGGCTAATCATTTTGGGTTTTGCATGAGCCTCGGACAAGGTAATAGGCATAGGGTTTTTATCTTGCATAATGATTTTTTCAAACCAAGGGTCCATGATGGAAATGATTAAGGATGATAGAATGTTTGCATTTTAGACTTTGAGATGTTTATGGTTGTAAATGTTTATTGTTTGGACTCAAATTTTGTTAAATGGTTGTTTGAAAGAGGACACATCAAACACAACAATAAGATTGGTTTAAGTATGGATGCAAATGATGTTTACTAGTTTACTAATGTGATGATGATTACTAATGTGATGATGATTTTGCATGTTTTCAATGGTTGGGATCTACAAGTTATGCATTTTTTTGGGATGCACACCTCATTGATTGTAGTGGGATGACTTGAATGCATATTGCCTATATCCATGGGATGACTTTGTTATTTTTCCTTGTCTATGCTCATTTGCGCATTGGTATGTTGCATTGGGATGAGAGGATGGATGTTACTTTGATAGTGATGTGTATTCATCACCTAGTGATGGATGATCTTATATAGTGGTTGGGTGTAATGGTTATCTTCATGTGGTTGTAGATGTTGATCCTTGGTTTAGAGGTGTTTGGTAGTGTGTCTTGGTGGACTCTTGATTCTAGATTAAAGTATTAGCATGATACAAGTTCTCTTGAGACTAGGATGTCTGTATTGGTGCATGTGATCTTCTAGGAGGAGATGTTAGATCATGATGTCATGTTTGGATACCTAATTTTGTAGTTGGAGTTTTGACAGTGGTCTTGTTGGTTCTCTTGGTATTGAGTACATTGGTCATGTGCTTGGGAGCTTCATGATAATGTGGTGTTGCATTTGGAGCTTAACATGGATTGATTGGTTGTAGGTTCTCATACATACTTCGAGACTTGGGTGAGGCTAGAGTTCTCTTGGGATTAGAGACACTTGTTGAGATGGTTACCCTTTAGAGGTTTTAGCAGGAAGACCAAGGAGACTTTCACTTGGATATGGGTGTGAGTTAATTATGGACCTAGAGAAGATTCTTATTAGAGAGAGTCATTGTGGCTTGGTGTATCCTTGACGAGCATTCTCATTCCCACTCTTGGTCTACTCGGCAGACTATCATCTAAGAGGTATTTCCCATCCTTTAGATGAATTTTTTTAATGCTTTATCTTCTCATGGTTATGGATCTTGAGCTATGGTTATTGGTTCTAGAGGGTTCATTTAAGGGGTGTCTCTAAACATGCTTTTTCTTAGGCGCTAAATTGGAGTTGTCTAGATGCACAAGTGCGCCTCCCTCAATGAAGTTCCTTTTGTTAACTTAGTTCATCCTAGTGACTCAAGGGGTTGTTATATTCTTTAGGCACAATCTTTCATAGACTAAAACATTCACTCCATGTTAAGGCGCTCAAAGGAGGCTCTGGAGATGGAAAATGGCACCTTAACTCACTTATGTAAATTTTGGACTTTTAGGCAATTGCAAGATGTCTTGGAGGGCTCAATTCTTCAAGGTGCCCATTTGTTCACCACTTGTAGCATCACTTGTTCAAGGCACATGTGTGATTTGGTCAAAAACAGGCGCCTAGAGTGAATAGGCTTTCATCCTGACTTAATACACTGCCTCCTTCTAACAATTTTTGGGGTAGCAGAAAACCTTTCACCATGGGTAAATGCCTCAGAGCTATAAAAAATTGAGAGAGGTTATTGTAGAGGCACTCTACATGATCACACTGCCTCAAACGGAATCTTTCTAAGTGACATGGTTTTCGAGTAACATCTCATCAAAGATTGCTACCTTTTTGCACTTTAGACTCTTCAGGGATATCGTCGGTACAATGTAGCTCCGATTGTTTCGACATGTTTGGGTGAAAAATAGGACCATGCCTATGTAAATGTACCCATTCGGATGCATTGGAACAGTCAGTTTGGTCGCATCAGGAGTAGGACGAAGGTTACACACCTTTGCAACTTTACACTGCCTCCTTCTGACGATTTTTGGGGCAGCAAAAAACTTTTCACCATGGGCAAATGCCTCAGAGCTATAACAAATTGAGAGAGGTTATTGTAGAGGCACTCTACGTGATTGCGTTACCTCAGACGGAATGTTTCTAAGTGACACAGTTTTTGAGTAACATCTCATAAAAAATTGTTGCCTTTTTGCACTTTGGACTCTTCAGGGATATCGTCGATACAACGTAGCTCCGACTGTTTCGACATGTTTGGGTGAAAAACAGGACCATGCCTAGCGTAAATGTACCCATTCAGACGCGTTGGAACAGTCAGTTTGGTCGCATTAGGAGCAGGATGAAAGTTACACCCCTTTGCAACTTTACATTGCCTCCTTCTGATGATTTTTGGGGTAGCAGAAAACCTTTCACCACGAGCAAATGCCTCAGAGCTATAAAAAACTGAGAAAGGTTATTATAGAGGCACTCTACATGATCGCGTTACCTCAGATGAAATGTTTCTAAGTGACACAGTTTTTGAGTAACATCTCGTCAAAGATTGCTGCCTTTTTGCACTTTGGACTCTTCAGGGATATCGTCGGTACAATGTAGCTCCGACTGTTTCGACATGTTTGGGTGAAAAATAGGACCATGCCTAGTGTAAATGTACCCATTCAAATGCGTTGGAACAGTTAGTTTGGTCACATCAGGAGTAGGACAAAAGTTACACCCCTTTGCAACTTTACACTGCCTCCTTCTGAGGATTTTTGGGGCAGTAGAAAACCTTTCACCACGGGCAAATGCCTCAGAGCTATAAAGAATCGAGAGAGGTTATTGTAGAGACACTCTACGTGATCGCGTTGCCTCAGACGAAATGTTTCTAAGTGACACGATTTTCAAGTAACATCTCATCAAAGATTGCCACCTTTTTGCACTTTGGACTCTTCAGGGATATCGTCGATACAATGTAGCTCCGACTGTTTCGACATGTTTGGGTGAAAAACATGACCATGCCTAGTGTAAATGTACCCGTTCAGACGCGTTGAAACAGTCAGTTTGGTCACATCAGGAGCAGGATGAAAGTTACACCCCTTTGTAACTTTACACTGCCTCCTTCTGACGATTTTTGGGGCAGCAGAAAACCTTTCACCACGGGCAAATGCCTCAGAGCTATAAAAAATCGAGACAGGTTATTGTAGAGGCACTCTACGTGATCACGTTGCTTCAGACGGAATGTTTTTAAGTGACACAGTTTTTGAGTAACATCTCGTCAAAGATTGCTGCCTTTTTGCACTTTAGACTCTTCAGGGATATCATGGGTACAATGTAGCTCTTACTGTTTCGACATGTTTGGGTGAAAAATAGGACCATGCCTAGTGTAAATGTACCCATTCAGACGTGTTGGAATAGTTAGTTTGGTCGCATTAGGAGTAGGACGAAAGTTACACCCCTTTGCAACTTTACACTGCCTCCTTCTGATGATTTTTGGGGCAGCAAAAAACCTTTCACCACGGGCAAATGCCTCAGAGCTATAAAAAACTGAGAGAGGTTATTGTAGCGGCACTCTACGTGATCGCGTTACGTCAGACGGAATGTTTCTAAGTGACATATTTTTTGAGTAACATCTCGTCAAAGATTGCAGCCTTTTTGCACTTTAGACTCTTCAGGGATATCGTCGGTACAATGTAGCTCAGACTGTTTCGACATGTTTGGGTGAAAAATAGGACCATGCCTAGTGTAAATGTACCCATTTGGATGCGTTGGAACAGTCAGTTTGGTCACATCACGAGCAGGACACAAAAAATGCAAAAGTTGCTTTGTGTAACTTAACAACATTGACACTTTTTTGCAACATGACTCAAAGACTCAAACTGACCCCAAATGACTCAAAGTGACTTAAAATCACCTTGATTTGGTGCCCAATGTACATTATAGAGGTGGAGGTGCTCCTTATCATTCAAACATCTTAGATGAGCGCATAGGAAAGGAAAAAGCTCTAAGTTTCATCATCATGAGCACCTAATATCAAGAGACTTTAATGGCTCAAACCTTAGCATGGAGTCCTAAGGCACATTTCATGTCTCCTTTCATCCAGTTTGGCACCCTTATGTAGATTTTTCAACTTGATTTGGCGCCCTATATGTGAAGAAAGATCTAAAGGCATGAAAGTGGATGTCATATTGCAAGAGTTTGGATCATCAAAATTGAAAGAAATAAGTCTATTAAGCTTGGGCGCCCTTGGTCTTCTTTTCATTCATTATGAGCACCTTGGGAGAATGGTATATAGGTCATCATCATGATTGGGCGCCCTAGATCCAGAGTGTTGGAGAGATCATCAAATGGTGTCTAGTAGGGTGAGTTATGAGTTTGGTCGCATCAGGAGTAGGACACCAAAAATGCATAACATGATGATGTAAAAATGTGTACATATGTGTAAAAATGCAGGAGGAAATAAAAAAAAGACAAACCTTACAAATTAATGTGCATACTTACAACTCAATGTAACATAACTTTACAAAATCAATGTGAATACTTACAAATTAATCCAATGAACCATCCGGGTCTGCTCTACTCTTTATTGTGTCAAGTATTGCTTCATGGTCAGACTCACACACCTTCCACAATATTTTGTTCAAAGGTCTACCCCGATACTTTATCAAATGAACATTGGATGCCACGACAAGGTTCGAGTAATGAAAAATCTTCCGATGCATGTCAAAGTCCTGAAATAGCCAAATATTAACACTCTTATGTGGGTACCTTCTAAGCCATGTTCCAGTAATAACCACTGATCCTATAGGGTATTTGATGTTTTCTCCATCTGTAACAGGGGCCTCCAATTTCTTTTTGGCCTCAACACAACGACATAAGTAATAATCTGTTCCCTCTTCATTATCTTCATCTGCAATAACTGCATATATGTGCCCTACATTGATATGTGTAGAAAATTAGATGAAATTAGTCAACATTACAAAAACACTACAAAGTAAGATGACATTACCTGGTTGAACTAGATGAAATTAGATGCATATATGTGCCCTATATTACCTGATTGAACTAAATCTGATATGTGGTCAAAGTCAACTGACGATTCCATCTGTGTTAGTTCCAGTGCCGTCGGGGGTCGATACGTGTCAAGTGGGCTAAGATAACTTAATTGCCATTCATCAACCCACTCCTTTGACTCGCACTCATCCTAGACTTGAATTGTACAGGAAGAACAAAAGCATGACATCTTTCGTGTATGGATACTCCATGAACCTGCAATTGAGCTTCTGAAAGAGTGCATCTCATTTGATCCTGTCATTGTACAACAATCCTCATATGGTGCAATGTTAGTATCATCTATCAACCAAAAAAATCTATGAACTAAAGACTTACCTTCATTACCTGGACCCATGGAAGCATTACACCACTCGACAATCGATTTTGCATCTGTCAACTTTGCATTGTCTTTATACTTTAACTCTTCTCGTGCTATGGCTCTTTTGATACATGCTCCTGCACCATCATGCTCCCCCTTTCCATGCCCAGCCTCACAAAAGTTCCACATATGTTGAATACCTGTAAAATTATGCCTCCTACTCAGCCAATAGAAATTCTGCGAGTTCTTGAATTATGACGCATAGTTATCCGACTATATGATATGCTGACTGAACGATATGCCCCTTCTAGCCAAATAATTGTAGAACACCTAAAAGCAACCTTGCACGAACTCTGTAGAATGCGTGCGATCATCACTAATATAGAAATTATACTCCCTTATGATCTTTCTGTCATCCTCTGTACTATCATTCGCATGAATCAATGCAATGTGCACAAATATAGAAACCTATGTGGAGTTGTAATATTGTGATTGCACCTCACGCTGTGGCTATAGACTGTAGTTCTCTGCAAAGTTGACGACTGAAACAATGCTACCAACCGGAAATGTGTCCTTGCATAACTTGAATTGCAAGTCCAACCATCGAGCTCTATGGGCATGTCTTGCATACTCATACACTATGCTGTCACGAAATATAGGCATAAACTGATACACTGGAATCTTTTCAATAACTAATTCACACCTCTTTGCTTGTTTACCATCTTTTGTATTGTATGCCACTGTTTTATACTTGCCAAACTCTACTAGTTCGTTTCTAACCGCATGTGTTATTTCCATATGTTCACATATTGGCAAATGTTGCAAGCCACCGCAACGATGACATGTGCCATCCAAGCATAATTTCTTGTAGAATATTTGACCTTCCTCTCTTTCACATAAAATTCTTGACATGAAGTCTCTTGAAGATGTTGGTGGGGTACATATGGCACAACCCTGCAAATCATTGTTAGTATGCATATCTAAACATATAGACCTATAAGCATCAAAATGGTTAGAAAATTCAATATGTAATCTACAACAACAAGTAGTGCGTGTGTGATTTATCTTAACATAGAAATGTTTTAGCAATTCAAAATATCTTTGACAAATTTTAATTTGAGGATACTTCTCTAAAAATTTACCATAAAACTGTGTTTGAGTCTCATCCAAAAATTTTTTTGGATGTGGCTCGCGGTTTTGACAACCAATTCTCCTTCTTACCACATCCCTTTGATTCGGAGATACCCTTGTGTAATTCTTCCAAAAGTTTTCAATTAGTGATCTCAATGCTTCAACAATTGGTTTATCTTTTCGTGGTAGTCTCCCCGAGAACGCCCATAATTCATTGGCATTAGTGTCCTCAATTCTTTGGCGTCTTCCAATGGCTCTTGATAAATTTTTCCTATTAATTCTCAATTCTTGACTTGTCTTTCTAATGAGACGAGCTTTCCTCGTTTGACTACTTACTATAGTCGATGTAATCACAGGCCGTGTTGCATTACTATCTTTTGTGTGTGAGGTGTTACCCACACTCTTATACGCACTCATTAGATTCTTGACAATAGATTTTTCATTTGAAGCCTCTGATGTTCTCAACCCAAGAATCTTCATGATAGACCTATACTTTATACTTCGCATCATTTCAACGAATTGTTGACATCTTGCAGTCTCATTTAACTTTTCAAAGAACAATCTCTAAATCTTATGAGCATATCTTCTACAAGTGCATTTTGGAATCTTACCTTCCATTGGCTGCAAAATATTCTCATCAATATCAATCAAATACTTTAGCTTTCTATGCAAAATTCTAGGTGGTGTCAAGTTAGGTAAATTCATCTCAACATTAGGAATTTCATCAATATTTAAATGAGATGGGTTAGATGGCATACCTTCGATCGAAGATGGAATAGATGACATACCTTGAAGTTGAGGTGGGAACGATGGCGTACCTCCTTCATCACATGTGAGTGATGATGTACTCTCAACTTGAGATGTGGTAGATGGTGTCCCTACATGTTGACTTGCGGTAAAGGATGTGTCTCCAACTATGGTATTCAAATCTCTCATACCACGAAGTTTTTGCATTCGTTCTCTTTGTGCCACCAATACCATATCTCTTTGTGATGGTTGTGGTTCCTCTTCAATTGGTATGTCTTCATTTATTGTGTCCAATTTCCTCTTCTAACGAAGTTCTCTCACAGCCATTGCTTTCTTTGCATTCTTAGCTTCTATCTCTTCCTGTGTTGGTTTAATTCTTGATCCTTTCCTTGGCATGACGGAGAATTTATCTGTAGCATGATAAAGAGACCAATATTAGTTCCTAAGAAATGAATACAAGATAATAGTGGGATTGTATTTTTTTATGTTGTAAGGATTTATTCTTGTATAGTTTGACATCATGGTATGAACTAAGGTTTGTTTATTACACATAATTATTAAAGAGCCCAAGTGTAGAAAATATACATGGCATCATGTGAGATTGTAGGTTGCTTTCTTGATTGGGAATGTGTCTATTTTAAACATGCATGATAAAGCATGATAAAGTAATTCAATCTGAAATAAGGAAAATGTAAAGAACATGCATGTAAAGACTTGACATACCTAAAAAATAAAGATTTGAATGGAGAGAGTACCCAATTATGTAGTGTTTTTATCTTCTTGCATCAAACTCCTCAACAATTTGAGTTTTTCACCACTTGCTTCTTTTTCAATGTTAAATTCCTAAAATTGAATCACAATTAACATTGCAACACTGCAAAAATTGAAACTTGAATAGATATATATCAAACTTGGTGTGAAAACTATGTTATTTCCTTCTCAAGTTGGCAAAGCAGAAAAGGTGGTGGAAAGATCATGCAAAGGTGGTACAATGTGTCAAATGTGCATGTGAACTTCCCAATAGCATGAAAGCACTTCTTTTTTGTTGGAGCATGCGCAGAATCAGTAAGAAAATAGAGTATATGGGCCTGGATCACAGGGGTAACCACTTTTTTACCGTTTCAATAGAAATACAAAATGCGCTCGCGTTTTGTCCTGCTATAGATTCATCACATCCTTTGCATTGATCACATCTTTTTCCTGCAAGGGCTTGCCAAATGCTCCGCCATATGATAGGCATAACAATGAAGGGGCAAGCCCTCATAATCAAGTTCTTGTTAGAAAATGCCCTCAACCCTCAACGTCAAATCCTAATCCCTAAACCCTCAACTCTGATCCCTCGACCCTCGACCCTCAACCCTCAATGTCAAATCCTAATCTCTCAACCCTCAACCCTATCCCTAAACCCTCAACCCTCAACGTCAAATCCTAATCCCTCAACCCTCAACCCTATCCCTAAACCCTCAACCCTCAACGTCAAATCCTAATCCCTCAACCCTAATTTGTCATCCCTCAACTCTAATCCCTCATCCCTAAACCCTAAATGCTATCCCTAATCCTACACCCTCAACAGACTCGATACTATACCTTAAACTCTAATCCCTTATCCCTAAACCCTCCAACCCTATCCCTAATCCTTACACCATCCACACTCTACTTTACCACTAATCCCTTGAACCTCAACCCTATCCCTAAACCCTTGACCCTTGAACCTCAACCCTTAACCCTCAACGTCAAACCCTAATCCCTCAACCCTTAACTTTGATCCATCAACCCTCAACACTATACCTTAAACCCTAATCCCTTCAACCTCAACCTATCCCTAAACCCTTGACCCTTGAACCTCAACCCTCAACCCTCGACGTCAAACCCTAATCCCTCAACCCTTAACTCTGATCCCCCATCTCTCAACCCTAACCCTAAACCCTAAACCCTAAACCCTCAACCCTCAACATCAAATCCTAATCCCTCAACCCTTCACTCTAATCCCTCAACCCTAAACCCTATCCCTAAACCCTCAACACTATACCTTAAACCCTAATCCCTCAGCCCTCAACCCTAAACCTTATCCCTAAACCCTAATCCCTCAACCCTCAACCCTAATCTGTCATCCCTCAACTCTAATCCCTCATCCCTAAACCCTAAATGCTATCCCTATTCCTACACCCTCAACAGAATCGATACTATACCTTAAACCCTAATCCCTTATCCCTAAACCCTCCAACCCTATCCCTAATCCTTATACCCTCAACACTCTACTTTAACCTTAATTCGTCGACCCTCGACCCTATCCCTAAACCCTTGACCCTCGAACCTCAACCTTCAACCCTCAATGTCAAACCCTAATCCCTCGACCCTTAACTTTGATCCCTCGACCCTCAACACTATACCTTAAACCCTAATCCCTATCCCTCAACCCTCAACCCTTAAAACTTAAACCCTATCCCTACACCCTCAACACTTGACACTATATCTTAAGCCTTAAACCCTCATCCCTAAAGCCTCAACCCTCAATCCTTAAACCTTCAACCCTAAACATTATCCCTAATCCCTCTACCCTCGACACTCTAACCCTAACCTCGACATTAAATGCTAATCCATCAACCCTAAACCCTAATCCTAAACCCTCAACCCTCAACCCTCAACACTATACCTTAAACCCTAATCCCTCAACCCTCAACCCTAAACCTTATCCCTAAACCCTAATCCCTCAACCCTCAACCCTAATCCATCATCCCTCAGCTATAATCCCTCATCCCTAAACTCTAAATGCTATCCCTATTCCTAAACCCTCAACAAACTCGATACTATACCTTAAACTCTAATCCCTTATCCCTAAACCCTCCAACCCTATCCCTAATCCTTATACCCTCCACACTCTACTTTAACCCTAATTCGTCGACCCTCAACCCTATCCCTAAACCCTTGACCCTCGAACCTCAACCCTCAACCCTCAACATCAAACCCTAATCCCTCAACCCTTAACTCTGATCCCTCGACCTTCAACCCTATCCCTAAACCCTCAACCCTCAATGTCAAATTCTAATCCCTCAACCCTTCACTCTAATCCCTCAACCCTAAACCCTATCCCTAAACCCTCAACACTATACCTTAAACCATAATCCCTCAACCCTCAACCCTAATCTATCATCCATCATCCCTCAACTCTAATCCCTCATTCCTAAACCCTAAACGCTATCCCTATTCCTAGACCCTCAACAGGCTTGATACTATACCTTAAACCCTAATCCCTCTACCCTCGACACTCTTATTTAACCCTAATCCCTTGACTATTAACCCTATCCCTTAACCTCAACCCTCAACCCTCAACTCTCAACATTAAACCCTAATTCATCAACCCTAAACCCTAATCCCTCAAACCTAAACCCTATCCCTAAACCATCAACCCTCAACACTATACCTTAAACCCTAATCCCTCAACCCTCAACCCTAAACCTTATCCCTGAACCCTAATCCCTCAACCCTCAACCCTAATCCCTCATCCCTCAACTCTAATCCCTCATCCCTAAACCCTAAATGCTATCCCTATTCCTAAACCCTCAACAGACTCGATACTATACCTTAAACTCTAATCCCTTATCCCTAAACCCTCCAACCCTATCCCTAATCCTTATACCCTCCACACTCTACTTTAACCCTAATTCCTTCACCCTCAACCCTATCCGTAAACCCTTGACCTCGAACCTCAACCCTCAACCCTCAACATCAAACCATAATCCCTCAACCCTTAACTCTGATCCCTCGACCTTCAACCCTAACCCTAAACCCTAAACCATCAATGTCAAATTCTAATCCCTCAACCCTTCACTCTAATCGCTCAACCCTAAACCCTATCCCTAAACCCTCAACACTATACCTTAAACCCTAATCCCTCAACCCTCAACCCTAATCTGTCATCCGTCATCCCTCAACTCTAATCCCTCATTCCTAAACCCTAAACACTATCCCTATTCCTAGACCCTCAACAGGTTCGATACTATACCTTAAACCCTAATCCCTCTACCCTCGACACTCTTATTTAACCCTAATCCCTTGACCATTAACCCTATCCCTCAACCTCAACCCTCAACCCTCAACCCTCAACTCTCAACATTAAACCCTAATTCATCAACCCTAAACCCTAATCCCTCAAACCTAAACCCTATCCCTAAACCATCAACCCTCAACACCATACCTTAAACTCTAATCCCTCAACCCTCAACCCTAAACCTTATCCTTGAACCCTAATCCCTCAACCCTCAACTCTAATCCCTCATCCCTAAACCCTAAATGCTATCCCTATTCCTAAACCCTCAACAGACTCGATACTATACCTTAAACTCTAATCCCTTATCCCTAAACCCTCCAACCCTATCCCTAATCCTTATACCCTCCACACTCTACTTTAACCCTAATTCCTCGACCCTTAACCCTATCCCTAAACCCTTGACCCTTGAACCTCAACCCTCAACCCTCAACATCAAACCCTAATCCCTCAACCCTTAACTCTGATCCCTTGATCTTCAACCCTAACCCTAAACCCTAAACCCTCAATGTCAAATTCTAATCCCTCAACCCTTCACTCTAATCCCTCAACCCTAAAACCCTATCCCTAAACCCTCAACACTATACCTTAAACCCTAATCCCTCAACCCTAACCCTAAACCTTGTCCCTAAACCCTAATCCCTCAACCCTCAACCGTAATCTGTCATCCGTCATCCCTCAACTCTAATCCCTCATTCCTAAACCCTAAACGCTATCCCTATTCCTAGACCCTCAACAGGCTCGATACTATACCGTAAACCCTAATCCCTCTACCCTCGACACTCTTATTCAACCCTAATCCCTTGACCATTAACACTATCCCTCAACCTCAACCCTCAACCCTCAACCCTCAACATTAAACCCTAATTCATCAACCCTAAACCCTAATCCCTCAAACCTAAACCCTCTCCCTAAACCATCAACCCTCAACACTATACCTTAAACCCTAATCCCTCAACCCTCAACCCTAAACCTTATCCCTAAACCCTAATCCCTCAACCCTCAACCCTAATCCCTCATCCCTCAACTCTAATCCCTCATCCCTAAACCCTAAATGCTATCCCTATTCCTAAACCCTCAGCAAACTCGATACTATACCTTAAACTCTAATCCCTTATCCCTAAACCCTCCAACCCTATCCCTAATCCTTATACCCTCCACACTCTACTTTAACCATAATTCCTCGACCCTCAACCCTATCCCTAAACCCTTGACCCTCGAACCTCAACCCTCAACCCTCAACATCAAACCCTAATCCCTCAACCCTTAACTCTGATCCCTCGACCTTCAACCCTATCTCTAAACCCTCAACCCTCAACGTCAAATTCTAATCCCTCAACCCTTCACTCTAATCCCTCAACCCTAAACCCTATCCCTAAACCCTCAACACTATACCTTAAACCCTAATCCCTCAACCCTAACCCTAAACCTTGTCCCTAAACCCTAATCCCTCAACCCTAATCTGTCATCCATCATCCCTCAACTCTAATCCCTCATTCCTAAACCCTAAATGCTATCCCTATTCCTAGACCCTCAACAAGCTCGATACTATACCTTAAACCCTAATCCCTCTACCCTCGACACTCTTATTTAACCCTAATCCCTTGACCATTAACCTTATCCCTCAACCTCAACCCTCAACCCTCAACCCTCAACTCTCAACATTAAACCCTAATTCATCAACCCTAAACCCTAATCCCTCAAACCTAAACCCTATCCCTAAACCATCAACCCTCAACACTATACCTTAAACCCTAATCCCTCAACCCTCAACCCTAAACCTTATCCCTAAACCCTAATCCCTCAACCCTCAACCCTAATCCCTCATCCCTCAACTCTAATCCCTCATCCCTAAACCCTAAATGCTATCCCTATTGCTAAACCCTCAACAGACTCAACACTATACCTTAAACTCTAATTCCTTATCCCTAAACCCTCTAACCCTATCCCTAATCCTTACACCCTCCACACTCTACTTTAACCCTAATCCCTTCAAACTCAACCCTATCCCTAAACCCTTGACCCTCGAACCTCAACCCTCAACCCTCGACGTCAAACCCTATTCCCTCAACCCTTAACTCTGATCCCTCATCTCTCAACCCTAACCCTAAACCCTAAACCCTAAACCCTCAACCCTCAACGTCAAATCCTAATCCCTCAACCCTAAACCCTATCCCTAAACCCTCAACACTATACCTTAAACCCTAATCCCTCAGCCCTCAACCCTAAACCTTATCCCTAAACCCTAATCCCTCAACCCTCAACGCTAATCCGTCATCCCTCAACTCTAATCCCTCATCCCTAAACCCTAAATGCTATCCCTATTCCTACACCCTCAATAGAATCGATACTATACCTTAAACCCTAATCCCTTATCCCTAAACCCTCCAACCCTATCCCTAATCCTTATACCCTCCACACTCTACTTTAGCCCTAATTCCTCGACCCTCAACCCTATCCCTAAACCCTTGACCCTCGAACCTCAACCTCAACCCTCAACGTCAAACCCTAATCCCTCAACCGTTAACTCTGATCCCTCAACCCTCAACACTATACCTTAAACCCTAATCCCTATCCCTCAACCCTTAACCCTCAAAACTTAAACCCTATCCCTACACCCTCAACACTTGACACTATATCTTAAGCCTTAAACCCTCATCCCTAAAGCCTCAACCCTCAATCATTAAACCTTCAACCCTAAACCCTATCCCTAATCCCTCTACCCTCGACACTCTAACCCTAACCTCGACATTAAATACTAATCCGTCAACCCTAAACCCTAATCCTAAACCCTCAACCCTCAACCCTCAACACTATACCTTAAACCCTAATCCCTCAACCCTTAACCCTAAACCTTATCCCTAAACCCTAATCCCTCAACCCTCAACCCTAATCCATCATCCCTCAACTATAATCCCTCATCCCTAAACCCTAAATGCTATCCCTATTCCTAAACCCTCAATAGACTCGATACTATACCTTAAACCCTAATCCCTTATCCCTAAACCCTCTAACCCTATCCCTAATCCTTACACCCTCCACACTCTACTTTAACCCTAATCCCTCGACCCTAAACCCTATCCCTAAACCCTTGACCCTTGAACCTCAACCCTCAACCCTCAATGTCAAACCCTAATCCCTCAACCCTTAACTTTGATCCCTCGACCCTCAACCCTATCCCTAAACCCTAAACCCTCAACTGTAATCTGTCATCCCTCATCCCTAGACCTTAAACACTATCCTTATTCCTAGACCCTCAACGGGCTCGATACTATACCTTAAACGCTAATCCCTTATCCCTAAACCCTCCAACTCTATCCCTTATCCCTTAACCCTCATGATTAATAGCCTTGAATGTAAAAAAAATTGAGAGGAACATAACGCGAGCGTGTTATGTCAAACATGACAAAAAATAGACTTGCGGGAAAGAAAAATGCAAGGCAAAACATAACGCGAGCGCGTTATAACGCGCTCGCGTTATTTATTACTTTGGGAATCCCAAGCCTTGGGCTTGGGATTTGCTTTGGATTTCCAACCCAAAGGCTTGGAGTGCCTTATGAACAGTCACAGACGTGTTTTTCTATATTCTTCAAAATTTCACATAATTTTGTTCGTGCTAACCCTCAGATTTGCACGTGTTTCAAGGTCGAACAAATCAAACACATGGGTAATGTTAGGCTTTCTCTTAGCTATTTGACGATGTGATTTTTTTCACATTTTAACAATGTTAAGCCTTTCATCTTTAATTTCTTTTGTTTGCGTGTCTGTTTTTAGGCAAAAACCACTGTTTGGTCTTTTTTTCATTGTAAAATAACTATTCATTCAAATTTCAAAAAAATTACATATTTAGAAACTAGACTCCATTCTACAAATATTAAAAAATCAAAAAAATGATTTTCAATTAGTTTTCAAAATTTATAGGGGTAGCACGACCAAAATTCTATTTTTTAGGATGTGTCCACTTTAAAAATTAGTAAAAAATCAAATATTTATCAAAAAATTATTAGAAAAATCGGGCATAAACTACATGCTATTAGCTAATTTCTCACTAAAGCGATTTTAAAAATACCAAAAAAAAGTTGACCTTTTGAGGGAGCCACAAAACATGCTATGTTATGTTTTTTTGACAGAAGCAACACCAATTTCTGTGGCTCCCTCTTTTGAACCCCTTAATCTGTGCCATTTTCAAAACAAAATAGTAGTTTAGAAAGTAGACTCAGAGCACTACGAACATTGTTTTGGTTGCATCTCCAAATTTTGAGTGTAACTATGCTCAATTTCTCATCCAAGGCCAGTATTTCCTGATTTCAGAAAAAAAATGGCCACTTAAGACCCCTTTTTGGCCCCCCATCTTCCTGCACTTACCCTAATACCCCCCTTTAAGCACAACTTAGGTGGGCAGAAAGATGGGTCTCGACAACTTGGCCTGATCAGGTACCCATGTACTATGGAATCTCCCATAAAGTGGAGAAAGATAGAAAACCCTGTAGGAAAAAAACTATCCCCTAAAAAGAGAGAAAAACATATACAAGACATTTAGAAAAAACATGATACAAAACAATATCCTACATTTACAGATGACTACTGATATCCTTAATAAACTATTGAGAATCAACAGGTGAAGATGGAGGAGAGTAACTACCCATATTGGATGTTGGTGTAGGTATCACTAAAGTATGATCATCAGGTGCAAAATCTGAAAATGTGTAAAGTTGAGTAGAGTCATCTGCCTTCCCAACTGCTACATCACAACTGTATTGGGCCCAACTTCTACTATCTTCCCTGTGTCACTGTTTGTTGTCTGGTAGACTAAGAATATTTTTAGTCAATGCTGGAACATAGAGAACTTTGGTTAAGTATCTATTACCAATATCAATTGTTTCTTGCCCACATACACGTAAAGACGTGTTGTCTGTTGTTAATATTTCTGCTATCTCTGATGGATCCAAAGAAGTGAATGGATATGGCAAATAAGCCATATGATGGAAATCTCCTAAATCAAGAAGCCAGGTGTCAGTTTTGTGAATTATGGAAATTGTAAGAGCATGCCCCTTTGATTTCTCTTTTGTTTTCTTGTAGGTGTCTGATGATGAAGATTCAGAGAAAACAATGTTATTCTCCTCAAGAAGCTGAGTGAGTTCGTTAATCTTTTTCTTCATATAATCAAGTTCTTTATGTCCCAATTTTTTATAAAAATAACATTTCACATAATCTTTTATATTTCCCTATTTGTGTGTTTTTGACACTCCTTGTATTGCTTTATCCTTATTTTTTTCACCTTTGTTTGTCACTTGAAATTTTCCACTTTCAACAACTAGTGCTTGTGACTTATAGGAACTTATGGTCCCCATTTGTATGAGTTTATCTTGCTCCCTAATTAGGTCAGCAATGAAGTCATCAATATTAGGCATTGACCATGTTGCACCTAGAGCCCTCTTTGTGGAGTAAAAAGTTGACACAGACTGAATATTGAGGACCCAATTTAGATAGAGTTGATAAGATGAGTTGATCATCTTTTTTATCTATCCCACATTCTTTTAGTTGTAAGCGAAGTGATTTGAACTTGGTGAAGTACTCTTGCAAAGTTTTGAAATCATTTGGACTTAGACTTATTAGTTCATTTTCTAACTCATGACTCTTGATTTCATCGACCTTCCCAAAGAGTTTCTCAAGGGTTTGCTATACATCTTGTGGGGTTTTTAAGGTCTCAACATGAAAGAGGAGTTCTGGAGATAGACATAAACATAAAAAGCCAAAATCTTGGTCATATCCGTTGAACCGTTTCTCTTTATCTTTAATCACATTTGGCTCCTTTTCAGTGCCCAGCACAACTCTTTGTTACCCCCCTTTTAATATTTTTGATTCCCCCCCCTTGTTTTGGCACTTTATTTTAGTGTATATAATTTGCTTACAAAATGGAGATGAAAAATGAAACTTTATAACTTAGTGTAAAATCATCACCATTGGATAGAGGATAAAAAATAAGCACTTTTAAAAAAAACGGGACTCAATTTTGAGTTACCATTTAAAAGTTATAGTGCTTTTAATTTTTCAGCCTATTGCAAATTTACACAAAAAAAAATTGCACTAACAATTTCTTGGAAAAAATATTTTAGAGAGAATTTAGAGAGGAAAATAGAAGAAAATTTTTATCCCCCTTGGTTGTGTGTGACCAGGAGCTTAAAATCCCATACGACCAAGGGCTTAAGAGGAAATGAGGTCACCCCCCTTTCTAATGACATCACCCCCCGAGTTTCTTATGGAGGCAAATTTGACATCTTTTTACATGAATAGTGACTCATATTGCTGCATAAAAATTGAAGGTTATTTGCAAGTATTTGTTGTATTCGTGCAATATAAAAAACCAGATAACTAAGTTGATTTTATGCAAATTCCTGCTAGATTTGAAGGCGAGGCAGATTTGAGGGCGACTTCCAAGTAGATTTGAGGGTGACTTCCAGGAAGATTTTGAGGATGTTTCGAGGTAGATTTCGAGGGTGTTTTGATGACATTTTGAGGCCTAACTCGTGGCAGGTTTGAGGGTGAATTTGGTTGCAAATCGTGAATTCCTTGCTAGAGAAAGTCACCAATCATCTTGCATAGGCCGACTTTCCTTAGATAATGGCGTCCTCCTCCCTATGTGATGGTCTTCCTGACGTTTTCATAATGTGCCTCACCACGTTGCAAAACAAATAAATATCATAGATGTAGGTGTATGCGGATCAAACTAGACAAATAATAGCACCGAAACCTGTGAAAAATGTTAGCAGAGGCAAGATAATGAATCCAAGAAATTGAGAGAGGAAAATGATGTAGATTTACAATGAGAAGGAAAGTACATATAATGCAAAGAGTTCATAACTCATAAGGAGTCGACTCATGCAAGCAACCAGAGGTGATGAGTTTGTTCCTCACAAATAGGGAGAACTCTTGCCACACATCTCGGAAGAGTTTTGTAAAAGCCTCCAAGTTGCTAATGACTCCACCTAAGATGTCTTAACTACAAGTGTAAATAATTACATAACGTAATTAAATAATTACTAAATATTACTTACACTAATATTTTTACATTAGATTTATGGTAGCAACATAGTCCAAATTTTAATTTGAGTCTACTTTTAAATGTGTAATGTTTTCCTTAAATAGAAGTAAATTAAGTAACTAAGTAATTTATTGTATGGAACCTTTTTTATGTATGACTTATTTATTTATTTTAAATATTGTTTAATAGTATGTATAGAATTATTTTGAAGAGCTATTTAGAATTTTTATTATAAAATATATCTATATAATTTTTTTAATAATAATAATAATAATTTTTATATATAAAATTTTATTTCCATCTTTTATGAACATTTTGTAATTTAACAAGGTTTTTTTATCTTCTTATCTTTTGTTATTATTTTATTTAATCATACTCTTTATTCTTTCTTATTTTAAAAATAATTTTGAAATGTTTATTCCTGAATTGAAGAGCTTCTGGTTAAAAACTATGTATAGCTTTTTTCCATCAACGTTTCTTTTATTCTTACTTCTAAAGTATCAACCGAATTGTTCAAAAACTTTTGCATCATTATACACTCTTTAAGCCATAGTCTTTTTCAAAGTCTTTAACAACCGTCCATCAAATATCTTCACCTAATAGGTTAAAAAATTATATTCCTTTAAACTGTTAATTGTATTTTAGTCTAATAGTTAAACCCTTTCACTACCGTGCCCTTCCCAAAGTATAAGCTTATCCAACAAAATGCCTAAAGTAATCTTTAAGCCATTAATTAAGCATAATTTAACTTTGTTTATCATCCCAAAAACACTAATGGTTGTTGATGTATTCTTTAGTATAATGAATTGTTGATTTGATTTCGCTTCAATTTCAAAATTCAAAGCTTCCTAAATTTTGAAACAAAATCCTAAAAGCTCTATCATACATTACAATTTGTGATCACACATGTTTGAATAACAAAATATTTCAAAATAAAAGGCCTTTAAACAAAAAATTCAAACATCTTCAAGAGTCCACTTGCAAAAATATAAGTATTTATTTGTATGATCCAATTACTTTCACTGTCTTTAATGCTTTTCTACAAACATTAAAGTTATTTCACAATCTTTCCAAATATCGTTCTTTTATAATTTTAAGGCTATGTAAGACCACAGAAATATTTAAGAGAAATTGAGAAGTCAAAATCTAAGTCACTGAGATGTCAAATAGACATTAACTTGCTTTGTAACTACAAACAAAATACTATATTTCCTTTACTCATAATTAAAAGGAAATAAAAATTGGCTTGAATGAATTGTTGAAAATAAGACCATTAACTTTGTAACTACAAACAATTTAAGATTCATCACCTAGTTTCTAATTATCCTCACTCTTATTGCAAGGGTGCGACTATGTGGTGGAGGGATTCCCACAATGATCACTTGACTATCAATTGAGCCTTCTTAGGATATCAAGTCGTCTTCTCTTGTTCCCCTTGTAGCAATTCACACCCCTAAGGGGGTTTCCCTAGTGGTTGGCCCGGCTATGGTGAGTTCCTTGACTCCTTCTGAGTCCTCTTCTTTTGACTAGGCCATATCGATGGCTTCCTTCCACCTAGACCACGATGGGGAGTTCCCAACTCTAGATTTGTCTATGGATATGAGGTGACTTCTATCTTCTTAAACCAGACTATCTCCCTCTTTGAGCCAGATTTCTTTAGTGGAGGCATTGGTAAAGAATCCCCCCTCCTCTCTCCTTGTTTTGAGGATTTGTATATTGGTGTATCCTAGACAATAGTTCAAAGAAGGAAGAGAGGTCTTCCTAAATCTATTTTTTATTCCCACACTCAGGTCAAGAGTGTGTGGATTGCTACGTTAGGATCAAGTGTTCTTTAGGTTGACAATCCTTGGTTATTGTGTTCTTTGTTGTTTTGTCGTTGTGTGGTAGCAAGGTTGCTATTTTGTCTATCTTGTTTGTCCCATATCTCATGGCACTGGTACCATCTACCTGATGGCTATTTATTTGTAAAAGGGTTTAGGCCCTTTCAAAATCTTGCTTTTATCAATATCAAAAACTTCAAACAAAAGATTATATTTCCTTTACTCATGATTAAAAAGGAAATAAAAATTAGCTCGAATGAATTGTTGAAACTAAGGCCAATACCTCTATTTGATGAAAATAATGACTTAATTTAAGAGGGTAGATTATGATAGCAAGGATGAGGATTAGCATTGAAAGAATCATTGTAAAGAAAAAATACTAGTGAAAATTAATGCCAATCAATAAGGGCTCCTATGGTTGCTCCTTATGTGCATAGGCTTGGAGTGCATGCCAAGAAGGTTGATTTAGTAGTATGTTCCACTTTTCCTTTATATAATAAAGCATTTTACACTTAAGCATTCTTGAGGTTTCCTTTATGAATGTATTTTGGGGATAAGGGTTCATTTCATGCTTACCAATGAAGGTAGTGGACAAATGTTAAGTACTATAAATGTTGAAGATGTAAGAGTCACACAATCAGAAACTCCATGCCTAATCAAAGAATGTGACAATCCAAGATAATAGGACAACTCATGATCAACAATCTCCAAAGACAAAGATGGTGTGACAACAATTGTTCCATAACTGTCATCAAAGAGGATATAAAACCCCTCAAATGTGTCATCTAAATCTAAAATGTGAGACTCCACAAAGAAGAATGATATGTCTATAAGATAAGAGTCCTAAGAGGTGGACCTAGAAAGCTAAAAATGTCTTGCTGGAAGGAATAATTGGAAGCTCTATGTGAAGCAACATTGGACTCAAATGTAGCAATGAGTGATGAGATAATGTTTGCACATGTTGGATTAGAAGAATTTGACAAACTAATGCCATTGACAATGTAAAGTTGTTGTAATTAATGAATCTCAAAAAGGAGTTTCAAATCATCAAGTTCTTTCTACATGCATTCATCATTCAAGTATGTCATTTTCTCCGACAATAATCACATTTTAATTTCCACAAACTAAGAGACATGATTACATCAACAAACTAAAGTGCATAAATTATGAAGTTGATGTGAAGCCCATTAAAAAATTAGAACTTCTCCAGGTATCAAGATATCCAAGTTATCAACCAGAATGTATAAAACTGACAAACTAAATAAAAGATACCTGGGACTAAATATAGAAAAAGTGCATGGATCATTGTGTAGAGCTCCTCAAGACCTTTTCACCACTTATTTGATCTCAAAAATCAGAGATACTAGGTAAAATTTATGAGCTCAGAATCCAAAAAGATGATGTGGACTTCAAATAGAAAAATCAAGCAGCTACTGAAAACTCAAGAAAAAATACCTATACCATTGTGAAGTTCTCGAAACCAGCTTTATGATGCCTATTCATTTGCAAAAATCCAATAATATGGCGAAAAGTTATGACTTTGGGAAAAAATGCCCTATTACGAGATCTAAATAGACCAAAAGTGGCTCCATGGTGGCATGTGAGTGGGTCAATGGTAGTGCTTGGGTGAAGGATGGGTGACCACGACAAAAAATTCCACTCCTAGCGATGAATGGGTGGTCGAGAGGTGGTTGGCATAGCAGAGGACTCAGGGGTACTCAGGGGCGTCACTTAGGGCGTTTAGCCCCCTGCAGCTGGTGGTGACCATGGGCTTCACCCCATGTGACTAGGGCCTTCGAGATAAGGACCAACGATTAATGACCATAGGGCAACCAAAAAAATAGAACAATACCTTGTGACTAGTAGTCAAAAACACCTGTATAAACAATAAAAGTGATGATAAAAATTAAAATCCACTATTGAAAATAATAATTTCTAGACAAAGTAATTAACCCTTGGTTTTAAAAAATGACCACTAGATAAAGCTATAGATTGATGGAATAAAACATATATTCTAGCAATCACCTATGACTATGTTACCAACTGCGTATGGTGATACTATACAGTACATGTTGTATGAAGATTTTTCGCTAAAGATTCCTTCAAACCCCCAAAATAGATGAATTTTTTTGCTTGAAAATATGAAATGTTATATGTCAACATTCATCTCTTGGGCCTTCTGGATGCAATGGTGGGGTTTGTTTTGCACCAGGATGTACTGTATGAAACTTCTTGGAAAAAAGTCTCCAAAATGAGGGAAGACAATTATAGATCTAAAGTTTTGATACCATGTAAGAGTCACACAATTAGGAACTCCATGCCCAATCAAAGAATGTGACAATCCAAGACAATAGGAAAACTCATGATCAATAATCTCCAAAGACAAAGATGGTGTGCCAATAGTTGTACCATAACTATCATCAAAGTGGAGAGAAAACCCCTCAAATGTGTCCTCAAATCTAAAATGTGAGACTCCACAAAGAAGAATGATATGTATGCAAGATAAGAGTCCTAATGGGGTGGATCTGGAAAATTGAAAATATCTTGCTGCAAGGAATCATGAAAACTCTATGTGAAGCAACACTAGAGTCAAATGTAGCAATAGGTGATGAGATAATGTCTGCACATGTTGGATTAGAAGAATTTGGCAAACTAATGCCATTAACACTGCAATTAGTTTGGAGGGATATCTAGTCTCATTCTTGTTGGAATTAGTTTGGACAACTAAGAGGGTGGGGTGAATCAGTTGTCACACAACTTAAACTTTTCTTGCCTTTAATATTCTTTTATAACATTCAATCAAATAAACATTAAAGCATGAATCAACAACACATGAGAAGAAACATAAATAACACAATTGACATCAAGATTTTTGACATGGAAACCCAGTTAAGGGTAAGTGCGAGAAGATGGGGGGCCAAAAAGGGGTCTTAAGTGGCCACTTTTTTTCTGAAATCAGGAAATACTGGCCTTGGATGAGAAATTGAGCATAGTTACACCCAAAATTTGGAGATGCAACCAAAACAATGTTCATAGTGCTCCGAGTCTACTTTCTAAACTACTATTTTTTTTGAAAATGGCATAGATTAAGGGGTTCAAAAGAGGGAGCCACAGAAATTGGTGTTGTTTCTGTCAAAAAAACATAACATAGCATGTTTTGTGGCTCCCTCAAAAGGTCAACTTTTTTTTGGTATTTTTAAAATCGCTTTTGTGAGAAATTAGCTAATAGCATGTAGTTTATGCCTGATTTTTCTGATATTTTTTTGATGAATATTTGATTTTTTACTAATTTTCAAAGTGGACACATCCTAAAAAATAGAATTTTGGCCGTGCTACCCCTATAAATTTTGAAAACTAATTGAAAATTATTATTATTTTTTTTAAATATTTGTAGAATGGAGTCTAGTTTCTAAATATGTAATTTTTTTGAAATTTCAATGAATAGTTAATTTACATTGAAAAAAAGACCAAATAGTGGTTTTTGCCCAAAAACAGACACACAAACAAAAGAAATTAAAGATGAAAGGCTTAACATTGTTAAAATGTGAAAAAAATCACATCGTCAAATAGCTAAGAGAAAGCCTAACATTACCCAGGTGTTTGATTTGTTCGACGTTGAAACACGTGCAAATTTGAGGGTTAGCATGAACGAAATTATGTGAAATCTTGAAAAATATGGAAAAACACGTCTGTGACTGTTCAAAAGGCACTCCAAGCCTTGGGGTTGGAAATCCAAAGCAAATCCCAAGCCCAAGGCTTGGGATTCCCAAAGAAAGACATAACGCAAGCACGTTATAACACGCTGGCGTTATGTTTTGCTTTGCATTTTTCCTTTTCCGCAAGTCTATTGTTTGTTATGTTCCCCTTAATTTTTTTTTATGTTCAAGGCTATTAATCATGTATGTATGTATGTATGCCTATATGTATGTATGTATGTATCTATGTATGCCTATATGTATGTATGTATGTATCTATGTATGCCAATATGTATGTATGTATGTATCTATGTATGCCTATATGTATGTATCTAAAGTGTCGAGGGTAGAGGAGGGTAAAGATGGGAGTGAGCCAGATAGGGGAGGAGAGGGATGGATAAGGATTGAGTGATTAAGGTTTAAGGTTGGGGTACCCGCAAGAAACTCGGTCCACATATAGGGGAAGTCGCGCGGGCAAAAAAAAAGCCGCCCGTAACGGGTACCCATTTTCAAAGAAACGGGTACCCATTTAGGAACGGGCGCCCGAACCTAAACGGGTACCCGTTTCTTAACGCGCACCCGAGCCTAAAACGGGTACCCGTTTAGTAACGGGTACCCATTTTCAAAAAATTATATATTTTGAAAAAAGACCTCTGCGGGCTCATTTTCACCCACAGAAGCCGATAGCGACAGCGGACAGCCAATAACGGGTACGCGTTGCCAAAGCCCAAACAAAGAAAACAACAGAGTTTTTGTTTCCCTCTCACCTCCTCCCACCACCTCGTCACCCTCGAGCTCTTCCAAGTTGGTTCTCTACCTATCTTTAGCTTGTTTTAAATTTTTTTTCCTAATTGTAGGGTTAAAATGAAAATTAGGGTTTTATTTGTTATTTAAGCATTTTACTTGTTATTAGAATTTTGTGATTGTATGTTATTGCAAACCCTAAAAAACTTAAACTATAAACCCTAAAACCATGTTGTACAGTTACAAACCCTAAAAACCTAAACTATAAACCCTAAAAAATCAAATTATAAACCCTGAAACCATGTTGTACTGCAAACTCAAAAAACGTAAACTATAAACCCTAAAAAACCAAACTATAAACCCTAAAACCATGTTGTCCTACAAACCCTAAAAACCTAAACCTTAAACCCTAAAAAACCAAATTAGTATATGTAATAATGATAAAAGGGATAAGTTTGAAGATGAAAATTGTTGGCTATAAGACTATACCCTATCTTTGATATCTGTCATTGTTGGCTATTAGAAGTTCCTGTCTGATATGCCAGTAAGGTTGCTATCACCAAAAATATAAGACATAAAGTATAATGGACCCAAATCATCTTCTTGTAAAACATTATGATCATTGATTAGGGGTTAATTTTGTGTCACTTAATTGTTAGATATATCGAAATTATATCCAATAATAGTTAAATGATATTCCTTTACATTTATTTGTGAACCTAACCATAGTTTTCACTCTAGTGTACATATGAACCATATTAAACTCCTAGACTCTTTCCATTCTATGAAATATCACATTATGTAAGGGTCCATATTAAAATAGAACGATATTTGGTCATATGTATTTAATAATGGAATACCATATAAGCCTTTTAAGATCCACATGATACTCACCAAAACTATAAGATATAAATTCTAATGGACCCCAATCATCTTCAAGTGTAAGGCACTATGATCATTGACTAGGGGTTCATTTTCTGTAACACAACTGTTGATGTATTGAAATTGTATCCAGTAATAGTCAAATGGATTTCCTTTATATTTATTAGTGAACTTGACATTCCATCACCTAGGATTTTATAGTACTGGTTTGGCCTTTTTTTAATTACAGTTCTTAGATCTAATTTATCACTTTTATCTTTTTCTTAAATAGATTTACCTATGGTTTGCATTCATCCTTGTTTATCTTTTCCTATCATATCTTGATTATGGTTTGAGCATGTAAATAGTGATATATACCTTTTTGATTCAACCTATCTAGAAGCTTGGATAATCTTTTGTGACATGTGATCCTTCCATCCTTGATACCTTCATGATACATTTAAATGATGGACCAATGAGGATGTGTTTTCTATAGCTTGTGTTGTTCTAGTTATATACTTGTTAAATACCTGCTTCCCTTGAGGATCTATCTATTAACCCACAAAATGTTGAACATATTTTGGTGCCTAATTTTGAGAATGCATATAAATGGATTGAGTAGAATACTTGTATAATTGGTTATTTTTTGGTTTCATGCCATCCAAAATGTAACCAAAGGCTTCCTTTTCTTCTCCTTTGTGGAATCCAACCATGCAAACAAACTCCTCCACAATGGACCCAACTACATGCATAGATCTTTACAAGTTTGTTCTCCCTAAATAAGGGATTTCATCATGTCACATAGACTACACTCTAGCTACACACAAGCCTAAACTAACCTCCAAGCTAGATGTTGAGGCAAGAAAAATTTAATTTGGGTGGACTAATGTAAAAAAATATAGAAATGTTCATAATAAGGATAAGAGTAACTATCTAACTTCCAACTCTACTACATGGCTAGCACATTTAACAAGTCCCACATGGCCTTAGGATAATGACAAATCAACATAACCCGTAAAATCCTCTTAGCTAAGGCCAATAATAAAGCAAAGCAAGTAGCTGATTCATAATCAACTCTTAGGTCGATATTCCTTTAGTGATTCCTTCAAAGAGTTTAGTAAGCCAAGTAGTTCTTAAGAAAGTTCCTCTTCTAGTGAGTGTTATTTTCTCATTGGATTTGGGAGTTCCAACTATGTCACAACCAAATGGAGGAAGACAGTCTCATATAGTCCCCCCTAGGAGGTTAAACAAGGATAATATGATCTTGAGAAATGATAGATGCAATTTGGAGCCTTTTCTCCAAAAAATGTTAGATTAGATTTGAGTAGAATATTTTTTTGCATTGCAATGGTTGGACTACAAGGAAATATCCTTAGACCCTCTTGCCTTATGAATTAATGGAGGATATGGTGTCGGATTTTTGATATAGATTTACCCCCTAGACATTCTTTGTCTTCAAGAGGTTAAACTTTTCTTGGACTTTTGCTTCCAATAATGTGATGTGTCCTATGGCAAGATAATATTTTTTAATCAATAATAATGAGCAACTTCATGGTGGCACTTAGAACATTTGTCAATTCCAATTTGCAACCCCACTATTTTACCCATACTTGTGACCCATATAACAAAGTAGGTTATGGGTCCTTTTCAATATTGAGAATCAATGTTTTAGTGTGTCAATATCTATACCTCAAATGATGTGACTGAAAGGATGTTACTTTAGTGGTGGCTTGCTTATGACATTCTACTAGTATAGTGGTTTATTAATGGCAACTTAAACCTAGTTGAGGTGGCATCTAAGAGACGCTTGGCCATTTTCCTATGCAATGGATAGAAAAAAAGAGACATGTGTTTTTATATGCACAATAAATTGTGCATTTATGACCCAAGTCTTTGTTTCCAAAGTTCATCTCTAATTTGGTACTCTTGATCCAATCTGCATAGTGGTTCTAAAAGATACATTAAGAGAATTGCTTGTGTTATGATGTCAAAGAAACTAGACACTTTTCCTTCACCAACTATTACTCTCTTCATGTTGAACCCATGCTAGATTGTTTTAGTTTCACAATTAAATATGATTTAGATAACATCAATGTATTAACTAGTGCAATGGTGACATTTGTAGACCTATGCTAATTCTCATTTAGTTTTGGGTCGATTCTAGTAGATGGATTAATATAGTTGCATATCAACATACGATGCACGCAATCTTATATGAAGTTGGGATCATTCCTTGATCCTTCACCTACCCTTAGTTCATTTAAAAATATTGAGGAAAACATTCTTCTACCCTTGACATCCACATTTTATAGTTTCAAATTTACAACTTAGGGAACTTGACATCCACATTTTAGGGTTTCAAATATAAATTTTAGGGTTCTAAAGTAGATGTTTAGGGCTTCACTTTTCACCTTTTAGGGTATCAAAATGATGTATTAGGGTTTGAAAATTCATGTAATAGAGTTTTAAAATGACATTTTAGGGTTTCAAATTCTCATATTAGGGTTTGGAAATTAACATTTAATAAGGTTTCAAAATGATATTTTAGGGTTTTTACACTTCAGCAGAAGGTAACTCATATTGTTGGAATACAACATGTTGTAGTATTGGTATAAATGTAGTCTTTAACAAGGTCACTATTGTTATAAATGTAGTATTGGTAATAAATGTAGTATTGGTAATAAATGTAGTATTGGTAATAAATGTAGTATAAAAATAGCATGCAATGTTCAATTAAGTCATAATTTGTACCGCTCTTTTGAGACACATGAGAAGCCTATAGTAAAATTGGAGTTAATATAGGAAGAGAAATAGGAATGATAGCTCTAGCAAATTGAGTATAATGCTATTAATTAGAAAATATAACTTTTCTAAGTTAAGAGCAATAAATGAATAGAAATGAAATACTATTTAAAAAATTGAGCTTAACTTAGAGCCTATAATGTCAGGGCATCACGTAGACATCTTCATGTCACACCGTCACAATTGAGCTTAACTTAGAAGCTAGAAGTAGCCTGATTAATAGAGAAATGGGAATCTAATACACTTGGCATGCACTTTTAAATTTGGACTATATAAGGTGTCAAAATGTAACTTCCATTATAATTTTGAGAAAAATGATGATACGACAAGACCTTGTTAGGTAGAGTGACACCTTGGTGTATGACTAGGACCTAGAACCTGCAACCTTGTCCACTATGTGAATTTAATGATCTAAAAACTTTGATATAGCTTTATGTTGTAATTTTTTGCATAACTTCCTCTTGGTAATTTTTGTGAGATCTTTTTTCTAATTATTCCATATAAATTATCTATAAATACCAATTCTATAGTTCAAAAACCCTCTAAAAATGGTTAAAGAGGAATGAAGTAGGACTTGGAGAATATAATATTTTAGGGAAATGTTGGATTAATTTAAGGAGACATTGGTATGAGGCATCATCATTTGATCATATTATATGATAAACTTGTGCATGTGTTTAATTTTCAAGTATTACGTGCTCTCTGAATTCATGGATATTTTAAACTAAATCATTTATAGATCTATTCTAGATTAAGTTTAAATTTATAGATATTTGTTTGTAAGTTTTCAATATACATATATATTTATAAATTGTGAAATTATACATTTGTAAGTTTTTAATATGAATTTACATATTTGAAAATTTGCAGGAGACAGATCTAATGGATGACCAGAGTCTAGATGAATTTTTAATAGATGACATTCTTTATGAAACCCCCCCACCCCGTGATCCACCTCAAAACCCCCCACCTCGTGATCCACCTCAAAACCCCCCACCCTCTCCACCTCAAAACCCCCCATCCCCTCCACCTCAAAACCCCCCATCCCCTCCATTTGATGAGGCCCGATTGCGGCAAAACATTAATGAAAATATTAATACAATTGAGGAGAACATTAATTTGATTAATAATCAACCTCACTTGATGCCTCCTCATGTGGTTCGGTTTGCATCTTCGATGCAAACCATTATTGATTCTGTTAGGTCTATCGATGCAGACCTAAATAGATTTCAGCTTTGGCGGGAGGAGAGGAGGCAATTCTATGTGGATGGTCTTTCATATAAAGACATCCATGACCTCCACATTACAAAACAAACATTAGCCCCATTTTTTCGTCACCCAAAAACTAATCAACCTATAGCTGCAACAAAAAAAAGAATATCAATTAAATGGTGTACGCATGAGGGGATTTCGAGACATTTTTGGGATCGGTGGTGGATGGTGTTTGATCACCCACCACATGCTAATTGTGAGGTGCCGCTATATTTTTTGAGAAAATTATGGGTGGAGTTTCAATTGGGTCAAAAACCCAATTATTTTGATATGAGAGATTTTCAGGGTGTTGGTCGTGGCATGCCACAACACAGACCATGGGCACGAGTTGACCCCAATCGACCTGTTCCTCCTGCTCCTATGGTTGCTCCTATTTTGCCCACGATTCCTGCACCTATTCAGCAGCAGTCAGTTTTGTCGACATTAGGAGCATTGAGTAGACTCTCAGGCAATCTCACTGAACAAGCTGCCCACATGGCAGCTGAATTCAGTGGTGGAGAGCATCATGGAGGAGTCGATGCATCTCAGCATAGAGCCCCAGGCCTGTCAGGGGCACATTTGTGTACAAATTGCAATCAACCGTGTTATGGTCCTGCTCCTACATCCACATCAGATGCAGCTACAGCCGGAGTGGAGTCATACTTGGATCTACTATATTCAGATGATAATCCTACACAGGTACATTGACCACATTTTATTAAATATTTCAAGTGTATAATTTGAATGTAGATCAAATTTTTTATAAATAATTTAATGAATTAATTTATATAATTGTAAACTATTTGTTGTACAGATCTCAAGTCGCTCTAGGGCCACATCACGATTTGATACATTGAGTTTTGCATCGACAGCTGTAGAGGTTGGCACACCTTACGAGGTAAACCAATATATCTTAACCCTAAAACCATATGTATCTAATTCTAGTTTAATTTTTCTTTTGAAACTTATCAATATTATATTTTAAATTAACAAACTGTGTATAATTAAATAAATAACTATATACATACATGTATGTGAAACACTACTATTGCAGCGAGGCTCAGGTCCTGTGGCAGTTCCCATGTCTGACAGACCACCTAGCTCAGGTGTTTCTTCCATTGATCCTCCATCGACAGCTACTATGCCTGAGTATTCCCCGGTGTGTGTTTTAAAAAATTGTACTAAATTTGTACTAAGTTTCTTTTTTTGAGTTTATATAAATTTATATATGCACGGGCCATATATATGTAAGTGCAGGATGATAGGAGTGAGACTATTGGCCAGGTTGGTACTCAGGGACAAATTCATGAGCCATCTACACATTTTCAGGTCCTAAACTTTAATTTAAATTTTCTATATGTGCAATTTCTAGGTCTTTTTTTGAGTTTATATAAATTTATATATGCACCCATATATATGTAAGTGCAGGATGATAGGAGTGAGATTATTGGTCAGGTTGGTACTCAAGGACAAATTCATGAGCCATCTACACATTTTCAGGTCCTAAACTTTACTTTAAAATTTTCTATATGTGCAATTTCTAGGTCTTTATATGCTAATTTTAAATTGTAACTTATTTCAAACTTGCTTTATTTGAAATTCTAGCAATTAGCAAGTCAAACTTTTGGTCACGAAGATGAAACAGTTATACCACCTGCACAACAAAATGTGGGAAGTGAGACGGTAATTTAAATGCACACTTTAAAACCTACATTTAAATATTTAATTTCATATGTCATTTTAAAAAAATTTTAATCTGATTGCAAGTTCTTTCTCTTGTGTGTATAGCATGAGGTAGATCCATCCATTTCACGAGGAAGAAAGAGGCCTCTTTCAGATTTGAACTGGAGTGATGATCATCCCTGATATAGAGTTTTATTTCATAGACTAAACTGTATGATGTGCACATTATTTTTTATATATGCCATTCCAGGACTTTGACTATCTATGTCGAACTTGCTATGACATGTTCTTCTAGATATATTTCAGTATTTCATGAACTGTGATTTGTATTTATTTATATGCTGATGATGAGTAGATGTTTTAAAGTACACATTTCATGGGTCCTACCTAGATATTTTATAGTATTTCATGGACTTATCTAGATCTAGATCTACATGTATATATTATTGAGTATATATGCTTGAATGTAGTTTAGTATGTTAAATATGCTTCATTGTTAAATATGTTAAATATGCTTCATTGTTCACTTCTAGAAATTATAAATTATTTAATTGAGATGTATGTTAAAAAATTTCTCTTTACTACATTTTTAAATTTTTAAGAAGTGATTAAATGCATTATGGTTCAATAGTTTTTCTTGAAATAGTGAACAAAAAGAATGCCAAAAGTTTGGATTTTGGTAACAAAGTGTTTAGTAGATCCATCTATGTTATATGTGTTATCCCTCTCAAATTTGTCTCACTAGAAATGCCAAAAATGGATTCAACCTTAAGGATGTGATTCTTTTCTAAAATAAAGTGTCATTGCCAAGAACATACTACCATCAATACTAAAGAGTTTCTATTAAAATATGTGAATTGAAACACCACATATCATGACATCAACTATTCCATAAAAGTTTGTGATATTCCCTATTATCCCAAACTCCATAAAATATACTATCTATCTTTAAAAAGGTACATACTACAATGACATCAAACATAAACCAATAACCTGTGTCTTAAGATATATTAGTGGTAGGGAAAATTATAGTGGCCCTCACCCTAGAGTAATAAGTTGAAGTAGTGTTAAAGAATTACTAATAAACTAAAAAACTTTATCCTAGGGTGGTGGGACAAATTACACAAGCCTTACAAAGCCTCTACCACTTCCTTGACATTTTTAACATTGTTCGAATTTGATAGGAGGGATTTATGTCACCTCCTCCTCATCTTAATTCTCATAGTAGATAGAATCATCCAATTTAGCATCAAGATGAAGGTAAATATCTTCATTATTGTAGAAATATATCCTCCAAGGCTTTGTGCATATACAAGTAACATTTGATAGCATGGAGGCACAACTTATTCACCAAGTTTCTAGCTTATAATTACCTTTTCTTTTGATATGTTTGAAGGAGATAGATTTAAACTTATTCACCAAGTTTATAGCTTCCAATAGAATAGTTTCCAATAACCACAAGCTTCATCTATACTTTTTCATATGATCAATGTTGATCTTGGAATCTCCTTCCACACTAAGGGATATCTTGTTTAGTTTCCAAGTCATCTTGAGGCCCTGGATATCATGGCCCTAGATATCCCAATGTAGGTGTGGACCAAAGGGTGTGAATATCAACATAGGTATCTCCTTGTTTTAACCTTATTCAAAGCAACCTTGGCCAATTATGAGCCTAATCCACCTCTTCTAGTATGATCATATATTCCTCTTTACCCCAACAATCACCAAGTTCCTAAATGCACCATATTTCTTTAAAATAGTCCAAAATTTGGGATGCATATTCACATTTAAGAAATACATGATGATTGTCCAGAGACTTCCTTAAATGTGAATATGCATCCCAAATTTTGGACTATTTTAGGGCACTTTATAACAAGGTAATTTACCTAGGATAAACCTACAAAATCATGATAAAATGATAAGGATGTTAGACTCACCTAGTTAGCCTCAATTGAGATACATGTTCCTTTAAATGATTGTGGTCATCCTTTGATTACAAAACCTTCAATATATATCATTTGTATAGTCCTTGAAATTTTATTAATTTGCAACCGAGACTTTGTTATCATCTTTCTTACAAAATTGAGACTTTGTTATCATCTTTCTTACTTAACCACTATAATAGCCAAAACTTCCTTGGCCTTTGGAAGTTGAATCGTGCATATAGTTTCTCATAAAGGAAATGAATTAAAGAAGAGATTCCTATGAATATTTTCCCAATTAAAAATTACTTTACATCTTCAACATACCTAGTTCCTAGTGTGGATTTCATATTTGTTTGGTTTAATTTTTTTGAATTATAATATAGGTGTTCTACTAAGGGGACCCATCCTTACTAAATTGTTTAGAAAACATATATAAATGAGTGTGCTAACAACCCAAGACTAGGCATAGCAGTAGAAAGCACAACATCCCATAAAGGTTTCTAAACTACCCATATGCAACTATATCAATACCCCAATACATATAGCAAGCACAAAATTCCAACACAACTAATAGAAAGCTAAAAAAACAAACAAAACACCAAACCACATCAACATCTTGAGGGAGCTTTGGCACTCCCTAATGCATCGAACGTCCCACTCATAGAGGGATTTCCATTTGTCATAGGCCCTATTGTGCACACCATTCCCAAACACACTTACAAGCTCCACCAAAAGAACCTTTGGACACTTTGCATTCTCTAGTCCATGAAAGTTGACACATTTCTAGACCTCTACACATTGTATAGAACAAATGACAATTAATCCATAAACTCGGGGTAGCTAGATGCCTCACTTCGATACATCACATATGGATTTAAAAATGAGATACTTCCAACTTCCTTTACCTTCAGTCAACCACCTCTAATGGCTATCTAAAATGTGTATTAAAAGACTAAGCCAACATCTCAAATGTGGAACATTTAAACTTGCATCACACATAAATAAATCTAGTATACAACACAAGAATTCAAACTTGGGAGAAACTCTCAACTAGGCATAAAATTCTCAAAAGAGTGAGCATTGCTTCTAATGACACTAATTCATAATATATAATGGCTTTTACATAGCCTTAACATGACTTAAATTATCCAAATGCACAATTCTCTAAAATGGATCATGACCTACAACTCCTCTTGCAATGGTGGAGAATGAAGGATGAGAGCTCCATGCATGGGTTCCAAACACCACTTAAATAGTAGTCCAAAATTTTATTGCAACAATCCCAATTGACTTTGCATGCAACCTCTCTTCCAACCATAATCAACTATCTAGTTAGTCATAAGGCTTTGAATCTTTATCAACCAACCGGCTTCACAAGCTTTACTGTAAACTTACAACATGGCTCCAGTCTATTTGCAATCTATACCTCTATCAAGGACTCTCAATAACTATATCAACCTACATACAATCAACACTTTTGCTTTCAAGATGCCACCAACTTTTCTAAGCTTTGTCTCCAAAAGACATCATTCTTTGTGGACTTCAACCATGTATGGCTCTGTCTAATACAACCTACTTTAAATGACTCCAACACTATACTAATCACATAGCTAGTTCTGTGCAACAACCAACCAATACCTATATTAAGTCTCTAAGCTCTGCCCAAGCATGTTCAACAAAGTTCAACCATGAATGGCTCTTTGCAAGCCTCCGTCACAAATCTCAAACAATTCAAATCAAGAAGAAACTAAAAGGTTCAATTCAAATCAAGTATCCACACAATATAAGCTACAAAAAAAATTATCACAATTTGAAATTATTCAAGAAGTAGCATTCAATTCTTGTAGAGAAACTAAATCTTTTAAAGAAGAAACTATCTAAGGAAATTCATTTAAATCTTATCTACACAATATAAGCTACAAAAAAATTTATCACATTTGGATTTAATTATTCAAGTAGTATTCAATTCTTGTAGATAAACTAACTCTTTTAAAGAAGAAACTACAAGGAAATTCAATTTTCTTATCCACACAATATAAGATACAAAAAAATTTATCACAATTTGAAATTATTCAAGAAGTAGCATGAACAATTCTTGTAAAGAAACTGGAACTCTTTTAAAGAAGAAACTATCTAAGGAAATTCATTTGAATCTTATCCACACAATATACTTGATCATCAATTACTGTGAAAACCTCTTGACTAACATTAGTTTGACATGACTACAAAATTGATCTACAATTTACATTATGATCAAATCTTGTAGTGGCAATCATGGAAAAATCTACTTGTAGGATACACCTGCAAGAAATAATGAATGTAAATGAGAATGAAAGAATATGTACCAAAAACACAAAATATTAATGCAATATGTACTAAATAACAAAAAAGAGGATACAACTTGACGATGGCTTAAGGGGAGCTAAGAGGATGTCTTAAGGGGATACATAAGAGGATGGCTTTAGGAGATGTATAAGAGGATTAATTAAAAGGGGAGCTAGAAGAGGATGTCTTAAGGGAATACAAAAGAGGATAGCTTACTTGGAGAGATGTACACTAGTCAATTTACAAAGTATAAAATAAAACTTGATGGCTTAAGGGGAGCTAAGATGACATCTGAATTAAGGGGATGTACAAGTGGGTGTCTTTAGAGGATGGATGATAAATATTTGAGTATATATATATGTAATTACCTAATTTGCATTCACTTTTAGTTGAAGACTACAAAATTGACCTCACATACTTGTATGGTGATAACTTCTATTGACAATCATGCATGCATTTGACTACTTGTCTAGGGTACACCTGCAAAAAGTAATGTTCAAATGTACAAGTAAATTAACTATATATTTCCATGGGTCAATACAAAATTTAAGACAAGGGGAATAATATAGAAGTTGAAATGAGAATGAAAGAATTTAACTTGGGGATGTAAGAGTATTGTTTACTTACCTGAAAATTTATTCCATTGTACCATCTGCATCCTCATTTTTTTGTAATGCATCTATAATTGACTCATGTTCTTCCATCGAAAGTGTCCATAACTGTTTATTAGAAGGTTTGCCTTGATATCTGACTAGTTTTATATTTGTTGCCACAACCAAATGTGAGTAGTGTATGATCTTCTTATGTGTTTCATAATCTTCAAATGCAGGCACACCATTCCTTCTTATTAGATATTTTCGTAGCCAAGTGCCAACAACAACCACAGAACCTGTTGGATACTCCATGTTATCATCATCTACTCTAGGATGTAACAACTTTTGTTTTGTCTTAACACATCGAGCCAACCAATACTCGGTTTCCTCTTCATTGCCCTCAAGTGCAATAACAGCATAAACATGTCCTACAAAAAAATTATGTAATTCAATAAAGTGTGACATGTATCTAAATCACATAAATTTGTGGATGCATACATATATAATTAATTATATACAGGATGTACAAAAAAATGACAATAAAAAAAATTGAAAACAAAAGTACCTTCTTGTACAAGGTCTGAAACACGATCATAGTCATCTGATGCAAACATTTGATTATCATCTTCAATTGTTGTTTCAAGTTGATCTTGTGTTTTTGTAGGTGTCAAGGATCTTTGTTTCCATTCTTCAACCCATTCTGTATTTTCACATGCTCCCCAATCACCTGTAATACAAAATTGACAAAAACATGCAAGCTCCCTAGTCCATATAGTCCATTGCTTGCATTTGAACTCTTAAATGAATGCCATTTTGTTGATCCAGTTATTGTTTCACAATCAAGTCGAGTAGGAATATTCTCTTCTTCAACTAACCAAAAGAATCGTCGAATTGTAGAGTTCTGACTTGATCCCGTAGATAACTTTTCATTACACCAATCCACAATTGCACGTGCATCTCTAAATTTGGCTGTATCCTCAAATTTTAGTTGCTCTCTAGCAAGAGCTCTTTTCACACATGCTTCAGCTCCATCATGTTCTCCTTTACCATGTCCAGCTTCAAAAAAACTCCACATATGTTGGATATTGATTTCTTTGTGAGCCCTACATAGCCAATAAAACATTCTTGCATTTTTGAATTGCCCTGTACAATTATCTGACCATATGAAATGTTGTGTCATCTGGATTCCTCTTTCTTTTAAACTTTCATAAAATTTTGTGAAACAATATTGCACAAACTCTGAAGAGTGTAACCGGTTATCACTCAAATAGAAATGATACTCCCTCAAAATTTTTCTATTATCTTCTGTACTATCATCTGCATGTCTGTATACAATATGAACAAATATGGCCACCTGCACTGAATTATAATACTGAGATTAAATTTCCTCTTGTGGAGCAAGAGTATAGTTTTCTGCAAAGTCAACCACTGATAGGATAGTTCCAATTGGAAAGGTGTTTGTACATGAACGGAATTGTCCATCAAGCCACCGAGCATATTGGGAGTGTTTGACATATTTGGATACAATATTGTCCTTAAAATCTTTGATGAATGCATGCACACAAATTTTTTCAGTGACTAACTCACAACGCTTTCCAATTTTTCCATCTTTTAAAGAATATTCAACATTTTTGAATCTTTTCACATCCACTAATTGTTGTCCAAATTCATGTGAAATATTTTCATGTATACATTCTCCTAACAATGAAAAGTTGCCACATCTATTGCATTGTCCAGAAATACATGCTTTTGAATAAAATAAGTATCCAGTAGATGTTTCACAAAACAAACCTGCTACAAACTCCTTAATTGTTTGAGGTGGCATATTAATACCACATTCCTGCATAATTTCGTTAGTATGCAAAGTAGAACGTATATATCGAAAAAGATCATAATAATAACGAAATTGCACATGAGTTTTACAACAACAAGAGATTCGCTGTTTATTAATTTTCACATACCAAGGTTTACATTTCTCAAAAGATCTTTGGCTTATGGTAATATTAAAAGGTTCTAACACTAAATCATCTAAGAATTTTTTATATAATTTAGTTTGAGTCATGTCTAATAGATGTTTTGGATGAGGATCACGAATTTTAGACCCCACTCGTAATTTTAAAACATCTCTAACATTAGATGATACCCTTGTATTATCATGCCAATATTTTTCAATTAAAGATTTGATTTCACTATTTAATTTCATGTCATACCTTGGGAGTCTACCACTAAAACTCCAACATTGGTTAATTGGATCTTTTTCAATAGATTCTCTTCTCTTTGCTGCTCTTCTCAAAGTTTTAGGATTTATCTTTAGAATTTCACTTGTCTTACTTATCGTTCTTTTATTAGAAGACGATTTATTGACTAAAGCAGTTGTTATAGCTCTTCATGCTGCATTGCTATCTTTAGATCGACTCTTTTTACCAATAGAATCAATAACATTAGCAACACTAGATAAAACTTGTTTCATTGATTCATCTTTTTTTTTAGGTTTTACAAATATGCCTAACGTTTTCATTACTTTTTGCAATTTCCACACCTTCATCAATTGCATCATAAGTTGACATTGAAATCCAAGACTTTTTCTATAAAAAAAATCTTTATATAATCTATATGCATGAGTTCTCATTTGCCTCCAAGAAATCTTACCAGGAAGATTATCTAAGACATTTCTTTCAATCTCAAATAAAACATTTTCATTTTCACTCCTAAAAGGGATATCATTCTCATTCATATCATCAATAGGTGGGTTTGAAGACATACCTGGATTTGTTTCTATAGTCGTGTTTTCCATATCATTGAAAGTTGGCTCCGAAGACACACCTGGATTTGTTTCTATAGTCGTGTGTTCTATATCATTGAAAGTTGGCTCCAAAGACACACCTGGATTTGTTTCTATAGTCCTGTTTTCCATAACATTGAAAGTTGGCTGTGAAGACATACCTGGATTTGTTTGTATAGTCGCATTTTCTATATCTTCGAAAGTTGGGTTTGAAGACATACATGCATTTGTTTCTATAAACACATTTTCTTCCAAATTCACCATTTCCGCATTTGCATCATCTACATTCATCCCATCATTTTCACTCTCTTGAATGTCTTTCTCTTCAATACTCATGGAACTAGATGCTTCAATATTCTTCATCTCTTGAATCCTTGCTCTTCTATCTCTTTGCCTTTTGGCTTCCTTCTCTCTATTTGCTTCAATTTCTTGAGGTGTCATTACCCTCCTTTGTTTTTTTCTTTGACGTTGATTTGATCCCATGATTACCAAGCCCTTTTGATAAAATAACAATTGATACTTAATCCAATTTCATAATTGATGTCCTTATTTGAATTTTTGAAGTAGAATTAGATGTAGATCCTTTGTTCCATAGATTTTGAAGTAAAAGGTAGATGTAAAAACAAAAACCCTCTTGCTTTATTCCTCTTGAAAATAGCTCATGCACTTGATTTCACTTCAGAATTGTTCATATGATTGACTCCTTTCAAAATCTGAATAGAATATGACCTGTTAAGAGATTCCACAAAATAATTGTAAGTAAAAAAATGCAGAAACTGTCGCTGTCGCGCCGTACGAATCAGACTTGCAAGTTGCAGAGATACAGGGAAAGTACTTTTTTCCCTAATTTGGAAAATAACGGGTATAATAGAAACGGGTACCCATTATAAAACGGGTACCCGTTATTGAAAATATAACGGGTAGTCGTTAAATAACGGGTACCCGTTATATAACGCGTACCCGTTTTATAACGGGTACCCGTTATTTGAAATTAGAAATCTCCGCCCGCGTTTTCCCTGACCTTTGCTTGGGTTTTAGGTTCGGGATAGGCATGGTTGACCGACCTTGAGCCTTGGACCTGCAAGTTTTTTTCTAAGTACAAAACAAGAAGAAACACTGAGTTTACCTGTATGGTTGAGGGCTTTTTTTTCTGAATTTTTTTATGAAATGAAAACCCATTACAGGGTACATTGTCTAGTTTTCAAATATATAATTTTTTTTGTTATTGGACATGTTCTTCTATTTATTATTTAATTTATAAGCAAACTAGTCCAAAAACTTCAAATGACAGGTGTTTGTATTTTTTTAATAACTTTTAATTTTTAATTTTTTTTAAAAAAAAAATTATATGTCATCAATTTACACATCATTCTTTACATAATAAAAAAAAATTAATTTTATGATTTTTTTTTCTCAAATTATGTTGGCCGTACACGAGGGGTTTTTAAAAGTACCAATTAGGCCTAATAAAAAATTAATAAAAAAAAAATTATTTGGAAAAAAATTCTAAAAAAATATCCTCATCAAACTTCACTATACTACACATGTTTTCCCAAAAGGATTTTAAAAAATAATTTTATTTAGGTCAAATTATGTTGGCCGTACACGTGCATGGTATGGTAAAAAAAAAGTGACTTTTAAATAGTGGTTTTTAGAAATGCCTATTGAAAATTAATTTGTATAATCTGGGTATTGAAAAAAATTACATATTTAGAAACTAGACTCCGAGTACTACATTTTATATTTAGTGACTTTTTTAAAGATTCTATTTCTAAGTGCTTCAAATTTTAAGGTCAAATGCGACAAATTCTGAAAATCAGGGAAAACACTTCCACTTTTTGGCCAAAAAGTGGACCCAACTTCTTGCACTGACCTGTTGAGGGTTGAGCGTTTAGGGATAGGATTTAGACTTTAGGGATAAGGGATTAGAGTTTAGGACCTTGAGGGATTAGAGTTTAGGGTTGAGGCTTTAGGGATAGCGTTTAGGGTTAAGGGTCGAGGGATTAGGTTTAAGGTAGAGTGTTGAGGGTAGAGGGATTAGGGATTAGGGTTTAGGGTTGAGGCTTTAGGGATAGCGTTTAGGGTTAAGGGTCGAGGGATTAGGTTTAAGGTAGAGTGTCAAGGGTAGAGGGATTAGGGATCGGGTTTAGGGTTGAAGGTTTAATGATTTAGGGTTGAGGCTTTAGGGATGAGGGTTAAGGGATTAGGGTTTAAGATATAGTGTCGAGTGTCGAGTGTGTAGGGATAGGTTTTAGGGTTCAAGTTTTAAGGGTTAAGAGTCGAGGGATCAGAGTTAAGGGTTGAGGGATTAGGGTTTGATGTTGAGGGTTGAGTACATTGAGGTTCGAGGGTTAAGGGTTTTAGGATAGGGTTGAGGGTCGAGGGATTAGGGTTAAGGGATAGGGTTGGAGGGTTTAGGGATAAGGGATTAGGGTTTAAGGTATAGTATCGAGCCCATTGAGGGTCTAGGAATAGGGATAGCGTTTAGCGTTTAGGGATGAGGGATTAGAGTTGAGGGATGACAGATGATGGATTAGGGTTGAGGGATTAGGGTTTAGGGATAAGGTTTAGGGTTAGGGTTGAGGGATTAGGGTTTAAGGTATAGTGTTGAGGGTTTAGGGATAGGGTTTAGGGTTGAGGGATTAGAGTGAAGGGTTGAGGGATTAGGATTTGACGTTGAGAGTTGAGGGTTTAGGGTTTAGGGTTTAGGGATAGGGTTGAGGGTCAAGGGATCAGAGTTAAGGGTTGAGGGATTAGGGTTTGACGTTGAGGGTTGAGGTTCGAGGGTCAAGGGTTTAGGGATAGGGTTGAGGGTCGAGGGATTAGGGTTAAATTAGAGTGTGGAGGGTGTAAGGATTAGGGATAGGGTTGGAGGGTTTAGGGATAAGGGATTAGGGTTTAAGGTATAGTATTGAGTTTGTTGAGGGTTTAGGAATAGGGATAGCATTTAGGGTTTAGGGATGAGGGATTAGAGTTGAGGGATGATGGATTAGGGTGGAGGTTGAGGGATTAGGGTTTAGGGATAAGGTTTAGGGTTGAGGGTTGAGGGATTAGGGTTTAAGGTATAGTGTTGAGGGTTGAGGGTTTAGGGTTGATGAATTAGGGTTTAGAGTTGACAGATTAGCATTTAATGTCGAGGTTAGGGTTAGAGTGTTGAGGGTAGAGGGATTAGGGATAGGGTTTAGGGTTGAAGGTTTAAGGATTGAGGGTTGAGGCTTTAGGGATGAGGGTTTAAGGCTTAAGATATAGTGTCAAGTGTTGAGGGTGTAGGGATAGGGTTTAAGTTTTAAGGGTTAAGGGTTGAGAGATGGGGATTAGGGTTTAAGGTATAGTGTTGAGGGTTGATGGTTTAGAGATAGGGTTTAGGTTTGAGGGATTAGGGTTTAGGGTTGATGAATTAGGGTTTAATGTTGAGAGTTGAGGGTTAAGGGTTGAGGTTGAGGGATAGGGTTAATGGTCAAGGGATTAGGGTTAAATAAGAGTGTTGAGGGTAGAGGGATTAGGGTTTAAGGTATAGTATCAAGCGTGTTGAGGGTCTAAGAATAGGGATAGCATTTAGGGTTTAGGGATGAGGGATTAGAGTTGAGGGATGACGGATTAGGGTTGAGGTTTGAGGGATTAGGGTTTAGGCATAAGGTTTAGGGTTGAGGGCTGAGGGATTAGGGTTTAAGGTATAGTGTTGAGGGTTTAAGGATATGGTTTAGGGTTGAGGGATTAGAGTGAAGGGTTGAGGGATTAGGATTTGAAGTTGAGGGTTGAGGGTTTAGGGATAGGGTTGAGGGTCGAGGGATCAGAGTTAAGAGTTGAGGGATTAGGGTTTGACGTTGAGGGTTGAGGGTTGAGGTTTGAGGGTCAAGGGTTTAGGGATAGGGTTGAGGGTCGAGGGATTAGGGTTAAAGTAGAGTGTGGAGGGTATAAGGATTAGGGATAGGGTTGGAGGGTTTAGGGATAAGGGATTAGGGTTTAAGGTATAGTATTGAGTCTATTAAGGGTTTAGGAATAGAGACAACATTTAGGGTTTAGGGATGAGGGATTAGAGTTGAGGGATGATAGATTAGGGTTGAGGGTTGAGGGATTAGGGTTTAGGGATAAGGTTTAGGGTTGAGGGTTGAGGGATTAGGGTTTAAGGTATAGTGTTGAAGGTTTAGGGATCAGGTTTAGGGTTGAGGGATTAGAGTGAAGGGTTGAAGGATTAGGATTTGACGTTGACGGTGAGGGTTTAGGGATAGGGTTGAGGATCGAGGGATCAGAGTTAAGGGTTGAGGGATTAGGGTTTAACATTAAGGGTTGAGGTTCGAGGGTCAAGGGTTTAGGGATAGGGTTGAGGGTCGAGGGATTAGGGTTAAATTAGAGTGTGGAGGGTGTAAGGATTAGGGATAGGGTTGGAGGGTTTAGGGATAAGGGATTAGGGTTTAAGGTATAGTATCGAGTCTGTTGAGGGTTTAGGAATAGGGATAGCATTTAGGGTTTAGGGATGAAGGATTAGAGTTGAGGGATGACGGATTAGGGTTGAGGGTTGAGGGATTAGGGTTTAGGGATAAAGTTTAGGGTTGAGGGTTGACAGATTAGGGTTTAAGGTATAGTATTGAGGGTTTAGGGATCAGGTTTAGGGTTGAGGGATTAGAGTGAAGGGTTGAGCAATTAGGATTTGACGTTGAGGGTTGAGGGTTTAGGGATAGGGTTAAGGGTCGAGGGATCAGAGTTAAGGGTTGAGGGATTAGGGTTTGACGTTGAGGGTTAAGGGTTGAGGTTTGAGGGTCAAGGGTTTAGGGATAGGGTTGAGGGTCGAGGGATTAGGGTTAAACTAGAGTGTGGAGGGTATAAGGATTAGGGATAGGGTTGGAGGGTTTAGGGATAAGGGATTAGGGTTTAAGGTATAGTATTGAGTCTATTGAGGGTTTAGGAATAGGGATAGCATTTAGGGTTTAGGGATGAGGGATTAGAGTTGAGGGATGACGGATTAGGGTTGAGGGTTGAGGGATTAGCATTTAGGGATAAGGTTTAGGGTTGAGGGTTGACGGATTAGGGTTTAAGGTATAGTGTTGAGGGTTTAGGGAACAGGTTTAGGGTTGAGGGATTAAAGTGAAGGGTTGAGGGATTAGGATTTAACATTGAGGGTGAGGGTTTAGGGTTTAGGGTTTAGAGATAGGGTTGAGGGTCAAGGGATCAGAGTTAAGGGTTGAGGGATTAGGGTTTGACGTTGAGGGTTGAGGTTCGAGGGTCAAGGGTTTAGGGATAGGATTGAGGGTCGAGGGATTAGGGTTAAATTAGAGTGTGGAGGGTGTAAGGATTAGGGATAGGGTTGGAGGGTTTAGGGATAAGGGATTAGGGTTTAAGATATAGTATCGAGTCTGTTGAGGGTTTAGGAATAGGGATAGCATCAAGGGTTTAGGGTATAGTGTTGAGGGTTTCTTTCATCAAATGTAGATTTATGGGTTCGATTAAATTGATTGCCTCTCCAGTTTTAGGGTGTGGATGTTTTGGAATCAATCAGGAAGTCTTCATGAAACTTTGTGGAAGTGGATTAAAAATTGCTTGACAGAACCCCTGCTATTTATGGTTGGATAAGGATTTGTCACAAACTAGAACTTTTGCTTCCAAAGAAGATCTATCTTTCTTCCTCGATGGGCATTTTCTATCAAGAACTTGATTATGAGGGCTTGCTCCTTCATTGTTATGCCTATCATATGGCGGAGCATCTGGCAAGCTCTTGCAGGAAACATGAAAAGTTCTCCCTCAAAAACCTTGTGGTCATTCAAGTCTGAAGGGGAAGGTTTGGAAAGAGATGTGATCAATGCAAAGGATGTGATCAATCTATAGTAGGACAAAACGCGAGCGCGTTATAACGTGCTCACATTTTTTCTTGCTATTGAAACAGTAAAAAAGTGTTGACCCCCATGATCTAGGCCCACATGCTCTATTTTCTTACTGATTCTGCGCGTGTTCTGATAAAAAAGAAGTGCTTTCATGCTGTTGGCAAGTTCACATGCACATTTGACACATTGTACCACCTTTGCATGATCTTTCCACCACCTTTTCTGCTTTGCCAACTTGAGAAGAAGGAAATAACATAGTTTTCAGAACAAGTTTGATATATATCTATTCAAGTTTCAATTTTTGTAGTGTTGCAATGTTAATTGTGATTCAATTTTAGGATTTTAACATTATAGATTGGTTAATAGTATTGTTGTTAGTAATTATATTTGAGTGTTATTCAATTTAACATTGAAAATGAAGCAAGTGGTGAAAAACTCAAATTGTTGAGGAGTTTGATACAAGAAGAAAAAAACACTACATAATTGGGTACTCTCTCCATTCGAATCTTCATTTTTTAGGTATGTCAAGTCTTTACATGCATGTTCTTTACATTTTCCTTATTTCGGATTGAATTCCTTTATCATGCTTTATCATACATGTTTAAAATAAACACATTCCCAATCAAGAAAGCAACCTACAATCTCACATGATGCCATGTATATTTTCTACACTTGGGCTCTTTAATAATTATGTGTAATAAACAGACCTTAACATACCATGATGTCAAACTATACAAGAATAAATCCTTACGACATAAAAAAATACAATCTCACTATTATCTTGTATTCATTTCTTAGGAACTAATATTGGTCTCTTTATCATCCTATAGACAAATTCTCCATCATGCCGAGGAAATGATCAAGAATTAAACCAACACAGGAAGAGATAGAAGCTAAAAATGCAAAGAAAGTAGTGGCTATGAGGGAACTTTGTGAGAAGGGAAAATTGGACACGATAAATGAAGACATACCAATTGAAGAGGAACCACAACCATCACAAAGAGATATGGTATTGGCGGCACAAAGAGAATGAATGCAAAAACTTCGTGGTACGAGAGATTTGAATACCATAGTTGGAGACACATCCTCTACCGCAAGTCAACATGTAGGGACACCATCTACCACATCTCAAGTTGAGAGTACATCATCACTCACATGTGATGAAGAAGGTACGCCATCGTTCCCACCTCAACCTCAAGGTATGTCATCTATTCCATCTTCGATCGAAGGTATGCCATCTAGCCCATCTCATTTAAATATTGATGAAATTCCTAATGTTGAGATGAATTTACCTAACTTGACACCACCTAGAATTTTGCATAGAAAGCCAAAGTATTTGATTGAAATTGATGAGAATATTTTGCAGCTAATGGAAGGTAAGATTCTAAAACGCACTTGTAGAAGATATGCTCATAAGATTTGGAGATTGTTCTTTGAAAAGTTAAATGAGACTGCAAGATGTCAACTATTCATTGAAATGATGCGAAGTATAGAGTATAGGTCTATCATGAAGATTCTTGGGTTGAGAACATCAAAGGCTTCAAGTGAAAAATCTATTGTCAAGAATCTAATGAGTGCGTATGAGAGTGTGGGTAACACCTCACACACAAAAGATAGTAATGCAACACGGCGTGTGATTACATCGACTATAGTAAGTAGTCAAATGAGGAAAGCTCATCTCATTAAAAAGACGAGTCAAGAATTGAGAATTAATAGGAAAACTTTATCAAGAGCCGTTGGAAGACGCCAAAGAATTGGGGACACTAATGCCAATGAATTATGGGTGTTCTTGGGGAGACTACCACAAAAAGACAAACCAATTGTTGAAGCATTGAGATCACTAATTGAAGACTTTTGGAAGAATTACACAAGGGTATCTCCGAATCAAAGGGATGTGGTAAGAAGGAGAATCGGTAGTCAGAACCGTGAGCCACATCCAAAGCATTTTTTGGATGAGACTCAAACACAGTTTTATGGTAAATTTCTAGAGAAGTATCCTCAAAATAAAATTTGTCAAAGATATTTTGAAATGCTAAAACCTTTCTATGTTAAGATAAATCACACACGCACTACTTGTTGTTGTAGATTACATATTGAATTTTCTAACCATTTTGATGCTTATAGGTCTATATGTTTAGATATGCATACTAACAATGATTTGCAGGGTTGTGCCATATGTGCCCCACCAACATCTTCAAGAGACTTCATATCAAGAATTTTATGTGAAAAAGAGGAAGGTCAAATATTCTACAAGAAATTATGCTTGGATGGCACATGTCATCGTTGCGGTGGCTTGCAACATTTGCCAATATGTGAACATATGGAAAGAACACATGCGGTTGGAAACGAACTAGTAGAGTTTGGCAAGTATAAAACAGTGGCATACAATACAAAAGAGGGTAAAGAAGCAAAGAGGTGTCAATTGGTTATTGAAAAGATTCCAGTGTATCAGTTTATGCCTATATTTCATGACAGCATAGTGTATGAGTATGCAAGACATGCCCATAGAGCTCGATGGTTGGACTTGCAATTCAAGTTATGCAAGGACACATTTCTGGTTGGTAGCATTATTTCAGTTATCAATTTTGCAGAGAACTACAGTCTACAGCCACAATGTGAGGTGTAATCACAATATTACAACTCCACACAGGTTTCTATATTTGTGTACATCGCATTCATTCATGCGAATGATAGTACAAAGGATGACAGAAAGATCATAAGGGAGTATAATTTCTATATTAGTGATGATCACACGCATTCTACAGAGTTCGTGCAAGGTTGCTTTTAGGTGTTCTACAATGATTTGGCTAGAAGGGGCATATCGTTCAGTCAGCATATCATATGGTCAGATAACTGTGCGTCACAATTCAAGAACTCGCAGAATTTCTATTGGCTGAGTAGGAGGCATAATTTTACAGGTATTCAACATATGTGGAACTTTTGTGAGGCCGGGCATGGAAAGGGCGAGCATGATGGTGCAAGAGCATGTATCAAAAGAGCCATAGCACGAGAAGAGTTAAAGTATAAAGACAATGCAAAGTTGACAGATGCAAAATCAATTATCGATTGGTGTAATGCTTCCATGGGTCTAGGTAATGAAGGTAAGTCTTCAGTTCGTAGATTTTTTTGGTTGATAGATGATACTAACATTGCACCATATGAGCATTGTTGTACACTGACATGATCAAATGAGATGCACTCTTTCAGAAGCTCAATTGTAGGTTCATGGAGTATCCATACACGAAAGATGTCATGCTTTTGTTCTTCCTATACAATTCAAGTCTGGGATGAGTGCAAGTCAAAGGAGTGGGTTGACGAATGGCAGTTAAGTTATCTTAGTCCACTTGACACGTATCGACCCCCGACGACACTGGAACTAACACAGATGGAATCATCAGTTGACTTTGACCACATATCAGATTTAGTTCAACCAGGTAATATAGGGCACGTATATGCATCTAATTTCATCTAGTTCAACCAGGTAATGTCATCTTACTTTGAAGTGTTTTTGTAATGTTAACTAATTTCATCTAATTTGCTACACATATCAATGTAGGGCACGTATATTCAGGTATTGCAGATGAAGATAATGAAGAGGGAACATATTATTACTTATGTCGTTGTGTTGAGGCCAAAAAGAAATTGGAGGCCCCTGTTACAGATGGAGAAAACATCGAATACCCTACAGGCTCAGTAGTTATTACTGGAACATGGCTTAGAAGGTACCCACATAAGAGTTTTAAGTAGCTGGCTATTTCAGGACTTTGACACGCATCGGAAGATTCTTCATTACTCGAACCTTATCGTGGCATCCAATGTTCATTTGATAGAGTATCGGGGTAGACCTTTGAACAAAATCTTGTGGAAGGTGCGTGAGTCTGACCATGAAGCAATACTTGACACAATAAAGAGTAGAGCAGACCCAGATGGTTCATTGGATTAATTTGTAAGTATTCACATTGATTTTGTAATGTCATGTTACATTGAGTTGTAAGTATGCACATTAATTTGTAAGGTTTGTCTTTTTTTATTCCTCCTGCATTTTTACACATATACATATTTTTACATCATCACGTTATGCATTTTTGGTGTCCTGCTCCTGATATGACCAAACTCATAACTCACCCTACTTCCTCTAGACACCATTTGATGATCTCTCCAACACTCTGGATCCAGGGCGCCCACTCATGATGATGACCTATATACCATTCTCCCAAGGTGCTCATAATGAATGAAAAGAAGACCAAGGGTGCCCAAGCTTAATAGACTTATTTCTTTCAATTTTGATGATCCAAACTCTTGCAAAACGACATCCACTTTCATGCCTTTAGATCTTCCTTCACATACAGGGCACCAAATCAAGTTGAAAAATCTACATAAGGGTGCCAAAATGGATGAAAGGAGACATGAAATGCACCTTAGGACTCCATGCTAAGGTTTGAGCCATTAAAGTCTCTTGACATTAGGCGCTTATGATGATGAAACTTAGAGCTTTTCCTTTTCTATGCGCTCATCTAAGATGTTTGAATGATAAGGAGCGCCTCGACCTCTATAATGTACATTGGGCACCAAAATCAAGGTGATTTTAAGTCACTTTGAGTCATTTGGGGTCAGTTTGATTCTTTGAGTCATGTTGCAAAAAACTGTCAATGTTGTCAAGTTACACAAAGCAACTTTTGTATTTTTGGTGTCCTACTCATGATGCGACCAAACTGACGTTTCCAACGCATTCAGATGGGTACACTTACACTAGGCATGGTCCTGTTTTTCACCCAAACATGTCGAAACAGTCCGAGCTACATTGTACTGACGATATCCCTAAAGAGTCCAAAGTGCAAAAAGGCAACAATCTTTGACGAGATGTTACTTGAAAATCGTGTCACTTAGAAACATTATGTCTAAGGCAATGTGATCGCATAGAGTGCCTCTACAATAACCTCTCTCAGTTTTTTATATCTCTGAGGCATTTCCCTGTGGTGAAAGGTTTTCTGCTGCCCCAAAAATCGTCAGAAGGAGGCAGTGCAAAGTTGCAAAGTTGCAAAGGGGTGTAACTTTCGTCCTGCTCCTGATGTGACCAAACTGACTGTTCCAACAAGTCCAAATGGGTACATTTACGCTATGCATGGTCCTTTTTTTCACCCAAACATGTCGAAACAGTCCGAGCTACTTTGTACCGATGATATCCCTGAAGAGTCCAAAGTGCAAAAAGGCAGCAATCTTTGACGAGATGTTACTCAAAAATTGTGTCACTTAAAAATATTTTGTCTGAGGCAACATGATCATATAGAGTGCCTCTATAATAACCTCTCTCAGTTTTTTATATCTCTGAGGCATTTGCCTGTGGTGAAAGGTTTTCTACTGCCCCAAAAATCGTCAGAAGGAGGCAGTGTAAAGTTGCAAAGGGGTGTAACATTCATCCTGCTCCTGATGTGACCAAACTGACTATTCCAACCCATCCATATGGGTACATTTACACTAGGCATGGTCTTGTTTTTCACCCAAACATGTCAAAACAGTCCGAGCTACATTGTACCGACGATATCCCTAAAGAGTCAAAAGTGCAAAAATACAACAATCTTTGATGAGATGTTACTCAAAAACTATGTCACTTAGAAACATTCCTTATAAGGAAACACGATCACGTAGAGTGCCTCTACAATAACCTCTATCAGTTTTTTATATCTCTGAGGCATTTACCTGTGGTGAAAGGTTTTCTGCTGCCCCAAAAATCGTCAGAAGGAGGCAGTGTAAAGTTGCAAAGGGGTGTAACTTTCATCCTGCTCCTGATGCGACCAAACTAACTATTCCAACGTGTTCAGATGGGTACATTTACGTTAGGCATGGTCCTATTTTTCACCCAAACATGTCGAAATAGTCCGAGCTACATTGTACCGACGATATCCCTGAAGAGTCCAAAGTGGAAAAAGGCAACAATCTTTGACGAGATGTTACTCGAAAACCATGTCACTTAGAAACATTCCATCTGAGGCAACACGATCACGTAGAGTGCCTCTACAATAACCTCTCTCGATTTTTTATATCTCTGAGACATTTGCCCGTGGTGAAAGGTTTTCTGTTGCCCCAAAAATTATTAGAAGGAGGCAGTGTATTAAGTCAGGATGAAAGCCTATTCACTCTAGGCGCCAATCTCAAGTTACACAATCATGAATGGGTGCCTAGAGCAATAAGGCGCTACATCATGGTTCCAGGACCTTGAAATGGCACCCAAGCATGTAGGAGGAATTTTCAAGGAGCCAGAATGTTTTTGAGACTCTAAGGAACTAGTCCAAAGACTCTATGGCGCCATCTTGACACCATTGAGTCAACTTTGGAACTCAAACATATTGAAACAAGGTCTAGGAAGCTAGGTGCCATCTCTTGCCAGTTCAACCTCTCAGATGCGCCAACATTGGAAAGACTCTTAATGAGCCCCTAAGTTTGAATTGATCTTGTGATTGAAAGTTTGGTGATGTATTGGTACAAGATGATCTTCAGTTGAAGAAATCTAAGTTCTAGGAAGGGTTTAGAAGTTATCAACCTCTTCACTAAGTGTTTGATGTGTTTTGGAGACTCCAAAAGACTTCCTCTTGCTAGGCGCTCTTCTTGGCAACTACAACCTTCAACTGACGCCTAGATCCTGAAGAAAAACACTTGCAAGTGTGGGCGCACTTTCCTTGTGATGAAGCATCAAACTGGCGCCTAGAAATCATAATGCATGAAGTGAGTGCCTAGGATCCTATTGGTCCAATAGGTGGTTTTGGGATCTGTGTCAAGTCATTGGATTAGGTTGCCAACTCATAATGATTTTCATGCACTTAGACTTCAAGGCGCCAAAACTAGTAGGAAAATATTTGGGGGGAAACTGCGCTGATAAAAGTTGGGTAAATTTAACCTCCGAGTCTGATTAGGCTCCATATAACAATAATATTTATATCATGTCCCTTTGCTTTATGAAACAAGCATTATGTGTCAAGTCATACGGATAACACTATGGTCCTTAGAAATTTCTCTGTGACTTTTGATAAGATTATCTACTATTATGTGGATGCTTGATAGTATTATCTTGATCCATTGGACTAGTGTGGCTATGAGGTTGGAAAGTGTTGCAACCTCCATCCTTTAAACTTCTCCACCTCGTTATGGGTTCTTTTGAGTATTTTCACTTGCTTTCTCTTCGAGAATATTTTCTAATGATACATGATGTGTCATAGATCATTCAACTTGATAAACAACATGGAGGGATTCTCATGCCTCCTATACTTCTTGCAAGTTTCTTTATAGATAGCTCACATCATTGTCCATCTAGGTGGTCATTTCCCTAAATATTATGATAAGATAATCCTGTTAATGAACTTTGGATTGAATGAGAATCAACATGCTTTGTCTTGACTCGAATAGTTGGGATGGACAAAAATCTATTGATTCTAGGTTGGGTTGTTAAAGGTCAAGAAGTTTTGGTGTCTAATGCCCTCTAAATCTAAATATTCAAAATCATAGCATTCAATAAGTTACAACAAACAGTCAGGTAGACAATAGACTATAAGGAACAAGGACTACACATGAATCCAAAACAACACCAGTCAATAAGGACATCACAAGTAACTCAACGTTACTTCCAAAGGCGTTCACAAAAACAAAGGGGAGAACACAACTAGAGAATGCTAGACTGTAGTAGGGATGAGTGTCTGATGCAGAGCAGACAGTGGAAGCATAGAATTATCAACTTTTGAACCTTTGAACTCACCATTAGTGAGACAACATACCATCGGCGAGCTTAAAATTTCATCAGCCGATAGGCTGATGCCACCATGACTCCATTTGATTTCACTTCTGACAAACATCCCATCATTGACTCTTATCGGTCAGACAAACCGCTATCGGTGACTTTATATCCTTTCACACTGATGTCTTTGTCACTCCGATACGAGACTCTAAGTCCCTCACCTATTGGTAGGACTTAATACCATTAGCTCACTCAAAAACTCTTCTGCCGACACACCGATCTCACCAATGACAACCTTCAGACCACACCCATTAGTGAGACTCCAAACATCGGTGAACTCTAATCTCGTTGGGCCGATACACCGATGGATTTTGACTGTCGGTGTGACCCCCTTCATTGGCAAATCTCTCAACTGCTCTTCCGATGCGTCGATGGGATTATCTTCCGATACACCGATGTCTTCGACTTCGAACCACACTCGTCAGCAAGACAGACCACTATCGGTCTGCCGATATGCTGATACAACCAACTCTTGACATCGATACAAGGTTCTTTTGAAGGCAAAGGGTGCCTAGGCTTATGTGGCTCAATTTGATGTATTTATTGAAAGCTCAAGGTGAATTGATGCTTATTGAAAATGCCACTTAGTCCTTCATTTGCATTCTAGGCGCCATTTCCTATTGACGTATATACTCCTCCTCATGCTAGGGTGCCATAATGAAGTGGTTTAGACAATAGGCGCGCTTCACTTACTAGAGGCTTGTTCTCCTTCCACCTTAGGCGCACTTTTATGGTGGAACAGGTGTCAATGGATGCCTTGTCTTAAATGAATGCTCTCTCTAAGTTGGACACCCTTTTGAGGCTTTATGAGTTGCAAATTGCACCTTAACCCTTCATGCTTGTTGCTTAATGTTTGAATGTTTAAGAAAGTCTCCTTTAGGCGCTCATCTTAATGACTTTTTCTCAAGGCGCAATCATCCTAATGAATTGGATATTCATCCTAGTGTTTCAGGATATCAGGCTACCAGACTTAGTCATTTTCAGGATCTCAAACATAAAGAATAACATGATGATTCATTTTTTTGTATTGCATATAGTTGACATTGTATGCTACTCATAAAGAATATTAATATTTTCTGTTCAACATGATGATTCATTTGTTTTTTAAATATAACTTTTATCTTTTAGTTCCAAAATGAGGTTTAGGTGATACTTGAATAACAATAGCTTGCTTATTGGATCAACAAACACCTACGTAATACAATTGGACTTTAAATATTTGAAGTAGCCATCTACAAATATCCATTCAAACGTGGATTTATAATGCAAGTATGGATGCCATCAATAAAAAAGATTTGTATTAACCAAATATCCATACAGGCATACATCAATATCTGTCGATATAAGTATAACATATATACAAAATAGCCATATAGGCTTACAAGAATGCCATATAGGCATACAATGTCAACTATATACAATACAAAATATATGTCCACAAATGCCATATAGGCATACAACAAAGGAACACAATAAAAAGTCATTCCCCTCTGGCTGGTGAAGAGAATAGATGATGGGCAGCCTTTGATCTTCTAGGGGATGGAGATGTGCATGTGGGTGGTCTTCTACGAACCGGAGGGCTACTCCTCCTATTTAGTTCTTCCTGCATCTTTACCTGTTACAATAAAAAGTATAGACATTAATCTATAGAAATTACATGTTATAAAAAATGAAACATTTAACAAAATAATCACTTACCGCTAACATACAATTTGTCTCCTCACTTGCCTCAGTAGCAGGAATAGGCCCTGGTGATGTCATGTCCTATAGAAACCATCCAGATAGAAATTAAACTTCAAATCAATAATCTTTTGATTTTTCAAAAATAGACAACTATAACAATGAATGTAAATTGAAATTTACTAATCTGCCTCATACCCCTGTCAATGCCATGGAGCTATGAATTGCAAAGGCCACACCCTGCTCCATTTCCCTATGAACATGGGGAGGTGTCTCTGCAGCCTACATCATCTGGAAATAAAACAACATTATTCAATTACAAAAACTATAATAGTGATGCAAATCATGGCTCCTAACATACACACACGTTCATCTAAACATGGAAGTACACACAATAAAGCACACAAGTCACATACAAAAATCTAGTAAGTACAATTCATTCATTAAACTATTTATTTTATTACCTCCGTAAAGCTTTGAAGTCCACCACCACTGGCAGGTGTTGCCATGAAATCTACAGTATTAACCTATTCAACATCCAAAATTAGATATTAGAATACCATTCATATAACGATGATATTCACATGTAATATTTATAATTGTTTACTAGTTACATACCCCGACAGTAGATGATCTAGTGTAAAATGCATGTGGAGAACCACTGAAAACTGCATCGACTCTATGACCCTGATATTTCATTAAAATCATCAATTTAAATTAGTTAATCTTGCATTTCAAAAATAAAATTTAATAAATTAAATTCAATAAACTTGCTAATATTTACCTGAGTATCAAGGCTGAAAGTCTCACTCAGGAGGTTATCTGTCATCACCATCTTCTCAATTGCAGATGTAGCCTGTGCACTTGCGTCTTGACTATCCATGGGGTCATAACCATAGGTTGACCCGCAAGCCTGACAAGCATGGGGTGGGACCCTACTCCTCGCACTATCTCCCAACCCACTCTATGCTGCAAGACCGGCATGCTCTATGATGCTCTAGGTCAAGGCACTAATGGAATGAAGTGTATCGACCTCAACACTCTCCTTCACAATGGAAGGGATAGAAACATGCTCATTGGCTACTCTGTTGATTACTCGTCTCAGTAGCCGCTGTGGGTCAAGACGTGCCCTTGGTCTATCTTGTGCTGACCCCACCTCTACCCTAGAAGTCCCGCATATCAAAATAGTTTGGCACTTTATTGAGGACAAACTTGCAGTAGAGTTTCCTCAAAAAGTATTGTGGGACCTTATTATTATTGCATAGAGGATGGTCAAAAACCATCCACCACCTTTGCCCAAAATTGTCCCTTATCGCTTGGTTGTTGTACCAATGGATAGGGAAACTCTTGCATGTAATGGGTGGAGTTTGATTTGTTTGTGGGTTTGTGAAAATGGAACACAAGTCTAATTTTGTGATTTGTAATTTTTTCACATCTCGGTATGACAACTTGTCTGCATAATAATCTCTGAACTCTCTCCTCTTATCCATCCACCTAGTTATTTGCTTGCTAATTGAATCTACATTTGATAACATAGATTCAAGAGATTCAACAAGTGTGGACCTATGCAAGGTTGAAGTGGAAGGATCTTTCAACCTTGCAATTATATCTTCAATTTCTTTTTTGTTGTTTTCAATTTGCCCTATTATATTTTCTTGTGTTTTAGGGGCATGTCGAGGAATGGATGGAGGAGGTTGTGTTTCTGTAGGTATTTCCTCCTCAAGATTTTGTGGATTTTAAGGAGGAGGTGCATTAACATTTCCTGATAATTAACAAGATATACATCAAAAATCAACTCAAACCTACCTATTTAGAAACAAATTCAAACAAAAAAACAAATATAACTCACTCCTTTGGCGTGCTCGACATCGTGGCGGCATTTTGGCGATGAATCGATAAGGTTTTTGTGTTGAATGGAGCTTTGCAAAATGCGAGCGCGCTTTCTAGGGTTTACAGGCTGCAGGCATAGAGGAGAAGAAAGAAATGAAATGAGATAGAAACCCTTCTTTTAATTTATAGCAAGTCAAAATGCGGCGCGTTATAATGCGCTCGCATTTTGTATTAATTTTTTTTAAAAATAATTTGGCCACTTTTTGAACCCCCATCTTTTTGCACTTACCAATAAGGGAAAAACCACGGTGGGGATTAACCCACAAGATTATACTCTATTAAAAGTATTACAAAGGGGAATGCACATGCATTTGAGCTCACTGTCTAGAGCTCACTTCTCAAAAGAATGATCACTACCTATAAAGAAAGATTACAATGAAATTGAACTGATAATTAGCATCTACCGATGTAAGGATTCAGTTCTCGTTAAGCACAGAATACTGACTTGATGCACTTCATCCTCACTCTGCTCTGTTTACTGTTATGCTAACATCTAAACCTTGGATCTCTATATACCCCAAAATCATTCAAATCCATCGACTATATATATCTGCATCCTAATCATCAACCACTTTTCAGTCAGCTTTAGGAACACTTAGAACTTTATTGAAGATTATGCTCTGTCAGCTAAATTCATGTACAAATTGTAACGCGGACCAAAACTTGCACTCACAAATCATCAATCAAGTTGGCTACTATCATTGATCATCACAACTTGTCCAACCAACAACTTCTATACATCCGAAACCAAGATCAATTACAAGGTCGGCCTGTTCTTCTTTTGTTTGTTTTTTTAAACTGTTAACCTGATACGTAGATGCTAATAAATTTTGAATCCTTCATCACCGGAGGCCAAAACTCTAGATTTAGATTGTCTTGACAATGCTTATGACTACCTCAGATCCATAAAAAATTATGGCTTTCCACCAGAGAGATCCAAACCAAGATACCGGACCCTGTCGCCTACTTTGTTCCTGACTTCCTGGACTTATATAAATTCTGATTCTGACTTTCGGTATGAACAAATTGTGTTATGCGGATGAGTGGAATGGTCTTAGTTGCCATCAATGACAACACCTGTTATGTGAAGCAGTGTCTCTTGCCAACAATCTCCCCCTTTGGAATTGATGGCAACAATTAGTGAAAAATGACTAAGTGTTACTCATTTACTCCCCCTTACTCTATATTCTTATGCTTCTTCACTGATTCTGGAACTCCCCCTTTGCTGGATTTCTCATTTTTCATTGATCTTCACTCCCCCTTTGACATCAATGGCAAAGGATGGGGTCTGCAAGCCAAAATTCTCTCAAAAATCTGTAACAAATGCCGCATATGTACAACCAATCATTAAGTTATACTTACATGAACTTGAGAATATCTGCAAAACTATTTTTCAAGTGCTCAAGTTTAGAGGCCCAAGTTCTTTTCATGCCATTCAAAATTGAGATGTGTCCACTCAGTAAAAATACATATGCTTCTGCCTTTGTCAGATCCAGAGGATTACTTGTTTGAAGTACAGTCTGAGCTTCTGATAGGGCATTAAACATGGTTTCTAACTTGGGGCAATCAATCCCCAGAGCTCACACATTCTCTTTATAATGTTACCTTTTTCTTTAACAAGCCTCTTTATCTCATCTGTCAAGATGATTACTTGACATTCCTGACTTATAGGCGAAACTGTTAGAGGATCAAAATTTTGAGAAAGATTTGACAATTTTTGTTCTTGCTGCTTTATCTTCTTCTCAATATCCTCACTGACTTTGGGCCATGATAGACAAAATTTGTATATATCACCTCCATCACTTAAAGCATTTTGAATGCTTTTTATACTGATACCAAGTATTCTCCTACCACACCCTATTAGGCTCTTAATTCTACTGAATTTCTTATCCAAAAATTCATTCTTGACTTTTGTCTCTGTAGACTTCTAAAAGGACTCAAAATGTGTACTTATTGAATTTACAAGATTCTTCAGATGTTCAGAGGGAGAGTCAGATGGATTCTTCTGCAAGGTTGGCATTATCTTTTCCAATACTCCGGTTGCAAGGCCTAGCAGCTCACTATTTTCTATGTGAGACTTCAATATTTTCTCCCTTGCTTTGGCATGTGTGAATGATGATATTTTTAGCATTTGGTCCAGAGAGAGTGTCCAAATTGATTGGTCCTTGTATCAATTCTGACTCATCTAACTCTAGCATCTCCTTGTTGAGAAAACTCTGCATTGCATCCGTAATGTCTCTTGCCACATTTGCTATTTTAGTTTCCTTCACTTGTGCTTTGTCAATGACAGCAACCAGAATGTCTTGCTTTGGTGCATTAGCACCATCTCCTTCTGCTAGTTCTTCCTTTTCCTTTGCCTCTTCCTCTTCCTTCTCTTTCTCTTTTTCTTCTTCTTTCTCTTTCTCCTTTCTGGAGTCATTAGTAGAAGGAGGATCATGGCCAACATTTTCTTCTTCTATCAATACTTCCTCTTCTTCTTTTTGCACTTCCTCTTCCATAATAGAGGAGTCTAAAATTTCAATCTGTTACTTATTTTTCTTTAATCCTTCGACATCCATGTCTAAGGACTCAAGCTCTACATTTACCTCCTCTACAACATGAAGATTGTGCTTTTTCAAAGCACTCTAAAGAATCTCTTTGGTTTCCTTTGCAATCTTGTCTGTCTCCCCAAGCATAATCTCATTCATTCATTTTTTACTTCAAAACTCATCATTGGCTTCTTTGAACATCAAATTCATTTGCTTCGGAGTAATTTGGGGGCATAACTGTATTAATATTTGTTCTTGGATCTCAAGATCCTTTCTTTTTGCATTCTTTTTTCTTAGTTCCAAAATTTTCTCAAAGCTTTTTGGTATTAATAAACATATCTCAATAAGAGCCTTGTTTTAGATATTCAAATATCTTACCGTTGCTTCTTCAAGTACTCTTTTGTTAGCATCATTATAGTCATCATAGAATTATGTCATTGGAGCCAAGTTTCCATCCACAGTAATTGATTTAATGATGTCATCTACTGAAAGAGTAGGCTTCTCTACATATTCCTCTGTCTTTTACCTCTTGCTTTCCCTTTTGCTTCTGGAGGGCATCTCCTTGGATATCTTGGCCGCTTTTGTGCCTGTGGCTTTTAGTTCTTTGATCTCAATGTTAGAATCTATATCTTCTTCTTCTTCTCTTGTGCTTTCATAGGTTCATGATGCTTTTGTTTTCTTCCCTTTTTCCCTTTTTCTAGATATTTTGCTTCTAGTTTTGTAGTCTTAGGAGGAACAGGGGCAACAACATAGCTCCTAGTAGTCCTTGAAGTGGAAGAGGGTTCCATCGGAGCACTTCGTTGTTTCTTATCTTGTTTCTATTTCTCATTTCTTTCCCTGAATTTCCTCACAACCTCCTTAGTTAGGCCCAGATTTTCAGCCAACTGCTTAACTTCTTTTCTTACTTTCCTATTGGTTTCAGGTATTCTGAGCTCAGTATGCAGCTTTATACTTAGCTCCTCATATGTTCCAAATCTTTCAACTATTGTGTCTTTAGGATTGCTTAGAAGATGTTGAGCATACATATTCAAGATTTTTCCATCTACTTCATACCCCATGGGCATGATCCAAATGGTTCTGGGTTCCACTGCTTCCATTAGGCACTGATCAATGTCAACCGTGAAGCATATTTCATTTTTGTACTTCTCAACAATTGATTTAGGGATTCTTTCCCTTAAATAAATCATACTCTAATAAATTCTTGAAGTATGCCCATATTGCAATTTTCTGAGCTTTGAAATCACGAATGCTGTGAAGATGATCTCTAATCTGAATGGCAACTGGCTCATTATTAGTCCAGTGAACACCATTTACTCCAGGTACTTCATTCATATAGTAGAAAAAAAAGCATAGAACCAATGTACAATATTTAAAAGTGTTTTTCTTATCCCTTTTGATTTTGTTCAAGTTTTCAATTAGCTAGTTCAATAACTACTCACAAAGGTCATAATCTACAAATTCTTCTTCAACATTTGATATGCTGCATATATGGTGTTAGTGTTCGAATCGGCAGAGGGTTTCCCTGCTCCAATGCACAGGTACATTCAGCCAACAAATATGAGAGGTTGCGTGAGCTACCTCCCCTTCACTTCTGGTTCTGCTGCACTAAGGGGGGTATTCCTATAGCTAAAGATTTATTGTTGGCTCACCCAATGACGGAAAGATTTAGCTTTACAACAACAGGCAGAATACTCTCATGTATGGACCAAGGTTTGAATGATAGATCACAAGTTTGGCAACACTCTTGGACATATCTAACTAGTTGAGAATGAGAGTATGCAAGGGTTCTGATCCTATTCCTACAAACTAACAGGTTGAAAAAATGGAATGATTTGTTTTAAAGTTTAGATGCAAGATAGGGGGTTTTTGGATCATAACTACTAATCCAAAAGTAGACCAGTGCCTATCTCAGGGCAAGGAGTCAACTAAACACATATAAGAGAATGGCTTGCAACTGGCATTCAAGTTTCAAGGGGTAGAACTGGTATTTGCCTTACAAACACGACCCAAGGATAAGTATTTAACTGTCTCTACTTACATACATCCCAGCTGACATACAACCTTCTCCATACTCAACCTAAAACAATTTAATCCACTCCTTGAATGGAAGTTAGAGATTAAGCATGTGATACAGAAATCTATACCCTAGAATCTAAGAAACCCTTAGCAACCAGATTCAAAAGAAGAGAATGCATACAACACATGGAGACATATAGATAAACACATGCAATAATGCATTTTTCATATAAAATGACAAGAAACTGAGCATATGTGCAAGATACACTCAAATGCAACTCATAAACTCCAATAGAGATAAAACAAATAGTAAATGCTCTATTTTTCATTATTTTTTCCCCCAAAAATGCCCAAGTCTTCTACCACTAAATGAGTAACACAGTCTGCATTTTATAGCAAGACATTGTACTCAGCAATAATTACAAGGTATTTCAAAATTTTGCTAGATATAGTGATCCATAGAGTAGCGCTCAAATCATTGAATGTTCCGGGCAGAGAGAAGGAAGGGAGCAGGTGAGATTAGAAACTGTGTACCCGCCCAAGATTTTCATCCTTGAATGTGGTAGCTGGCCAATCATCTCAACCAATACCTCTCTGCAAATTTGCCATCAATGCCTTACCTACTCGCGGGATGCAGCAGACTGCATGTCTTGTGGTTTTCCCGCTAAGAAATGAACTGTAGATACATAAGAAAACCCATCTGCTTTGGAAATTTGAAACGGGCCGTCGATTTTCCTCTATCACTGAGATCTTTGGCTCCTAATCATGCTAAAATCCATTGGCCAGTAGAAACCTGCCACGTAGCCCCTTTATCTTTCTATCGCTGATGTTTCCTGCTTCTGTTTTACCCTTTTTGCCCATTTGTGTATGCAAAAGAACATGCATATACAAACAACCGCCTACATACAAAGCGCGGACCCCAAATTGCTATAGAACAAATTGAAATTGTAGTCGGGTCCCACCTTGTACATCTCTCTTTGCATAGCTTCTTTGTATATTGCAGATACAAATGCAATATACATTCTATGGATTTCAAATTTTTATGAAGCGCTTTGAAATCCAGCTTGTATCTCTATTTTCTTGTATATCGACATATACAATGCCATATACATACAAGCCGCGGATGCCAGCCCAGAATTAGCCAAATCTTACTTTTGAATCAAGTCCAGCTTGTATCTTAACTTTTGCATCTCACAATGTATATCGGCATATACAATCTGAAACATACATCCCATGGACGCCAACCACTTCACCAATGCAGTTAACCTTCTTGTTGTATCCACTCTGCATATACCTTGCTTGCATATTTTGCTTTGTATCTCGGCCTTATATGTGCAAACATACAATTGGTGGACCCCACCATTTGCATCTTTCCTTTGTATCTATCGCTTGCATGTCTCCAATGTATATCAGATATACATTCACTTTTGTATATGCATCGGCTGTCGTGGAGACTGTTGCATGAATTGCCGATGACCTTTATCACGCCGATAGAGCCTTTGTATATTCGCCGATATACACTCGGCTTTGTATGCTCACATTGTATGTCGAACACATACAATCTCTTTTGTATACTTGCAGGTCCCACCAAATGTATCTCCTGTTGCTTTGTATGTTGCCGAATATACAAGACCCCTTGTATATCTGCACTGTAGTCAATGTATATGCACCCCCTTTGTATATCTGCAATGTACATTTCCCAATGTATGTCGGACATACATTCACCATTGCATCTGTCTCAATATACATTGACCCTTGCATGTTTCGCTTGTATGCCGCCAATGTATATTTTCTTTGCATGTTTTCCTTTGTATCTAGCTGTTGTATGTTTGAACATACAACACAAAATGTACATGCAACCTGATATACAAGCACATAATATTCTCAGAATCTGTGATAGATTCCCCAAATGTATATGCACCTTTTTAAGCCCGATATGCATTGCGAAATGCATATAACTAATTTTTCACCATTTTTGAAGACCGATTGAAATTTATTTGGGCTCGCCAATGCACAATGCACTTGTACATACAAACATACATGTATATACAAAGATACATGCATGCAACTAAATTTTTTGCACTTTTCAACTGCAAGGGCCAAAAGACTTAGAAATTTTTGGATTTTTTGTGAAGGGCCCTGCAGACTTAAATGCTTGAAACTTGAAAGTTTATGCAGGCACTAACATATGGTAGTTCTGGAAACAAAATTCTCCCTGGTGGAGTGATATATTTTGTAGCCAATCACCATGGAAGCAAACTTCACATCCGGTTCTATAATGTCATTTATAGTCATAGCCCTCCTATCGAATTTAGCACTAGTTACATTAGTAACAGTTTAGTTTTTCATAGATTTTAACATGGGTAATCCACTGGTTGATTTTAACCTAGTTACAATTCTAATAACAGAGTTGGTAATATTGAATGGTTTTAACAGCCAAATGAATTCATCATGCATCTGACTCAAAACATATCGGACCCATTCATCTTCATTAAATGTTGGAAACCCCATAATCTGAATAAAGTGTTTATCATGCAGTGCCTTATACTCAGGTTTAAGATCGAGATTTTCATCCCTGAGATGACTCTCAAACAAGTCTACATACCTTGAATAACCAAATTCATCTATGTTTGCATGAATATAAACCCTAATATCTTCAACATGCAGCACACCATACGGAACACTTAAAAAAGCACCTAACGGGTCGACTTCTATTGATTTATTAGGATGCTTCTTAAATTTGGGTCAAGGCCTTTCAGTAATGTCAACAACATGAGGAGAAGCCATCTCAATAGATTTTAGATTCAAAGCTTTACAGAGAAGTACCTTTTTCTTCCGCGGGGTTAGGGTTGATCAGTTACTGATTGAATTTGCTCTTCGTTCTTCAATCTCTGGATTTTACAGCTCAGAAGCTCTTCTACTTGTTTCCTTTGAATGCAAAGTGGTTCAAATGCATGATTAAGTGACCTTTTATCCTTTGTAAAACCTAATTTCTCATTGTAATAAATGCTCTGCCCTAACTTCATCCAGTTACTCTGTTTCTTGAACTATTCTTCATGAATCACTTCATAAATTTCTATATTAACATTTTTTTTTCCAGAAATCCTTCCAAAATTTTTGGAACAATTCAAAATATCTTCTCTCATTGTGCCATATCCAAGCACCCACTTACTGATTGGGGGAATTTGATGTTCAATGCAGCTCCTCTTGAGCCAGAGCTCCTGATTTAATTCTTAGGGGAATTATCAGCACTAGATTCTAGTGCAGACCCATCACCATTGTTCATTGTAACTTTCTTCACCCAAGTCTTGTTCATTTCACTTTATATCTCATTCACATTTATTTTTCTTTTGCCTTTGTCTTGTCTCTACTCATCTGGTTTTCTATTTACTAGACCTCTTCTTCCATTGTTCCTAATTCTGCATAATCTTGCAATATGACCAGATTTATTGCAATTAAAGCACACAAAATTTCCTTTTTTATAAACTTGATTTCCTCTTGATCTGCACTGATTAGCCATGTGTCCAAACCCATTGCAAGCAAAACAGTAACCATTGAAAGAATTGTCAATTCCTCTATTTTTAGCATTATTCTGAAAGGAAGCTAGGTGTGCGGAAATCGCTTCCTACACTAATCTAATGAGGGGAGGAGAGTGCAAATTCAAGTTTATATTAACTATTACAGAAACATTAAACCATTAACATGAGATATTACAGCAAACACATAAACAAGAAGATGAGACAGAAAAAGAGAGGTCAACTATATTACTCACTCCAAAACATCTGTGGGGAAAACCCTTACAGGTGAAAAACCCCTCACTCCAAAACACTGCTCAACTGTATTACGTAAACAAAGAAGGTTACAATACAAATCAGAGCCAATGCTCTTGCAAGAGTCTTCGACACTTATACCTGGAGATGATCCGACAGCATAACAGTACCTGTAAAACCTTTAGTACATCTTCTCCTCCAAGCACATGTTTATATAGAAAATACAAGGTAAAATTGCCTCTATCTTGGAATGGGCGTCCAACTTGGCCTCATGGCCCAAAACCCATGCCTATGGATACTTGGTCAACATTGTAAGATGCTTCTAACACTTTTCCACAATCCCCATCCCAACGAGGTCGCCTATTTCCAAAATGGGCTATGACAAATGCTCTTACGACTCTTACGATTGTCATAGAATCTGTCATAGCAGTTACAATTTACAGCTGTAAGAGAATCTGTCATACACAGGCTATAAATAGCATATTCTCTTACAACATGTCATAGTCCACCTTGGGGCACCCAAAGATGCCTTTTTCAACGATGCTCTTCGACACATGTCTTCACTTGTCATAGAATCTCCTATTTCTAACTCTTACATGTCATAACTTCGTCATAGGAATATGTCATGACCGTTACAGTCAATATTCCCTTACACAACATCCAAGATGTTGACACATGGCAAAACATTCCTACCACAAAGTGGGACACCTATCTCCTCATGTGAGGAAAAAATTACAAGTTGTCATCTTCCATGTAGGATGACACATCATCATGCCACATCCCACAAAATGACAATATGGAATTTACAATTAATTTACATCATAGGCAATGAACAAAATAAATACAATCAAAAATAATGTAAGGAATTACCAAGGTTGAGACACCTTAATTCCCAACATTCTCCCACTTGTTGAACACCTTGTAAGAGCCAATAGAATAACAGGATTTAACTTCTATAGGACGAGAGGCCCATAGACTCTGAACACCATTTGAACTTCTCTGTGCCCACTAGCTTCGTTAATGCATCTGCAACATTCTTCAAAGTATCTATCTTCTCCAAATTTACCTTCCCATCCTCTACCATGTCTCACACGAAGTGAAACTGTACATCAATATGCTTTGTTCTAGCATGAAAAGTTGGATTCTTTGCAAGGCAAATTGCACTCTGACTATCACAACTGATCGTAATTTGACCTGCATCAACACCAATATCTGAACACAATATCTTAATCCAAATGGCTTCCTTACAAGCATGAGTTGTAGGCATATACTCAGCTTCTGTAGTGGACAAAGCAACCACAGGTTGTTGCTTACTCATCCAACTAATTTCACCACCAAACATTGTGAACAGATATACACTGGTGGATCTCCTGCTGTCAATGTCACCTACCCAATCATAATCCACAAATCCACAAATACAAACTGAATGCGAAGGTCCTGTAGCATTACCGTGATAACATATGGAATACTCGGAAGTACCCCTCAAATATTGGAACACTCTCTTAATTGCATCCCAATGTACCTGTCTAGGATTAGCCATAAACTGACTAAGGACTCCCACTGCTTGGGTAATAGCTGGTCTTGTGCAGACCATAGCATACATCAAATTGCCAACAACACTAGCATAAGGTACTCTACTCATGTCCTCCACCTTACTAGGAGATTTTAGACAATCATTAACAGACAACTTTGTTCCCAATGAAATAGGAACACTCACTGACCTCTACAATATGACATGCTGAACCTATCCAACACGATCTTCACATACTTACTCTGGCTTAACCAAAGTTTTCTGTTAGTTTTGTCTCTTCTGATTTCCATTCCAAGAATGTACCTAACTGCCACTAAATCTTTCATTTCAAACTGTGCTACCAACTGAGACTTAAAATCAAAAATCATATTCTTACCTTTCCCAATGAGCAACATATCATCAACATATAATGCAATAATGAGAATACGATCACCATCAAACTTATAATACACACAGTGATCCGTTTTTGATCTTATATAACCAATTGACAACACAAAGGCATCAAACTTGAAGTACCACGTCCTAGGAGACTGCTTCAAAACATACAAAGACTTTTTAAGCTTGCAAACCAAATTTTCTTTACCTTTCTCTATGTAATGCTCTAGCTATGACATGTAGATTTCTTCCTCCAAATCACCATGAAGAAAAGTTGTCTTCACATCCATCTATTCTATCTCTAAATCATAAGCAGCTACAAGAGATAACAAAAATCTAATGGATGTCAGCTTTGCAACGAGAGAGAAAATTTCACCATAATCAATTCCCCCCACTTGCGAGTACCCCTTCGCAACCAATCTAGCCTTGTACTTTTCAACACTGCCATCTGCACTAAATTTCTTCTTGAACACCCATTTGCAACCAATGGGTTTCCGTCCATCAGGCAAAGGCACCAAGTCCCATGTTTTATTCTTTTCCAAAGAAGCCATCTCATCTTCCATGGCCTCCTTCCAGGAACCTGCATCTTTCATGCCCATAGCCTCTTTCACAGTTCTAGGCTCATCAGTGTTAGTAAGTAAAGAAAAAGCACAACTAGAATCAAGTAATGAATAACCAAACCTATCAGGTTGCTTTCTTGTTCATGTAGACCTCTTCAATGGCTAAGCTTGAGGTTCTTCTTCTTCTTCATCGCTTCCAGAGCTGGTAGAGCTCTCCTCATCATCACACCTCATAGGGTCTATCGGTTCAGTCTTCTTAGGGGTAGAAGGAAACTAAATTGCATCTTCTTTCTTTTCTGACTATTCTGGTTGTAGAACAATGGAAGAAGGTGTTAGCTCTTTGAAGATAACACTTCTACTATACAACACTTTCTCAGTCACGGGATCCCAAAGCTTGTATCCTTTCACACCGACACCATAGCCAATGAAAATACATTTAATAGCCTTGCTCTCCAACTTAGACCGTTTCTCCCTAGGCACATGTGCATATGCCTCATAACCAAAAACACGAAGATGCCTTACTGAAGGCTTCTTACCAGACCACACCTCCATAGGTGTTTTGCCAACAAGAGCTGATGTAGGAGATCTATTTACTAGATAGCAAGTAGTGGCAACAACTTCAGCCCAAAACTTTTGTTCGAGGCTTGCTCCACTAAGCATACTCCTAGCCTTCTCCATCAGTGTCATGTTCATCCTCTCTGCAACTCCATTTTGCTACAGGGTATTTGGAGTTGTCTTATGCCTTTCAATCCCTTGCTCTTTGCAGAACTTATCAAACTCTGCCGAACAAAACTCACCACCGTTGTCAGTTCTCAAACACTTAATCCTTTTACAAGTCTGATTTTCAACAAAGGCTTTAAACTCTTTAAATTGACTAAAGACTTCAGTCTTCCTTTTGATAAAATAAACCCATGTCCTTCTACTGTAATCATCTATAAAAGATACAAAATATACAAATTTTGAAATTGAAGGAACATTCACAGGACCAAACATGTCAGAATGAATTAGATCCAATACACCAGAAGACTTGTGAGAACTAGAGTAAAACTTAACACAGTTTTGCTTTCCATAAATGCAATGTTCACAAAAGTTGAACTCGAGATTACAATCATTTAACCCCTCAACAAGGTTTTTATTTTTTCAGGGTATGCACACCCTTCTCACCAATTTGGCCATATCTCAAATGCCATAACATAGTCTTTTCAGTAGGAATCTTAGCTTCCAAAGTATGTGCACTACCATCAGAACTGGTTACAATAGATTTCTTCACTGCATGTTCAGATGGTGGGGATGAAGTGACATCAACTCATTTCCTTGAGATAGAAGAACTATCGCACTGTGAAGTGCATGCCTCCAACTGAAATAGAGTACCCCTCCGAGTACCCTTCGCAAGCACCATAGATCCTCTTGTCATCTTGCATCCATCCTTCGAAAAGATAACCTACACACCTGCATAATTCAACATACATACAGAAAGCAGGTTCCATGCAAGGCCTAGAATGTGCATAACTCTAGTGATCCCCTTCACTCGTCCATCAGGGAATCAGATTAAGACTCTTCCATGACCAACAATCTTTAGATGAGAGTCATCTCCAAGGTACACCCTTCCCCCATTGAACTCTTCATACTTCATGAACCAGTCTCGATGAGAGGTCATGTGGAATGATGCACCAGAATCAATCAACCACACATCATCAGATGCATGGGTGGCCAGAGCTGCGATGAAGGCATCACCATCATCTTCTGACTTGTTAGAATCTGAATCAGGAGCTTTCTTCTTCTTTTTCTTCTCCTCTTTGCATTCCTTTCAGAAATGCCTAGTTTTACCACAATTCCAACAGAGAGCCTTGGACTTTCCAGGAGATTTGGATCTACCCTTATCACTTTTTTTATCCTTCTTCTTCCCTTTCTCTTTGGGTCTTCCACGAATCATAAGAGCCTCTTTAGCTACTTCAGAAGACTTTCTCGGCATCTCTCTAGATAACAACAAAGATACCACTTCTTCCATTGTGAATTTGGATGTGGTGCTTCCAATAGCCATCACAAGATGATCCCATGAATCTGACAAAGAATAAATTAGGGTCATACACTGATCCTCCTCCTCCATCTTCACACCCACAGATGTCAACTGTATAATGATCATGTTGAAAGCATTCATATGGTTTGCAACAGATCCTCTATCTTCCATCTTCAGAGAAAAAAACTTGTTTTTTAGAAAGAGCTTGTTCACTAAGGACTTGGCCTGATAAACATCTCCCAACTCCTTCCAAAGAGTTTTCGTGGTCTTCTCCTCATGGATGTTTAATAGAACGGAGTCAGCTAAACAAAGTCTAATGAGACCCTTAGCCTTCCGATCTTTGAGGTCCCAATCATCTTGTGACATTGCCGCAGGTTTAGTGGCATCAACGGTTTCCCATAGATCGCAATAAAAAAGTAGGTCCTCCATCTTGAGTTTCCACAACTCAAAATTAGTGCCATTGAATTTCTCAACATCTAACCTTCCGGATGTGGTTGCCATCTCCTTGCTGCAATAAGATAAATAATACTCTGCACAAGACTCCCATTCAACCTAAGATTAGCTCAAAAAACCCCTACCTAGCAGCTAGAACCAAAAACTGGCTAGGCTCTGATACCAACTGAAAGGAAGCTAGGTGTGTGGAAATGGCTTCCTACACTAATCTAATGAGGGCAGGAGACTGCAAGTTCAAGTTTATCTTAACTATTACAGAAACATTAAACCATTAACATGAGATATTGCAGAAAACACATAAACAAGAAGATGAGACAAAAAAAGAGAGACACAAGATATATGTGGGGAAAACCCTTACAAGTGAAAAACCCCACACTCCAAAACACTGCTCAATTGTATTACATAAACAAAGAAGGTTACAATACAAATCAGAGCTAATGCTCTTATAGGAGTCTTCAACACTCATATCTGGAGATGATCCAGTAGCATAATAGTACCTGTAAAACCTATAGTACATCTTCTCCTCCAAGCACATGTTTATATAGCAAATACAAGGCAAAACTACCTCTATCTTGGAATGGGCATCCAACTTGGCCTCATGGCCCAAAACCTATGCCTATGGATACTTGGTCAACATTGTAAGATGCTTCTGACACTTGTCCACAACCCCCATCCCAAAGAGGTTGCCTATTTCCAAAATGGGCTATGACAGATGCTCTTACGACTCTTACGACCGACATAGAATCTTTCATAGAAGTTACAACTTACAGCTGTAAGAGAATCTATCATACACAGGCTATAAATAGCATATTCTCTTACAACATGTCATAGTCCACCTTGGGGCGCCCAAAGATGCTCTTCAACACATGTCTTCACCTATCATAGAATCTCCTATTTTTGACAATTACATGTCATAACTTCATCATAGGAATCTGTCATGACTGTTACAGTCAATATTCCCTTACACAACATCTAAGATGCTGACACATGGCAAAATATCCCTACGACAAAGTGGGATGCCTATCTCCTCATGTGAGGACAAAATTACAAGTTGTCATCTTCCATGTAGGATGACACATCACCGTGCCACATCCCACAAAATGACAATATGGAATTTATAATTAATTTACATCATAGGCAATGAATAAATAAATACAATCAAAAATAATGCAAGGAATTACCAAGGTTGAGACACCTTAATTCCCAACATATTCATTATCATACTTCTGCATTCATTTGATCTATGACCATACCTCTTACACTTGAAGCATTGACAAGAGAAGGATGGACCATTTTGATTTACTCTACTTCTGCACTGAGTAGCTCTATGACCAAATTTATTGCAATTGAAACAATTTCCATTGAATGATGGATATCTTTGAGCATTAGGCTGTCTTACCAGAGTTTTTTCACGTCTATTTCTCCCATTCCTTGGTTGAAAATTTCTCTGTCTGAATCCAGAGCTTTCACCTTTCTCATATCCAAGACAATGTTTGTCATCATCCTTTTTCTATCCTTCAATTAGTGCTTCAAGTTTAGCTGAGCTTATCTTGAACTTCTCCTTATATTCATTTGCAATTTCTAGGTCATGTTTGAGAGTGATAATTTGTCTCTCAAGTTCTCTCTCATTGTTTCTGCTTTCTTGTAGATTAGATTCTAGGAGATCAGCTATTCCATCCAATCTGCAGCATTCTTCAGTTCTTTCTTTTAGATTTTGATTCATCTCTTCTTTAGTTTTCTTCCCATCTTCAATTTCCTTGGTTAGTCTCATCACCCTAGATTCCATCTCATGTTTTAGGACAACAACTTCTTTAGCTAACTTTTCACATTCCTTTGTCTTCTCTTTTAGGGCCTTGTCTTCACAATGATTTCCCACTTGAAGAGGTTGCTCCTTCCCTTTTACATTGGATTTGCTCAATTTTCCTTTTAAAATCTCAATGAAGTCTTCATCCTTTTTGAGGTTTTCTTGCAGCTCTTGGACTTCTGCTTTGGACTGCTCAAGATCTTCTAGGGTGAGATTAAGTTGCCCTTGAAGGTTATATTCATCCATTTTATTGCCTTCTTAGATCTTACTTAAGTTGTTAAACTTTTTCAAAGGAACCTTGCTCTAATACCAATTGTTGGAATTAGTTCAGACAAATGAGAGGGGGGGTGAATCAGTTGTCACACAACTTAAACTTTTCTTGCCTTTAATCTTCTTTTATAACATTCAATCAGATAAACATTAAAGCATGAATCAATAACACATGAGCAAAAACATAAATAACACACTTGACATCAAGATTTTTGACGTGGAAACCCAGTTAAGGGAAAAACCACGATGGGGATTAACCTACAAAGATTATACTCTGTTAAAAGTACTACAAAGGGGAATGCACATGCATTTGGGCTCACTGCCCAGAGCTCACTGCTCAAAAGAAAGCTCACTACCTACAAAAGGCTCATTGCCTACAAAAAAAGATTACAATGAAATTGAACTAATAATTAGCATCTACCAATGCAAGGATTCAGTTCTGGTTAAGCACAGAATACTGACTTGATGCACTTCATCCTCACTCTGCCCTGTTTACTATTTTGCTAACATCTGAATCTTGGATGTCTACCCTTTTTCGGACTTATTTCATAGTCACATTTCACACCTTGAAATCATTCAAATCCATTGAGAATATATATCCACATCCTAATCTTCAACCACTTTTCAGTTGGATTTAGGAACACTTAGAACTTAATTGAAGATTATGCCCTGCAAAAGCAACATCCATTGCTCTTTGAAATGTAGCACCTGCATTTGTTAGTCCAAATGGCATTCTAACATACACATACATTCCCCATGGAGTGGTAAAGGCAGTCTTATACTGTTCTGATTCTTTTACCTTCACCTGGTTATATCCTGAAAATCCATCCATCATGGATAGGAGTTCACAACCAGTCACTCTCTGCAACATAGCCTCCATATTAGGCAATGGATAGTTATCCTTCAAAGAGGATACATTCAGGTTCCTGAAATCAACACACAGCCTAATATCACCATTCTTTTTCCTGACTGGGACAAGATTAGATACCCAAGTTGAATGTCTTATTGGCACAATTATTCCAGCATCCCTGAGCCTTTTGAGTTCTTCCTGCATCTTGGGAGCTAAGGTAGGATTTATAGGCCTTTGGCTCTGTCTAAATGGCTTAGCTTCAGGCTTCAGTGGGATCTCATGCTGGAATAAGTCTTCTCTATAAGCTTTTAGGTCCTCATATGACCAAGCAAAAACATGTTTATACCTTTTTAGCAATGCAATCAGCATACTTCTTATGTGTGGTTTGAGCTGTTTGCCAATATATACCTTCTGAGGGGCCTGAGATGTCCCCAAATTTATTTCTTCTAAATCCTCCTTATTTGTGGGGGATGTCCTTGTGACCATTTTGTCTCTACTGTCAAAGGCTCTTTCCAAAGCCACTAACCCTCTAGGGATCTTGTTAGTCTTCAACTGGATGATCTCTTTTCCCACAAGGGTCTCTTTTCCATTTACAGTCTCTACAAAAGCTTGGAAATCAATCTGTTGATTCTCATACTCATCTATGCAGTGCAAAAATTTCAGCAAATCCCTATCATCATTAAAAACTTGCCAACTGCATATGTTTTCTGGTATGGCAGGCCTAATTTTAACTTCTACATCTGTGACACCTGACAGAGTGATGTCATCTGGCCTTATTGCAACATTGGCTAAGAAATCAGCCATAACATTTTTTGACCTTTCTACCCAGCCAATTGAAAATGCATCAAATAACTCAATAGTATCCCAAACAGCATGCTTGTATTGTTTCAGTCTTTTATTCTTTGCAGCATACTTATTTCTGATTTGGGATACAATCAGCTCAGAGTCTCCAAATACTCTTAACATCTTAATTCCATGTTTGAGAGCAATATTCAGGCCTAAAAGTAAAGCCTCATATTCTGCAATATTATTTGTGCAATCAAACCTCAGCAAGAAAGAGGATTTGAGGAGCTTACCAGTTGGAGACAGGAAGACAACTCCAGCTCCAGAACCTTCTTTTGCACAAGCTCCATCAAAAAACATGGTCCACAATCCTTGCTGATCCAGCTCTTTAGTGCAGACATTTTTCTTTTCATCCTCTGTATCATCTGAGACAACCCTGAAGTTATCATAGTCAGTGTCCACAAAGCATACCTGTTCATTTGCTTCTTGGTCTTCCACTGTCTCTGATGATCTCTGCTCTCTGATTAACTTGACATCCCTGCCATTCATTGGAATCATGGCATATGACAGGTCCAGCTGCATACTTCCACCTATTAGTGCTGCCCATCTTCTTGACAGCAGCATACCATACTGTGGCTTGATGTCAACCACTGTTATATTCATCTTATATTTCTTTTCAGGAAATGTTGCCAGTCTGAAATCCACATCCTTCATGATTCCAATAACTGGTACCTCTCTGGCATCCATTGCATAGCATTTTCCACATGCCTTGTCAATTTTTAATCCTGTTTGTTGCATGATAGCCAAAGGCATGACATTTGTGGATGCTCCAGAGTCAAGCATACAATTTCTAATTATTTTACCATTTATAACCAGGGAAACATAAAATGGTTCCACCTGTGAAGGACACTTTGTCATGGTCATTCCTAAATAGACTTCAGGAGTCTCATCTTCCTCATTGCACATGACCTGTTTCTCACCCTGGGTCTGATCATTTTGCTTAACTTGAAAAGGTACCCCTGAGATTAGGGATATTGTTCTATTCTTGATCTCTTCCACTTTCATGAGTTCCATAAGTGGAACAGAGACCTTTACCTGAGTGAGGATCTGGGCTATATCAAATGGAGCACAGTTTTGTACAGCAGTTGTAGCTTGCTCCACAATCTTGCTTTTATCCTGAGCTGACTTAGCTTTCATTCTCATAGTTCCCTGATCATCATTCCTGTCTTGGGAACCTCTACTTTGATCTTCAGCCTGAGGGGTTTTGTTTTCTGGTCCTTGGAAATCATGACCTGTTCTGTATCTAAAGTTCTGTTTATTACTTACCCACTGCCTTTTTTGTGGTTCAGTTCCTTTATGACCATGCACCAGCTGACCTGCAGAAATATCCTCTGGCTGATGTGGGCTGCCAACCTGATGTTTACCTCTGAGATTGTAGTTGCTCTTGACCTGAGCAACTGCTGCAGCTGTGAAGGCTCTGATTTCCTCATCAGAAGGTCGGTGTAAGCTACTCAGAAAATTGTGTGAGTTCTGAGCATACACATAATTATCCTCATGATCTTCATCATATGGGGACTGTTGGCAGGCCTGAACCTGATCATCTGTCTTCTCATCAGCACCATATAGAGTATATCCATTACCTATGGACATCATGTTAACATCATCATCCTGCACATGATGTGGCTCATTGCACTCATTACAAGATGTAGCATTATCATACAAAGATTGGGCAATCATGCACTGTGACTGTGAATGTGGCATCTGACAGATTATACACCACGGAGCATCATCAGCAATATTTATAGTTTTCTTTAGGGGATCAGGAGTTTCCTTGGCATGTTGAGCCCTCTGATTTGTGTTGTTACGTGAAAATACAGGCTTACCATCATGCCAATTGGTGTTATAAGGCATATCATGTAATGATGGCCTCTTTTCCTGTCTTTGATAGACTTGTCTATCAGGACCCATCCCTTTTTCACTTCTAGCTAATCTATAGCTTAGGTCCTTAACAACATTTGCCAGTTTGTCTATCTTATCTTCAGGAGCAGATGTACTACCTTGAGTGTTCTGAGGCTTGTTTGGATTCTGCAGAATTTTTACATCATCCCTTCTATTTGTCTTGCCTGATGCTTTCCTATTGTTTTCAATATTTACTGCAATCCTGAAAGCATCCCTGAGAGTGGCAGGACCTTTATCTCTTAGTCCATATGCAGTCTTTGCATCAAAGGCATTGATGTACAAAATTATGCACATAGGTTCATTTGGCCTCATATGATGTGGCAATTTGTTCAACACTTTAGTAAATCTTGCATTAAAGTCTGCAACCTGCTCATTTGACCCTTTGGTGATGCTGGTGAACTCATTTACAAAGAAGCTAGGGTCAGTTTTATCACCATATTGCTCCTTGAACATCCTCTTAAAATCATCCCATGATGATATACTCCGGTCAGGCAGATTCCTGTACCATTCTCTTGCCTCATCTATTAAGGATTGCATGAATGACTTCATGAAAACATCCTCATGCTCAACCTCAAAATTGTCCATGACATTTTGGAAGGCCTTTAGATGATCTTCTCCTGACACTGTATTGTTTCCTGAAAACTTAGGCACTTGCAGCCTCAGATGCTTATCAATAGGGTTAGGATACCCAGGAATACCATCAAACACCAGCTGTCTGAATCTGTCCAACTGCATGGGCTGTCTGTTTGGCTGATTAACATTAACATTTCTATTTGCATTTTGGTTTCCTGCATTGTTCAGTGGTATCCTAGCATCATTCACATATTGTCTGTCATCATGATGCTGATGTTGCATTTCATATCTTTGCTAATGTCTTTGTATATTTGCATTCTCTAGAGTAGGAACTGAATTATTCTGGGCAGTTCTCAAGGCTTGCACTTTCTGCTGTATATCATCTCTGATTTTCATGGCTTGTAGGTATTCTAGTTCTGCTCTTAGGCTTTTGATTTCTTCAGCTAGCTGTTCATCCTTAGGTCTGGAGGTAGATGGTCTCATGCCATTCTGGTCATCATCCTCATCATCCCTCAGAGACTCTGCCTCTTCAAACCTTTCACTTGGGTCTAGAAAAGGGCGTTCTTGGAACACCTCTGACCTCATTCTCATACTACCACCCTGTTGCCTCTCATATGCACCTTGGATATCAGCTTCTGCACTTGAAAAATAAGGAGCATGCTGTCCTGATGGCCTAGGGTTATCTTGTACATCATCACTTTTTCTGGGGGAGCTCTCATGACTAGCTGAGACAGTTCCCTTTCTTCTATACATCATTCTTTTTGTTAATGGTAACTCTTCAAATAGAGGATTTTGTTGGGATCTTCTCCCCTGCATATAAATTTACTTTGACCGGTTGGGAGATTACTTCGGAGTCGCCACCTATTTCTAGGAATTGTTTTCTTCTGAAAACCAGGGTTCTTTCACAAGGTTCCCCAGCGGAGTAGATTACTGTTGCTGACTCAGATGGGTCACATATATATCACTGGAGATGATTAGATAGCACTTTTACTCCTCATTCCCCAGTAGAGTCGCCAATTTCTGTTGACTTTTTCCCAGACTGGATGCTTATTCCCAGATTTCCCTACAAGGTAGCCATCAGTGATCAACAGGATCTCTGGGCCAGGGGGTCAACAGTATAGGAGATAGACTCTATATTTTATCTCCTCTTCTTCTTCAGGCTCTGCAAGACCTAGGGGGGTATTCCCTACTCAACATCCATGAGGATATGCATGCAAGGCTGGGATGTTGACAGAAAGCAGATGAGTCCTCCTGTAAGTAGACCAAAACTGAAAGATAAGGGCAAAGGGGCTAGCTTTGGGCCTATTTGCAGTTGTAGACAGAGGACTGAGGTTCCTAAAACTAACTCTAAAGTCCTAATGTTGGTTTTAGATTTTGCTTTGGAGTTTAAGTGTGGATGCAAAGCTGGATATGGTTATAACACAAAACAAAGCATGATTGGTGCCTATCCAGGGCCTGGAGTCAGTAGACATACACCTGTGAATGATCAGCATGAACAACTAAAACTGGATATCGAGGGGATATGTGTGATACCTGCCTTACAGGCATCTCCCAATACAAAGTGTTAGGTTATCTCTACTTATGGTATCCCTACTGCAGTATACCCTTCCCAATGTTCAACCTGAAAACAGTTTAATCTACCCCTTGAGTAGAAGTTAGAAGATCAGACAGTCAACATAGGAATTCTATGCTCTAGAATCTAAACATTACCAAACATCCAGATTCAGAAGAAGAATACATGCAATACTGGAGACAGAATTAACACAACACATGCCAAACAACATTTCTCATATAAGTTTAATCATGAAATCAGTGGGTTCATGCCAAAAACAAACAACAAGAGATACATAAACTCACAGGTAAGCTGTACAGAGCAACCAGATCAGCTTGTTATGCATTACAGAGCCAAAATCATCAACTTTCAACAACCCCGAATGAATAACACCGTCTGCATTATATAGCAGGAGGGTGTATTCAGCATTGACTACCAGGTTGACCAAAAATCCCGCCAGATACACAGTACCATAAAAATGGCGCTCAAACACACTACCAGATTGGCGCCCAAACATGAATGCAGCAGGTAGGGGAGGAGACAGGAAGATTTCTCGAGCCCTGCGCTCTTGCCCGCTGATTGACACCTCCAGTCGGGTACAAGACCGACCCACACCATCGCCCATACCTCTGCAACCTTCGCCATTAATGGCGCACCAACCCGCGGCCTCGGGAAGAACATCATACAGACCATCGCAAGCTTTTCCCGCCGAGACTCATCATCATGATATTTGAAAATGCAGGATAACAATATCCCACATGCACCCCGCGATGACCTCAATAACACCTTATATACTAGGTCATGAGCATATATCATGTCGGTGCTTTTTCTCCTGACGACACTAGTATATAACCTCATCATCATCATCTTCCAGCAGCATGATATCCTGTTGTTCGAAAAATCACCCTGACGTCATCATGATATTTGAAATATAACCTTCATGATAATCGGCACAACCTGATCCTTCGGAGGAACATCCTCCTGCTGAGCTTATAACAAAAGTCTGGCCGATGAACATCCTGATGACGTCATCATCATATCCTGCTGACGTCATCATCATATCCGCCTACTGCGCACCTCCTCACATCCGGATGACGTCATCATCATGTTTGCAAATATCAGGAGGTCTCTTCAAGATGATCAGTTGTTAGAAATATGACCCCCGCGGACCTTGATGACATCATCATCATATTAACATCATCATGATATTCGGAAGACAACCGGATATTTGGAAATATCCTCCTGACGTCCGAACATCAGGTTGCACTGTAGCTCCTCTGTAAGATCGGGGCGAAAACTGAACATGATGATGCTGCTTGAAAAGATCACCCTCAATAGATAACACGCGAAACCAGCAGGCGGATATCTCCTTGATATCAATATCATCATGATGTTCGAACAAACATATATCCGGGTGATATGAAAATATCACCCCCTCCTTCGCGAATATCATGATGCAGATAGGCAGAAAGAAAAATATCACCCTGATATACGGATGACGTCAGCATCATCAGGATGAGAAACAAAGAACAAGAAGTGATACAACATCATCAGGATGATATTGACTAAGATCATCCTGACGTTCCAAAATATGATGACCCTAGTGAATATCGGGTCGCAATTACAACTCTTCAACAACATCATCAGGATGATGTTAACCAAGATCACCCGATGATAAAAATATCACCCCGGCGACATATCATGAAGGCAGAAAATATGATGACCTCCGCAAGCAGCAGGATGATAACTGGAAATATGATGATGATGAACACGACCCTTAGGAAAAAACAAGTTAGGTCGAGCAATTCAAAGAATAAGCAACATCATCATCATGCTCGCGCAAGGTGATAAATGGAAGATCACCGGAGACTTTGAAACATCACCCTCACAAGCAGATGAGGGCGCACTGTAGCTCGGCAGCATCATCATGATAAAAACCAAACATCACCCGATGACTGAATATGATGATGACGATGAAAAACCCAGTCGACGAAGAACATGATGATGCAGACCATCGAAGACAAGATGATGATGATGACCTCCTCCTCAGGAAAACATGATGCTGCAGTTGAAAAATGCTGAGGAGGTCCAACACTTAGAAAAAATGGGCAAGAAGATAAAGGCTTCAAATGAAGAAACCTCCTGATCATGACAAATCAACCCCTGGTCAAAATGAGTGTCAACAGTGGCTCCGAATGGGGACGTGCAGGTGAAAACCTGCAGCGAGAACCAGATCTCCGGGCAGACCTGACAAAAAGCCAAAAAACGCGAGCTGTACAAGGCATTTACACTACATACATATTTTACAAATGTGCACAGCAACCAGTCATTATGCAAAATAGAACTTAAGGAATTGGCCATGCACAGGCAATTCCAGAATTTCACCATCTAGGGCCTAGAGGAAATAAGAATCCTCCCCATGAGTATTGCAAACCTGATATGGGCCCATCCGTAAGGGTTGAAACTTACCATGTTTACCCTTTTCCTGATCTTTAGCATTCCAAATGAGCACCAGATCATTTACTTGAAACTTCCTTTTTGTAGCTCTCCTGTCAAACTGATATTTCACCCCTTGTTGTCTTTTGAGATTGATCTGGTGGGCTCTCCTTCTGTCTTCATCCAATGCAACCAGCTGATTCACTCTTTCTGTCATGGGATCTTTAATCTCCTCATCATACTCTTGAATGAATCTGTAAACTGGTAGGAGATTGTTTATGGGCAGTCTAGCTGATGCACCATATACTAGCTCAAAAGGTGACTTCCCAATAGCCCTTTTCACAGTCACTCTGTCAGCCCATACTGCTAAATTCAACTTTGAGTCCCAAGCTCTCTTGTTCTTGTCCAGTATCCTCTTGACAATTTTCATGATGCTCCTATTGCTTGATTCTGCTTGACCATTTCCTTATGGGTGATATGGTGATGTATATGACAGGCTTATCCCATACCTGTTGCAAAAATCAACAAACTCACCTGATCTGAAGCACATAGCATTATCAGTGATTATTTTAGATGGTACTCCAAACCTGATGATGATGTTCTCTAGTATGAAATCTGTCACCACCTTACTTGTAGCTCTTTTAGTTGGAATGGCCTCAATCCATTTGGTAAAGTAGTCAGTTGCCACCAAAATCCAACTGTGTCCCCCACTTGATTTGTCTGCAATTTCCCCTATAAAATCAATTCCCCATTGCTGGAATGGAGCATCCACAGGTGCAGTTCTGAGGGGTAAAGCACCATGATATTTCAGCTTTCCTGAGAATCTCTGGCAAGGGTCACACTTCCTTACTAACTTTTGTGCATCTGAAAAGAGAGTGGGCCACCAATATCCTGCCCTGAGAATTTTATGAGCTGTTGTTTGGGCAGTATAATGGCCACCACATAATCCTTTATGCATGTCAATCAAAATATTGTTAGCCATGTTCTTATCCACACATCTCAGCAGCACACCATCAGGATTTTTCCAGTACAGCTCACCTTGAACAATGACATACCTGATTGCATGTAGCTTTAGAGTCCTCTTTTGACAGTCACTGAAATGGGAAGGACAATTCAGATTTTGCAAATAATAGACAATATCCTTGTACCATTCAGATCCTGATACACTTACATTCTCATCTTGGACTGCATTAACTTGGCATGCTTCCAAGTTTGACTGTGCCATCATCTTGGCTAATCCTTGTCCCCTTATCAACTTAGTAACTTGTATGTCTATGTTGAATTCCTGCAGTTTGTTTATCCATCTGCACCTTCTTCCAGTCACCTCCTGCTGAGTGAATATGTCTTTGACTGCAGCATGAGGTACATATGCAATTATATGTGACCCTACCAAGTATGGTCTGAAACTTTTAATGGCTCTAACAAGTGCATATGCCTGCTTTTCCATAATATCATACTTCAATTCAGAGGCCTGCAGGGACATACTGAAGAAAGCGATGGGCTGTTCAAAACCATCTTCATTTTTCTGTAACAAACATGCAGCTACAGTATGAAAGGAAGCAAAAGAGAACACCTGGAATGGCCTAGAAAAATCAGGAGATTTAAGAACAGGGGCCATCTTTATTGCCTCTTTGATATTCTGAAATGATTCTGCTGCTTCCCTTTCCCAGTTGACAGTTGCATCCTTCTTCATCATCTTGGAAATGTTCCTTGTGATCTCTGCAAAGTTGGGAACAAATCTTCTGACAAAGTTTACCTGTCCAAAGAAGGACTGAACTCCTTTCACAGTTTTTGGCATTTGGATCCTGTCAATGGCTGCCACTCTCTCTGGATCTATCCTGACTCCATCCTTGGAAACAATATGTCCCAGAAGCTTTCCTTCAACTACTCCAAAGGCACACTTCTTTGGGTTTAAAGAAATACCATATTCTAGTGCTCTTATGAAGATCTGCTCCAGATGCATACAATGCTGCTCCTCTTTCTTTGAGTAGGCAGTCAGGTCATCCTGATATACTGCCAGGATTGAATCAATCAGCCCTGCAAAAGCAACATCCATTGCTCTTTGAAATGTAGCACCTGCATTTGTTAGTCCAAATGGCATTCTAACATACACATACATTCCCCATGGAGTGGTAAAGGCAGTCTTATACTGTTCTGATTCTTTTACCTTCACCTGGTTATATCCTGAAAATCCATCCATCATGGATAGGAGTTCACAACCAGTCACTCTCTGCAACATAGCCTCCATATTAGGCAATGGATAGTTATCCTTCAAAGAGGATACATTCAGGTTCCTGAAATCAACACACAGCCTAATATCACCATTCTTTTTCCTGACTGGGACAAGATTAGATACCCAAGTTGAATGTCTTATTGGCACAATTATTCCAGCATCCCTGAGCCTTTTGAGTTCTTCCTGCATCTTGGGAGCTAAGGTAGGATTTATAGGCCTTTGGCTCTGTCTAAATGGCTTAGCTTCAGGCTTCAGTGGGATCTCATGCTGGAATAAGTCTTCTCTATAAGCTTTTAGGTCCTCATATGACCAAGCAAAAACATGTTTATACCTTTTTAGCAATGCAATCAGCATACTTCTTATGTGTGGTTTGAGCTGTTTGCCAATATATACCTTCTGAGGGGCCTGAGATGTCCCCAAATTTATTTCTTCTAAATCCTCCTTATTTGTGGGGGATGTCCTTGTGACCATTTTGTCTCTACTGTCAAAGGCTCTTTCCAAAGCCACTAACCCTCTAGGGATCTTGTTAGTCTTCAACTGGATGATCTCTTTTCCCACAAGGGTCTCTTTTCCATTTACAGTCTCTACAAAAGCTTGGAAATCAATCTGTTGATTCTCATACTCATCTATGCAGTGCAAAAATTTCAGCAAATCCCTATCATCATTAAAAACTTGCCAACTGCATATGTTTTCTGGTATGGCAGGCCTAATTTTAACTTCTACATCTGTGACACCTGACAGAGTGATGTCATCTGGCCTTATTGCAACATTGGCTAAGAAATCAGCCATAACATTTTTTGACCTTTCTACCCAGCCAATTGAAAATGCATCAAATAACTCAATAGTATCCCAAACAGCATGCTTGTATTGTTTCAGTCTTTTATTCTTTGCAGCATACTTATTTCTGATTTGGGATACAATCAGCTCAGAGTCTCCAAATACTCTTAACATCTTAATTCCATGTTTGAGAGCAATATTCAGGCCTAAAAGTAAAGCCTCATATTCTGCAATATTATTTGTGCAATCAAACCTCAGCAAGAAAGAGGATTTGAGGAGCTTACCAGTTGGAGACAGGAAGACAACTCCAGCTCCAGAACCTTCTTTTGCACAAGCTCCATCAAAAAACATGGTCCACAATCCTTGCTGATCCAGCTCTTTAGTGCAGACATTTTTCTTTTCATCCTCTGTATCATCTGAGACAACCCTGAAGTTATCACAGTCAGTGTCCACAAAGCATACCTGTTCATTTGCTTCTTGGTCTTCCACTGTCTCTGATGATCTCTGCTCTCTGATTAACTTGACATCCCTGCCATTCATTGGAATCATGGCATATGACAGGTCCAGCTGCATACTTCCACCTATTAGTGCTGCCCATCTTCTTGATAGCAGCATACCATACTGTGGCTTGATGTCAACCACTGTTATATTCATCTTATATTTCTTTTCAGGAAATGCTGCCAGTCTGAAATCCACATCCTTCATGATTCCAATAACTGGTACCTCTCTGGCATCCATTGCATAGCATTTTCCACATGCCTTGTCAATTTTTAATCCTGTTTGTTGCATGATAGCCAAAGGCATGACATTTGTGGATGCTCCAGAGTCAAGCATACAATTTCTAATTATTTTACCATTTATAACCAGGGAAACATAAAATGGTTCCACCTGTGAAGGACACTTTGTCATGGTCATTCCTAAATAGACTTCAGGAGTCTCATCTTCCTCATTGCACATGACCTGTTTCTCACCCTGGGTCTGATCATTTTGCTTAACTTGAAAAGGTACCCCTGAGATTAGGGATATTGTTCTATTCTTGATCTCTTCCACTTTCATGAGTTCCATAAGTGGAACAGAGACCTTTACCTGAGTGAGGATCTGGGCTATATCAAATGGAGCATAGTTTTGTACAGCAGTTGTAGCTTGCTCCACAATCTTGCTTTTATCCTGAGCTGACTTAGCTTTCATTCTCATAGTTCCCTGATCATCATTCCTGTCTTGGGAACCTCTACTTTGATCTTCAGCCTGAGGGGTTTTGTTTTCTGGTCCTTGGAAATCATGACCTGTTCTGTATCTAAAGTTCTGTTTATTACTTACCCACTGCCCTTTTTGTGGTTCAGTTCCTTTATGACCATGCACCAGCTGACCTGCAGAAATATCCTCTGGCTGATGTGGGCTGCCAACCTGATGTTTACCTCTGAGATTGTAGTTGCTCTTGACCTGAGCAACTGCTGCAGCTGTGAAGGCTCTGATTTCCTCATCAGAAGGTCGGTGTAAGCTACTCAGAAAATTGTGTGAGTTCTGAGCATACACATAATTATCCTCATGATCTTCATCATATGGGGACTGTTGGCAGGCCTGAACCTGATCATCTGTCTTCTCATCAGCACCATATAGAGTATATCCATTACCTATGGACATCATGTTAACATCATCATCCTGCACATGATGTGGCTCATTGCACTCATTACAAGATGTAGCATTATCATACAAAGATTGGGCAATCATGCACTGTGACTGTGAATGTGGATCTGACAGATTATACACCACGGAGCATCATCAGCAATATTTATAGTTTTCTTTAGGGGATCAGGAGTTTCCTTGGCATGTTGAGCCCTCTGATTTGTGTTGTTACGTGAAAATACAGGCTTACCATCATGCCAATTGGTGTTATAAGGCATATCATGTAATGATGGCCTCTTTTCCTGTCTTTGATAGACTTGTCTATCAGGACCCATCCCTTTTTCACTTCTAGCTAATCTATAGCTTAGGTCCTTAACAACATTTGCCAGTTTGTCTATCTTATCTTCAGGAGCAGATGTACTACCTTGAGTGTTCTGAGGCTTGTTTGGATTCTGCAGAATTTTTACATCATCCCTTCTATTTGTCTTGCCTGATGCTTTCCTATTGTTTTCAATATTTACTGCAATCCTGAAAGCATCCCTGAGAGTGGCAGGACCTTTATCTCTTAGTCCATATGCAGTCTTTGCATCAAAGGCATTGATGTACAAAATTATGCACATAGGTTCATTTGGCCTCATATGATGTGGCAATTTGTTCAACACTTTAGTAAATCTTGCATTAAAGTCTGCAACCTGCTCATTTGACCCTTTGGTGATGCTGGTGAACTCATTTACAAAGAAGCTAGGGTCAGTTTTATCACCATATTGCTCCTTGAACATCCTCTTAAAATCATCCCATGATGATATACTCCGGTCAGGCAGATTCCTGTACCATTCTCTTGCCTCATCTATTAAGGATTGCATGAATGACTTCATGAAAACATCCTCATGCTCAACCTCAAAATTGTCCATGACATTTTGGAAGGCCTTTAGATGATCTTCTCCTGACACTGTATTGTTTCCTGAAAACTTAGGCACTTGCAGCCTCAGATGCTTATCAATAGGGTTAGGATACCCAGGAATACCATCAAACACCAGCTGTCTGAATCTGTCCAACTGCATGGGCTGTCTGTTTGGCTGATTAACATTAACATTTCTATTTGCATTTTGGTTTCCTGCATTGTTCAGTGGTATCCTAGCATCATTCACATATTGTCTGTCATCATGATGCTGATGTTGCATTTCATATCTTTGCTGATGTCTTTGCATATTTGCATTCTCTAGAGTAGGAACTGAATTATTCTGGGCAGTTCTCAAGGCTTGCACTTTCTGCTGTATATCATCTCTGATTTTCATGGCTTGTAGGTATTCTAGTTCTGCTCTTAGGCTTTTGATTTCTTCAGCTAGCTGTTCATCCTTAGGTCTGGAGGTAGATGGTCTCATGCCATTCTGGTCATCATCCTCATCATCCCTCAGAGACTCTGCCTCTTCAAACCTTTCACTTGGGTCTAGAAAAGGGCGTTCTTGGAACACCTCTGACCTCATTCTCATACTACCACCCTGTTGCCTCTCATATGCACCTTGGATATCAGCTTCTGCACTTGAAAAATAAGGAGCATGCTGTCCTGATGGCCTAGGGTTATCTTGTACATCATCACTTTTTCTGGGGGAGCTCTCATGACTAGCTGAGACAGTTCCCTTTCTTCTATACATCATTCTTTTTGTTAATGGTAACTCTTCAAATAGAGGATTTTGTTGGGATCTTCTCCCCTGCATATAAATTTACTTTGACCGGTTGGGAGATTACTTCGGAGTCGCCACCTATTTCTAGGAATTGTTTTCTTCTGAAAACCAGGGTTCTTTCACAAGGTTCCCCAGCGGAGTAGATTACTGTTGCTGACTCAGATGGGTCACATATATATCACTGGAGATGATTAGATAGCACTTTTACTCCTCATTCCCCAGTAGAGTCGCCAATTTCTGTTGACTTTTTCCCAGACTGGATGCTTATTCCCAGATTTCCCTACAAGGTAGCCATCAGTGATCAACAGGATCTCTGGGCCAGGGGGTCAACAGTATAGGAGATAGACTCTATATTTTATCTCCTCTTCTTCTTCAAGCTCTGCAAGACCTAGGGGGGTATTCCCTACTCAACATCCATGAGGATATGCATGCAAGGCTGGGATGTTGACAGAAAGCAGATGAGTCCTCCTGTAAGTAGACCAAAACTGAAAGATAAGGGCAAAGGGGCTAGCTTTGGGCCTATTTGCAGTTGTAGACAGAGGACTGAGGTTCCTAAAACTAACTCTAAAGTCCTAATGTTGGTTTTAGATTTTGCTTTGGAGTTTAAGTGTGGATGCAAAGCTGGATATGGTTATAACACAAAACAAAGCATGATTGGTGCCTATCCAGGGCCTGGAGTCAGTAGACATACACCTGTGAATGATCAGCATGAACAACTAAAACTGGATATCGAGGGGATATGTGTGATACCTGCCTTACAGGCATCTCCCAATACAAAGTGTTAGGTTATCTCTACTTATGGTATCCCTACTGCAGTATACCCTTCCCAATGTTCAACCTGAAAACAGTTTAATCTACCCCTTGAGTAGAAGTTAGAAGATCAGACAGTCAACATAGGAATTCTATGCTCTAGAATCTAAACATTACCAAACATCCAGATTCAGAAGAAGAATACATGCAATACTGGAGACAGAATTAACACAACACATGCCAAACAACATTTCTCATATAAGTTTAATCATGAAATCAGTGGGTTCATGCCAAAAACAAACAACAAGAGATACATAAACTCACAGGTAAGCTGTACAGAGCAACCAGATCAGCTTGTTATGCATTACAGAGCCAAAATCATCAACTTTCAACAACCCCGAATGAATAACACCGTCTGCATTATATAGCAGGAGGGTGTATTCAGCATTGACTACCAGGTTGACCAAAAATCCTGCCAGATACACAGTACCATAAAAATGGCGCTCAAACACACTACCAGATTGGCGCCCAAACATGAATGCAGCAGGTAGGGGAGGAGACAGGAAGATTTCTCGAGCCCTGCGCTCCTGCCCGCTGATTGACACCTCCAGTCGGGTACAAGACCGACCCACACCATCGCCCATACCTCTGCAACCTTCGCCATTAATGGCGCACCAACCCGCGGCCTCGGGAAAAACATCATACAGACCATCGCAAGCTTTTCCCGCCGAGACTCATCATCATGATATTTGAAAATGCAGGATAACAATATCCCACATGCACCCCGCGATGACCTCAATAACACCTTATATACTAGGTCATGAGCATATATCATGTCAGTGCTTTTGCTCCTGACGACACTAGTATATAACCTCATCATCATCATCTTCCAGCAGCATGATATCCTGTTGTTCGAAAAATCACCCTGACGTCATCATGATATTTGAAATATAACCTTCATGATAATCGGCACAACCTGATCCTTCGGAGGAACATCCTCCTGCTGAGCTTATAACAAAAGTCTGGCCGATGAACATCCTGATGACGTCATCATCATATCCTGCTGACGTCATCATCATATCCGCCTACTGCGCACCTCCTCACATCCGGATGACGTCATCATCATGTTTGCAAATATCAGGAGGTCTCTTCAAGATGATCAGTTGTTAGAAATATGACCCCCGCGGACCTTGATGACGTCATCATCATATTAACATCATCATGATATTCGGAAGACAACCGGATATTTGGAAATATCCTCCTGACGTCCGAACATCAGGTTGCACTGTAGCTCCTCTGTAAGATCGGGGCGAAAACTGAACATGATGATGCTGCTTGAAAAGATCACCCTCAATAGATAACACGCGAAACCAGCAGGCGGATATCTCCTTGATATCAATATCATCATGATGTTCGAACAAACATATATCCGGGTGATATGAAAATATCACCCCCTCCTTCGCGAATATCATGATGCAGATAGGCAGAAAGAAAAATATCACCCTGATATACGGATGACGTCAGCATCATCAGGATGAGAAACAAAGAACAAGAAGTGATACAACATCATCAGGATGATATTGACTAAGATCATCCTGACGTTCCAAAATATGATGACCCTAGTGAATATCGGGTCGCAATTACAACTCTTCAACAACATCATCAGGATGATGTTAACCAAGATCACCCGATGATAAAAATATCACCCCGGCGACATATCATGAAGGCAGAAAATATGATGACCTCCGCAAGCAGCAGGATGATAACTGGAAATATGATGATGATGAACACGACCCTTAGGAAAAAACAAGTTAGGTCGAGCAATTCAAAGAATAAGCAACATCATCATCATGCTCGCGCAAGGTGATAAATGGAAGATCACCGGAGACTTTGAAACATCACCCTCGCAAGCAGATGAGGGCGCACTGTAGCTCGGCAGCATCATCATGATAAAAACCAAACATCACCCGATGACTGAATATGATGATGACGATGAAAAACCCAGTCGACGAAGAACATGATGATGCAGACCATCGAAGACAAGATGATGATGATGACCTCCTCCTCAGGAAAACATGATGCTGCAGTTGAAAAATGCTGAGGAGGTCCAACACTTAGAAAAAATGGGCAAGAAGATAAAGGCTTCAAATGAAGAAACCTCCTGATCATGACAAATCAACCCCTGGTCAAAATGAGTGTCAACACGTTTCTTATTAGATTGGTGTAGGAAGTGTTTCCACATACCTTGCTTCCTTTCAAAATCTGCAAATGCAAGATTTGCTCCCATACCAACAAGAATGACCCAAGATGATCAAACAATAAGATCTGGGTATAGAACAAATGTATGATCATGGAGGGGGTCAAATCTATATTTTGATCCCATACTAATAGGAATGACCTAGGATTATGGAACATTAAGATTTGTGTATAGATCGAATATATGATCGTGAATGGTACAACAAATTTGTACATACTACAAAAAATGTGTAGAAATAAATAAGGTGCAAATAAATAAATAGAAATATATATGAATATAGATAAACTAGTATAGAAATCTTAAATTATACATCTTTCTAAAAGACATGAAGGGATACCAATCTTGAGGTGTTTATAGATGAATATCTATGTTAGTTTGTTAAAGTATAAACCTTATAGACGTACCTCAAATATCTATGTTAGTTTGCTAAGTACATAGCTACTTAGCTAATTTTTTTAAAATAAGTGATTTATTAATAAAAAGTATAAATATTACATAGAATACATTTTACAAAAGAGAAACCAAAATGACAAGAATATGAGTCAATGAATAGTTATTTTAATAGTACAAAATTTTCAAAAAGTTAAATGAAAACAAATTAGTATTTTATTTATGGTTTAATGAAAATAAATTATTGCTTTAACTTTTATTGAATTATTTTATTTTTCTATTTAAATATTAAATTATAATATGTATTTAAACTATTATAGACATACACAGACATATAAATAAGTAAATAGATGAAAAAAGAGAACTATTTTATTTATTTAAGAGTTATTTTATTTTACTTTTGACACATAAATTTTATATGATAAATATTTTACTATAGTCCTAACAAGCATCACTATAACCTCTCTCTGCATAAACTGCCCTCTACCCATGAGGGGTAAATCCAGGGACTTCAACCAACAACCATCATCTGTGTTTTCCAGTACCCCTGAGGCCTTTACTATAATTACGTTGATAAGCATTCTTGTAGTGAGAAGCACTACCTGAATTATATAAATAAATGGCCAGGATTAAAAAGACTATGATAAAAAAGATCGTGTCCATTGAATTTGGAGGGAAGTCACCAGAGTTTCCAAGTCACCATCACATATCATATATCAGGTGCAGATTAAATCTAACCTTAAATTCCCACCCATATCATCTTTACTTCACCCACAGTTTATTCTCTACCTCTTTGCCTTTTATCCACAACACAACTTCCACCGTCATTAGACCACGTATAAAGGAATATTTGAAGTACATAAGCTCATGCATATCTTGGAAGATGTAGAGGAAGAGCAGAGTGGCATGTTACATTTCGATCCGTGGATAAAAATGGTAGATGGTCTTCCTCTTTATTTTTGCCATCGACCCTATTAATGAGATGTCTTAATTTTTTTGGTTTTGTTTGGCCACGTAAGAGACTATAGGAAAGTCTCCTTCAATCAATGGGGATGTGACACCTTCACATAAAGCTAGTTAGGAGGAAATGTTGAATTAATTATTTCTTCAAACTAGGACATTTTGGAAGTGACTTGTCAATAATAGACAACACTTATCTTCAAATATATCAACCCCTGCTGACTTAAAACTTTTTTAAATATCTTGTGATCAATTTTTCTTAGACAAAAATATCAAGCCCATGCCGACTTAGAACTTCATTAAATATCTTGTACATTTTTTTTTTTTCTGAGCAGATCCTATCAGGGATTGATGGTTGTGAGCAATTCTAGAAGAGGTCTGCTTTGTTATTGGGTCTGATTTGTTGGCAAATTTTTCTCTTCTGGACTGGTATTTGTATTGGCTTTTTCTTTGTTCTACTCCATATTGTTGACTTCTTCAGCTCTTTTGGTCTGTTATATTTGGATTTTTGTTTACTTCTTACATCTCTCTTTTGAGGACTGCTCTCTTGTAATTATTTTTTGCATTAATCAATACCAAAAAAATCTTGTGCATGAGTTTTCTTCATAGACAGTGACCTCTCCAGGTAGGCCAATTCATGAGAGATGATGCCACAAATTTATCTCTTGCTTCTCATTGTGCAAGGCACCAAGGTACAACTATTTGGAGAAGAAGGCAGAGAGCAACCATTTGCTGTAGATTGCATGCTCTAATTCTTCTTCATCCACTCTGTGAGCTTGGCTACAAATGATTATGACTCTGAGCAACCCACTAAGAGAATCTACATACTTCTCCCCGCACTATATTTGGTGCCTCCTACATTATTTTTAATTTCCATATGACCGTGTGATAAATTCCTACTCATGTCACCTAAATGAAAAGTTAAGTTGTCATTAGAGTTGAGTAGATGGAAGTCTAACTTTCTGTCAGAGTGTACATCCCACAACCTTCACTGTACTTGGCATCTTCTGCTTCACATTAGGGTCTGATTGAATAGAGGACTGATTTTCTCTACTCAGATGGTGTAGTTGCCATTGTCATGTGCATAATCGTGGACCCAATTGAATCTTGTTTTAATTCAGCTACATTAAAAACAAGAAAAACTCAATTTTCCCTAAAATTATCCTCCTAGTTTGATCTCGCTCTCGTTTCTCATTGATTAATTTTGATGGGCATTAAATGTGAGGAATGACGCAGGAAGGAGAACTTTGACAGTTATGAGCATGAGCAATAGGATTTTGTGTAGGGTTAGTTGTTAGAAGGGGGCTTGCTATTTTTCTGACTCATCATTATGTTGTTCTCGATTTGTCCTTAGTTAGATCTCATAGGGTTTCTCCTAGAGGGGTGTTTCGTTACATTTGATGAAAAGGTTTTATGCATATAATTTGTTTTGCATTTTTTATTGAATAATGCTGAAATTACAAATGAAACAATCTTCAAATGAGAGTCTAGAAAGGAGAATCATAGTTTTTCCAAAAAAAATGCTAACAACATAATAAAATAGAAACCATAAAAAGAAAAACCACAGTAGCAAAATCACAATATCAAAATAGGCATCACCCCATACAATGACCACTAAGAATAACTCAGAACTCACAACAAAGACCATTGAATGCATTGGGCTGTTACATGGCAAACATAAAAAAAAAATAGAGAACCTGCTAGGAATGCAAGAAAGGATGCTCATAAAAATGACCACTATAAGAGCCATGCATAACTCAACACTGAAGTAGCATAACACAGTCTAGTCTGGAGCCATAAAGGCAAAGCCATCAAAGTATCATAAATACTACCCAAAAAAACCTAGCAGCCAACAACTGTCCTTGTAACAGGCCATATCATAACTAACCTCCAAAACAACCCATTAACCTTTTATCAGCATATGAAGCAATCCTCAATCGAAAAACTATGAATGGAGAACAATAACTTAGCCCAAAAAGGTAGAGTATCAATACCAATAAGTAGTTATAGAATGTTGCTATTTTCATAATTAATACTTTGATAATTTGCCCCATCTATCCACCTTACATCATGCCATACATGTTCCTTCTTTGCATGGCTTTGTCAATTTGTAATAATTTGTTTATTCTCTTTTTACCTTTTAACAAAGCAAAACTTTTCCAAAACAACTCACAACTATCAAACCCTAAAAGGGAGTCTAAGGTTAGAATCACTACTCCCTTTGTAAACACATCTAGAATCTGCTACAGTTTAGACAAAGCTACTGACAAACATTTGTGGACAACCTTAAAAAAATTAACCTAAAGCAAAACACAATTGTCTCAAACATTACCATTGTCAAAAATAACCACTGCAATAAATGATCTTCAATAACAAAATAATCTTTGTTGTAAATTTGAGTCATCTAACTTTATTCTTTTCAAGGAACCCATTTTGTTGTTCTATTATGTGCTCTTTGAGTGTGTTCACCACTCCCAACAACAAATCCATGTACTTGAAAATACGTTACGAAACACTAATGATATGTTTTTTTTAAGAGTTCCTTTGTATGGTGTAACTATTTTTCTTTTATTTCAAATTATTGTAAACAAAAAACTAAAATTTTAATATGTTTTGCATTGGCAATATAAAGTTAAAAATAATTAAATATAAATGAGGTTTTTTTACAATTTAAGTAAAATTGTTTTATTAATTTTAATATTAGTGATTAATATTGTTTTGAAGAGTGTAATAAATAGATTTTTTAACTGTTTAAGTAAAATTGTACTTGCACTCTAAGCTCCCTAGAATGAATCTACAACTTACAAGTTTGGTTAATGAGCTCCTTTATTATGTTTTTGAATAACATAATAGGATATTGCTTTATTAGTAGTTGTTCTTCAACAAATTGGTACAAGGATTGAAAAGATTGATATAGATGAAGTTGTAATTTTGAACCAAAATATTGTTAGTAATTTAAAACTATTTGAAGAAATGTAATATTTCAATGGACATGTAGTGAATTTACTAGAACTAACACTTGCTTTGTCCATGTATGAGTTGCCATCTTTTAGCTGAAGTATTTGTTGGGTTCCCAAGACTTTTGTTGATTAAACTTCGATCTCAATTGACTTATGTTATATTATATATTTCAACTAGATCTAGATGTTGATTGAAGTGTCTTGTTTAACTTTTATAAGTTTTTCACTCAATCTCATTGCATACTCGTACCAGAATCTATCGATATTTTATTTTGATCATGACTAGTTTTCTTTGGTTATTTTGAGTGCTTTTCATTTTTTTTGGTTTTAACCTTCATCTATTCTTGGACATGATTTCAGTTTTAAGGATATTATAAGTAGATTTTGTGTTTGGTTGACCCTCTAAACTTGGGGACTATAAATTGATGTCTTGCCAAATAACTGAAACACAATTTTTCCTTAATCTCCTCTATAATCTCTTTATCTCATCTAGAATGTGGATTACCCTGCAATGGCGAGTGCAACAATCAAAGTATAGGGTCATCCGCACTCCACATGCAAAGCAAATGTGTTGGCCTTCTTTCATGAGAAGGAAGTCAATTACAAATTCCTCTTGGTGAACTTCTCAACAAAGACTCACAAGCTATCTCCTTTTGCCACTCTCAATGTAAGAAAACAAATAGTTGACTCACTTCCTTTCTTTCTTTCATACATTCACATTGCTTACCATTTAATTTGTTGATGTAGCTATCTGTATAGTCATGCATCTAGATTTCAACCAGTGTAGAGTGCTTGTCAACATTGAACAATAGTCTTGACATTGAACATGGTGTTTGTAGCTATCTCACTATGAGTGGGAGACTATGGTCACATGTTCGGGCATGCGACTAATGGAACCCCTAAGCTCATGCCACTTACCCTTGTTGCTCCACATTAGGTCCTTTTGAGTTAATGGGACCAAAGAGAGAGCTTCATACACAACTTCAAAAACTACACTTGATCTTAGCCAAAATGCTGAGAAAGGTATGCTTTAAACCTCTTCTTCCTTCATCATTTATACTCTAGTAGCAAGCTACCATTTGAGCCTTCCCCCTCAAGAAATTAATTTAATATCGTGTGGTTCATTAAACCACATATTAGATATTAAACTGATAAGAACATATACTACACTTGATCTTAGCCAAAAGGCCAAGAAAGGTAAGCTTTAAGCCTCTTCTTCCTTCATCATTTATACTCCCTTTTTCTTCCCTCTATGAACCTATCATTGTCTATGCGAAAAGGAAATCTCCCCGCATTGCTGATCTTGATCGATCTTATGCTCATGTTATTGATTGGGTTTCTTTTCTACTTATTGGAAGATAAGGAAGTGATGCCTCTGAAAACAAATGTATGACGACGCACCATTGTTGCAACTCTTCTCGTCGCAGTTAGGGCATAAGAGCTTGTTTAGCTGCTCCATGAAACACAGTGGGAAAATCCTTGTCCCCTAGTTCAGATGACACCTACAACATGTTTCAAAACCATCCCATGTTTGCCATTACCATTCCACCCTCTCTCCCCCTCCCCACCCTCTCTCATTACTCTCCAATATAAACCAAACACCTTTTTCCTTTGCCTTCAACTTTTGTTGTGCCTTTGGCTTTAGAGTTAATGCGACCAAAAAGAGAGCTTCACACATAACTCCAAAAACAAGTTTAAATCATTTGAAGTTTAAGTTCTTGTAATTGGAGGTTTTTGAAAATTTTGAGGTACATATTTAGTCGATCTTTATTTTTATTCTTCAATTTTATATAGGGGGTGTATATGACGTTGTCTTTGTAGATGCCTTGCAAGTAGGCTAAAACTTTGTGTTTCTTAGTTGTAAAAATTATCAGCGTGCCCATTGAACCTATGGGTCCAATTGCTAGTTAATTTAATAGTTTTCTTAATATTTTATTTATTACTTAAAGTTATGTTGGCATGGTCATGATATTAGATGCTTCTCCTTGGTGTCATTATATGTTATGCCTCTTGCCCTAATAAATGAGCCCAACTTCATATAAGATTACACCATTTATCAATATATAATTACATTAAGACAAAATAAGCACAAAACTAAATAAAAAATACCTAAATATATTACAACTAGTATATATATCATAAACATATCTATCTAACCTTTAATATAGTTTTGTATGTAATTTTAATTTTAATTTTAATTTTTACTTTGAAAAGTTTAATAAATATTATATACTTATACACTACTTTTTAATAGTTTCATTTGTAACATTAATATATAATTTAAAGTTTGATGTTTAAAAAAAATACTTACTTTATTTACTTTAAAGTTAATTTATTTTACCATAATACTATTTTAAATTTTAAATTAATTTATTTTAACATAAAACTATATTGAATTAAAATTAGAAGTAACTTTATTTTTACTTTACAATTAATTTAATTTATTATAAACTATTTTATTTAATTTTTATATTTAAAAAAAATAAATATCAAAGTTTTTCCAAAAAAATTTTCACAATCACAATATGAAATGCTTCTCTGCTGCCTCCACTTGTAACCTAATAAAATCATTTAAAAGTTGTAGAAACAATGATCAAATCCCTTACCCCATCCCTAAAATAAAATAGAAGATATAATATTATAAAACGAGACAGATAATTTGACCTCGTTGGATTATTCGAACGCGACCCGAGAAAGGTCGCATCATTTCTTTCTCATCTACGATTTTCGGTGGAAACTAGATTTCTGTTTTTATTTTTTCTCCCTTCTTCGCTAAAACGACCAAACACAAAACACCTCCTTACTCTATTTCGGTGGCGTCTCCACGATTACAGACACGCTAATGCTACACATCACCCCAAATATTTAATACAGTTTTTTCCTTTTTTTTAAATGCAGGGGATGCGAGTTTGGTGTCCGTTAGACGCAGCGGAATGTATAAATATCCCTCTCCCGGACAATATTTTTCTCATTCCATCTCATTATTAGCTTTACGTTTACAGGTTCTATTTTGCCGAGCTCTACTTTTAAGGTGATTTGGGGAACTTTTAGGTTGAGTAAATGGCAGGAGCAAAGAAGTTGGCATACGCAGCAGTGTTGGCAATGGCGATGATGATGATAAGTGCAATGTCAGTGAAGGCGGCGGAGGCAGAGGCGCCCACTCCATCAATGGTTACGGGCGTAGCTTCTACGGCTTTGCCTCCCTCTTTACCATCTGCTTTCTTTGCATCTGTCATTCTTGTTTTATTCTGCTTTTTTCATTGATCTGTCCAGCAGACGGAAATGGAGATGATAGATCGCTTTTAACTACTTTTGTTTCTAAATCTGACTATGTTGATGGCCATTGTAGGCCGGATTTTCATAGAGTTCTTTGTTTCGCCATTTATCAAATAAGGGCACCTTCCCAGGTTCTGTGTAAAGGGTTTCCATATTAATATTATAATTTACTTTTGGAAATTATTGACCTTGGTCTAGTGTGCTTATCAATGACTTTATGGAGCACAATATATTTTAGATCTACAGTTTTAGTGAATGTACGTCTCTCTAAATACAAATTTTACTATCTAATTTGATTGCCTTGTTCTGTTAATACGATTTTGGCGGCGGCATCCAGAGTACTGCCCTGCTACCATACCGTGACCGTTGTCATTAATGGGGGACCAAATTTGTATATGTATACAGAAAGTTTTACATGGTCAATTCATTGCACATTAAATCTAAATGAACTCTGTAGATAAAAATAGATCCCACGCAATTTAATAAAGCATTACCCCGATTTGTTTGTTTAGATCCCCACACAGGTGCATCTACAATGTGGAAAGGTGTCACTGTGAACAACACTGTTGAAACATATTTCGCTCTTGCCTGTTCGGAGCATAGATCTACCAAATATGTACTAGAAAATAAAATAAAATGGAGATCCGCGCATTTGTTATTTTTTTTTTGGTACAACATAAAGCAAGTTTATGAGCTAAATTAAAACTATTTGATGAGAGATTTTAGTTATGTAATTGAGGGCATAAATTTGACAATCGTCCCTGCCTGTCAAGCCAATTCTTTTGAAAAAGTATATAAAGATCAATTGACTATTTCACTAGGTACGATTCTGATCTGTAATTTTTGACCACCTCTGTCCAACATCTTCCCTTTCACAATATACAGTCTTCCCAGAATTTTGATTGTATTTTATAGCAAAAATTCCTGAATATAACCATACGGCCATCAAATTTAGGCTCTGTGAGAATCACGGCACACGCCATCATTACCACGAACAAGACTCCTACGCAACAGAACAAGTTTGCTCCTGCCATTCCGAGACGTTGGAATTTATCTAGCAAAAACTGCAATAAAACAGAGGAAAAACCAAAGTAAATGAATGCAGAGATTTGCCTGGGCGAGGAATATTTGTAGTGCCGCACTGTACGCGGGGCCACCAAAAGCACTTAGCATAAATAGAAATAGAATACGTTTGTCCGATTCTGACAAGGAACCTAATTCTTAGAATTATAGCCGAGACAGCTAACACTGTGGGTTGTTTGGCAAATCTTAATCTTAATAATGGTACAACATGTTGTAATCTTTTCAGTTTTGTCTTAAAAATTAACTACATTCGCTTTACTTCCGACTCCCCTAGTCAAGTGTAGTCTCCTTTAAAGATGGCTTTGTCAAATATTCGCCACACATTGCTGAGCTGTAGAGAGTCTTTTCAGAGTATATGATTCCAATCGATGATTAAAAAATCAATTTGTGAAGGAACTCAGACATTACGCAGCATTTACGTTAACAGGACACAGCCTGTAGGTATCACACATGTTGTATCATCATTACGATTGCCAAAGCAGCCCAAATTGTTAGCCCTCTGTAGCGGCTGCTCTCGTTGGATCTCTCCTTGCTTTTTTGGCCTGCTCTTTTCGCTGAGGCGTTTACCACATGGACGAGGGGTTTTTTCTTCTCCTGCACAAGTCAAATGTTTCGATGGGCCAATATGGTCAATATAGCAAGCATGGAATGCACCTACAATGATGTGCTTTGATAATTTTATTATGATGCTCTTATAAATATTTTATCAATCAAGTCTTAGTAGGCTCTTTTGATAACTCCTAAATGATTTTAGATGAATGAGGGAAGGGTTTTAAATACAACCAATTTCACAAATCAACATAATTTAGGTAGGCTCCCAACAGCTAGTGAAATAGTCAACCAAGTATAGGAAATTGGAAATTTGAAATTTAAAAGTGAAGAGATTAAATTTATGACTGTAGAAGTAAGTAACCTAGGTTAGGTTTGCACACACACGTATGATCTAAGGTGAGGAACAATGAATTTGTGGATCAAGAATGGGATTATGGAGATTAGTGATGACAAGACTTACACATAAATATACTACTTTAAGTTAATTATTACATTTAAGATAACCTAATCAAACTGACTCCAAAACATAAGAAAAAAGTATAATTATGTAAATTTCATCATTACAATATTCTAATATCTTAAAATGAACCTACACCTTACTTAATCTTACTCTTTTTACCTTAAACTTATGATCCAAACATAGTCCAAATTTTAATTTGAGTCTACTTTTAAATGTGTGTAATGTTTTCCCTAAATAGAAGTAAGGAGACACAAAAATTATTGTATGGGACTTTTTTTTTTATGTACGATTTATTTATTTATTTAAAACATTGTTTAATAGTATGTATAACATTATTTTGAAGATCTATTTAGAACTTTAATTATAAAATATATCTATATAATTTTTTAATAGTTATTATTATTTTTATATATAATTTTTTTTCCATCTTTATGAACATTTTATAAGTTCACAAGGTTTTTTTAACTTGTCTTTTGTTATTATTTTATTTAATCATACTCTTTATTCTTTCTTACTTTTAAAATAATTTTGAAATGTCCATTCTTACTTCTAAAGTATTGACTGAATTGTTCAAAAACTTTTGCATCATTATACACTCTTTAAGCCATAATCTTTTTCAAAGTCTTTAACAACTATCCATCAAGATCTTCATCTAATAGGTTAAAAAAAATATTCCTTTAAATTGTTAATTATATTTTAGTCTAATAGTTAAACCCTTTCACTACCATGCCCTTCCCAAAGTATATGCTTATCCAACAAAATGCCCAAGTAATCTTTAAGCCATTAATTAAACACAATTTAACTTCGTATATCATCCCAAAAACACTAATGGTTGTTGATGTATTCTTTAGTATAATGACATTTTGATTTGATTTTGCTTCAATTTCAAAATTAAAAGCTTCCTAAATTTTTTTAAAAATTCCTAAAAGCTTTATCATACGTTACAATTTATGATCACTCATGTTTGAATAACAAAATATTTCAAAATCAAAGGCCTTTAAACAAAAAAAATCAAGCATCTTCAAGAGTCCACTTGCAAAAATATAAGTGTTTATTTATATGATCCAATTCATTTCACTATATTTAATGCTTTTCTTAAGCATACAAATTTTAAAGTTATTCCACAATCTTTCCAAATATCGCTCTTTTATAATTTTGAGTCTATGTAAGACCACAAAAATATTTAAGAGAAATTGAGAAGTCAAAATCTAAGCCATTGAGATGTCAAATAGAGATTAACTTGCTTTGTAACTACAAACAAAAGGTTATATTTCCTTTACTTGTAATTAAAAGGAAATAAAAATTGGCTTGAATGAATTGTTGAAACTAAGGCCATTAACTTGCTTTGTAACTATAAACAAAAGATTCATCACCTAGTTTCTAATTATCCTCACTCTTGTTGCAAGGGTGCAACTACATGGTGGAGGGATGCCCACAATGATCATTTGACTATCAATGCTTCTGACTCTCTAGTGGATGGATCTTCTTAGGAAGATGAGCCTTCTCACGATGTTGAGTCTTCTCCCCCTGTTCCCCTTGCAACAAGTCATGCCCCTAAGCGGGTCTCCCTAGTGGTTAGCACAGCTATGGCAAGTCCCTTGACTCTTTTCGAGCCCTCTTCTTCTAACTAGGCCTTGGTAGCTCCATTGATGGCTTCTTTCCACCTAGAGCGCAATGGGGGTTCCCATCTCCATATTTGTCTATGTATACGAGGTGACTTCTAGCTTCTTCAACTAGACTGTCTCCCTCTCTGAGCAGGATTTCTTTGGTGGAGGCATTGGTAAAGGATCCCCCTCCTCTTTCCTCATTTTAAGGATTTGGATATTGGTGTATCCTAGATAATAGTTCAAAGAAGAAAGAGAGGTCTTCCTAAATCTATTTTTGATTCCCACACTCAGGTCAAAATTGTGCAAATTACTAGGTCAGGATCAAGTGTTCTTTAGGTTGACGATCCTTGGGTGTTGTGTGCTTTGTTGTTTTGTTGTTGTGTGGTAGTGAAGTTGTTATTTTTTCTATCTTGTTTGTCCCATATCTTATGGTACTTGTACCGTCTACTTGATGGCTATTTCTTTGCAAAAGGGTTTGGGCCCTTTCAAAATCTCACTTTTATCAATATCAAAAACTACAAACAAAAGTTTATATTTCCTTTGTTTGTAATTAAAAGGAAATAAAAATTAGCTCAAATGAATTATTGAAACTAAGGCCAATACGTCTATTTGATGAAAATGATGACTTAATTTAAGAGGGTAGATTATGATAACAAGGATGACAATTAGTACTGAAAGAATCATTGTAAAGAAAAATTACTATTAGAAACTAATGTCAATCAATAAGGGATCATATGGGTGCTCCCTATGTGCATAGGCTTGGAGTGCATGCCAAGAAGATTGATTTAGTAGTATGTACCACTTTTCCTTTATACAATATAGCATTTTACACTTAAGCATCCTAGAGGTTTTCCTTTATGAATGTATTTTGGGGATAGTTTAATTGTGGTGCATTTTAGAAATGTGAAACATCACAATGGGTTAGACATTCTTGGGGTCACTTACAAGTTGTATGTAACATTGGGATAAATATTCAATGTGGAATTCATATTGGGAAAATATTTTAATAGTACCAAAAAGTAAATGAGGGGGACATGGTTTAGTGAGCTCATGGTTTAGAGACACATGGTTATGTGTAGGAATTAGCCAAGATCAACAAATGAGAACTAAGATGAACTTCCACAAAGCATAAGCACATAAAAGCCAATATGTATAATCAAGAGATTACACCAAGAGTTGATGAAAAAGTACAAAGAGCCTTGCTTATGTAGGCAAGGAGAAGGAGGTGAGAAGGAGACAACCAACTATGACTAACCCTCTATGTGATGAACACATGTGTGAACAAGTGGAGGGTAATGGACAAATGTCTCCAACCTTCCATAAGGTGAGGAGAGAATATCTCCAACCTCTAATGAGGTGAAGTGTCAAAATGACTAACCTCATGTGATCACATGTGGTGAGACAAAAAAGTTACTAACCTTAAAAGTGAACTTAACCTTTAATGTCAAGGTTAAGTTAGACTTAGCCACTAAGTGTGACTATTACCTAATTGTGCATTTCAACCCAATCAGGTTAGGCTGGGACAACATTGATAGTTGCTGCTTTGAAGAAGCAGATAGGTTCAAGGGGAAGAATAGGGAAAAAGGAGAGGTTGTAGCCTACTGAGGAAAGCCTACCACTTAAGTAGAAGGCCTTTCCTATATTCATTTTTACTAGATTCATGTGGCAACTCAATAAGAGTTACTACACAAACTAGATAAAATGGAAGGGCATCCCACCGGAGCAACAAGCATCCCAAAGTAAGCAGAATTGAAGAGAGAGAGAGAGCTAATCTATGTGTTGCAGATTATTTTCATTGTTCATTCATTATAGTTGATACATTATCAAACAAAAATAAGGTACACAAATTTTGCTAAAACTATTCATGATTATGAATATCTGTATCATGCAATCATTTTTAGTTTATCTTTATGTAATTGATTCACAAAGGAGAAGCAATATACAAAAAACATTGCATAAAATAGTTGTTCATATTCATAAGGAGAAAGTGTTTATATGCTCCCACACAATTCGTGGGAGTAACTGTACAAGATGCAATGAAAGAAAAAAAGTACATCTGAAGCAAAAAGTAAGCATATAAAAGGGAGAAGGGATCCGTCATTGCCTGAATGACAAATCCCAGTGCTGGCAGCATCATCTTTAGTTTTCCTAATTGATATCTCCAAGGGGACCTACAAGAAGGAGAAAAGAACACATTAGAACTCTGGATTCCATCACTCCTATATGTAATAATATCAAAATGTACCTGCCATCTTTTAGTAAAGCATCTAATCAAGAAGATAAAAGAGATAGACAGCCTCAGAAATCAGATATGCAGCTGTAAGAGTATGCAAGAAGATGAAGATCAAATGATAAAAGAGAGGTTGTCAGCCCCATGTTTTCTCTAACTAAGTTTGCTGAGTGTGTAGGTATAGGTACATGAAGACATCTCACTGATAATATACCTTAGAGTTATCATGGCAGTTCATCATGGAACAAAGGACAGTGATATATATATATATATATATATATATATATATATATATATACATGAGGGCACAATCACCTATATGTGTGTGAGAGACAGTCATGGTAGTAGCCATTTAGCAGTCATATAAGGACAATTAACAAATAATGATAGTTTTAGAGCATTGATGAATAGGACAACAAGAGGGACTTCAAATAGTAGTCACAATAATGAAGAGATCTTGCCAGAAGGCCTTTGCAATGAAGGAGCAACCATCAGCTAGGAGTCATGCAAATCCAATAGAGGCACTATCAAGCAGCCAACAAATAGTCACATCATCATAACACCCTTCAAGGTAGTGATCAAAGCACAGAGGCCTAAATAAAGGTAGGGGATGTTAAGAGACCACAAAAGGCTCACAAAGAACATAACAAAAGGCAAAAATTATCATCGAAAAATAGTGGAAAAGAATAGCTATAACAATAAGATAGCAGTCTTAACAACAAAAGGAACAGACAAAATGAGGACAACAGAGTTATCATAGCAGTCATTAGGTAGATCAATCAAAGAAACAGTCATCCTATAAGCTAAAGATACAATGAGAAGCAATCAAAGACCATCAAGACTGTTCAACAAATCTAGAAAGACATCAAGAGGCCATGACAGAGAGAAGGACCATAAGGATAGTCAAGCAAAGGTTTGTGAAAGCATAAATGAAAAATAGTGAATGACAGGAAGGAAGGAGATATATACAAAGTAATGCATATAAACATGGAGTGCAAGGTATACATCCACAGCCTTCAACAAATAGTTCATAGCTTCAAGTAAACCCTAGTAGAGGCCATGCCAACTCACAAGTAGTCAAGGTTCTTGAAGACTAGATCTTGTACAAGGAAATTAGTCCTACAAGTACTTGTCAGTAAGCTTACATTGAAGAATGATCTCAAATTTGTGAAGATTATTATAATGACAAATGATCTTCGTTATCCCATGAGTCATGCTAAGCACATCTAAAGTCTCCTTGCCCAGATCTGGAGTGGCTATCTTGCCATGGAATCTGGGTGATAAATGGTCATAAAATGTGATAGTCATAAAGAAATGACAAGGTGCAAACCAGAATACAAGAGATTTTCAAACTTGACAGGAGGTAAGGGGAGCTTGGCCAAAGAGTATACCATTTGTTAAAGATCTACCAGAGGTAGCAAGACATTGCATGAAGGGGCAATTGTATAAAGAGGTTTGGTGCAGCACAAACTATCATGCATGAGCAAAGGGAAACAAAGACAGCAAATGGTTTAAGGATAATGGATGTCATGAAGAGGATAAAAGAAGCATGGAGCCCATAGGAGCCTACACACGACAGGACAGTCAACAATTAAGGTCACACGTTGTTATAAGCAGCCAGGAGCAACTGTCACAAAGCATGAAAGGTCTAGTTTGCAATTTTTTCATGGTTCCACCTGTATTGGTAAGGTTCTGCCAGCCTTCTTTAAGCCTTATCAATCTAAGCAAAGAATCATTGAATGATTTTTATTCAAAACTAGCTAACACTGTCCATGACATGTTAAAAGCAATGCGGTCAAGGAGTAGTTCCCCCTCATCTTGTTAAAACAGTCCAGGTTAATAGTTAGGGAGTAGCCAAAATGCCATGAGAAGTAGTTGTTCTAAAGGGCAAACAGTCACAAAAGCGAGCACCATTGTTTTATGCATTTTCTTCAGGAAATGATAGGAGTTTGATGGACCAATTGTGTGAATAACTCAGCATACACGAGTTGGGCCAGTGGAAACACAGTGGAGACCAAGACAAACATGGAGTAGTCCACAAAAGTCTAGGGTTTCAACCCAAATATATATCAAGGACAATCACCATATCTAAAGTGTGAGGGACAGTTCTGAGCAATGGAGGACAACCACTCTTCAAAACTATTGCATTGTAGGTTGGGCCTAGGACCCGTATTGGCAAGAAGTACACCCTACAAAAGAATATAGATTATGGGGTTAGTAACAAAAACTCATCAGATTTTACTTCATGAGCTTCTCTAATTCAAGAGACAAAAAAGACCTAGAATTTGGAAAAGATTTTTGCAAAGTATATGATGTTTTTTGGCAGAGTTTCCTCTTTGCTATGGGTACTAGAAAAGATATGCTGATCATGAGGCACTTGCTAATATGGTAAGTTGCAGTAGTTCTGTTCAATCTATAAAAAGAGATAAACAAGATTATGGAAGGTCATTCAGGTAAATAATAATGATAAGGGGTAGTCCACATGTAAGTAATAGTGAGCATCAAAAGGGACAGAGGCTGTAAAAGTATGACTGTAATCAATCACAACATCCATGATTAAGATTTTGAAGGATAAAAACCCTTGTAGAATGAAATTGTGGAAGTTGTAGGAACCAAATGAGCTTGCATATCCTTGTGATATTGTTTCAAGCCATGCAGAGTACAAGAGAAAATAAGGCAGTCCTAATTTATAATGATAACAGTTAGAAGATGTTAACAAGAAGCACGACTGAAAATGAACATGGATACTGTATATGGGGCAACCATCTATCAAGGGGACAATGGTGCATGCAAATGAACATACATAACAATACATTGCCAGAAGAAAGCAGAGAAACAGAGATATTTTTTCCTTCAACAAAGTAATAAAATAGAAGCTTTTCACCTTTTTTCCCCATCAAAGCAATGTCACAGTGCTTCAAAAGGGAGGAGCATTCACTAGTAGCATAAAAATTAAGTGTAGCCACCTCTTATTAAAGGCAAGTCAAGAGTTGTATTAGAAGAAAAGAAGACAATATGTTGCCATGAGGAGCTCATGCTTCTATATTCTAAGATAGAAACTTACAATAGTTTTGATATCCACTTTTAATCTTCATAAAGGAACAACAGCAATGATATAAATCCAGAGGGTATCTCAGTCAAAAGTTTACTCACAGCCATCATAGCAGAAAGCACAAAGGAAAAGAAATAAAACAGAGTTTCCTTGCACTATTTCTCACATCAATATGAGCACATGAAGACAACATAGCAAGAAAAACCTACAATCCTTCCACCATTAACAAAAGCACGAAATGATGCAGATAGAGTTGTTTCAATCATGGTAGCAGAGACATAAAAAGGGGAGAATAATGATAGTTATGAAGGATGCACAGCTTCAGCTACCAAATACACTTCATCAAGAGGTCTATACAAAGAGCTATAAGAAGTAGAGTCTTTTCAGTCTTCATCTGGGATAGAAAGAGAGCAGTGATGAAGTTCTTCACGGCACAAGGAAAACCCTGGTAGGGTTTTATCACAAGAAAGCAAATATTTTCTGTTATTCACAGCAAGGAGCAGATGAAACAGAGGGGTTTTCTTTTTTTTCCTCAAAATAGCAACACTCATGAGCAAAAGATATCACCTGTCCTTGAATAAAGTACAAAAGAACCTTCATAATGCTAAAGTTTTTATCAGAAAAAACAAGAGAGAAACATCAATATGAAGGAATGATTACTTACCAAAGATTGCTATCCAGTGGAGCTTCGAGAGAGCTTCAGGTTTCAACCCATGGTGGCGATCAGGAGAGGAGAACCAATAACATAAAATGAAAAAGGGCAAATGAGCTCGTTTATGGTTTTCACATTCTTTTCTTCGTGATTACCCTAAATTTTTTGACAAGGCCCAAATTACATTAAGGCTTTTGACTTTGATTAAAAGAAGATCACAAGTAAATACCCCTACTCATGGTCAACACTTTTAAGTGTTAATAGCTAGTCTACATCATAACCCTGAGAGGAAGGTAGGGAGTTATAAGGTGTTCATGCTTTTCTTTTGACCTTTGAGGATCTTTTAAAACATTGGGTATCAAAGAAGAATGATTAAGGCTTAAAATGATATGATTAATGTTGAAACTAGAGTGCTATGATGGTCGTTAAGTCTTTCCATCTGACTTAGGCTATTATTTTGCATCATTGAACATGTTTGAGGGTCTTTTCACAAGCTAAAGGTAAAAATGGCAGTATCATAAACCTTATAAGCTTTTTATAAGGGTAGGAGATATAAGTCAAGTGTAATCATGTAAACCTTTTTTTTTTCCTTTTTTGCATGAGTAGAGGCCAAAATATTGTATTTTAAACACTTATTAAGGGTAATATTTTATAAATTACCTTAATATTTGTTTCATAAAACCAAGATAATTATAAAACACTTATTAAGGTAAAACATGCACATGAATTATCCTTAATATTTGTCAAAATAATGTATTTTTGCCCTCAAATCATGCATGTAGAAGAAAAGAGGAGTTAAACTGAGGTGGTAAGCTCATGTAGGAGGAGATTCTACTTCTATTTTTTACTTTGAGTCAAACAGATCTATTTTTGGAGTTCTGTTTGGTCAAACACCTTGAGAGGAGGAGTTCTGAGCTAAATAGCTCATTTTGGAGTAGTTATGGGGCCTATTTTTAAGGCTTTTTTCTCTTGCTTTCCCAACAATTGGGAGTTGACTTTTCCAGCCTATTCATGCATCATTTTGAGTCCAGTTAGATAGGAGATGACTTCCCATTGGCTTTTTGGGAGAGATTTTTGTATTATAGGGAAAAGCTTATGCTTTTTTCTTAGTTCTTGCTTTTTCTCTTGCCTTTGCACATTGTAGAGACAAATTTTTAGTATTGTAACTCAACTTTTATAGATTTTATATAGTAGCATCTTTATTTTCAGCATAATTTACATTTATTGCAGAGGTATTCCTTCCATTTTTCAATAAAATTAGGTGTCTTTCTTCTCAGATTCAGGTGTCTTGTTCTCTTTTGAATGATTTGATAAAGATTTATTGTGTTTTAAATCAAAACCTTTAAGTTTTATGTCTCATTCATTGAATGCAAGTATACAAAGGTGCAAATTTTACCAAACGTTACAGATTATGCAAGTGATTTCATGCCTTTCTGTGAAATATTAATGTGATAAGATTGTTCAGTTTGAGTTGTATGAGCAGATATATTGAGAAATAGTTGTGAATCAAATTGCAGGTTAGAATCCAATCATTGGTGCATCACCCCTTAGGATAAATTTTAGTTTTATTAATCATCCTTCTATCTCTTTTCCTCAAAAGTACATCAAATCTAAGGGGAATTTAAAGGGAGCCATCTCTTCTAGAGATTCACTCTCATCATAGACAACCCACAATTTGAGAGTGATCCAATGTGTCATGGGATTATTGAGCTTATTGCTTGATAGGGTGCAATCCTATGTGACAACAGTGACTTAAGCCTAGGTGTGGGTTAGGATAAACCTGACACTCTAACATTATGTAATAACACTTGGTGGTTTTGTGCAATCTTTTTTTCTTTAAAAGAAAGCACATGAGTAGTTGTTGAGGTTGGTTGTCATTTGGATTGAGTATCTCTTGTAGGTTGCATATGTGAGGAGAGGAAGCATGGAATGAGATGTGTGGTTACATGATTCTCACTTGCTTGTTCACATGGAGTGCAAGTAGGGAGCTTGATGTTTCAGAAGTATTCATGGAGACTCTGTAACTTGTGTATTGTAATGTTTTCATTGTTGAATAATACATTGAGTGTGAGTGCTTTTGGAGGCTGAGTTTTTTCCCTCGTGAGGGTTTTCCCAAGGTACATCTTGTATCATCTTGATGGTATGTTTGTCTATGCTTTTGCATGTGAATTTTGAATATTTGTTTCCAAAATTTTCTCTCTTGGGGTTATGTCGAAATAGTTTATTATGGCTACAAATTTTATTTTAGCTCTCAAATTTCTATGTGATAGTCGAAGTGCCATATGTTTGGTGAATAACCTGACCCTTCATGTGAAGATGAAGCACATAGATGTCCAATACCATTTTGTTCGTGACATGGTAGAGGATGGGAGGGTGATGTTGGAGAAGGTTGATACTTTGAAAAAATGTTGTAGATGCATTGGTGAGGCTAGTGAGCACAAAGAAATTTAGGTGGTGTAGTGAGTCTATTGGCCTCATGAACCCTAGTAGTTAGATTTCATTATTGAAGTTCCCCTTTGCTCTTTAGCACTTGGTATTCGACATGTGGGAGAATGTTGGAAAAGGTGTCTCAACCTCACATTCTAATGTTTCAATTTATTATTTATTTGTATTTATTTATTATTTTAGCCTCATATTGGGAAATGGAGCGTCCCACTTTGTGTTGGCATCTATTCCATGTGTCAAATACTTTGGTAAGTGTGTAAGAGGCTTTAAGAGCATCTTATGACATTGTAAGATGGGAGTTACTTATGACAAATTCTTATGATGTGTAAGAGCATGACTGTAGGGGAGTTGTAACATTGGAATCTTGACCAATATTATGACAAGCCATAAAACATCTTTTAATGGGTTGAATATGCCAAAATGGAGTGCCCAAATTAGGGAGTTGCATATAATAGATTCTATGGTAGGTTATGATAGTTGTAAGAACATTCTCTAAAAATAACTTGAAAGACTATCACCAACTTGGGCATTGAAATTTGTGCCATTTTGAGTGCCACTTTTGGGCTTATGGATTTGGTACATGGTTTTGGAAAACTACTCTTGGTTTGTAGTATGATATTTGCCCATGTATTGGTGTTTGAGGATGGAGTATTGTATGGATTGTATAGTTGATTTGCAGGTACCATTATGCTACCATAATTGCTCTAGTTTTACATGTTCGTGATACTCTTGTAAGTACATGTCCCTGATATTGTATTGTAAAATTTTTTGTTGATAATACAATTGGTTTGTGCTTTGGAGTGTGGGGTTTTTCTCCCAAAAGGGTTTTCCCCACGTAAACTTTTGTGTTATGGTATAATGTTATTGTGTATTCTTCCTTGTGACTATTAGATTAATTATTTTTGCGTAGACCTCCTCTCAAAGGTTAGTGTAGGAAGCATATTCTGCACTATTGCTTCCTTTCATGACACTTGGCCATCACTATTCATGTGTAAAGCCTAAAGGAAACTACCTAACACCACTTGAAAATTCTCCAAACAACACATGCCACCCACAACAAAAGACACACAAAGCAAACCACCCACTGCATATCCAAGCAAAGCCAACACAAAAGAATGATAATATGAGGCCACAAAGAAGTCTTAAAATGAGTTAAAGCTAGTGGCAAAGGGTATTAAATGCAAATCCTTCACATCCCTCGTAATTTACCACCTTGAAGCCCAATAGATGTAACCACATGTGCTACTAGCAGGAAAAACATTATTGCCAAAAAAACCTAGAAAGCCACCATGTGGCCAAGGAAACAAAAAGGAAAGAACTAAGGAGGCCTAAAAGCCAATTAGTCTCACCAACTTACCCAAGAATTGGATTGCATATTGTATAAAGTTGTCAACAACCCCTAATTCACACCTAAATTGGCTAACAAATTAGCCACCACATTCACTTCCCTAAAACAATGCAAGAAAATGACTTCATCAAAGGAGAATTAAAGAGCTCAAGCTTTATCCAAAAAATGCCCAAGTTTCCAATTAAGACAATTGCCTTTATAAAGGCCCTTAATAATATTTAGAGAATCTCCTTCCAACAACTTCTTAAAACCTAGAGAGAAGGCAAAAAAATCCAAGCAATTCCTCTCTTCCATTTTTTTCATTATTTAAATAACCACCTAAAAACATAGAGCCTTCTCTATGAACAAAGTGACCTTGATCATCTCTAAGTACAACTCTAATAAAACAATAACTGGCACTTGCACCCATAGGAGGTTTAAAGAATACACTGATAGGAACAACCGATGAGTTTTGAAAATTTTCTGGCTGATTTTTTTTACGGTGTGGGACAATTCCAAGCACTATGATGCTCACATAAAAATCCTATCAGCTAATTACCTCTAGAATACCCACAAAATTAAACTTAAAAAAATCTACCAAAAATGTCAACCAAACCAATTATGTAACACTTTTTTTATTTTTTATTTTTATTATGTATATGATAATGAAAAGAAACATCAAATCATACAAGTCCTAGCAAGTGTTTTAAGTATGAAGTGTTGGCAAGAGACACTACTAGGCATGATAGATGTTGTCATTGATGGCAACTAAGATCATCCCAATCATTCGCATAATAGAATTTGTTCATACCGGAAGTCAGATTCAAAATTTGTCTAAGTCTGGGTAGTTAGGAACAGAGCAGCAACAGGGTTTGGTATTTTGGTCTGGATCTCTCTGATGGAAAGTCATGATTAGATGTGGATCTAGGGGAGTCATATGCTTTGTCAAGACAGTCTAAATCCATATTTTTGTCCTTCGATGATGAAGGATTCAAAAGATATTAGCCTCTGAGTATCGGGTTCTAGTTTGTCTAAAAAAATAGAAGAAGAACAGGCCAACCTTGTAGAAGATCTTGATTCCAGATGTATGGAAGTTGTTTGTTGGACAAATGGTGATGATCAATGATAATAGCCGACATGAGTGATGTTTTTCAAGAGCAAGTTCTGGTCTGCACCTTAAGATATGCATAGATCTAGTCGACAGAGCAGAGCATTCATAAAAGTTCTAAGTGTTGTTGAAGCTGACTGATAGAATGATTGTAGATCATATTGCAGATATATATATCCGATGAAGTTGGATGATTCAAAGTGTGTGGTGTATGTGAATAAGGAGTATGTGAGAAAAGCTGAAATCCAAAGTACGAATGAAGGAAGAATAGTAAGAAGAGCAGAGCAAAGATGAAATGTGTAAGATTAGTTTTTTGTACTTAACCAGAACTAAAGTTCTTGCATGGGTAGATGCTATTAATCAGTTCAAATCTCTGTCATTCTCTTGTAATATTTCCATAGGAAGTGAGCCTCCATTTGAGCAGTGAGCTCTGGGCAGTGAGCCCGACTGCATGTGCATTCCCATTTGTAAAATTACTTTTAACAGGGTATTAATTTTTGTGGGTTAACCCCCACCGTGGTTTTTCCCTTAACCAGGTTTCCACATTAAAAATCTTCGTGTCAAATGTGTTGATTATGTTTTTTCTTCTGTGTTAATATCATATGATTTAGTGATTACATCATTAATCAAATTGACAATAGAGAAAGAAGTTTAAAAGAAGAATTTGGAGACAACGGATTCACCCCCCCTCTTTGTTGTATGGGTTAATTCCAACAATTAGTATCATAGCAAGGTTCCTTTGAAAAGCCTAATAGCTTGAGGAAAGGATCTTGGAAGAAGTTTCAAATGGGTTCAATCAAAGATCAACTTCAGGTGGCCCTGGAAGAGCTTGTTCAGTCTAAAGCAGAAATTAACAATCTGAGAGGTGAACTCAAAGATGCTGATGATACCATTGAAATGTTAAAAGATAAATTAAAGAAATCTCTACAAAAGAAAAATGAGCTACTTGTGTAGCTATCCAGTTTACCTGAAGAAAATGGCATGAATGAAGCTTTGGAAGAAAAGACAAAGGAATGTGAGAAGCTGTCAAAGGAAGTTGATGTATTGAAAATTGAAATGGAATCCGGGGTAATGAGGTAAACCAAAGAAAGTGAAGATAGGAAGAAAATTGAAGAAGATCTGAATCAAAAAATAAGAGAAAGAACTGAAGAATATTGCAAATTGGATAGAATAACTGGACATCTAGAATTTGATCTACAAGAAAGTAGAGACAATGAGAGAGAACTTGAAAGGCAAATTGTCATTCTCAGACATGACCTAGAAGTTGCAAATGAATATAAGGAGAAGTTCAAGATAAGCTCAGCAAAACTAGAAGCACTGCTCGAAGGACAGAAAAAGGCTGATAACAAGCATGGTCTTGGATATGAGATAGGTGAAAGCTCTAGATCCGGACATAAAAATTTTCAACTAAGGAATAGAAGAAACAAAATTAGAAAACCTCCAGTAAGATAGCCTAATGCTCAAAGATATCCATCATTCAATGGAAATTGTTTCAGTTGCAATAAATTTGGTCATAGAGCTACTCAGTGCAAAAGAGGAACAAATCAAAATGGTCCATCCTTCTTTAGTCAATGCTTCAAATGCAAGAGGTATGGTCATAAATCCAATAAATGTATAAGTATGATAATGAATAGCTCTAATGGCAATCATTTCAATGGCTATTGCTTTGTTTGCAATAGATTTGGATACATGGCTAATCAGTGCAGATCAAGAGGAAATCAAATTTATAAGAAAGGAAATGTTGTGTGCTTTAATTGTAATAAATCTGGGCATATTGCAAGATTCTGCAGAAATAGGAACAATGGAAGAAGAGGTCTATAAACAAAAAATCGAATGAGCAGAGACAAGACAAAGGAAAAGAAAAAATTGATGCAAACGAGACTCAGAATGAAATAAACAAGATATGGGTCAAGAAAATAATTATGAATGACAGTAACAGATCCACACCGAAATCCGGTGCTAAAAATTCCTCCAGGAATTGATTTGTGAGCCTTGGTTTAGGGGGAGAAACATTGTAAATCAAATTCCCCCAGCCAATAAGTGAGTGCCTGGATCTGGCACAATAAGAAAAGGTATCTTGAATTGATTCAGAATAGTTGAAAGGATTTTCGGAAGAAAAGAGGTGGATATGGCAAATTGCAGAGTAATTTATGAGAAACTGTTCAACAAACAGAGTAACCAGATGTATTAGGGTAGAGCATTTATTACAAAGACAAATTAGGTGTTACGGAACATAAAATGATCATTCATTCCTCATTTAGATCACTTTACATCAAAAGAAAGCAAGAAGAGGAGAAGTGAATGAGTTCAGAGCTGAGAATTCCCAAGAACTAAAGCGCAAAAAGGATTTCTAAGCAAAACCCTAATATGCAGAACAAGGTATTTATGTTTTCTACAAAACTTCTTGAATTCTCAATCTCTACAAATGGATACACTTTTACTTGTTGATGTTACTGAGAGGCCCTGTCCTAAACTCAAGAAGCATCCCTATAAATCTGTTGAAGTCGAGCCGCTAGGTGCCTTTTCCAGAGTTCCATACGGGGTTTTACATGTTGAAGACATTAGGGCATACATTCATTGCAAAATAGAAGAATTTGGGAATCTGAAACTGATGGAGTTGTTTAAGAATCATCTGAAAGATAACAATTACCAACTGAGACCTGAATTTGAAGCCCTTGAAAGCAAACACTTTCTGCAAATGATTGAATTTCTATCTTTCGATGAAAATGAATGGGTTTGTTACATCTTAAGCCAAATACATGATGAATTCATATGGCTAATGAAACTATTTAAGATTACAAAGGATGTTATGAAGATTGTAATTGGGTTAAACTCCTCCTGCAGATTACCCATGTTGAAAGCCATTAAAAACCAAACAGTAATTGATGCTACCGGTGCTTAGTTTGACAAAAGGGTAATGACCATCAATGATATCATAGAACCGGATGTTAAATTTGCCTCTATGGTGATCAGGTACAAGATTTCTCACTCCAACAGGGAAAATTTAGTTTTTGGGACTGCAATATATGCAGCTTATAAGATGTTAAAGGAGAATGCAAGCTATGATCTGTGTGAATTACTACAGAATCAGTTGGTAGAGAATTTGAGCAAAATCAAAAGAGACAAGAAATTTTTTTTCAAATATGGTTCTTTGATCATATGCCTATTCTTCTATTTCATGAATGAAGTGCCTGGAGTGCATGGTGTGCATTGGACAAATGACAGACCAGTGCAATCCAGATAAGAGACCATTTATATAGTCTTGGAGATTCAGGTGCACAAAAGACTGCAATCTGGGGATATTTCAAAAACTTTCAGAGTCTGATGCATGCAAGGGAAAGAATCCCTAATTCAGTTGTAGAAAAGTATGAAAATGGGATATGTTTTATGGTAGACACAGATCAATGTTTGATAGAAGCTGTAGAACCAAGAACAGTATGGATAATGCCAATGGGTTATGAAGTGGATGAGGAAATTCTAGACATGTATGCTCAACATCTCCTAAGCAAACCTAAAGACACCTCTGTTGAAAGGTTTGGAACATACAAGGAACTAAGCTTACAATTGCATGTGGAATTCAGACAGCCGAAAATAAAAAGAAAAGTGCACAAGCAAGTCGAGATGTATGCAGAAAGCATTGGGATTACAAAAGAAGCAGTGAGAGAGAACAGAGAAAGGATCAAAAATATAAAGAAGAGCACTAAGCAGAATTCATAAGAAAAAGTAGAAAGCAAGCCAACAATCACTCCAGAGATTCCACCAAGCTCCTCAAGGAAGACAAGGAGTTCTGCAAATCTTACTAAGCAACCCAAGCCCACTTCTACCAAGAAACTAGAAGCCACTCCATCCGATGAAGGAGGGAAAAGAAAGAAAACCAAGGCCATATGAATCCACAAGAGCATAAAAGATGATGAGGAGACAGAAATAGATGAAGAAATAAAAGAAATAAGATCCAAGAAAGCCAAAACTTCAAAGACTTCTAAAGACCAACCTTTCGGAAGAAATAAAGCCAGTAAAAAGCAAGCAACTGGTAAGGTCGCTATGTCTATTGATAAAATTGTAAAAACAATCACTATTCATGGAAATTTAAAGCCCGTTAGAGTTTACTATGACAATTTTGATCAAGTGAATAAGAGAATTTTGGAAGATGCCACCATCATGTATTTAAACAAATTCAATAGAGCCCTATTGAAAATTTTGCAAGAACTTCCTAAAAGTTTAAGGAGAGTACTAGAAATGAGAAAAGAAGCAGCTAAGGCTAAAGATCTAGAACTCAGAGAGTATGTCCTCTCCACACTATGTCCTATAATGACCAATAAAGAAGTAGATAAAATTCTCAAAGAAGTCAAAGAAAAATTCAAAAGCAAAGTCCAGATGAACAAGCTAATGCTTGGTGAGACTGAGGAAATTGCAAAGGAAACAGAGGAAATTCTGAGAAAGGCTTTAGAGAAAGATAAATACTATATTGTTTAAGAAAAACAAGTTGAAGAAGACAATCCTCCTACTCTAGAACAAGAAGCTCCTGAAGAAGAAACTAACAAGAGAATTAATGATCAAAGTACTACTCTAGATCCTCTGGAATTAATCTATTAGGAGACCAATGATGGACTTGATTCATCAAATCTAAATATTGGAGAAGTTCAGGAAGAGGAACAAGTCAATTAGGAGGACATAGAAATGGTAGACAAAATAGTTGATGCAGAGGTAACTCCTCCACCTGATCACTTTGGGAAAGAAGAGGATATTACTACCACATAGATGTTAGACTTAGGGTAAACAACTGAGAGGGGGGGGGTGAATCAGTTGTCCAAGACTTTCTTCCAATTCAAATACTTAACTCCACATGAGCATAATAGTTAATCAATCATGAAAGCATAATGCAACAAGTTAAGAGCAAATACACATTAACACACATAACACCAAGATTTTTGACGTGGAAAACCCAGTTAAGGGAAAAACCATGGGGTGATTAACCCAAGATAATATTCTCTGTTAGAAGAATAGAAAGAACAAAATGGCACATGCCAATTAGGGCTCACTGCCCAAGCACACTGCTCACAAGAGGCTCACTACCTACAAGAGACTCACTGTCTACAAAAGAATAAGTATCACATACTTGAACTAGTAAATAGCATCTTTACCATGCTTGAGTCAGTTCCATTTAAGTCCAAACCTTCCGCTCTGCCTTTCGCCCTTCTTCTTGCTGCCACACACTTATCTCCACAAATCCACACCTAAATGACTTCGCAATCCCTTATTTATATATGCCATCAACTTAGGAACAAACATCTAGGTTAGCAAACATTCATAAGAACATCCACAAGATGTAAAATTCATCCGGTCGGCCAGTCACACAAAGTACACCATCATCTGGAAGTTATTCTTCATTTTTGAGACCCCAATTCTAATGTGGACCATAAACACGAACTAAGCACGATCCAAGGACCTCCACAAGCTTGCCTGAATCTCCAAGAACATCCGCACTTTCTCTAGTTACTGAAATCCTTCTCTTCTTCATCCGGAACCTCAAGAACACAGTCTGCCATTACTGTGACAAAGGAATAGATACTTGCAGACCTTCAAATCACAAACCAATCGAGTTAACACACCACACAGACTTCCTCAACATTTCCTCAAATCCATAGAACCAGAGAATGCATTTCTAGATCTCACCGGACCTATTTGTATCACTCTGTCATCACTGAACATCTGTCAGAACCGGTTTCACTTGAGCTGTCATAACTTCTTCATATCTTCATGTAGACCTCTGAAATCTCTACTGCAACATCTGAAGACATATATCTACAAACCCTTTAATCTGCATCCTCTGATCCTCATCCTATATTGGATTTTTACCTTATGTCATCACTGTTCTTCACTGTTCCCGATTGAGACTAATTTTCTCAATATCCTCAATACACAACTCATCCAAACCTTGTCATTAATGTAACAGGAGTATGTTGACATCAATGACAACACCGGTTAGGTCCATACTTGCAACAATCTCCCCCTTTGTCATTGATGGCAACATATGATGTGAAAAACTGTTTTGACCATCAAGACAATAACTTTTCTTTACTGTCACAACTCCCCCTATCAGCAACCACCATTCACATTTCTTCTCTCCTATTACTGCTCCCCCTTTGATCAGCAACCACTTGTTTTTCACATGTCTTCTCTCCCCCTTTGACATCAATGGCAAAGGGCTCATACTTGCAACTCTACCACCTCAGAATCATATCTGCTGCTCCACCTGAGTAGCAGCTCCCCATCATCAGTCCAGACCACAAGATTTGACTATGATATGTACCTGACTGATGCACCTTAGTGCATCTTAGTTTATCACCGGAGGGGCAATAACCCCTAACTTTTCCCTTAGATACTCAAAAGAGTCCTTAGGCAGAGGTTTTGTAAAGATGTCTGCAATCTGATCCTTGGAAGGCACAAACTCCAATCTGACTTCATTCTTGTTCACTTGTTCTCTCAGGAAGTGAAACTTGATGGATATATGTTTAGTCTTTGAATGCAACACCGGATTCTTAGAAATGTTTATTGCACTTGAATTATCACAGAAAATTGTGATAGGCTCCTCATACTCCACTCTGATGTCTCTTAACATTTGTTTCATCCACAAAACTTGAGTACAACTACCTGCTGCAGCAATATATTCTACTTCTGCAGTGGATAGAGATATTGCTTCTTATTTCTTGCTTAACCAAGAAACCAATCTCTTCCCCAAAAAGAATGCTCCACCATCGGTACTCTTCCGGTCAACCACATCTCCTGCCCAATCAGCATCTGTATATGCATGAAGAGAGAAATCATGATCTCTAGGATACCACAACCCATACTCAACTATCCCCTTTAGATATCTAAAAATCCTCTTGATTGCCATAACATGAGATTCTCTAGGATCAGCTTGGAATCTAGAAACAAGACCAACAGCCTGCATAATATCTGGTCTAGTGTGAGTGAGATACAACAGTCCTCCAATCATTGACCTATATTTTGTCTAATCGACCTTGGGAGAGTCACCATCTTTGCTCAACTTGCATCTAGTTGCCATTGGAGTGTTCATTGGCTTAGAGTCTTCCATGCCAAATTTCCTCAACAATTCTTTCACATATTTTGACTGAGAAATGAAGATTCCTTCCTTTGTTTGAGTAATTTGTAGACCCAAAAAGAAATTCATTTCTCCAAGCATGGACATCTCAAACTCACTTTTCATTTGACTTGCAAAAGTTTTACACATACTATTTCTTGCTCTAAAAATGATATCATCAACAAATACTTCAACAATTAAGATATTGTCATGATCAATTTTGAAATACAAATTACTATCAACAGTACCTTTGTTGAAGCCAATCTTCAAGAGATGCTTATCTAATCTTTCATACCAGGCTCTTGGGGCTTGCTTCAGTCCATACAGTGCCTTTTTCAATTTGCAGACCATGTCACCATGATCAGACAATTGAAATCCATCCGATTGCTCAATGTACACTTCTTCTTCCAAATTACCATTTAGGAAGGCAGATTTGACATCCATTTGATACACCTTGAAATCCTTAAAGGCAGCAAATGCCAGAAATAATCTGACTGCTTCAATTCTTGCCACTAGAGTAAAAGTCTCTTCAAAATCAACTCCTTCAATTTGAGAGTAACCCTTGCAAACCAATCTAGCTTTATTTCTAATTACTTCACCAGCTTCATTCAGTTTGTTCCGGAAGACCCATTTGGTTCCAATCACATTCTTGTTTCTAGGTCTGGGAACAAGATCCCAAGTGTGATTTTTCTCAATTTAGATTAGTCCTTCCTCCATTGCTTTTGACCAATTTTCATCATTGCAAGCTTCATTCATTGTCTTAGGTTCAATCTTTGAAATTAGACAATACTCATCTGAATTTTGAGCAATTCTCCTCCTTGTTTGCACCCCTTTGCTTTTGTCACCTATGATCTGATCTTCAGAGTGGTTTAGAGTTACATACCTTGGAACTTTGGGAGTTTCTTGCACCTCTAACTCTAGATCAGTCTCATTGAGACTTATCTCTTCTTCTTGACTTACCGGATCAACTTGACTTTGTTTCTCAGAAGAGGCTTGGATACTTTGAATTTGAACACCATTCTGATTATCTTCATCATACTCATGAATTCTTGAGGGTCTTTCAATTTCTTCATCAACTTTCACATTTACACTTTCTACAATCTTTCTCAGTCTCTTGTTGTAACACCGGTATGCTTTGCTTTGAGTAGAGTAACCCAAGAATATTCCTTCATCACTTCTAGCATCAAACTTTCCTAGATCTTCATCCCTTTTAATGTAACATCTGCTACCAAAAACTCTGAAATATCTCACAGTGGGAGTAATGCCAAACCAAAGTTTAGAAGGAGTCTTACCGATATTGTTTCTAATTTGAACTCGATTGAGAGTGTAATTTGCAGTGCTGACAGCTTCTCTCCCATAGATCTGAGGAACATTTGCTTCCATCATCATGGTCCTGGATGCTTCCTGGATGGTCCGGTTCTTTCTCTCAACTACTCCATTCTGCTGTGGAGTTCTAGGGGAAGACAACTATCTCTTTATTCCATGTTTCTCACAGAAGTCTATGAATTCACCGGATGTGAATTCCCCACCTCTATCAGACCTCAGACATTTCAATCTTAATCTGGTTTCATTCTCTACCATGGCCTTGAATATTTTGAATTTCTCAAGTGCTTCTGATTTTTCTTTTAGAAAGATTACCCACATCATCCGGGAATAGTCATCAATTAGCAACATGAAGTATCTATCACCTTGGATACTCCTAACTCTTGCCGGACCACAAAGATCAGTATGAACTAAGTCCAACAGTCTGGTAGAAGACAATTCCTTACTTTTGAATGTGACTCTACTCAGTTTGCCCAATTGACATTCTTTGCATAGGCTATTAGTAGGTTTCACTAATTTTGGAAGATCTCTTACAGCCAGAGTATTGCTTATCTTGATGATATTATCAAAATTTACATGACACATCCTCCTATTCCATAACCAGCTCTGATCAATTTGAGCAAATAAGCAATTTTTACCAGTACCAACCAAGTGGAAGATATTACTTTTAGTTTGAGTACCAGATGCAATCTCTGTTCTGGAACTTTCAAAGATCTTGCATTTTCTATTCCTGAATCTGAGATCATAGCCTTTGTCCACCAGCTGTCCAACACTGAGAAGATTGTGTTTTAATCCTTCAACATACAGTACATTACCGGTTTTGTTCTTTCCATCAAGAGAAATAGTTCCTCTACCTCTGATTCTGCCAACAGAATTATCTCCAAATTTTACAATTCCTCCTTCATACTTTTCCAAATTTAAGAACTTATTCTTGTCACCTGTCATATGGTGAGAGCATCCATTGTCGATGACCCAATCATCCTTTGCTTCAACTTGGGCAGCCAAAGCTTTTTCTTCAACTTTATGATTTACAGATACAGAGGATATTGGTTTCTTTTCTTTGATGGCAATAAACACCCATTCATTACCGGATTTGTTTCATGTCTCTGATTCATCATCTGTTACTCCTTCATTATCATCTTCTTCATGAACATAGTAACAATTCTTTTGAAACCTTGGTTTGTTAGGATTTGGTCTTGAAAATCTTTCCGGACATCTTGAGGTAAAATGACCAATTTTATTGCAGTTAAAACACTTAAAAGGTAATTTCCTTTCATACTTACCGGATCCTCTTGGCAGTCTTTTTGCAATAAGAGCTTCAAGATGAACAGTTTTAGTTTCTTCTTCTTCCAAGTCTTTTTTTTCTGTTTCATACCATGATAGGTTCCTTGAAGAGTTTTCTCCCAGATCAAATCTTTGTTTCCCTTTTACAGAGGTACTAGCTTTGAATGCAGATTCAGTCTTTGGAGGATCATCTCCAAACTCGGCCATTTCAAAAGCAGCCAACTTACCAACCAGTTGATCTCTTGTGACTGTTGTGTGAGCTCTGAATTCTTCGATTGCAAAAGCCTTGATTTTATAAGAGGTAGGAAGGGATCTAAGAACTTTGCCAACGATCTCTTCTTCACTCAGGATTCCACCTACATTTCTAATTCCACAAACCAGCTCATTCACTCTTGGCATAAAAGAGGTAATATTTTCATCATCTCTCATTTTTAGTTTTTCAAATTTCCCTTTTAAACTTTGTAACCTTGCACATTTGACATACTGGTCTCCTTCATGCAAAAGTTCTAGTTTATTCCAGATCTCAAAGGCAGTTGGTAGATCAATAACATTTGAGAGTTCTGAATCAGATAATGCACTTCAAAGAGCCTCTTTGGTCCACAGATTGTTTTTAGCATCTGTGATTTCATTTAGGGTTGTCAGACCACCCTGTGGAGGTACATAAGCTTTTGTAACCTTGGACCAGTATGCAAATCCCATACACTATAAGTGACATTTCATGCGACCTTTCCAAAGAGAAAAGTTAGTTCCATCAAACTTCGGACTATCCTTCTTGTAGGATGACATCCTGGATCTCCTCAAGCGGTTAAGCTCCTTTTAGAGGAACTTGGCTCTGATACCAATTATTAGACTTAGGGTAAACAACTGAGAGGGGGTGGTGAATCAGTTGTCCAAGACTTTCTTCCAATTCAAATACTTAACTCCACACGAGCATAATAGTTTATCAATCATGAAAGTATAATGCAACAAGTTAAGAGTAGATACACATTAACACACATAACACTAAGATTTTTGACGTGGAAAACCCGGTTAAGGGGAAAACCATGGGGTGATTAACCCAAGATAATATTCTCTGTTAGAAGAATATAAAGAATAAAATGGCACATGCCAATTAGGGTTCACTGCCTAAGCACACTGCTCACAAGAGGCTCACTTCCTACAAGAGACTCACTGTCTACAAAAGAATAAGTATCACATACTTGAATTGGTAAATAGCATCTTTACCATGCTTGAGTCAGTTCCATTTAAGCCCAAACCTTCTGCTCTGCCTTTCACCCTTCTTCTTGCTGCCACACACTTATCTCCACAAATCGACACCTAAATGACTTCGCAATCCCTTATTTATATATGACATCAACTTAGGAACAAACATCTAGGTCGGCAAACATCCACAAGAACATCCGCAAGATGTAAAATTCATCTGGTCGGCCAGTCACACAAAGTACACCATCATCCGGAAGTTATTCTTCATTTTTGAGACCCCAATTCTAATGTGGACCATAAACACGAACTGAGCACGATCCAAGGACCTCCACAAGCTTGCCTGAATCTCCAAGAACATCCGCACTTTCTCTAGTTACTGAAATCCTTCTCTTCTTCATTCGGAACCTCAAGAACACAGTCTGCCATTACTGTCACAAAGGAATAGATACTTGCGGACCTTCAAATCATGAACCAATCGAGTTAACACACCATACAGACTTCCTCAACATTTCCTCAAATCTGCAGAACCGGAGAATGCATTTTCGGATCTCACCGGACCTATCTATATCACTCTGTCATCACTGAACATCTGCCGGAACCAGTTTCACTTGAGCTGTCATAACTTCTTCATATCTTCATGTGGACCTCTGAAATCTCTATTGCAACATCTTAAGACATATATCTACAAACCCTTTAATCTGCATCCTCTGATCCTCATCCTATATTGGATTTTTACCTTATGTCATCACTGTTCTTCACTGTTCCTGATTGAGACTAATTTTCTCAATATCCTCAATACACAACTCATCCAAACCTTGTCATTAATGTAACAGGAGTATGTTGACATTAATGACAACACCGGTTAGGTCCATACTTGCAATAATAGAGCCCTTCAGATTAGGTAGCAAGTGGTGAGAAAACAGGAAAGAGTCCCTCTAGAGAAAACACAGAGAAGAGTAAAATAGAGAAAGAGGAAGAAAAAGGAAAGAAGGATAAGGCAAAAGAAGATGGTGCAAATGTTGAAGCACCTAAAGAAGATGCTGAGAAATTAGGAGAACAAAAGGATGGTTCTAAAATGGTTGCAAGAAACACTGCAGATGTAGTAAAAAGTCTTCTTGAAAAAGAAATGATTGAACTTGATGAGCCTGAGCTACTTCAAAGCCTAGCTAATCCAACTGCTCTCTCTCCAATTCAATTGATGGAAATAGCATCATTCACCCAAGTAAAGGCCAGAGAAAAAATGTTAAAGTCCCACATGGAGGATAATAAGCTACTGGGGCTTGCAACCAGAATTTTGGAGAAATTAATGCCAACCTATCAGAAGAATCAAAATGATTCCCCCTCGGGACATCTAAAAAATCTTGTAAGTTTAGTAAACTCACATTTTGAGTCTTTTGAAAAGTCTAGGGAGGCAAAAGTTCAAAAAGAGTTCTTGAATAAGAAATTCAGTCAAGTTAAGAATATGATAAGGAGTGATAGGTTGATACTGGGCATTAGCATAAAGAGCATTTAGAATGCCCTAAGAGATGGAGGAGATATATATAAGTTTTGCCTATCATGGTCTAAAGTCAATGAGGATATTGAGAAGAAGATAAAGGAACAAGAACAAAAAATATCAGTTCTATCTCAAAATTTTAATCCTCTAACCGCCTCTCCTATAAGCCAGGAATGTTAGGTTATTAGCTTGACAGATGAAATAAAGGGACTAGTAAAAGAGAAAGGCAATACTATGAAGAGGATGTGTGAACTTTGGGGATTGATTGCCCCCAAGTTGGAATCCATGCATAATGCCTTATCCAAAGCCCAGAATGCACTTTAGACAAGTGATCCTCCGGATCTGGCAAAGGCAGAAGCATATACATTTTTGTTGAGTGGGCACATCTCAATTTTGGATGGAATAAAGAGTACTTGGGCCTCCGAACTTGTGCAAATAAAAACTAGGTTTGCAGACATTCTCAAGTTCATGTAAATAAGACTTAATGATTAATTATACATATGCGGCAGTATATACAGAATTTTTGGAGAGTTTTGGCTTGCAGACCCCACCCCTTTCCATTGATGTCAAAGGGGGAGTGAAGGATAGTGAAAAATAAGGAATTCAACAAAGGGGGAGAATCAGAATAAGTGAAGGGCACGAGTGTACAGACAAAGGGGGAGTTGCACTAGACACTTAGTCATTTTTCACTAAGTGTTGCCATCAATGCCAAAGGGGGAGATTATTGGCAAGAGACACTACTAGGCATGATAGATGTTGTCATTGATGGCAACTAAGATCATCCCAATCATCTGCATAACACAATTTGTTCATACCAGAAGTCAGATTTAGAATTTGTCTAAGTCTGGGCAGTTAGGAACAAAGCAGCAACAGGGTCTGGTATTTTGGCCCAGATCTCTTCAATGGAAAGTCATGATTAGCTGCAGATCTAGGGGAGTCATATGCTTTGTTAAGATAGTCTAAATCTAGATTTTTGTCCTCCGGTGATGAAGGATTCAAAAGATATTAGCCTCTAAGTATTGGGTTCCAGTTTGTCTGAGAAAATAAAAGAAGAACAGGCCGACCTTGCAAAAGATCTTGATTTCGGATGTATGGAAGTTGTTTGTTGGACAAATGGTGATGATCAGTGATAATAGCCGACATGAGTGATGTTTTTCAAGAGCAAGTTCTAGTCCGCACCTTAAGATATGCATAGATCTAGCTGACAGAGCAAAGCATTCATAAAAGTTCTAAGTGTTGTTGAAGTCGACTGATAGAATGATTGTAGATCATATTGCAGATATATATAGCCGATGAAATTGGATGATTCAGAGTGTGTGGTGTATGCAAATAAGGCATATGTGAGAAGAGCAGAAATCCAAAGTTTGAATGAAGGCATAACAGTAAGAAGAGCAGAGCAAAGATGAAATGTGTAAGATCAATTTTTTGTACTTAACCGGAACTGAAATTATTGCATGGGTAGATGCTATTAATCAGTTCAAATCTCTGTCATTCTCTTGTAATATTTCCATAGGCAGTGAGACTCCATTTGAGTAGTGAGCTCTGGGCAGTGAGCCCGAATGCATGTGCATTCCCATTTGTAAAAATACTTTTAACAGGGTATTAATTTTTGTGAGTTAACCCCCACCGTGGTTTTTCCCATAACCGGGTTTCCACATCAAAAATCTTGGTGTCAAATGTGTTGATTATGTTTTTGCTTTTGTGTTAATATCATATGCTAGATTCACCCCCCCCTCTCAAGGTATGTGCAGGATCATCGCGGGCCAAACAGTGGCAATAGGAAAAAAATCACATTTTTACTTAGCCAAATTCGCGACTTGGCAAATTTTGACTTTCATATGTTTTGAAATGGATATCCATTTGTAGAAATCCAAAACAGATATCTATTTTGAACAAGCCAAAACGGATATGTATTTTTCAAAACGGATATCCATTTTTCTTCCCCTAATTCAGTGTACGTATATATTACTTTCCCAATTCTACCTGAGGTATACCAAATATAAACCACTTACACATGATTGAATGTTTGCTGATTACTAATTTATCCTTTAATTATTAATTTATTTATACTACCAAGCATGGTATTCATTCATGAAAAAATTTAAGAGTGTTTCAATTTGTGAAGGATTCTAATGATTGTTAATAACACCTCCCTATATAGAGAGGATATATATAACTATTTGAGCAGTAATATGAGATTTCATTATAACAATCTTCTTCTTCATACACCTCATATTAGCTAGGCCTAGAACTATGATATAAATTATATGAAAGGGAAGAGCTAGGAAAACTATTAGGCAAAGGATCTGTTGATAACTGAGAGGGGGGGTGAATCAGTTATCCTTAATTCACTTTCAGTTTAAACACTTAAATCCACTTTTGTTAATCAATAGCATAGCAATTAATCATTCATGAAAGCATAAACATAAACACCAGAGCAGATACATATCAACACATGAAACACCAAGATTTTGACGTGGAAAACCCGGTTAAGGGAAAAACCACGGGGTGATTAACCCAAAGATTATTCTTTGTTAGAAGAATAAGAAAAATAGATGGCACATGCCAATTAGGGCTCACTGCCTGAGCACACTACTCACAAGAGGCACACTGCCTACAAGAGAGACACTATCTACAAGATAACAAGTATTACAAACTTGAACTGGAGATTGACATCTTTACCATGCCTGGATCAGTTCCATTTAAGCCCAAAAACTCCTGCTCTGCCTTTCACACTTCTCTTCGCTATATCACGCTCATCTCCACAAGACACCCTACAAAATGAATTCACACACCCTTATTTATACAAGGCATCGACTTAGGAACAATCATCTAAGTCGGCAAACACCTACAAGATCATTCGCAAGATGTGTAATACATCCGGTCGGCCTGTCTCAGGAAGAACACCAACAACCAGTGGTCTTTACATCAAATCCAAACTCTAACTTCAATGCGGACCACCAATAAGAATTGTACACGATCCAAGGATCACCGAAACCTTTCCTGAGTCATCAAGAACATCCGCACTTTATCAGCTTACTGGAATTCTTCTCTTCTTCATCCGGAACTTCAAGAACATAGTCTGTCACCACTGTCATAATAAAAAAGGTTCTTCCAGACCTCTAAACAATGTACAAATCAAGTTGTCACTTCACACTGACTTCTTCAACACTCCCTCCAATCTACAAAATGAGATAATGTAATTCCAGAGCTCACCGGACCAATCTGTGACACTCTGTCACCACTGAACGCCTGCCAGAACCGGTTCTACTTGAGCGAACATAACTTCTTCAGATCTTCATGCGGACCTCTGAAAAGTTAACTGGAACAACTCAAGACTCATATCTACAAACCCTTTAATCTGTATCCTCTGATCCTCAACCTATTGAATACTTTTACCTTCTTCTCATCACTGTTCTTCACTATTCCTGATTGAGACTAATTTTCTCAATATCCTCAGCACACAGCTCATCCAATCCTTCTTATCAATGCAATATGAGTATGTTGACATCAATGACAACACTGGTTAACCTTATACTTGCAACAATCTCCCCCTTTGTCATTGATGGTAACATATGATGTGAAAAACCATCAAGACAAAAACTTCTCCTTTCTGTCACAGCTCCCCCTATCAGCAACAACTCTTCACATGTCTTCTCTTCCTTTATTGCTCCCCCTTTGATCATCAACCACTTGTTTTTCACATGTCTTCTCTCCCCCTTTGACATCAATGGCAAAGGGCTCATACTTGCAATTCTAACACATCAGAATCATACCAGCTGCTCCCCCTTGGTAGCAGCTCCCCATCATCAATCCAGATCACAAGATATGACTGTGATATCCACTAGACTGATGCACATCAGTGCATCCTAGTTCATCACCAGAGGGGCCATGACCCTTAACTTTTCCCTGAGATACTCAAAAGAGTCCTTGGGAAAAGGTTTAGTAAAAATATTTGCAAGCTAATCCTTGGAGGGCACATACTCCAATCTGACTTCACCCTTGTTCACTTGTTCTCTCAAAAAGTGAAATTTGATAGATATATGCTTGGTCTTAGAATGCAATACCGGATTCTCAGAAATATTTATTTCACTTGAATTATCACAGAAAGTTGTGATAGGCTCCTCATATTCTACTTGAATATCTCTTAGCATTTGCTTCATCCACAAAAGTTGAGTGCAACTACCTACTGCTTCAATGTATTCTACTTTTGTTGTAGACAGGGATATTGCTTCTTGTTTCTTGCTTAGCCAAGAAACCAACCTTTTTCCCAAAAAGAATGCTCCTCCACTTGTACTCTTCCTATCGTCCACATCTCCTGCCCAATCTACATCTGTATATGAATGAAGAGAAAAGTCATGATCTCTGGGATACCATAGGCCATACTCAACTGTTCCTTTCAAGTATCTAATTTTTTTTTTGATTGCCATGACATGAGATTCTCTGGGATCAGCCTGGAATCTCGCCACAAGACCAACAGCCTGCATTATATTTGGTCTAGTCTGAGTGAGATACAGTAATCCTCTAATCATTGATCTGTACTTTGTTTGATCTGTCTTAGGAGAGTCATCATCTTTGCTCAACTTACATCCGGTAGCCATGGGAGTGTTCATTGGCTTTGAATCTTCCATTCCAAATTTCTTCAATAGTTCTTTCACATATTTGGTCTGAGAGATAAAGATTCCTTTCTCTGTCTGAGTAATTTGCAAACCCAAGAAGAAATTCATTTCATCGAGCATTGACATTTCAAACTCACTTTTCATTTGGTTTGCAAAGGTTTTACACATACTATCTCTTCCTCCAAAGATGATATCATCAACAAATACTTCAACAATCAAGATGTTTTCATAATCAATTTAGAAATATAGGTTACTATCAGTAGTACTTTTGTTGAAACCAATCTTCAAAAGATGTTTGTCCAGCCTCTCATACCATGCTCTTGGGGCTTGCTTTAGACCATATAGTGCCTTCTTTAATTTGCAGACCATATCACCATGCTCAGATAATTGAAATCCATCCGGTTGTTCAATGTACACCTCTTCTTCTAGGTCACCATTCAGGAAGGTAGATTTGACATCCATCTGATACACTTTGAAATCTTTGAAGGCAACAAATGCAAGAAATAGTCTAACTACTTCAATTCTTGCCACTGGAGCAAAGGTTTCCTCAAAATCAATCCCTTCTATTTGAGAGTAGCCTTTGTAGACTAATCTGGCCTTATTTCTGATTACTTCACCAACTTCATTTAGTTTGTTCCGGAAGACCCATTTGGTTCCAATCACATTTTTGTTTCTAGGTCTAGAAACAAGATCCCAAGTGTGATTTTTCTCAATTTGCATTAATTCTTCTTCCTTTGCTTTTGACCAGTATTCATCATTGCATGCTTCATTTATTGTCTTAGGTTCAATCTTTGAAATCAGACAACATTCATCTAAATTTTGAGCAACATTCCTTCTAGTTTGCACACCTTTGCTTTTGTCACCTATGATTTGATATTCAGAGTGGTTCAATCTTACATACCTTGGAACTTTGAGAGTTTCTTGCACTTTTGCTTCTTGATCATGCTCATTCAGACCTGTCTCTTCTTCTTGATTTACCGGATCAGTCTGAATTTGACTTTCAGGAGAGGATGGAGTACCTTGAACCAGAACATCATTCTGATCATCTTCATCATACTCATAAAATCTTGAGGGCTTCTCAATACCTTCATCAACCTTCACATTTGTACTTTCTATCATCTTTCTCAGTCTCTTATTGTAACACCGATATGCTTTGCTTTGAGTGGAGTAAACCAATAAAATTCCTTCATCACTTCTAGCATCAAACTTTCCTAGATCTTCATCTCTTTTGATGTAACACTTGCTACCAAATACTCTGAAATATCTCACAGTAGGAGTGATGCCAAACCAAAGTTCATAAGGAGTCTTACCGATATTGTTTCTGATTTGAACTCGATTGAGAGTGTAGACTGCAGTGCTGATAGCTTCTTTCCAAAACATCTGGGGAACATTTTCTTCCATCAACATTGTCCTAGATGCTTCCTAGATGGTCCGGTTCTTTCTTTCAACTACTCCATTTTGCTGTGGAGTCCTAGGAGCAGACAATTGTCTCTTTATACCATGCTTCTCACAAAAGTCTATGAATTCACCGGATGTGAATTCACCACCTCTATCAGACCTTAGACATTTTAGTTTCAATCCGGTTTGATTCTCTACCATAGCCTTGAAAATTTTAAACTTCTCAAAAGCTTCTGATTTCTTTTTCAGAAAGGTAACCCACATCATCTGGGAATGGTCATCAATCAGTAACATAAAATATCTATCACCTTGCATACTCTTGATTCTTGTCGGACCACATAGATCAGTATGAACTAACTCCAATAATCCGGTAGAAAACTGATCCTTGCTTTTGAATGAAACTCTGCTCTGTTTACCTAACTGACATTCTTTGCACATACTGTTTGTAGGTTTTACCAACTTTGGAAAATCTCTTATAGCCTGAGTATTGCTTATCTTGATGATGTTATCAAAATTTACATGACACATCCTTCTATGCCATAACCAACTCTGATCAAATTGAACAAATAGACAACTTTTATTAGTACCAACTAGATGGAAGATATTACCTTTTGTTTGAGTACTAGATGCAATCTTAGTTCTGGAGCTTTCAAAGATCCTGCATCTTCCATTCTTGAACTGGAGGTCATAGCCTTTGTCCACCAACTGACCAACACTGAGAAGATTGTGCTTCAATCCTTCAACATACAGTACATTACCGGTTTTGTTCTTTCCATCAAAAGAGATAGTTCCCCTACCTCTGATTCTACCAGCAGAATTGTCACCAAACTTTACCATTCCTCCTTCATACCTTTCCAAATCTAAGAACTTGTTCTTGTCACTAGTCATGTGGTGAGAGCATCCACTGTCAATAACCCAATCATCCTTTTCTTCAACTTGGGCAGCCAAAGCTCTCTCTACAACCTTATGATTGGTAGATATTGGATCTTCTTCTTTGATGGCAATAAACACCCATTCATTTATGGATTTGTCTCCTATCTCTGATTCATCATCTGTTACTCCTTCATTATCAGCTTCTTCATGAACATAATAACAATTCTTTTGGAACTTTTGTCTATTAGAATTTGATCTTGTGGATCTTTCCAAACATCTTGAGGCAAAGTGACCAATCTTATTGCAGTTGAAGCACTTAAAGGGTAATTTTCCTTCATACTTACCGGATCCTCTTGGCAGTCTTTTTGCAATGAGGGCTTCAAGTTGAGCTGTTTCTGCTTCTGCCTCTTCCATGTCTTTTCTTGCTTGATCATACCATGATAGCTTCCTTGAAGAGTTTTCTCCTGGATCAAATCTTTGTTTGCCTTTCACATAGGCACTGGCTTTGAATGCAGATTCAGTCTTAAGGGGATCATCTCCAAACTCAGTCATTTCAAATGTAGCCAATTTACCAGCCAATTGGTCTCTTGTGATAGTTGTATGGGCTCTGAATTCATCAATGGCAGCAACCTTGATTTTGTAGGCAGCAGGAAAGGATCTGAGAATTTTGCAAACAATCTCATTTTCATCCAAAACTCCACCAACATTCCTAATTCCACACACTAGCTCATTTACTCTTGGCATAAAGGTAGTGATATTTTCATCATCTCTCATCTTTAATCTTTCAAATTTCCCTTTGAGATCTGCAACCTTGCACTCTTAACAAACTCATCTCCTTCATGCAGAAGTTCCAGTTTAATCCAGATCTCATAGGCAGTTGGTAGGTCAATAACATTTGAGAGCTCTGAGTCAATTAATGCACTTAGAAGAGCCTCTTTAGTCCGTAGATTGTTTTCAGCATCTATGATTTCATTTAGAGTTGTCAGACCACCCTGTGGAGGTGTATATGCTTTTGTGACCATGGACAAGTACGCCTTTCCCATACGTGCTCCAAGTGACATTTCATGTGGCCTTTTCAAAGAGTGAAGTTGGTTCCATCAAACTTCAGACTGTCCTTCTTGTATGACAACATCCTGGATCTCCTCAAGCGGTTAAGCTCTTTTTAGAGGAACTTGGCTCTGATACCAATTGTTGATAACTGAGAGGGGGGTGAATCAGTTATCCTTAATTCACTTTTAGTTTAAACACCTAAATCCACTTTTGTTAATCAATAGCATAGCAATTAATCATTCATGAAAGCATAAGACATAAACACTAGAGCAGATACATATCAACACATGAAACACCGAGATTTTGACGTGGAAAACCCAATTAAGGGAAAAACCACAGGGTGATTAACCCAAGGATTATTCTCTATTAGAAGAATAAGAAAAATAGATGGTACATGCCAATTAGGGCTCATTGCTTGAGCACACTGCTCACAAGAGGCACACTGCCTACAAGAGACACTGTTTACAAGATAACAAGTATTACAAACTTGAACTGGAGATTGACATCTTTACCATGCCTGGATTAGTTCCATTTAAGCCCAAAAACTCCTGCTCTGCCTTTCACACTTCTCTTCTCTATATCACGCTCATCTCCACAAGACACCCTTCAAAATGAATTCACACACCCTTATTTATACAAGGCATCGACTTAGGAACAATCATCTAAGTCGGCAAACACCGACAGGATCATTCGCAAGACGTGTAATACATCCGGTCGGCCTGTCTCAGGAAGAACACCAACAACCGGTGGTCTTTACATCAAATCCAAACTCTAACTTCAATGCGGACCACCAATAAGAATTGTACACAATCCAAGGATCACCGAAACCTTTCCTGAGTCATCAAGAACATCCGCACTTTATCAGTTTACTAGAATTCTTCTCTTCTTCATCCGGAACTTCAAGAACACAGTTTGTCACCACTGTCATAATGCAAAATGTTCTTCCGGACCTCCAAACAATGCACAAATCAAGTTGTCACTTCACATTGACTTCTTCAACACTCCCTCCAATCCGCAGAATGAGATAATGTAATTCCGGAGCTCACCAAACCAATCTGTGACACTCTGTCACCACTGAACGCCTGCTAGAACCGGTTCTACTTGAGCGAACATAACTTCTTCAGATCTTCATGCGGACCTCTGAAATCTTAACTGGAACAACTCAAGACTCATATCTACAAACCCTTTAATCTGCATCCTCTAATCCTCAACCTATTGAATACTTTTACCTTCTTCTCAGCACTATTCTTCACTGTTCCTGATTGAGACTAATTTTCTCAATATCCTAAGCATACAGCTCATCCAATCCTTCTTATCAATGCAATATGAGTATGTTGACATCAATGACAACACTGGTTAACCTCATACTTGCAACAGGATCCATGTTTAAAAAGATTCAAAACACATTGAAACTAAGAAAGTGCACTTCATACAAATGTGCATTCTTGTATGAAAGCAACTTTATCTCACCAATAGAAGAAAGAACACATGTTCCTTAAACCTCATGCCTAAATTGCTTTACCCAATCCTTCATATGATTTGATTTATGATACATGGTTTGAGAAGGATACGCATGATATACCCTTACCCTCTAGTGATAAAATTATGAATGATACTTTATGTGGTGAAGCTACACCTTCATTAATCCTTCATGACATTGTTATTCCTTGTGATGATGATGATCCTTCATGTGATCTGTTAGGAGATAATGCAAAGTTAACATGGTATGAACTCTCTTGGAAGGGTAAGCATGGACTATAAGAACATTGAACTAGTTGGATCTGTTAAGCTCGCCATTTATGAAAGAACCTTAAAGGTTAACCTTAATTAGGTAAGGTTATTTTTCAGTGTGGTTGTTTGTGCAACAATGTGTAAATTAATGTTACCTAAGGATAAATCTAACTATAATAATATTTTAATAACCATGAGAGCTGGAACTAACAATTAGACTAAAAACTTGACAAACAATACAACTTGGACACATGTAGGACTTGGAAAATGGAAAAGAATATAATTAAATGTGGAAAACAATGAAAAAGCGGTATTAGTTGCACCTATATAGAGAAGTGGTTTAAAGGTTTAGGGGTTAGGGGAACTGTTTAGGGTTTAGAGGTTTAGGGTTGCTTGGGTTTAGGGTTTACGGTTTAAAGAGAGATAGAGAGAGGGGACTGATAGAGTTTGGGAGAGATAGAGGAGACAGAGGGGAGAGATAGGGAGATAGAGAGTGAGAGACATGTCCAGAGACATAAAGAGAGAGAGATTGAGAGGTAGAGGGATGATAGAGATAGGGAGATAGAGGTTTAGGTTTGCTTGGGTTTAGGTGCATTATTTAGGGTTTAAGGTTTATGGTTTTGGGGTTAGGGGTTAAGGTTTAGAGGTTTAGGGTTTAGGGTTTGGAGAGAGATAAAGGACCAATAGGGAGATATAGAGGAGTCTGAGGGGAGAGATAGGGAGATAGTGGTTTATTGTTACTTGGGTTTAAGGTTTAGGGGTTTAGGGTTTATGGGTTTAGGGTTTCTTAGGTTTAGGGGTTAGGGGTTAGGGATTAGGGGCATTATAATTTAGGGTTTAGGATTTATTGTTTAGGGGTTAGGGGTTAGGTTTAGAGGTTTAGGGTTTTGGATTTAGGGTTTATAGAGAGAGAGGAATGATAGGGAGATATAAAGGAGTCTAAGGGGAGAGATAGGGAGATAAAGAGTGAGGGACATGGCCAGAGAGATAGGGAGAGAGATTGAGAGGTAGAGGGACAAAGGTGATAGGGAGATAGGGGAGAGATAGGGAGATAGTGGTTTAGGGTTACTTGGGTTTAGGGTTTAGGGGTTTCTTAGGTTTAGGGGTTAGGGGTTAGGGTTTAGGGGCATTATTTAGGGTTTAGGATTTAAATTGTTTAGGGGTTAGGGGTTAGGTATAGAGGTTTAGAGTTTTGGATTTCGGGTTTATAGAGAGAGAGGAATGATAGGGAGATAGAGAGAGGAGACTGAGGAGAGAGATAGGGAGATAGAGAGTGAGGCACATGGATAGGGACATAGGGAGAGAGATCAAGAGAGGTAGAGGGATGATAGAGATAGGGAGATAGAGGTTTAAAGTTGATTGGATTTAGGATGTAGGGGTTTAGGGTTGCTCAGTTTTGGAGATAGCTAGATAGAAAGAGAGAGGAGACAGATAGGGAGAGATAGAGGAGACAGAGGGGAGAGATAAGGAGATAGAGAGTGAGCGAGATGTCTAGAGAAATAGGGAGAAGGTTTGAGAGGTAGAGGGACTATAGAGATAGGGAGATAAGGGAGAGATAGGAGATATGGTTTGGGGTTGCTCGCGTTTAGGGTTTAGGGGTTAGGGGTTAAGGTTTAGGGGCATTATTTAGGGTTTAGGGTTTATGGTTTAGGGGTTAAGGTTTAGAGGTTTAGGGTTTAGTGTTTAGAGAGAGAGGACCAATAGGGAGATATAGAGTGAGGGATATGGCCAAAGCGAAGGGAGAGAGATTGAGAGGTAGGTATAGGGTGTTTAGGGTTTGGGGTTTATGCTTTCTTAGGTTTAGGGTTTAGGGCTTAGGGGAATTATTTAGGGTTTATGGTCTAGGGGTTAGGGTTTAGGGTTTAGGGGCATTATTTAAGGTTTACAGTTGCATGTCAAAAGTAGTCTCTCTCTCTCTCTCTAAATCCCTAAACCGTAAATAATGCCTCTAATCCCTAACCCCTAACTCGTAACCCCTAAACCCTAAACCTAGAAGCAACCCTAAACCTCTATCTCCCTACCTAGAAGCAACCCTAAACCTCTATCTCCCTATCTCTCCCTTATCTCCCTCTCTTTATCATCCCTCTACCTCTCAATATCTATCCCTATCTCTCTAGACATCTCACTCACTCTCTATCTCCCTATCTCTCCATTTGTCTCCTCTATCTCTCCCAATCTATCTCCTCTCTCTCTCTACCTATATCTATCTCTCCCCATCTCTTGCCTCTCTCTCCCCTATCATTCCTCTATCTCCCTATCTCTCTAGACATCTCTCTTACTCTCTATCTCCCTATCTCTCCCCTTCGTCTCCTCTATCTCTTCCTATCTGTCTCCTCTCTATCTCTCTCTACCTAGCTATCTCTCCCAATCTCTCTATCTCTTGCCTCTCTCCCTTTATCATTCCTATATATCCTATCTCTCCCCTCTATCTTTCCCTCTCCCTTATGGACGAAGGAAATGGAAACAAGAAAACTAGGACTCCCTTTCTCAAGTTTAGGGTTTAGGGCTTAGGGGAATTACTTAGGGTTTATGGTTTAGGGGTTAGGGGTTAGGGTTTAGGGGCATTATTTAGGGTTTATAGGTTTAGGGTTGCTTGGGTTTAGGGTTTAGGGGCATTATTTAGGGTATACTATTGCATCTAAAAGTAGTCTCTCTCTCTCTAAATCCCTAAACCCTAAATAATGCCCCTAATCCCTAACCCCTAACTTGTAACCCCTAAACCCTAAACCTAAGAAACCCTAAATCTCTATCTCCCTATCTCTCCCTTATCTCCCTCTCTCTATCATCTCTCTACCTCTCAATCTCTATCCCTATCTCTCTAGACATCTCACTCACTCTCTATCTCCCTATCTCTCCCTCTGTCTCCTCTATCTCTCCCAATCTATCTCCTCTCTCTCTCTCTACCTATATCTATCTCTCCCTATCTCTTGCCTCTCTCTCCCCTATCATTCCTCTATCTCCCTATCTCTCTAGATATCTCTCTCTATCTCCCTATCTCTCCCCTTCATCTCCTCTATCTCTTCTTATATGTATCCTCTCTATCTCTCTGTACCTAGCCATCTCCCCAATCTCTCTATCTCTTGCCTCTCTCCCCTATCGTTCCTATATATCCTATCTCTCCCCTCTATCTTTCCCTCTCCCTTATCGATGAAGGAAATAGAAATAAGAAAACTAGGACTCCCTTTCTCAGGTTTAGGGTTTAGGGGAATTATTTAGGGTTTATGGTTTAGGGGTTAGGGGTTAGAGGTTAGGGGCATTATTTAGGGTTTATAGGTTTAGGGTTACTTGGGTTTAGGGTTTAGGGGCATTATTTAGGGTTTACGGTTGCATGTCAAAAGTAGTCTCTCTCTCTAAATCCCTAAACCCTAAATTATGCCCCTAATCCCTAACCCCTAACTCATATCTATCTCTCTCATGTATCTATCTCTCTATCTTGCTCTCTCTATCGACATCAATCCAATGATGTTGAGGATGTGCTAAATTGTTTTGTCACCTCTAGAAAATAAATGACATCAATCCAATGATTGTCTTGGAATTTGAATAGGTATAGAAAAATGAGAGGTCGATCCTGAGTGTCACAAGTTTGATCTCAATTATTGACACAAATATCATCTAATATGTAAGTTACATGAAATGATTTTTTAGAATTTACACCAAAACTACTTGCTTTTGCAATTTTTTTTATGATAGTTATCTATTCAAAAGTGCTTTTGAAATACTATGAGATACCTTCTAAGTATAAGTAAATCATATAAAAATCAAATATATATATCATCATAATCCTATATAAATTTTGATAGTTTGTCCAAAATCTCTCCTTTCATATGATACAGTTTTTCTAAAATTTTGATTTTATTTTACAGCTAATTTATTTCCTTAAATACTAAAATGTCAAAATACTAAAATAAAAAAGAATGAAAACAATTTGGAAAAAGAAAACAGGTATCTGTTTTGGAAACCTAAAACGGATATCCATTTTTTAAAACATAAAAAGCGAAAAAGGGAAGTGTTTTTGCAAACAATGGCTTGCAAAACATAGAGTTAGCTCTCAAGAGCGAATATCAGAGCTGAAGAATAGATATCCGATCCAAAAAGGTAAGATATTTTGCATTTTTTTGTTTGTTTTGTATTTTCAAGCAATTTTTTTGGTTTTTTATGCTAAGTGAGTATGTTTTATATTTTAATTAGGTAAAAAGGATGCACAAAATGAAAACCCCAACCCTTCACCACCAAAGCCTCCCCCTCCAACAATAGAATAGAAAATTCAAAGAAATATTGATCAAATAAGTAGGATCATAGAAATGTATCGCCGCCACCCTCAATTTTCTATAATGACATTGAATTTAGAGGGTTTCATTAGTCATGTTCAAACCTTGTCAACCCAACACGAATCATTTAGGCAATGGCGAGAAGCCAAGAAGGCCAAATATGCTAACGGTTTGTCATATGATCAAGTTAAACAATTAGACATTACAAAAGCTATGTTAGCTCAATACTTTTTCAATCCTAAAACTGGATTGCATGTTGATGTCCATAAGCCCAAGTTTTCAAGCAAATGGTGTATTCATGAGGGCATTAGTCATAACTTTTGGGATTGTTGGTGGATGGTTTTTGACAAACCACCCAACAACAATTTAGATGTACCTTTGTATTTCCTTCGTAAACTCTATGTAGAGTTCGTCATGGGTCAACATGTTAATTATTATGATTTTAGAGAGTTTCAAGGAGTGGGTAAGGGAATGCGTCAAGATAGACCTGGGGTAATGAGACAAGTACAAGGTCCCTATATTCCCCCTCCTGCTATCCCTACTCCACCCCCAATGCAGCACCCAGACGTTGTTGCAAATGCAACACAACATGGCCTTAGTGCCATACACTCTTTGACGAACCATTTGATTATATAGACATCTCAGTTTGCACAAGCACGTAATGGAGGTGATGATATTGGATCTCCTAGTTTTACTAGACCGTCATTGTCTACACATGTCCGTGTGCCCCATCATTACATTTCTTGCAATCAGTTATGCTTAGGTCCTATTATGGAGAGTAGTGAGCCACTGTTGAACACATCAGAGTACGATCTCCATTCACGAGATGAGGCAATGGGGTCCAGAACTCAAGCTGAGGGGTCAGGGACAAGAGTAGAAGCTACCGGATCAGTGGACCATAGAGAAGGAGAAATGCATGAGCAATCTTTTATAGAGGTAAAATTTAAAGTTAAATTTTATGGTCTATTCCATTTGGATATATAAACAAATTTATTAGTACTAATGTATCTAAGTTTGATAACAGTTGATAACAGAGGAGGAGATGATATAAGTTCATCATGTAACTTTGTCTGCCATCCAATTTGGCTTGGACTTGTCGGTATAATTTGTTCTACATGTGTACTTTCTTTTTTAATGCATTTATTTCTTTGTGAGTAATTATATATTAATTTATATCTTGATGTTAATTTTATTTTATAGTCAATCAAAAATGTGAATGATGTGGCATCTTTGCCAATGGTCTTTTCTTGAACTCCTGATCGACCTAAGGGACTATCATTCACAGAATGACTTTCTCAATGACAATAAAGGGTGGAGGTAATTTGATTGAATTGTACTTTAATTGATAATTTAGAAAACTTAAATATTTGATTATAATCATTTAGAGTCTTACATTCTTGTCATTTTTCATACATTAGATATTAGTTGGTTCATCTATCATGAGTCCTCAATTGATACAGGATGCCTCGATGGTGGTATGTGCTTGTTTTCTAGTAGATAAGTTTTTGTGTAGTGCACTCTAGATTGTTTGTGTGTAACACATCTAACCTTTTTAAATGTATGGATTTCCTTTTTTGTTTAATAATTATATATTAATTTATTTCAATGTTACTTTGCTTTTATGTAGTTTCTTGAGAATGTGAGGGATGTGCCACCTTTGCCATCATGCTTCACTAGGACACCTGATCGTCTTAAGAGAAAATCATTTGCATAATGATTATCCCAATGAAAACATAGAGTCGAGGTAATTGAATTGAATTTTTCTAAATAATTGATAGTTTATCTAGCGGTATTATAGTTGATTGTAGTGATTTAAATGTATGTTAATAAATGAAAGTTTTTAATTGTAGTAGATAATAATCTATTTACTAATTTTAACTTATTTTTATTTACCATTGAAGAGATTAATCAAATTTGTGTTTTGACTTGTTAATGCAGTCAACTTTGCCTCCATCAACTAGACATTCTGGTACAAAGAGGACACTTTTTGAGTATCCATCACAGATTCAGAGTCAAGTGGACTTGTAGTATTTGACATGTAGCTATTCGGCATGTAGATTGTATATAGATTTTGAGACATGGCATATGCCACATTTTGTAAAAAATGTTTTGAGTTGGCATATTTGCCAAATTTTTGTATATGTCTACCATTATGGACTAGATTTTAATTTATATACACCTTGATATACAATATAATTTAAATTCCTTATGTGCATGTCATGATACTTCCCATGCTACCATACATTATGATGATAGTTATTTAGTCTCTCATGTGGATACTTTAATTTCTTATCTTTCAAGTCCTAGTGTGCAAAGGATAGTATGGATCAAGTGATACCTTCCAATGATTTATATTTTGATACTTGTATATCTTCTACCTCTACTAAACTTATCTCTCATGCTAGAATTTCTTGTTTAGTTATGGAATCTCCAACTTTTCTTCCCATGCTTCATCATACCTTAAGAATACTAATGATGATGATGTACACATGTTTTACCTTCACGTGGTGTTCCTAGTCCATCTTTTCTATCATGTAGATCATGGTCCATTGATGATATGTTTAGCATTGAGAATGGTTTTAGATCAATAGAATCAATAGAATCAATATGACAAAATTCCTTATATGCCCTAATCAAGCATAGTAGCTTGAAATCTAATAAGTTCATGATAGACCATTTCATCATGTATTTAGTCTTCTTCTTGTCAAATTTTGTAAATATGTCAAAGTTGTCATATGAAAAATGTAAAAAAAATGCAAAAGTATGGAAGATGACCAGTCAAGTACTCAAAAGTTAGTTGGAGACTATTAGTTTCCCTCAAATCGTGTATAAATATGCATAAACCTTCATGGCAAAGGCATTGGAGATGTATTGAAAATATTTTGAAGATAAATTGAAGACAAGTTTGAATGAAATTAATGTCAAGAAACTCTATTTTTGTAGATTTTACTATTTTTTTGCTATTTCTTTGTTTAGTATAGCCCTGTATGGATGTGTCAGGGCATGAGAGCAATTGTAATTGAAATATGGTGGAATCTACTTTCTTGTGTTTCTTGTTTCATTCAATTTCATGGAGAAATAAGTAAGTTATGGTTGTTTTACCAAAAACTGCTCCAGATTGTCAAAACCCTCATCTAGGATAACAACAAATAGATAAAATTGTATTGCTTTGGTTTTAGGTCAATTCATGAACTCTAATGGTGGTGAAAATGCTCACTCTTGTATACCTTTTCATACCCCAAGGTTGTAGATAGAAAAAATGAAGTTTGTTATTAATTCTTGATACTATAAGATCGTATTCTCATGTGTTGCAGACTATTAAGATAGAAGAATAAGGGTTTGGGACTTTTGTTGACAAGTTTAGTGTTCCTCAGAAGTGGAAGTGACTTGAGAATGATGTCAAGATGCATAATGAACCCTTTGCATAGGTGTTCTTAATGGGCTAGTAGGTATAAATTTGAGCATAAAATGAAATGGATTTTTGCAAGAAAGGGAACAAGATTAAGCAAGGGGATTAGGGTTTATGAATTCATTAGTAGGCTACCATGAAAGTGTAATGAATCCCAAACTAGGAGCAAGGGACATAACATCCAAAGACATAAGGAGCCACTAGTATACAAAAGCATGCCATGAAGGCGACAAGAAAACTAAAGACATGAACATGCACAATGTAACATGAACAAACATTGAGATTACTACGTGCAAGACCCAAACATGAAGCCCTAATGTATGAGGCATCTCAGGTCAATTGTAATTTGAGAGTTACAAGGACAATGGGGGCACATTATAAACATAAAAAACTTACATCTTGGGGGGAGGTGCCAATAAGGCCAATAAGGATACTATTTCATTTGGGTGTGTGTGTATGCAAATCCCATTTATGGCTGAGTAGCTCTCTATTTACTATTATTGAACTCTCATTGATAGGAGGTTGGCTCTACAACTATTGTAGTTTGATTCATTTGTAATGACGGGGGAAGGGTTGTACAAGTATTAGGTATCTACTCATGTATATAACAAGGATTTAGTCAAATGACAAGATAAGGTGATTGCCTAATGGATGTGTATGAAACCTAGATGCCTACGAGATCATATATATATATATGTATGTATGTATGTATGTAAATCCTATTTATGGTCAAGTAGCTCTCTATTTACTATCATTGAACTCTCATTGATAGGAGGTTGGCTCTCTGACTATTGCGATTCAATCCATTTGTAATGATGCCTCTATCATGTTGAGTTGAATCCTATCTCTGCATCAAGTTAAAATCATGAAGATCACAACACCATACAATCCTCATTGGGCTGTTAAAATGCACAAAACAATCATACAAGACAGTCATTCATGAAATTACTATGCAAAGAGGGTTTATAAGTTGCATTAGGGTTTGTATAAATGATCTAATGGATTTATAAGGTCGTCAAACACCAAAATGGATGATTTATATGAGTTTTGGGACTGTCACAATCCATGTACAACTTGCCCTTTATGATTGTTAAAAAGATACACATGGCTGTCCAAAACTGCCCTTTATGACTATCCTAAAACAACATCGTGTATATGCTCATAAAAGCCATCAAACTCTGAGAATAAACTCGTCATTGGATAAGGAGTGGAAGGATAAAGTCACATTCCCAAAAACCTCTTAAAATCACATGTCTCCCCTTATGAAAACTAGAGTCTTTGCTGATACATTGTTCCGTAAGAGCAAAGTCACTTAAGATCCTAAGAGCAAAAACCTTGCTAGGTGCCATATTTTTTATTCTGCTTGTCGTGGGGCTGAACAGACTACGCCAACGCATCAGGTTGGGTGGGTAAATGCTAAGGGAGGTCTCATTTCATGCGCCAAGCGTCCTAGTCATTCCGGGCAACAGACTACTGACAAAGTCCCTTAAGATCCCTGAGACCAAAAAATGCCAAACTTTGACAGAGTAGTTCTTAGAATTTGTGATAGCTGGGAATGTTCTGTTTGGACCTATAGGTACACATGGGGTTCTTCCACAATAACCTCTCTCGGTTTTGGTCAACTCCATTCTGTTTGACTGTGCCAAAATCAAACGCATTGTTGCAAAATGGTTCAATTTGATGCACTGGAAAGGTGCTAGGTGTGACATTTTTCATTCCATAGCTTGTGGGGCCGAATAGACTACACCAACACGTTGGGGTGGGCAGGTAAATACTAGGGAAGGTCTCGTTTCGTGCGTCAAGCGTCCTAGTCATTCCGAGCAATAGGCTACCGGCAAAGTCCCTTAAAATCCCTGAGACCAAAAAATACCAAACTTCGACGGAGCAGTTCCAAGAATTCGTGATATCTGGGAACGTTCTGTTTAGACCTACAAGTGCATGTGGGGTCCGTCCATAATAACCTCTCTCGGTTTTGGTCAACTCCATTCCATTTGACCATGCCGAAATCAAACACATTGTTGCAAAATGCTTCAATTTGATGCAGTGGAAAGGTGCTAGGTGTGACATTTTTCATTCCATAGCTCGTGGGGCTGAACAGACTGCGCCAACGTGTCGGGGTGGGCGGGTAAATGCCAAGGGAGGTCTCGTTTCCTATGCCAAGCGTCCCAGTCATTCCAAGCTATAAGCTACCGACAAAGTCAAAAGTTGCTAAGATTGAAATTTTGCATTCCACAGGTCCTGGGGCCGAACAGATTGTGCCAACACATAGGGGTGGGCAGGTAAATGCTAGGGGAGTTCTCGTTTTATGTGCCAAGGCTCCCAGTCCTTCCGAGCTGTAAGTTACTAGCAAATAGACTTTGTCGGTAGCTTATAGCTTGGAATGACTAGGATGCTTTGCACACAAAACGAGACCTCCCCTACCATTTACCCGCCCACCCCAACATGTTGGTGCAATCCGTTCGGCCCCAGGACCTGTGGAATGCAAAATTTCAATCCTAGCAACTTTTGACTTTGTCGATAGCTTACAACTCGGAACGACTGGGACACTTGGCACATGAAATAAGACCTCCCATGACATTTACTTGCCCACCCCGACACGTTGGCGCAGTCCATTCGGCCCCACGAGATATGGAATGAAAAATGTCGCACCTAGCACCTTTCCACTACATCAATTTGAAGCGTTTTGCAACAATGCGTTTGATTTCAGCACGGTCAAACGGAATGGAGTTGACCAAAATCGAGAGAGGTTATTGTGGACAGACCCCATGTGCACCTGTAGGTCCAAACCAAACATTTCCAACTATTACTAATTCCAAGAACTGCTCCATCAAAGTTTGGTAGTTTTTTGGTCTCAGAGATCTTAAGGGACTTTGCCGGTAGCCTGTTGCTCGGAATGACTGGGACGCTTGGTGCATGAAACGAGATCTCTCCTGGAATTTACCTGCCCACCCTGACGCGTTGGCACAGTCCGTTCGGCCCCACGAGCTATGGAATGAAAAATGTCACACCTAGCACCTTTCCACTGCATCAAATTGAACCATTTTGCAATAATGCGTTTGATTTCGGCATGGTCAAACTGAATGGAGTTGACCAAAACTGAGAGAGGTTATTGAGGACGGACCCCACGTGCACCTACAGGTCCAAATAGAACATTCCCAGTTGTCATGAATTCTAAGAAATGCTCCGTCAAAGTTTGGTAGTTTTTTGGTCTCAAGGATCTTAAGGGACTTTGTCAGTAGCCTGTTGCTCGGAATGACTGGGATGCTTGGTGCACGAAACAAGACCTCCCTTGGCATTTACCCACCCACCTCGACACGTTGGCGCAGTCTGTTCGGCCCCACGAGCTATGGAATGAAAAATGTCACATCTAGCACCTTTCCACTGCATCAAATTGAAGCATTTTGCAATAATGTGTTTGATTTCGGCATGGTCAAACGAAATGGATTTGACCAAAATTGAGAGAGGTTATTGTGGACGGACCCCACGTGCACCTGTAGGTCCAAACAAAATATTCCCAACTATAACAAATTTTGAGAATTGCTCCGTCAAAGTTTGGTAGTTTTTTGGTCTTAGGGATGTTAAGGGACTTTGCCGGTAGCCGGTTGCCCAAAGTGACTGGGACGCTTGGTGCATGAAACGAGACCTCCACTAGCATTTACCCGCCCACCTCGATGCGTTGGCACAGTCTGTTCGGCCCCACGATGAGAAGAACAAAAAATATAGGTACCTTCAACCCTTGGGCCATACAATATAGGCCTATTTATGCCTCTACAAATAGTTTTCACCATTCAACCGACCCCAACTAACTTATGAAACAAATTTGCAAAATTAACCATTATTTTATGTCCAAAATGAACACCACCACTAATAAAAGAACCACTCACCTTATTCAATGCACATTTTGGGGTGTTGTATCACATGTATACTTGTTGTTAAGCACATATACTACTTGTAGTGGTTTATTGTCACATGTTGTAAGCCATGTATGTGAAGATGTAAACATAGTTTATCCATTTGCATGAGAAAATAAGGGATATAACATGTATTGGTGACATAAGCAACACTACCACATATTCTTAAGTGTTGTAAATATGCATCTTCTTATTTCATCATGTTGTGCTTCATTGCAACATGAATCACTTGTTGTAAGCATGTACAATTATAGCATGTTATGCACATCACAAATGAAGGAATGTTATGCACATCATAAATGAAGGAATGCAATGATTGCAATATGTGTACAAAATGGAATTTTTGATAAGGATTGAAAGGAAATGTTAAGAAAATGCAATTGCCGAGGGTAAATCCAAATTCCACAACCTTATCCACCATTGTCCTTGCCTATGCAAAAATGGGATCTTCAGAACAGGATGTATTTACAGCTGCACCCTTGTAGACATGTATGCAAAGTGTGGAAGCATAGACAAGGCATGTGAACAGTTTGGCATGACACCTCAAAGAGATGCTATCTCATGGAATCCAATGATTGCAAGATATGCACAAAATAGATTTTTTGAAAAGGCTTTAGAAACTTTGAAGAAAATACAATTGGAACGTGTAAAACCAAATTCCATAACCTTTGCAAGCATTCTCCCTACTTGTGCCAAATTAGGATCTTTGAAACATGGTATGGACAACCCTGAAAAAATAAAGGATATAGGAATTTTGTCAGATGTTGTATTTGCAGTAGCCATTGTAACCATGTATGCAAAGTTTGGAACAATAGACAAGGCACGTGAACTGTTTGACATGATGACTCAAAGAAATGCAGTCTCATGGAATGCAATGATTGCAAGATATGCACAAAATGTATTTTGTAAGGATGTTGTAAACATATATAATGTCATGAAAATATATATAATGTCATAAAAATATAATGTCATGAAAATATACATAATCTTATATATGCATAATGTCATGAAAATAATGTATAGTGTATATATCAAGCCATATAAGCATGTACAAATAAAACCATATGGGCATATACAATGATATACATCGATAACATGCAAAAGTATGTTTACAAATCCAAATAGGCATATGTAACAAAACGTCTGAAAATCAAATCTCCTATGGATTGCTATCGAATCTCCTATGGATTGCTACTAAACAATAAGAATGCTAAATGTGTAAGAACCATAAGTATGTTTAAGTATTAGAAACATCATGATAAGCATGGAATATGGATACATAAGAGATAGAGATCACAAGCATAGATCATAGGAACATAGGGACATCATGGATATATAGCATAGGGATATATAAGTTAACAAGTAACATGGAAAAATATAGGTTCTAAACACAGAACATAGAGATGTTTAGGAACCAAACAAGGCATAGAGGAAAACATGGGAGGTAAGGATTGAATATATGAAAGAATAATGAGATTGCTTCTGGATACAACTTTGTATGTTTTTGATTCAATGTTTCGGATCATGCTCAATGATCCATCATCAGGAAGAGGAGAGTGTAAGATTGAAAAGCAGACTTGGGCTTTTTAAAGGAGAAGAGAGGATACATGAAGGGAACGGAAAACAAGGGGCCTAAGGAGAGGATAGAAAGATATGACAGGGGTGAGCAACATAAAGGTTGGAAAATAGACCATAAGAGTTAAAGTCAAATCATTCAAGTATCCAAACAAGTCAAATCAATTGTGGAAAACTCATGCCTACTATATGAAAAAATACGAGCTAAACAAGTAACATAGGATAGAATATATGGTAATCATGGAAGATAGGAACAACAAGTCATATGGGTTTGACATCTATCGTCACCTTGACCACTTGATCCATGCACCACACACATGTACATACAAATTTGTATAAAAGTATAGAAAAGGAAGAATAAGCTAAACATTGCACATTTGTACATGCCTTCTCCAATTCAATAAAATAATTTGTTCAAAGTCTTTAATGCCTTTGAATATGTACATTTGGATTCTAGACTAGGGATTCATTTTATTATTCTATAAACTTGTGAATTACCATCTAATTTGAATGTTCACACACTAATCCACCTAGGTATCAACTTAATAAAACTCTGCATATAAACCATTATTTGATTTGAGTAATCTTACTTTGGACACGTTTGTGAAGACTCCTCAAGAGCCTGGACATACAATTGTAAATATGATATAGCCTCCATATAAGCATAAAGATGATATATAATTTTAGTTTGTTGAAGGCCATGTAAATCACTCATTGATGAGGACTCTGCTACACCTAAAGTTGAGTCCTTTGTTTGGAACTTTGAAGCATGCAAAGAGGCAAGTGACTTAGTAAACACGAGTCTCAACATGATGTAGTTCAACTTGATGAAATGTCTAAATGTGACACATTTTAGTTTGTATTGCATGAGGACTTCCTTATTTGAATGCATATCAAATTTCTAATTAGGTATATTTTTCTGAAGTGTATGAGTTTGAGGCTTTCAATTTTTTGTATTGACTCACTTGAAGATGCTAGCAGCCATGTGAACATGATTAATATGGGATCTAAGATTTGTCCTTTTCCCATGCATTTGGAGTGGATTGTTGGCCCTTATGATTGTTTACATCATGTTGGCCTAGCATTTGAATAGTTGCTTTGTGACATGGATGGGAATAGATAATGTATAGACTTTATCACGCTTTAGGGTTTTCCCATTATGCTAAAATGTTATGACTATCCACTTATTCTATTTTAGGCTATCATGAAATGAGGAACTTCTAAAGGCAAAAATGTTGTCCCAAAAGAAGGCTCAATGTTATTCGTAAAGATATTAGATTGTTAAAATGTAAATTCAAGGGTAGATATTCCTTGGGTTGTTTTAGTATAGAGAAGCAAAATTGCAATATGACTATCCTAGGCATTAGAATGGTTGATCATAGGATATTCATGACATTTTCATATTAATGGATGGATTGATGGATGTTTAGGGATTAAGTTTAAATGTAATGTATGAGAATTCTTATTTATGAAGGATCTAATAGGTCTTATGTCTTATTTGTAGGCCATTCAAGAAAGAAATGAAAAGATACCAAGGACTATCATAACACCTATTACAATTAGGCCCATCAAAGGATTGTCATCGAGGACCTTACCAATATGGGAAGTTATCAAAACCATGTCATGTTTAGAATTAAAGGCTTTATCACCTCTTTGTCCCTATAGGCCTATTAGAACAATAGATCATGCATTTTATTCATATACTGGGGTTGAGAATAAACACTAAGAATTTGAGGTTATGGCAAGTGTAAATCGAAATAGATTACAACTTTAGACAATCTATCCTCTCCTAGATTGCACTGACTGAGTAGAAATTGAAAATTCCCTGTCAATGTCCTTTACATACTGAAGGTATGGGTGAGAAAGGTAAACTTTGTATGTTGTAGACAAGGCCTCAAATGTAAAATATATTATGACAATAATGATAAGGACTATTAGGTATGAATGCTATCACTATTATGGATTATCAAACCAACCATAGGCTGCCATAATAGTACACTGCTGACTATCATACCTTTAGGCATGGTGCCATGAACCTTATGAGTAGAATGCATTGGTATTTGTGAGAAATGTATTGCTTATGTTAAGAATAAGTATTTATATTGTTTGAACATCATCAAAAGGTGGACTACAAATACTACTTTGTCAAAGGAAAACTTTAGTGGCAAAAATCTAACTATGAACTATTGTGCCATCCAAGCACAATCATGACCAACATCAAGGGATAGTCAAGGCATGGTTGTTTTAAGAAACACATTGAAATTGTCCATGGATATTTGAAGTAATTTGCAATATTCATGATCAAGAATCAACTCTGACTGTCTTAACAGTGGTAAAGTTGGCTTCAAGACAATAAAAAATGAGTTTAGAGATTCATTATCACCAAGTAATAGAGAAAAGTAATCGTAAGTGTTGACCCTCAATTTCATTATACAAGAGGATGAAGAAGGGGCCATAGTATTTTCATACCATAATACAACATACAAAAGGAGAATCATGAAGTCAAAACATGTGCAAAAGGTATCTGTGTTAAAGAGGAGAGTTGTGAATGGAAGATGACTATCACTGTCAAAATAAGGTATAGTCTCATTAAGGACAGTTCTAGGTGATTTGTGGTCAAGAAACATATCAGAGAAATTGATATCCATTTTGAGCTGCCAAAATGGATATCTGTTTTGCTTTGATACAAAGCAAGACAGATATTTGTTTTCGTTGTTGACTTTTCATAGATTCTAACGTGTTTTCATGTTCCAGTCTCTTCTTCGAAATTCACCCTTCGTGCTGACGACTTTTTTTTTTATGCAAAATTGATAAAACGAAAAGAGTTTATAGAAAAAAATGTCAGCTTTCTAAAAATATAAGATTTGTTTGGTTATCATTTTATTAAATAATTATTAATAATTTTCTATATAGTGTGTCTAAAATCCTGATGGACACACTAATTGAAAAACATCCATAACTTTCAAACCGTTTCTCCTTTTTGAGATCCGAAACCTGTGTCACACTCTATGCTTTTCTGGCTATAGGTTAAAAAAAAATAATTTGAATTTCAATTTTTTTTATCGAGTTAGGTTGGCTGGAAAGTTATTTTTTAGTTTTTAAAAAAATCACAGTAATAAAATCATAACTAATTATTTTATTGGAAAAAAATTTCAAATAAATATGCGTCACATCTGGGCATGAGTTCTCTACTTATTTTGAAAGTTAAAAAAAAAAAAAAAAATTACTCATAGTTAGGTTGGCTGGACAGACACCCACTTTTTATTTTTTCCTGAAAAATTTAATAGTTGTTCATTGAAATATTCATTTTTCACTAAGTAAATTTAGTTTTTTTAAAAAATAAAATAGTAGCCTATAAACTAAATTCAATTCTCTACAAATTTTGTTCTTACATCTTTTTCAAATTGTGTAGATAATCCATTCAACTTTTCACATGAACTTGACAAAATCTGATCTTTTTATATTTTCATTACCACTTAGAGGTATAGTTTGGCCTATCATGATCCTGCACATACCCCTTAGTTGTCTGGGTTAATTCCAACATGAAGAACGCACCACAAAAAAACCATATTTCAACATTCACAGTTGTATACAGCCCCCCCACCTTCCCACACACGAAAAAAAAAAAAAAAAAAAACCATGAGACTCAAACCTTCACCCACTTACTCATATAGGTAGGTTTGTGATTTTCAAAAAATAAAAACACTTTTCGGATCAACCATGATTATGTTTTATAACTCTGAAAAAATCTCAAACGCTGAAAAGACAGACCTTACCCTTTTACGATTCATTGTTCCGTATGAATTGCTCACAAAAGCTCAATTCTTAGCCAGCTGAACACTTTTTTTTTATATTGATTGAATGCAAATATACAATTAGAAGAAAGGAGAAAACTGTTCCACCACTAACAAACCAGAAACAAACCACAAGAAACTAGTAACAAAAGACAAAGAGAACAGTTGGCATAAGCACAGCAAACAAAGAGGACAACTGGCAAAAAAAACACAGCACCCAAGGAGAACAGTAGGCATAAACATAAAGATCTCTGTCAAGTTACAAAACAGACCAAAAAGCACTGCTGTCCCAGAAAAACACCTCTGAGAAGACCAGCAAAGGATTGGCCAACTGAGCAGAAGAGCAATCTCACAGTCCTGTGACCAAAAGACAAACCAGATAATAAAAGAATGGCTGCTCTGTAAAAGCCAGCAACCACAGCACCATTACCAAACTGAAGCTGTCTCTTCAAAATGTAAAGTCAGAGCATAATACACTTCATAGCAATCACTGAAATGCCCCACTGAACCTGATAGTACTACCACATCTTGAACTGAGAGCCCAACAGCCTGAAATTTGTTAATGATTGAATCAAGTGACTCAAAAGTAGATGGCAAATTGGCATTTGCTGCACTTTTATTTGCAGTCTTACCATCTCTTCTTCCAAGACATGCCGACCCAGTAAGGTCCCCCCGCTGAGGTAGATTGAATCTCTAGCTGCAAGGTTGAGAATGTAGCAAACCAACACCGCAAAGAGCTAAGAAGATGATACAAACACAGTAAAATGCTGAAGGAAATACACAATCCACTGTTGCACCCGGTCACAACCATCACATAGACATGAAGCAAACACTGTAGAATGCATTAAACACTGCTGCCCCCTTATGCAAACACTAATCACAATAACTCTGAAGCAGGAAATACTGAAGAAATGCTGATCCCCGGATCACACAACTACCCAAGGAACTGCTGTGACAAAAATACTATGGAAAACAACAGAGCTAACCTGCTGTAGTGAATAAAAGACAGTCAAGAAAACACTATTATCTGCTGTCTCTTTTTTGATATGTAACAGGTAGCTGAGATTTAATAAGATGGAGATGGTGAATAGCCTTCCAGTTTTTCTCCAAACCCCCCTGTAATTGTGAAAAAAGAGACAATATGGAGAAAAACATCAAAGTAAATCTTTAAAATTCCTGTTTGCTGATGAAAAGAAGATTTAGAAAAAAGTTGTTTGCGTTAATAATCCAAGAACACGAATAAAGAAAATTTACGAGACCATGTGAAAAGATATGGAAATATAGAAATGGGTATAATGGTCAAATATTTTTAAATTATAAATAGGAAAATGATAGATTGAGAATTAAGTGTGATAAAATTACAATTAAATGTTAAATTAGGAAAATAAATGTGAAGGAGGTTAACCGTATTTGGTTAGGGTTTGAAGGTAAATAACTTTGTTATAGTTTTAAAATTTATATTGTCCTCAAAGGGCCTTTGGTCAAATCTGTAGAAATATGTGAATAGAGATAAATTAGAGAGAACTGTTTTATTTATTTAAGAGTTATTTTATTTTACTTTTGACACATAAATTTTATATGATAAATAGTAAATCCACGAACTTGAACTAGCAACCATCATCCATGTTTTCCAAAGGCTTGATTGTCCCACCTACACTAAGGGCTTTACTCTAATTATTTTAAGAGTTTACTTAATATTTTATTTATTACTTAAAGTTATGTTGGCTCTAAATAATTTTCTTTCAACTATTCTTTCATGGTTATGATACTAGATGCTTCTCCCTTGGTGTCATTGTAGGTTATGCCTCTTGGTATAATAAATGAGCCCAACTTCATACAAGATTACACCATTTGTCAATATATAATTACATTAAGACAAAATAAATACAAAACTAAATAAAAAAAACCATGAATATACTAAACTTGAATAGATATCTTAAACATATCTATCTAACCTTTGATATAATTATATATATATTTTTAATTTTTGTTTTTGTGTTTATATTTTGTTTGTATTTTGAAAAGTTTAATAATATATTATATACTTATACACTACTTTTTAATAATTTCATTTGTAACATTAATATATATTTTAAAATTTTGATGTCTTTTTAAAAAAAAAAAAGTTACTTCATTTACTTTAGTGTTAATTTATTTTACCATAATATTATTTTAAATTAAAAGTTAATTTATTTTACTATAAAACTATATTAAGTTAAAAGTAACTTTATTTATTTACAATTAATTTAGTTTATTTTATTGTAAATTTTTTTTTATATTAAAAAATATATCATTTGAAATTTTTTTTTTCAACTTTCATATTGTGATGTCACAATATGAAATGCTTCTCCTTGATGCGTACTGCCACTTCTAACCTAATAATTTCTAACCTAATAAAATCATTTAAAAGTTGTAGAAACAACGATCAAATCCCTTATCCCATCCCTAAAATAAAATAGAAGATATAAGGAGACATATAATTTGACCTCGTTGGATTATTATATATACAGAAAGTTTTACATGGTCAATTCATTGCACAGTAAATCTTAATGAACTCTGTAGAAAAAAATAGATCCCACGCAATTTAATCAAGCATTGCCCCGATTTGTTTGTTTAGATCCCCACACAGTTGCATCTACAGTGTGGAAAGGTGTACTCCCTGTGAACAACACTGTTGAAACATATTTTGCTGTTCTGTTTGGAGCATACATCTACCAAATATGTACTAGAAAATAAAATTAAACGGAGATCCGCGCTTTTTTTTTTTTTTGGTACAACATAAAGCAAGTTTATGAGCTAAATTAAAACTATTTGAAGACAGATTTTGGTTAGGTTAGTGCTTAAATTTGACGATCGTCCCTGCCTGTCAAGTCAATTCTTTTGAAAAAGTATATAAAGATCAATTGACTATTTCACTATGATTCTCTGTAATTTTTTACCACCTCTGTCCAAAATTTCCCCTTTCATAATATACAGTCTTCGCAGAATTTTGATTGTATTTTATAGCAAAAATTCCTGAATATAACCATACGGCCATCAAATTTAAGCCCCGTGAGAATCACGGCACACGCCATCATTACCACGACCAAGACTCCTACGCAACAGAACTTGTTTGTTCCTGCCATTCCGAGACGATGGGATTTATCTAGCAAAAACTGCAATAAAACAGATGAAAAACCAAGGTAAATGAATGCAGAGATTTGCCTGGTCGAGGAATATTTATAGTGCCCCACTGTAGCCGGGGCCACCAAAAGCATATAACACTGATAGAAATAGAATACGTTTGTCCGATTCTGACACGGAACCTAATTCTTAGAATTATGGCGGAAACAACTAACTCTGTGGGTTATTTGGCAAATCTTAATCTTAATAATGGTACAACATGTGGCAATCTTTTCAGTTTTGTATTCAATATTAACTACATTCGCTTTACTTCCGACTCCCCTGGTCTACTTTAAAGATTACCTTTGTCAAATATTCGCCGGACATTGCTGAGCTGTAGAGTCTTTTCAGAGATATGATTCCCATCGATGATTAAAATATCAATTTGTGAAGGAACTCAGACATTACGCAGCATTTATGCTAACAGGACACAGCCTGTATCACACATGTTGTATCACCATTACGATTGCAAAGCAGCCCAAAGTATTAGCTGTCTGGGCTATAAATCTCAGAATAAGGTTCCTTGTTAGCTTTTGGTGGCCCCGTGTGCGATGCCGCAATATAAATATCCCTAGCACAGACAAATCTCTGCATTCATTTCCCTTGGTTTTCCTCTGTTTTATTGTGGCTTTTGGTAGATAAATCCGACGTCTTGGAATGGCAGGAGCAAACAAGTTATGGTGCGTATCATTTGTGGCCGTGGTAATGACGGCGTGTGCAGTGAATTCTGCGGAGGAAGTGGCGGCGCCCAGCCCGTCTCTGATTGCAGGTGCCGCTTCAATGGCGGCCCTGCCCTCTGTAGCAGCTGCTCTCGTTGGATCTCTCCTTGCTTTTTTGGCCTGCTCTTTACGCTGAGGCGTTCACCACATGGACGAGGGGTTTTTTCTTCTCCTGAGTATATTTGGCCATGCTGAGGCCGATTGTTTGGAGGTTTGCAGGAAAGGTTTTTACAAGGGCTCTTTATTTATTTCATTGTTTTAGCCTTTTAGGAAATAATCCGTCCAGCACAGATACAAGCATATGTCGTTGTAATCCGCTATGATACAAAGATAAATAGACTCTGGAAATTTGGGGTTTTCTTTTGTGATTGAATGTCTGAGGGGCATGACAGAGACCTCCATCGATTTTGCAAGAATGACTAATATCCTTAGTATCTTTGTAATAGATTGTTATACTAGCACTTGCACCAAGAGGGGGTTCAAGGAAATACGGCGTGAGACAATTCCGAACATTATTATGCTCACATATAAAAGCCTATGGGCTAATAATTCACAACTATTTTACTATCAAAATGGCTGTTTGACCCCGTGGACATTATTAAAAATCTTCCTTCAAGTCATTCATTCCGAGGAAAATATGCTTCCGAGAAGACTCGGTAGTTGAGCATGTACTCTATTTCCTTATGGGAATTACAACTGTTTTGATTGTTTTATTCTAAAACAGGGTTTTGTGTCATTCATTAAGGGACACCTACTTTCCCTTGTCTATTTTTTTTAATGATGGGAAAATGTTGTGGTAGGTGATTTGTCATGTTTTATATGTTTTTTCTATGATATAGAAGATTTTTAATTCAAAAGTATTATTATTGGTTCCCTACGTTTAGATCTGTGAAAAGACCTTGTCATTTATATATTTGATGATGTTGACTCTTGTAGTTTGTAACATGTTTTGCAGCGACCGGCACCTTTGAGATATGTTAGATTACAAATGTAAATTCTTCTTAGTTGTAGATTCTCCTTGGTCAAATGTTTGGATGGCCGATATGGCAAATATGGAATGGACTTACAATGATATGCTTTGATAATTCTATTATGATGTTCTCATAAATATTTTATGAACCAAGTCTTGATAGGCTCCTTTTGATAACTCTTAAATGATTTTGGATGAATGAGGGAAGGGCTTTAAATACAACCAAGTTCACAAATCAACATAATTTAGGTAGGCTCTCGACTCCTAATGAAATAGTCAACCAAGTATAGGGAATTAGAAATTTGAAATTTAAAAGTGAAGAGACCAAAATTATGACTGTAGAAGTAACCTAGGTTAGGTTTGCAAACATACGTATGATCTAAGGTGAGGAACAATGAATTTGTGGATCAACAATGGGAATATGGAGATTAGTGATGACAAAGATCGAGATATGAGTCCAACTTACACATAAATATGCTACTTGTAACTTAGTTATTACACTTAAAATAACCTAATGAAACTGGTTCCGAAACAACAGGCAGTGAGAGTTCCTCCAAGCCACCTCCTAAGTTAGATTCCAAACCGCACTCTAATCCTAAGCAGGGTAAGTCTTCTAAGTTTGGTGAGTCTTCCTCCGAGACAAAGAAGAAATCAGGTGATCCTTGCAGTTTTTGTGGCAAGGAAGGTCATCTAGTTACCAGGTGTTGGAAGAGGTTAGATGCTTTAGAGGAGGCCATGCAGCAACATCTATCTCTTCACCTCAGTGTTCTTCCCCACACACAGGGAAAGGTCATGCTCTTTCTGCATAGGCCTTACCTTCAGCATCCACATGGATTTGAGATTCTGGTGCTTCTCACCACATGACACATACTTATGAGTTTGTTACCACACTTGCTCATTGTGGCACTTCACAGATTGCAGTTGGTGATTCTACACAGCTTTCAGTTATAGGTTCAGGTCCTGTTCCATTGGATGGTGGTTGTCTTCAGGAGGTTCTTGTTGTTCTTGACATTTAGACAAACCTCCTTTCCGTTTACCAGATTTACCATTCTGGCACTGGTAAGACAGTTGAGTTCTCACCACATGTTGTGGTTATTCGAGACCTCCATGATCCTGATTTAGTTGTGGCTATTGGGAGTGTTGATCCTGCATCCCGCTTATACAGATTTGATGGCTTTGAGAGCTCAGATGGTTTTGGTTCATCACTTATAGCACATGTAGACACATTGAGCAGGCTTTGGCATTATCATTTTGGCCATGTCAATTACATATATCTACAGTAGATGAGTACACATGCACTTGTGATTGGGCTCCCTTAGATTTCCTGTACTGATGGTGTTTGTCGAGGATGTGTACTTGGGAAACATCACCAGGATTCTTTTCCTACAGGTAGAGCCACACGTGCTAAGGCACCCTTGGAGTTGGTACATAGTGACCTCATGTCCTTTCCGACTTCTTCATTTTCAGGGGCCAAATATGTGCTCACATTCATTGATGACTTCTCTAGGTGTACATGGGTGTACTTTCTTAAGTACAAGAGTGATGTCTTTAATACTTTCAAGATCTTCAAGACATTCATGGAGAAGTAGTCTAGACTTTCTATCAGGAGGATACGCACAGAGAATGGGGGGAGTATGTCAATCAGGCTTTCAAGGACTTTTGTACTGAGCATGGTTTGCAACATCAGCTTTCAGTTCCTTACACCCCTCAGCAGAATGGTGTTGCTGAGAGAAAGAATAGAACTTTATGGGAGATGGCCAATTGTATGATTTAGTCATGTGATATTGATTCTTCATTCTGGGTTGAGGCAGTGAATTGTACCAATTACATTTAGAATTGGATGCCTCATAAGGCATTATGACATATGTGTAATGTCCCCTTCTAGTAAGTCAAATTTTCACAACCTTGCACAATATTTCAACTCACAAAAGAGAACATTAGTATTCAATTCTTCTTTTCATTTCATAACTAGGATTAATGATTAAGTATCAAACTCATATATTTTCCACATTAGTACTTAAGGCTTGTAACCTTATAATCAGAATCACATACATTTCATATTTATACTTATAGTGATGATTCATATCAAGTTCATATATTTTATATTCATATTCTTTCTCTCATCGTTCTCATGATTCATCTCAAGGAAGTTCTTGAGTAGCCCTATCATTAATCAACCCTATTTCCCATATGAGCATAGTTTGTTAAGACGCTTGATATATCCATCCCATACGGAGGCCCAAAGGTTTCACACTACACATGGTGTTCCTCACCATTTGGCTCAAGAAGCTTCATGTTACACGTGACATTCCTCACTTACTTGAGAGTCACCATCCATAGGGCACATTAATTATGAGCTCATATTACCTTAGGCCCAAGAGCTTCACACTACACACGGTGTTCCTCGCTTCTTGGCTCAAGGGACTTCACACTACATGCGGTGTTCTTCATCCACTTGAGGGTCATCTAGGTTCAATTTTTGCCTTTAACTTAACCCCATACACATAGGTTAATAGAAGTGATCAAGGATGAGGCTTGAACATCCTTTTGATTACATCACAAGTTCGTGAGGCACAATTCATTATTCATCATTTGGAGATTTTATATCTCTATCCTTGTTCTTTCATGGAACCTCATTTCATCATTTATTCATAGCCTTATACTAGGCTTCATTGCTAATTCAATTCATACATTATTGTCATATAGCTTTATATCATTTATTTCTATTTTTCTTTCATATATATATACATATTCATTTATCTAACATATTTACATATACTTCCATGCATTCAAATTTTGCTCCATTTCTTATTCCTATCTATTCTCATAATATTATTTTCATTCCATATACCCATATCTATATAATGAATGTTCATATATGCAATATATTTCAATTATTATTCTATTTATATACACAACATTCATATCATAATATTACCACATCCATATATATTATATTGTTTAATCTATGAGAAGGGACAGAAATGTACCTCCCTTATGCTGATTCGGTGCTTGTATGTTTTCATTTGGACTGTAATTTCTTAAAGATTCTGATCTGATTTTTGAATGATCTCTTGATCCGATCCTTGCTGATGGATTTATATTAATATAAATGTTTCCTTCTTCCTTCTGATGTCACTTTAATCTCCTGCAGATCGATGCTATGCTTGTTATTTATTTCTTTTTTCCCACGATGCCTTCTAATGTCCACCCGTTTATATCTTGTGATTGGTTGCATCCTCCAAAAGTCACCTCATTTAATAAGTACCACACTTCTAGTTATATGGGTTTAATCTCTTAATATGGCTCGTGCTTATTATTCTCTCCATCATTTTGTCTTCTTGTTGCCTTGTCTTTTATATAATAGTTTTGGCTAATTCGTTTAGAGAGTATAATACTTGATTATGAATCGCTCTTTTGTCTTATAAAGACAATTACTCTCTTAGGGGTTTTGTCTTATATGAGCATATTTATACATATAATATTTAAAAATAATTTATTTATAATAAGATTTATATTTATATTTGTTATTTATGATATCTATAATATCTGATTTATAATATTTTATAATTATTTTCCAATATTCATAATATTTAATCTATAATTCTTAATTTATAATATTTAGTAGTTAATATATATATATATATATATATATATATATATATATATTAAATATAGTATATTAAATATTATCTTATCTAATTTGAACATATTTAATTTATATTATTTAATGTAAATATTTTCAACTTATATTATTTAATGTAAATATTTTCAACTTATAATATTTGATTTAAAGATATTCAATTTATGTTTTATAGATTTACATGTCATTCATATCTTTAATTTAAATGAATCATACATAATCGGTTCGATAAATTACCGATATAGGGATATGACAATATGACTCCTGAGGAGGCTTGGACCCATGTCAAGCTCGATGTTTCTACATTCTAAGTTTTTGGTAGTGAGGCTTGGGCATACATTCCTGATGCTCAACGGAAAGCCATGGAGAGGAAACGCTGACCACTCATATTTGTTGGCTACTGTGATGATGTTAAGGCATACAGGTTGTTTGATCCTAATTCCAGAGAGGTCTTGTTTCAAAGAGATGTCCAGTTTGATGAGCACTTTCCTTGGATGGATTCTCCATCACTAGCTTCTCCCTCGCTTCCTACTCCTCCCACGTCATCTCTTCAGGATTCCTTATCTCTTGAGGATGATGTTGTTGATGCTCCACCTTCACCACCACCACCAAATACTCAGCCTATGCCCAAGTGGGCCTGCTTTACTGTTGGGGTAGCTAGATCTTCGGTAGGGGATCCTTCAGATTCTCGTCATACCAGTGCACAGACATCAGGTGCTAGTCTTTTGATTCATGCCATTTCGGATGATCCTTAAAAGTTTTTAGAGGCAATAGGTACTCCTGAGTGGGATAGAGCTATGGAGAAGGAGTATTCTTCTTTGATGAAGAATAATACTTGGGATCTTATTCATCTTCCTAAGGGAAGACATTTGGTTCGGTGCAAGTGGATGTACCATACTAAGTTTGTTATAGATGGTTCGATTGATAAGTACAAGGCACGTCTTGTTGCGAAGGGGTTTTCTCAGGTTGAGGGTATTGATTAGTCTAAGACCTTTGCTCCTATTTCTAAGATGAAATCTATTCACTTTGTACTTTCACTAGCAGCTTCACAAGGATGGACAGTTTTTCAGATGGATGTGAAAAGTGCCTTCTTGCATGGAGACCTACATGAGGAGATCTATATGGAGCATCCTCAGGGATTTGTACAGGACACTTCATTGGTTTGAAGACTTCGACGCTCATTATATGGTCTCAAACAAGCCCCATGGGCTTGGTATGAGAAGATGGACTCTTTTCTGCTTTCTTTTGGCTTCACTCGCTGTCATTTCGATCACACAGTGTACATTCAACGTTAGGAGAGTGATCTTTTGATCCTTGTGCTATATGTTGATGATTTGATTCTTACAGGTAGCTCATCCCCCATGATTCAGAGTGTTCAGAGAGCTTTGATGGAGCAGTTTGAGATGACAGATCTTGGTCTTTTGCATTACTTTCTTGGTCTATAGGTTATTTAGTCTTCGGATGGGATCTCCATATTTTAGTAGAAGTATGCCCTTGATATGATTCAGAGATTTGGCATGCTTGATTGCAAGCCTGCCCCCACACCATTTTAGTCAGGTGTTGTCTTGTCTTCCACTTGCACTACTCCTTTAGTAGATTCTACATTATATAGGTAGTTGGTTGGCAACTTATTGTATCTGACACATTCTCGTCCTGATCTTTCCTTTGCAGTTAGTCTTGTCTCTCAGTTCTCACATGATCCACATATGAGCCATTGGCAAGTTGCCAAATGTATCTTGAGGTATATTTAGGGTACCACTCATTATGTCCTTCACTATACATCAGGAGCACATCACATTATTGGCTTCACTGACTCAGATTGGGCTGGTGATGTCAATGATCGAAAGTCTACTTCTGGCTTTATTTTTTGCCTTGGTTCTGGTCCTATTACATGGTCTTGCAAGAAGCAATCTGCTATTACATTATCATCTACAGAGGCTGAGTACCGAGTTGCAGTTTTAGCTAGCCAGGAGGTTTTATGGCTTCGACAGTTGATGACTGAGTTTGGTTTTCCTGCTAATAGTCCCACTCTTCTTTGCTGTGACAATCAAAGTGCTATTCACATTTCACGCAACCTAGTGGAGCATCAGCGGACTAAGCACATTGAGATCCACATGCACTTCATCAGGGAGTTGATTCAGGATGGTTCTCTCATCTTGGAGTACATTCCTACAGAGGAGTAGGTTGTAGACATCTTCATAAAACCTTTGGCATCACCTCGCTATCTTCAGTTGCGATCCATGCTTGGGGTGAAGGAAGTTGTCCTTGGGGGGTCTTTATGAGGCCTTCCTTCCTTCATGTTTTTTTTTTAGACATGCTTTCATCTCTTTTTCGAGAGGAGTTTTCTTCCCACTGGGTTTTCTCCTTTACTCCGCTTTATAGAAATTTGGTTGTATTTGGGTACCTCATTAGGCCTAGTTACCGGGACCCATCTCTGCTTTCATGCATTAGTCCTTAGTTTTTTAGCTTCTCCCTAAGTTTATCTTAAGGGGGGGTGTTAGAGTAATAGGTTAATTACTTAATTAATTTAATCATATCGATTAAATAATTAAGTCACCTTTACTTTATTTTTCACTTAAGCTAAACTTAGGTACTTTAATAATTATTTAATAATTCTTTTATTAAATCCTAGGGTTCACTTTAGGATTTTGATCTTCTTTCTTAAGGATTGATCTCTTTGTAATTATTCAATTCTTAATGTATTTTTACTTCTGGTTTGTAGAGCACCATTATTGTGCCTCTTGGTCAATTTTGTGTGACAGGTTATTTGCTTGTAGGTGTTCATTGGGATGTGAGGTTGATTTATCAATTTCAGCATTAACAAGGTTTTTTTTAATCTTCTTATCTTTTGTTATTATTTTATTTAATCATATTCTTTATTCTTTCTTTTTTTTAAAAAAAAAGAGGGGTAAAAATTTATTAAATAAGAAACCAACAACAAACACCAAGCACAGTACAAGCCCACAAAAAAGCAGTGGGCAAAAAACCCTATAGAACCAAAGTCCAATCAACCTAGAACAAGGCAAGCCCCAGGAAAGAACCCAACTAACTAATGATATCCTCTGAAATAAGACTTTCCAGACTTAGAGCACAGTCTTGAGGTAACAAACCCCAATCACAGACATTCCACTTCTTTATCGGATCAGAAGCCCACTTCGCCAAATAATCTTCCACTTTATTCCATTCCTGAGGGACATGGAGAAAAGAAATAAACTCTAGGGAGTGGCTTAGATAAAGAATCTGCCTGACCACCGAAGCCAATTGCCAATGTACACTATCCACACACTGACCATTCAACAAGTTAATAATAATCTGTTAATCAGATTCACAAATAATCCTATACCATCCAAGGGCACACCTTCTTTCCAACACCTAGAGAATAGCTAAATCTTGCATATAATTGTTCGTCTTATGCCCCTTATAAATGGAGAAAAAGAATAGAGCAACACTAGAAGTATCTCTCTCTATACCCCCAATACCAGTAGAATCAGGATTCCCCTAGAAGAGCAGTCAATATTGATTTTATAGATTCCTAAAGGAGGTGGGGACCACCTACCCTCCCTCTGGCCAATTCTCCTGGAAGAAAGAAGACAAGAACCTCCAACAGCGATTCCCAAATTTTGAGCCACTTCTGAGTCCCCAACATCCAACTTAGAAGAAAGATCACACTTAGCTGCTAAAGTCTCTTGAAGCATACCCAGAATCCTCTGCCACACTTGCTGAACCACCAACTTCTTCTCCTAAAAAATTCTCTGGTTCCTTTCCAACCAGAGTTGCCACAGGATGCAGGAGGGTCCAATATTCCACGCAACCTAAAGAAAAGAAGCCTTAGCCGAGGGCCTCCCCAGAATTTTCTAAAAATCCACCAGAGAAGAAACATGTAAACATGCTTGCTTCCAAGCTCCCCACCAATAATGCCAAATATCCTTAGCATAGGCACACTGGAAAAACAAATGAGAAGCATTCTCTTCATTGCTATTACAGAGGAAGCAAAAAGAAGGGCATTGAAAGCCATGCTTTCGTAGATTATCCCAAGTGAGGCAACGATTCTGAACAACCAACCAGAGAAATAAGTTACACTTAGGCCAGGCAAACTTACTCCACACAAATTTCCACAAAGGAAAGTCTGACTCCCCAAATTGTTGACCATCCAACTCCTGATATCCTGAAGCAACAGAATAGACATCTTTTGGATTATGACTCCATGCTAGAGTATCTCACTCCCTCAGTGAATTGCAAATTCTGCTAGCAAGGATCCTAGCTAACTCTTAACGATCTTCCACCAATCCACCCAGCGGCGACTCAGAGGAATCTTTCCAATGACCCACCTCCACCTGACCCAAAGGCTGAAAAGATTTGAAATGCTCAACCCGAGACCACCCAGCCTCAAGAAATAGGTTGCACAGGGGTTGTAAATATGGATACAAAGACAAGATAGGTGGACAACCATCCCAAAAATCATGCCAGAATAGGGCATCTGAGCCACTGTCACAACTCCAAAACAAACCCTGCTTAATAAGCGAGGCACCCCTTTTAAGAGTAGTCCAGATCACAGAGCCATTACCTGAAAGGCTAATCCTAGGAACATATCTACTTTCCACACCCCCCAAGTACTTAAAATTGAGAATATGAACCCAAACTTGATCTTGACAAGTGCACCACCTCCAATATAATTTAGCAGCTAAGGCTTGACCAACTAACCATGCCTGACGACGACCGAGTCCTCCTTCCTGCTTCAGCTTGAAAATGGACTCCCACTTAACCAAACTCCACTTCAAAGACTCCAAATTACCTGCCCATAAAAACTTTCTGGATAGAACATCAAACTCCTTGATAAAGCTAGAAGGAGCACCTTGAACAAAGCACCTATAAATGGGGAGGGCTTGAATCACTGATTTCATTAAAGTCACTCTTCCAGTGGAAAAAATCCATCTACAAGTCCAATGACTAACCCGCTTATGAATCTTGTCAAGAATATCCTGCCAGAACCCCCTAGGCAAGGTACCCACATGAATGGGGATACCAAGATAGACAAAAGGAAGGGTTCCAATATGAAATATGAGAATTCGAGCAATCCTATTCTAAATAAGCCGAGGAGTGTGGAAAAAGAAGATGGAGGACTTGTCCTCATTAATGTTTTGTCCCGAAGCTGCCATATAAATATCCAAAGCGCCTCTCAAATTAACCGCCTCACTAACTCTAGCCAAACCCATCAGAGCAGTATCATCAACGAATTGTAAATGAGAGTGGGGAGGCAAATTATTACCCCAGCTCTAGCCATGGATCAATCCTTGACTCACATGGGACTTAATAAGTCTACCCAAATCTTCAACCAAGAGGATAAACAAGTATGGAGACAGAGGGTCCCCCTAGCGAAGGCCCTTAAAAGCACCAAATAACTCTGTAGGTTCACTATTAATAAGCACCAAGAAGGAAGTGGAGGTAACACAACTCATAACCCAATTCACCCAATTAGTCCCAAATCCAAAAGCCAGAAGAACCTTATGAAGAAAAGTCCATTTAACTCGATCATAGGCTCTCGCCATATCCAGCTTAATAAATATCGCCTTCTCCTTGGATGACACCATGTAATGAATGACCTCAGTTGCCACCACAACTCCGTCCAGAATCTGCCTACCAGCAATAAATCCTCCCCGTTCCTTAGAAATCAACCTGTTGAGCCAAGGTTTCAGCCTTTCTGCAATCAACTTGGTAATAAGCTTATAAACAACATTACACAGAGCAATGGGCCTAAATCGATTCAATGAGCTAGCCCCTTCCATCTTAGGAATAAGTGCCAATAATGTAGCATTCATGGATTTCAACATCTACTTACTCCTTTGTGACTCCTTAACAACCTCCCAGAGGTCATACTTAAGAATCTCCCAGAAATCTTGATAAAATTCAACCGGGAAACCATTCGTTCCAGGAGCTTTCCCTCTCTTCAACTGAAACACAATATTCTCTAATTCAATTAGAGAGATAGGACTAAAGATAGCTTCATTCATCTCATTAGACACCAAAGAAGGAATACAATCCAGAACAATATTTTCATCTTCAACGGAGTCAGGAGAATCCTCTGAAAACAAGGAAGATAAGAACCTAGAGGCCTCAGCCGAAATCTCCCGTCGAGAGGATAAATGAGTCTCTTGAGAGGAAACTAAAGAAGAAATTGCATTCCCATGCCTTCTGTCTCTGATGAAATGATGAAAGAATGCAATATTTCAATCCCCTTCCTGAAGCCAATCAACACGTGACTTTTGCTTCTAGAAATATTGTTTATTCTTTCTTACTTTTAAAATGATTTTGAAATGTTCATTCTTACTTCTAAAGTATTGACTGAATTGTTTAAAAACTTTTGCATCATTATACACTCTTTAAGCTTCAAAGTCTTTAACAACTATCCACCAAAGATCTTCATCTAATAGGTTAAAAAATTATATTCCTTTAAATTGTTAATTATATTTTAGTCTAATAGTTAAACCCTTTCACTACGATTCCCTTCCCAAAGTATAAGCTTATCCAACAAAATATATGAAGTAATCTTTAAGCCATTAATTAAGCACAATTTAACTTCATATATCATCCCAAAAACACTAATGGTTGTTGATGTATTCTTTAGTATAATGAATTGTTGATTTGATTTTGCTTCAATTTCAAAATTCAAAGCTTCCTAAATATTTTTAAAAAAATCCTAAAAGCTCTATCATACATTACAATTTATGATCACACAATGTTTAAATAACAAATTATTTCAAAATCAAAGGCCTTTAAACAAAAAATTCAAGCGTCTTAAGAGTCCACTTGCAAAAATATAAGTGTTTATTTATATGATCCAATTCATTTCACTATCTTTAATGCTTTTCTTAAGTGTACAAACATTAAAGTTATTTCACAGTCCTTCCAAATATCGCTCTTTTATAATTTTAAGGCTATGTAATACCACAAAAAAATTTAAGAGAAATTGAGAAGTCAAAATCTAAGGCATTGAGATGTCAAATAGAGATTAACTTGCTTTGTAACTACAAACAAAAGATTATGTTTCTTTTACTTGTAATTAAAAGGAAAAAATTGGCTTGAATGAATTGTTGAAACTAGGGCCAATAAAAATAAAAAAGAATATTTGGAAAAAAAATAGGGCCAATAAAAATAAAAAAGAATATTTGGAAAAAAATTATAAAAAAATATCCTCATCAAACTTCACTATACTACACATCTTTCCCCAAAAGGATTTAGAAAAATACTTTTATTTAGGTCAAATTATGTTAGTCGTACACGTGCATGGTATGGTAAAAAGGGTGACTTTTAAACAATGGTTTTTAGGAATGCCTATTGAAAATCAATTTGTATCATTTGGGTATTAAAGTAAATTACGTATTTGGAAACTAGACACCGAGTACTAAATTTAATATTACTAACTTTTTAAAATATTCAATCTTTAAGTGCCCCAAATTTTTAGGTCAAATGTGACAAATTTTGAAAATCGGGGAAAACACTTCCACTTTTTGGCCAAAAAGTGGACCCAACTTCTTGTACTAACCCGTTGAAAAGGTGTCCTTGGTGAGGTGAATGTGTTGGTGCAAATATGATAGAGCAGGGTGTGACAGATTAGTGTGAAAATGATGAAGTGTGTGAAGTCAATTTGATGGTCACATAAGTTAAGCAAGAAAAGAGGACTGTAACATCAGCATAAGTCAGATGTCTTCATATAGCAGTTCATGCAATTGTTATCTTTGTAATCTTTACATCAGACAGTGAGTCTACATGGAGTTGTAGCTTCCTTGGGAGTGACCGTAAAAAATGTATTTAGGGAGTAGTAGCTTCCTTGGGTTGTAGCCCTAAAACAAAGTTGTAAATATATATTAGTGAGCATTATATATTGTGAGCTAACACTCATAGTGGTTTTCCCTTTTTTGGGTTTTCCACGTAAAAATCCTAGTGTCTTTTATATTTTTTGATGCATGCCTTATTTTCAGTTCTTCAAGCATTTTGATTTTAATCTAAAATGAAACAACTAATTTTGTATAGACTGACTCGACCCCCCTCTCAGTCTCTAGATGTGTTTAACAAACACTGCTAGACAATTGGTACAAAATTCTTGATCTGATCAATTTCTACCTTCAAGTGCATAACCTCTATTGAGTCGTATGCATTAGATACTCTCAACATGAAGAATCAATAGAAGAGTGAATCACATCTTTCAAAGAAATGTTTCTTAAGATATGAGAGAAAAGTAACTCATTCAACAAACTACTTAATTTTTTCCATCCTATATTCAAGTTGTTTAGATATTACATCTTTCAACTAAGCTATGGTGTGATTTGGGTAGAATGAGTAGATAATCAAACACTTGGTGAGGACTCAAACCTTTAGAAATAGATATAGAAAGTGATTGACTTGAAGGAAAAGGAATAAAGACAACAGGAATTAAAAATTTAGTGGTTGGTCTAATCTAGCCAACTCATTTTTACTTCAACATTTACTTTTATTCATAAATATTAGTCCAAACAAAACTTAAAAAAGGTAACGTAGATTCTGAAGACTTGTTACAACATTAATTATGGTCAAAAGTCTCTTTTTGTTAGGTTGTCATGCTTAGGGAGATCCCTTTTGTCAAAATCACCCTAATGTTATCAATGAAGCCTCATGGATTATATTGGGAATTTACCCCAGTTGGCTTATGTTGGTACCAAATAGTTGGTGCATTATTCCTGATCTAATCGACTTCTACCTTTGAGTATAAGGAGGTCTCTTATTTGGCTTGTGGGAAAAGTTCTAAAATGATTGGTGAGCCCCATATTTAATAGGAAAACCTTGAAGGGGATAAACTCCATCCCACCACTGGGAATTGATTCATTTTGGCATTTTTATTTTATCCCAAAAATGGGACTCATTTATATGCTTTAACCCTACATCTTCATCTTTGACACTTACATTAGTACAATCAATTCTAACTTCAACTATCTTATCTTGAACATATTCATCCATGCTTTCTTTTCTTCCACTGTCATCTTCATCCTCAGTTATCACTATTTTTGTGCCTTCATGAATTATTTTATACTTGATCTATCTCTATCTCCTCAAATCTTCTTCTATCACACTAATGTTATGTAGAACATCAAACACATGCTTAGCAATCCATTCTTCTTTCATCATTCCTCTCTAGTCTTCTTCTATAACAAAATCTCCTCCATGGAAACATTCTAAAAATCACAATCACCTAACCCTTCACCTTCTTTTGACATATTCACAATAGCATTCATTTTCTCCTGTTTCTTGTCTTCTGCATCCTTTTCTGAATTGAACATATGACTGGTTCTATATCCTTTTCAACACTTACTAATCTATCTAGAATGTTATTTTCCATGCCAAATATTTCTTCTACTTTACCAACAATCAGTTTCCTCTTGTAATATGAGTTCCCACTCCCTAATCACTTATACTACCCCAAACATCAGAATGCATTTTCCATCTAAAATAGAATATTACTACCAAAATTGCATTGTACATCCAGAATAACTTGAGGAAGACATGATCCTAGGCAGATACTTGACATGTTCCTCCTCTACTAGGCCCATCGCAAGGAAAATGAGAACTAAGATTCAGTTTATCAAGTATTAAATGAGAATTGCGAGCAAATAAAATGCCTTTAAGTAATATTAATGTAGACACATGGATAGTAAATGCATGAATATGGTGTAATGAAAAATCCACAGTTCCTAATGGAATAGGTAACAAAGCCACTTTGGCACCTATTGCTACCAAGTCACAACCTCCCTAGGTTAAGTTGGTGCTTGTTGTTGCATCAAGAGTTGTCAAACTAGGTGCTAAAGCATGAGTGTTTTGCATCCATTGAGAAAAGATAGGTTGTAATTGTATAGCTGTATTTGAAAACATATCTTTAGGACATCCTAAAGCACTCATAGTATCTTTATTTTCTACATTCTCTTGAACAATCATATGTTTCCTATAGAGCAACTTGTCTTCAACATTCCTTGGCATTGGTTACTCTTATGCACATATTTTAACTCACATTGTGTTACCACTTTACAAATCCTTGTTTTTCAACTTTAGATTCACTTACTCTAAGTGCTCTTTCCTTCTTCATTCCTTTTTAGATTCATATCTTTCTTTCTTTATCTTTCACTTGTGATTATAACTTTTCCAATCTACCTACTAATAAATATTTCATCATATTTTTTACCTTTTCCCATTTCATTTCCTTTCTAACTCTAGCGTTCATAATTATTCCTCTAATATTCATGTTAATAATCAAATCACAAAAATACTTACTTGCATATTTCCTCAAACCTTGGCACTTGATCTTCTCATTTTTCACACCAATTATTCTTCACTAGATTATTCTAATTTTTGTGAATTGCCCCATAAATTAGAAATTTATCTACCCCTCACTCACTAACCATATAAATGTGGGCACACATGGGGATCTCCCCCTCACTAATCAATAAATGGATGCCAAGATCACATGAAATAGAAATAGATAACACCAAAAGGACAATTCTTACTATGATCTGGAGGGGAATGCTCTCTATAAATCTTCCTAAAGTGCGATAAGATCTGAGAATCTACCAGGTGGGGATACTATGAGAAATTACTTCTTCCATAAATCTTTTTAAGTCGTACAAGTTATACCACTTTCTTGTGCCTCTATTTGTTAAGGGTGACTTGTTGATTCTTTCTTATTCTCTTACAAATTGTCCCTTGGTGATCTATTTTCTCCATCTTCTCAATTTTTTTCACTAATGTGATGTTGACTACATCTCCTTTAGTGCTCTATCAACAACTTCAATGACCTCATTTATCTTCTATCCAAAACCATGGCATTGGTACCCAACATATTAGTGTTGGAAGATATCTTCATGCCTTCTACTTTCCTTAATACTTTGCAGGAATTATGCATGTTTTGATACCATTTGACACGGTCATGGATGGAGAGTCTAATGAAATACTATCCAACCATGCAACCTTAGCATAATCACTCACAACTAATATACAATGAAACTCAAATATCAATGTGCAAGATCATATGAAATGAACTAGAACTAATATATTACTATTCTACAATATAAATTACATCAACAATTTTGTTGCCAGAGATTGTAATTGGAATAGACCTTAATCTTAGATTACAATATAAAATCAGCATTAAACATGAGTGTAGCTCAAAACACTAGCTTCCTTGGATTTATCATGCTATCATAGCTCTATTGGACACAAATTGGTCCTAGAATCTCTTACTACCCTTTGCTATCCTTCTCAAATGAATTTCACCATCTTTTATAATGAAACCTTGGTGTAGAAGGTTTACCCCAACCAAGGATGAAGTAATATACTTCTAAACTTCATGTAGCTCTAAACATGAACCATTCTAGGATTAGTAAAGTCTCACATAATGTTATCCTTTGGCACAAGGATCTAAATCATGGAACATGTCTCATAGACCTTGTTAGTTAATATGAGAATCCACCTCATACAACAAAATTTGAAATACAAAATAGACATATGGACATGCTTTGAATGCTCTGTTCATGCTCTAGAAAAAATATCATGTTGATCTAATTCATATGTGTTACTATATAGATGATTCTTGCTTTACGTATAAGTGCTCAACTATTGACTGTGTCTAGAAAATCCAGCTACATCAAACCAAAATGACTAGTAATGATCTACGAACTACAAAACATAAACAAATAGAAAGAAACTATTTTTCAGTTAATGAACTAAAAACTTATAGGCCTAGGATGCTCTTGTATCACTAGATATTTGTACAATATCACATTAGTATGATCTTTGGGTTTAATTAGTTGCTTATACTCATTAAGGAAAATTTAAATTACTAACTATAGTCAATGTATTCATGTAGATTCTTATATAACCACCACTACCACCCATAAGCTTGTGATAACACATACAAGCATAGAGGACCAATAGGGAGATACAGTGTGTATAAAACCCCACCACCAAATAGATTAGAATCTTGTATTAATCTCAAATATAGAGTACATTAACACAACTTCCCTTTTAGTCCAACAAAATTCTGGTAGCATAGCAAAATAACCTATAATACCATACAAACTACTATCCTATGCCTCCAATATATAGGTAAATGTAATCCAATTTGTGGTTTCCAATACAATGGACTCAAATCATGAGCCAACTAGTCAACATGCAAAAGAGACCTCATGACATGTGTGTGAGAGTTACAAGTATCTTTCTAGATGCTTCAAGACCTTTCTCATGAACTCATTTATGAAACTTCACTAGAGGACAAAAACAACTCACTAAAGGACAAAATAACAACTCCCCAAGTCCAAAAATGACAACCAACTTCTTACATGTCATCATATATATTGTTTCTTACACCTCTTACAATGTCATATATGTTTCTTACACATCTTACAATGTCATAAATTTTCATAGATTACCCTTCACTTTGTGCTAAGTTTCCAATCATGCCTTACACATTTGCTTCCCTCCACATTATACCCCTTACAAACATATTCTAAGTCACCTAGAGAATGTATGGACTCATGTTTAAGTCCAATTTTCTGCTTTTCATGATCCTTGGAGTTGTACACATAATTAGTTGACTATTAAATAAATTGCAATAGTCTAAATCGATTGCAAGGTGAATATCATCCCTAGTCCTAATATATCTCATATGTGTTATTAAAAAATCTACATATAATGTAGCATGGACTGGCTTTCTTTAGATTTAACTTATTGTAGGTTCCTCTAGGTAACTATTTTTCTTAAATGTTCCATGACTAACTCACACTTTGAGTAAATATTCTCTCTATAATGATCATCTATGTGTAATACATATACGTTGTGCTACTCTCGTCCATCTACTCCTTGACTTGTGCATGAATCTCTCTCATACATGTTGCATAAACTCCTCAACTTCTACACTTTTGCACTTGCCTTTTTTTTACTCCCAACAAATTTATGACACCTTGTGTGAATGTCCCATACACTGGTACTTAGAATAGAACCTTCATTGATGATAAATTCACCAAGTTGTTGTACACAAACTCTACTTGCACCAACATAGAGTTCCACAACCTAATAATTTCCCCTACCACACATCTAAGTATATTTCCAAGACTTTGATTAACAACCTATGTCTATCTATCCATTTGTAGATGATACATAGAGATATAATTGAGATTTGTACCTAATTTATTCCATAGGTTGTACTAAAACTGGCTATGGAACTTCATGTCATGATTAGATGTTATGCTCCATATCAAGCCATGCAACCAAAACATCTCGTTGAAGAATAAATCCACTATCCAGAATGTCTCATTCAACTACACACAAGGAATGAAGTGTTACATTTAGGAAAAAATACCACTATGAAGATAGAATCATTGCCCCTCTATGTGCATAGATCCAAGGACAAAATATAGATAGTTCCTCCCACATTCTATTTGGCATGCACAATGGCTTATAAAACCCAATGTTTTATGTAATTATCTTTGTTTTTCATAGATGATACCTCTTTCAATGAATATATGTACATCTTTGTTCAAACTTAGCTAGTGATACCTCTACTCCAACATGGATCATGTCTTTTCTAGACATGAAAATATCCTCCAAGTCCACCTTAATGTAACTTTCTAACGATATTCTCCCTCCTAGAACTCTACAATATGGATAGTTATTAACTCTTGAATAGGTATCCCTCATGCAAATTATTCCTCATATGAGACCCTATCTCCCATCTAGGGTTTTACTAATGCATTCCATGTATCTGTAAAATATAGATTTTTGGTGTAGATATCCTTCATCACCTCCATGCCCACTAGTTTAACCATCATTACATACAATAATTCCTACCTCCTTTTTAAGGCATATATAAGCTTGTTCGGAAAACTAGAACTTAGAACCATATCCATGAAGTATGAGATGCTACATATTGGTGGAAATCCATCTACAATTCCTTCACAAATCACATCTATGAACTCCTCATGTAGGATCACAACTTGTCTCCTCTAAGTTGTGGCTCAATCTACTTTTTCTATGTGGGATTTACTACTTGTGCATAGTAGTATTTCAAGTCTTCTATCTCCTTGAGAAATTTTCATTTTGATAATAGCAACACCTTGGCCTTCTACATGAACTCTTCCTCATCCTTCATGGGAAGTAACTCAAAATTTTCCCATTAGGTTCTTGATGGTGAAGGTGTTCTTGTGCCCCTAAGCACAATGCATCGATCATACTACCAAGGATTTCCTAGTAACACATGGTAGGCATGTACATCAAAATCACATCAAACCATACCTTATTTGCATATCCTTCAAGGTAGAATGTAACGTAATGTTACTTTGTCATCATGAGTTACTATCCCTTTTGTATCCATGAGATTGTATTTTGTGATTTGCATGACTATATTCATCCCTAACTTATGTATAATCTTTATTGATACTAATGTGTTTGTGGTGCATCCATTAATGATTAGATTGCAACACTTTCCTCTAAACTTGCACTTAGTTAGAAGAGACTCTTTCTAAACCATGGTTCATCATCCTTTCATGCAAGTTTCAACAAAATAATGTTCATCATCAAGATCTCCCTAGCCTCTAGGTTTACACCTTCTACTCTAGCACTTAATGATCTTGCTTCTTTAGCCTACATAACATGCACATGTTTATCTATGTGACCTTTTTTATAGTTCCATGTTTATCTATGCACAATGTAAAGAATTAAAAAAACCATTTATAGTTCTAGGAAATGGATATCCATTTTTGGAGCCAAAACGGATATCCATTTTGGGACCCAGAAAATAGATATCCATTTTGGAACGGATACCCATTTTGGTTTGGTATCCAAGCCAAAATGGATAATTTTAACATACCTGTGAAAGTCAAAGTTGGCAAATTTGTGAATTTGGCTATGTAAAGAAGCGATTTTTTTCCATTGCCATTGTTTGGCCTGCGATGATCCTGCACATACTCTTGAATTTGTCAAAGCACTCCTGTGTATCCCTTTTCCAACTAAAAGTATCCTTATGAGTCAGATTTGTGAGGGGTGCAGCTAACTGAGAAAACCCCTTCATGAATCTGTGGTAATATCCACATAGACCAAGGAATGCCTTCAGCCGAGTGAGATTCCTGGGTGGGGGCCAATCCACTATTGCCCGAATCTTCTTTGGGTCTACTTTCACACTCCCAGCACTGATAATATGACCCAAGTAAAGCAATTCGGTCATCCCAAATTCACACTTTGACATTTTTGCATAAAGTGACTCTCTCTCCAGAATGCTCAACACCATGTCAATGTGTTTCAAGTGTTCTTCCCATGTCTTGCTGTAAATCAAAATATCATCAAAAAATATCAAAACAAACCATCTTAGCTGCTCACGGAAAACTCTATTCATGCCAGACTGGAAGGTGGCTAGTGCATTTGTCAAGCCAAATGGCATGACCAAGAACTCAAAGTGCCCATAGTGGCACCTGAATGCTGTCTTCTCCACATCCTCATCCCTAACTTGAATCTAATGATACCTGGATCTCAAGTCTATCTTAAAGAAGTAATAGGCCCCATGCAACTCATCAATCAACTCATCTATTCTGGGAATAGGATACTTGTTCTTAATTGTTTTCTTGTTGAGCTCTCTGTAATTGATGCACATTCTAAGAGTCCCATCCTTTTTCTTCACTAACACCACTGATGATGCAAATGGACTCTTACTCGGCCTGATATGTCCCATCTCGAGAAGCTCCTTGATAGATTTCTCAATTTCATCCTTATACATTTTTGGGTGCCTGTATGGGGTAGTAATTATGGGCTTTGCACCCTCCTCCAACTCGATCACATGCTCAATCCTCCTGTCAGGGGGTCTACCTAGTGGAATATCACTAAACACTTTGGTGTGTTTAGTCAAGAGAGCCTGTATGTCAGGTGGGTACTCTCGCTTCTGCTGCTCTAAGACTGTAGGCATCACCATCACCTCTGCCACCCACTGCACCTGACCATGGTGAATTAACCACTCCATCCATTTGAGAGAAACAACTCTCAATCCACCATCTGAAATGCCCCTGAGCACATGTCTAACTCCATTCACCTCAAACTTCATCTCAATCATCCTCAAGTTGAGAGTGAACTCACCTATCTCATGTAACCACTTCATACCCAGCACAACATCCATGTCACCCATGCTAACAACATAAAATTCTGATTGGCAAGTGTAATTGTTTAGCTGGGTGGTCAAATTGGGAATTCTCCTAGTACACGTGAGTATGAATCCATTAGCTACCTTTACCTTGAACCTTGTATACTCCTCTGTCTTCAACCCCCTCTTAGCAACCAAGCCCTCATCAATGAAGTTATGAGTGACACCTGTATCAAGCAAAGTAATGCATCTCTATCCACCCAATACTCCTCGGATCCTAAATGACCCTTCTCTTTGAATGCTCAAGGTATGGGCTGTAGGTAGAGAAGTCTTCTCATCCTTATCTGATACTTTAGATGCAACATTAGACCCTGAATCATTGTCTTCCGTATGCTGCTCTAAATGTGTCTCCGATTCCATAGACTCATCTGCTAAAAAGTATTCAATCTACTTTGCCTTTCCTTGGGCAGTACACTTGTGCTTAGGATCCCAAGGCTCTCTACAGTGGAAACATAGTTTCTTCCTCCTAAGATCATTCAACTGGTCACCGTCTAATATGGAAGAACTCTTATGTGGTTGGTGTCCTGAGTCCCTGTGGAAAGGTCTCCTGTCTCTCTCCTTATCCCTCCTATGCTAAAAGTTCTTATTCTAAAATTTTTTCCTCCATGCGGAAGACTCCATATCACGAGCCTTCTTCATGGCCTCCTGCAATTTCATAGGGTCCAAACCCTTGACCCAACCTCGCAGATGATCAGACAACCCATCAACAAAGAGCATGATTAGCCTACACTTCGAGATATCTGAAACCATGACTGAAAGGTCCTGGAACTCTGAAATATATGAGTCCACTGATCCACTCTGTCGCAACTGTGCCGACTCCTTAAACTGCAACTCTAGGTCCTTCTTGTCAAACCTATCTATGAGTCTAGTTGTGAACTCAACATATGATGTAATCTGGTCATGTCCTAAAGTTACCTTCCCATTACTCCACCACTTGTGTGGGCTGCCTTCCATGTGTAAGGTTGCATATGTGATGGCATCAGTCTCTAGCATGGGGCTGATCTGGAGATAATTGTCCAACTTTTGGACCCAAGCTCTGGCTGAAGTCTTCCCTCAACCATCAAAGTAAGGTAAAGTCATCTTATTGACTTTGTCTTGTAGCTCATTACTCTGCTGCCTGTTACCTCCTCTAGGCCTATGTCTCATCCTAAGATCAGAGTAATCTCTGAAAGTCATCTCAGGTCGAAACTCCACACTAGAAGCCTACCAGTCTCTGAAAATCTCATCTTGGAATTCCACCTGTGTAGCATCCCTCTCAGGCATCTCATCTCTCGGTATGAAAATAGGAATGCCAGGCCTATCTGCGGCTGTAAGCTGTGTAACACCCCGGTTATTCATCGAAACCTCTCCATCAAGATCCCTGTATCTGTTCCTGTCAACATTGTTTCTATCCCCATGGTCTCTATCTCCATTCCATTCTCTATTGCCTTGGTCTCCATTACCTCAATCCCTATGTCTATCTCTATCATTTCTATCTCTATTCAGGTCCCCGTTATTTCTGTCCTCCTCTATCTCTGGAAACAAATAGGTGAGAAGCCGTGTGAGTACCTCCTGAGACCTATCCATCCTGTTAATCGACTGTTGTTGTCGTCGCGCCAAGTCATTGAGAATATCTCATGTACTGGGCTCCCTGACTTCCCTGTCTCCCATTCCTATAAGATGTTTTGGAAGTACACCGAAAAAGGGATCTATTCTTGGAACCTCGAGATCTTCCTCACTATAAAATACCACGAGTTGTTCCTCAACAACAACAATCTCTGAATCAGTCTCAAATGGATCTGTTTGTGGTACTAGATTCTTTGGTTCTACTAACTATAGATTTTGTGTTCCCTGTCTTAGTCTGAAATTGTATCTATCTGTAGGCTACATGTCTCATTAACATCTTTTGCATGTCATGTTTAACCACACATGATGGAAAGATACACCGCTCTAATACCACTGTAATGTGCCGTACCTGTTTATAAATTTTTAAAATCTTTTATGTGTTTTATTTTTTTTATTTTGATTGTGGTCTTTCAGAACTAGACAAAAGAATGCAGAAGGGGTTTTTAGTTTTCCTACAGATGTGTTGCCGGAGCATACAAAATAGAGCATATATGGAAAACCCAGAAAATATACAATGATTATGAAGAAACTAACAGCTACCTAGATAGTAAAATGGCCAATAAATAATTACTATTACATACCCATGTTGAGATTTGAGACTTCATACAACGGATGTAGCCAGACCAACAATAGGTATGGCTAGAATCACTCCAAATTTATTTCAAATACTGAGCAGCTTGGATATACAATGCAAGAGAAGACCTAAGACCCTAAGCACCTCACAAACAAGGGATACAATAGTGGCAAGATCAATTAGAATGAACCTCTTGTTGATGATTGTTTTGATGCAATCATAACAATTAGTTAAAATTCACATAAAATGAACCAAAACTGACTTGAAAGATATGAAGGAATCGGTTAAGATTCGCTTAATCCCAAGTTTAATATGGTCAGGTCTTGACCTGTTGGGCAAATTTAGTTGGTCGATGTGAAGTTGTAATGTTCAAGGGGCCTTACGTGATTTAGGGTTTCCTGTTGGTTTACAGGACTCAAACTATGCGAAAAATCATAAATATCAGTGTGTTTGTTCACTCTTTTGCATAAAAGTGTTACTGTGCTACAAAGCTTTTAAATGATTTTTAATTATAGCAAGCTTTCTTCTTTTAAATATTATGAAAACTGTCTACTTTCAACTTTAGCTATACATGCTTTTTCAAATATGAGACAATTTCCTTTAAATTTCTATGTTTTCAACTAAGTATTTTCAGATGGATTGGGAAAAGTTAGAAAGATCTAATCTAAACTTTATTCAAATATACCAAAGGAACTAATTGTTCTGTTATGCACTTTATAAATCAGACAGCAATTTGATCAAATCCACAGACAAAACCCTAAGTGTAAGCTCTGAGCATTTTCACAAACATACACCTAAGATTGCAAGCTCTAAGAGAAAATGTTTCAAACACGATGAAGAGCAAGAAAACACTCAGAAGATAGATGCAGAATTCCAGATTCAATTGTATTAGAAACAGACAGTCATATAAGATTTACAATGTCTGAATGACTCTTAGCTTCAATGATCAAACTACAACAAACTTACAAGCTTTACATATATAGTAAGGAAGCTAGATGTTCCATGCATTCCTTATTGCAGACACAGGCGACCTCCTTCTTCTACTTCTAAACTAAAAGGTCCCCCTATTCTAAAAAATCCCTGTGTAAAGTCTTACTGTGCATAGAGGCACAATATATAGACTTTGATTGTCTTCAATACAGCTCAAAACCCTAGTTTAAACAATGGTTCAAACCTCTGGTTACAGTAATAAATGCTGGAGAACAAGTCTCCCAAAATATCTTTGAGTATACATCAAATCTGGGTGGAATATACCATTCTAGAAACCCTAGTAGCTCAATAATAACTTCTGTTGTCTGTTGCAATAATGCCTTCAGCTTCATTTTGTCCTCATCAATGAAGACCCTTGACTTCCTCGCCCTTCATCCTTATCTTCTTTTGCTCCTGAGATCGAATTTCCTCCTCCGTGATGCCACTGCATTAAGCTTCAGCTCCTTCCTCAATTGCAATCCTGCAAAAACGGATAAGCAATAAGTATCATCATTTTAATAAACTTGCAGGAAGAAAAACAACTACTATACCTAGTCGTGACTATGTGAACGCAGCAATCGGGCCAAAAATCCATGAAAATCGCATCCAAAAATGTATGTACAACGCTTAGAAAAGTCGGGTCAACTATCGTTGACCAAAAATATGCATTTGGGCCTCAAAATCGACCTCAAAATTTTAATCGCTCAGTCTTTTCCCGTCTATCGGCGTGATATCCACTCATCGGTGAGTCCAAAAAATGATTGGCCGATCGCCATTATTTGGCCGATATGGCCCTTTCAATATTCGGCAAAGTCTTTTCTTCTGTCGGCGTAACACTCGCCCATCGGTCGGGCTCAAAAAATTTTCTCCGATCGCTTCACTCTGGCCGATGTCTTCTCCTCGCTATCGGCACTCCCTTTTCTTCTTCCATCGGCGTGATGCAACACTATTGGTGCAGGCTCAAAATATTCGGCCAATCGTTCATCCCATGCCAATATAGTCTTATTGGCTTGTATCCTAGCACTGTCGGTGTGACCTCCTTTTATCGGTGCGGTTAACAAAATTTTCTCCACTGATAGCTCTTCTCTATCCGATCACCTACTCTTGTCGCTGTGACTCCCGCCGATGCCCTTCACTATTTCCCTTCTATCAGCATGAGACCTGTCCATCGGCATGGCCAAAATTTTCTCCACCAATCTCCCTGTTTGGCCAATGTAAACTCATCGCTGTGATTCCCACCGATGACCCTCACTGTTCTCCTTGCATGTTGCTTCACTTGTATATCAACAATGTATGTTTGGAAATATACAAGTCCGAAATTATACAACGATTTAACCTCATTCCATAATATCTTCGATTCCGGCGGTTGTATAAACTACTATATACCGCAATGTATATGTAAATATACAAGCCAGATTTATACAATGAATTAACAATTTTTCAAAAACCTTTTAAGTTTACGTTGTATATCGGGCCCTATATATTACAAAACCCTCTTTTCAAATCCGCGGATATACAACGAATTTACCACATTTAAAACCCCTTTCATGTCCGACCTTGTATATTCCGCATTGTTTATTTACCAAAACATACAAGCCCAGATATTATACAAGGGATTAACCTTGTTCAATAATCACTTCGAGTCCGCGGCTTGCATGTTCCGCTTGTATGTATTAAACATACAAGGGCCGAATATACAACGACTTTACTCATTTTAATAAATCCGTTGGGTCCGCCCAATGTATATTTGTTTGTATCTTGGGCAATGTATATTTCGATATACATTTTGGACGTGAAACATTGGTTCAATCGGATTCTAATCTTTTTTGGATTCCGGCTTGTATACAGCGATGTATGTTTGCTTTGAATGTTTAAATATACAAGTTTGAAATGTATAATGATTTAATGCTACTTCAACTTTCTTTTAAGTCCGCGGCTTGTATAAAGTCTTTGTATATCCTCAATATACAAAACACAAAATATGCAAGGACTTAACCATAGTTAATAACTTTTTGAGTCCGTGATGTATATTTGTTTGTATCCTGGCAATGTAAAATATATACATTGCAGATACATGCAATGAATTAACCACTTTTGATAAACTTCAAGTCCGCATGATGTATATTTGCAATGCATATCACCGAAATATACAAGTTGCAAAGATACAACGATTTAACGCTATTTAATAACCTTTTCGGGTCCGCCATGTATGAAGTGCCCTGTATATTATACCTGCCAAACATACAAACGTGAGATACAAAGCGGAATCGAAACATCAATTTATTTTAACCTAAAACCACTTCAGGTCCACCTTGTATGTATATTGAAACCTTTTTTTAAAATGCATACAAGGCAAAAGACATACAATCGACTTTGTATATAAAAGCAATATACAAAAGGGATTGTATATGCAACATGTAAGCGACCCATTATGCATTTAACCTTGTATATTAACCCGATTGCAAAAGGCAAATGCGGCTAAGTACAAAAAAGAAAACCCTTTGCATATACCAACGACCTTGTATATGCAAAGCGATATACAAACCTGAATGTACATTTTACCAAAATGATCATAACTTGCAAAATATGGCAAATTTTAAGATGGTTCAAAAAGCAACCCTAGCTCATTTTTCACAAGGAATCCAACCATATCATGCCCTGGTATTGAAAATGCATTTTTTTCTCTATTTTTTTATCAAAGTTTACAATTGTAACCCTCTTTTCCCCTCTACCACCAAGCAAAACAACACACACAAAAGCAAAAGCAACAGCCACAGCAAGGGTCCTCATTTTTCTAAGGAGTAAAATGGGGCATGTTGTGAACATCACAACACCTCTATGAGGCCCACGTCCACTAGGCAGGGTAGTACAACCCCTATGAAGGCTGCATTAGCAACAAACAAGAAAAAAAACCTTGCAACTGTGACTATTTTGGATCTACAAACCAGTATGAGGCTAGGCGTCCAAGATAAGAGCAGATTATTGCCCAAAAACTCCACAAGTCCTCAAAAATAGTACGGCCTCCCTCAAATATGTACGACCAACAAGTAGGAAACACATCCACTTTAAACACACCAAAATCTCACTCCAAAACTGTAATCTCCCATTGTTATCAGCTGAGAAATATCAATCTCTGAAAGATGTATCAAATAGCTCAATGAAACACAACTCTTCTAATCACCATTAAGCATATTTTTGAATACTGGATGTATCCACCATTAATGGCACCTTTGGGTGGTATGGCACACCTGTAGAATGTCGTCACTAATGGAGGTTTTCATCTCCAAAAGCCTAGTTCAAATGCTCAAACCCTTAAAACCCTAGCAGAGCTCTCAATAGAAAATATCATAACAAGGCATAATACACATGAGCTTTCATTTCACCTTTTATTCCCCCTCCAAGTTGGGTGTTGGGTTTAGGAGGGAACTTAGTCATTTTTAAACTTCTTTTATTTCCCTAGGGATGGGCACCCAAGGTCATAACTTGTCTTATGTCTTCATTTTTCATTAAGTCACTTTTCCCTCAATATATTATAAAGTCCATATTACATATAACTTTAATAATCTTCAGACTTTAAAATAAATATGAAGATGGTGTCGAAATGAAGTGATCTAAAGCTCATCGGAAAGCCCTCGACAAGACGAATTTGAGCCCACTATGAAAATCCTGAACCGACACTGACCCCGAACTTACTAAAAATAGTAAGTAATGACCAAGAGCAAACTGAGCCAACTCAGAGGGTGCCAACTAGATCCACTAAATACGAACCACATCTCCATCATTGACAAATACCTCCAAGGCCAAACTAACTCTGATTCCCTAACCAAACTGCTAGTCCACGGGAACCCAGTGATGGACTAACCATGTATCAAGAAGGGGACATTACAAGTGCTTACTATGATCTGGAGGGGAAATCTCTCTATAAACCTTTCTAAAGTGTGACAAGATCTGAGAATCTACCAGGTGGGGATACTATGAGAAACTACTTCTTCCATAAATCTTTTTAAGTCATACAAGTTATACCACTTTCTTGTGCCTCTATTTGTTAAGGGTGACTTGTTGATTCTTTCTTATTCTCTTACAAATTGTCCCTTGGTGATCTATTTTCTCCATCTTCTTAATTATTCTTCACTAATGTGATGTTGACTACATCTCCTTTAGTGCTTTATCAACAACTTCAATGACCTCATTTATCTTCTATCTAAAACCATGGCATTGGTACCCAACATATTAGTGTTGGAAGATATCTTCATGCCTTCTACTTTCCTTAATACTTTGCAGGAATTATGCATGTTTTGATACCATTTGACACAGTCATGGATGGAGAGTCTAATGAAAGACTATCCAACCATGCAACCTTAGCATAATCACTCAAAACTAATATACAATGAAACTCAAATATCAATACATGCAAGATCATATGAAATGAACTAGAACTAATATATTACTATTCTACATCAATAATTTTGTTGCTAGGGATTGTAATCAGAATATACCTTAATCTTAGATTACAATATAAAATCAACATTAAACATGAGTGTAGCTCAAAACACTAGCTTCCTTGGATTTATCACGCTATCATAGCTCTATTGGACACAAATTGGTCCTAGAATCTCTTACTACCCTTTGCTATCCTTCTCAAATAAAATTCACTATCTTTTATAATGAAACCTTGGTGTAGAAGGTTTGCCCCAACCAAGAATGAAGTAATATACTTCCAAAGTTAATGTAGCTCTAAACATGAACCATCCTAAGACTAGTAAAGTCTCACATAATGTTATCGTTTGGCATAAGGATCTAAATCATGGAACATGTCTCATAGACCTTGTTAGTTAATATGAGAATCCACCTCATACAACAAAATTTGAAATACAAAATAGACATATCGACATGCTTTGAATGCTCTGTTCATGCTCTAGAGAAAACATCATGTTGATCTAATTCATATATGTTACTATATAGATGATTCTAGCTTTAGGTCTAAGTGCTCAACTATTGACTGTGTCTAGAAAATCTAGTTACATCAAACCAAAATGACTAGTAATGATTTACGAACTACAAAACATAAACAAATAGAAAGAAAATATTTTTCAGTTAATGAACTAAAAACTTGTAGGCCTAGGATGCTCTTGTATCACTAGATATTTGTACAATATCACATTAGTATGATCTTTGGGTTTAATTAGTTGCTTATACTCATTAATAAAAAATTAATAGTTCAAACTATGCATGAGAGAATACAAAAGATCATGCTTGACCTATATCACATCCATATGTGTGTGTATGTCATGTGTAATAGTGAGAAAAGATTATTCCCATTCGTGGTGTAAGAGGGAATATGAAAATTGATTATCTCAAAAATTGTTAGATCTAAAGATAAGGGTAAAGTTAAACTTTTATAGGGCCTCCAATGGTGATTCAAGAGATGCGGAAGTAGGTTTTGTGATTAGAGACTCTCATTGTTTCTTTGCACTAGGTGTTCTAAATTCCTAGGCATTAAATTGAATAATGAAGTAGACATGGAAACTCTCCTTTTGGGTCTTCATGCTACTTATATGGATGGTCATCATTGTATTGAGGTGGATAGTAATTCACATTTTATTATAAGTGCAGTAAGCAATTCTTTCCTAATTGTAAATTAAGAATTGTGTTATTAGAAAATGTGTTAGATTAGAAATCTAAGTTTTCTTCTATAATAGTTAGACATTAGAGAGCAAAATGGAGTTTTTTAATTTCTTATCAAATGTAGGGATTCTTCTTAAGAAGGTCACTTATATAGAAAGTAAGAAGATGAATGTGGGCCTAACCTTGCTATGAGCATGATTAATCTACTTAACACTTAGTATATCTAAGTGATATTTAGAAGAATGAAACATCAAAATTTTTGAGGAAATCTAGAATATAATTTTGTTAAAAACTCTACTTATTTTCACTGGTTATCTTTTCATACAACTAACAATTTTAACTAGCATGAAAAATTCATTAAATAGTATCCAAATTACATTGAGTTGGGGAGAGACAACTTGAGGAAATCCTTTTGGGCTTAAATAATATAACTAAACAATAACAATCATAAAATGACAGCATGTCAATACTTGGATTCCACTCTCGAAATCATTAAACACAACATAAGAAACATCGATAAGTAAAATTTGTTTCAGAAATAACATTAATTAAAAGTGTTTTGAATATAATTATGTAATAATTTTAATAGTAAAAATCACTATTTAATTATAATACTAAAAGCCCTCTCAATTGCTATTATGAAATACGAAAATATTATATCCCTTATAACCATCATTCACAAGAACCATATCAAATCCAAGAATTTCCAAGAGAATATTTAGAAATATCAAGTACACTGTCAGAAACTTTTCTCTGAGAAAGGTACTCTTATTGTCTAGATGGCAAAACGAAAATATTTAGAAATTCTCTTGGAAATTCTTGGATTTAACATGGTTATGAGCGCAAGATTTTGTAGATCTACGGTTAAATGTGTTGTGGAGTAATGTTACTTCTAAAACATATTTTACTTTATCGATATTGATTTGTATGTTGTGCTTAACGATTAGATTTTGGGAGAGGAATCTGAGTATTGTCGTACTTACATAGACTATTGTTTAACTAAATTTTACAGTGAAATTGAGTAAAGTTCAACATAGATTTTATTTGATCTTAAGCATTTAATTGAAAAACCTGGTTGCATTAGGAATCTCCGTCTGTAGAAAGTGATAAGAAAGTCGTTTCCTTTACGTAAAGTACCAAAAGCCCAACTAAATTAAGTCCGACGTCTTCTCTTTTCTATTAATACCCTGCGCTGGAATTTTTTTTTTTAACTTATTTCTTTTTAAAAATAATTAGCCGATAGGCTAATTATGTGAGCATTATAGTGCTCGAAATTGTCTCACGCTAAAATATTCCGTTTACATTTGTACTAACCATACTGGAAGTTTAAGGCCCCACTGAAATACGTTATTTTTTTCTTGTTCTATTGATACTCACGAGTCACCGGCGGTGCATCGTTCATTTATGTAAAAGTTTATTACCTTCTCAGCCTTAAAAAGGATAAATTTATTTTACAAATGTATGATTGGATTTGAAATAAAAATAAAATGACTATTAATGGGCCTTTGGTCTAGTGGTGAAGTTATATGGTTTTGAAAGAGTTCAAGGATCAAGTCTTGTTGATTGTGAGGCCTTGACATCATAAGAGATGAAGTTAGGATCATGCCTCGGGTGACTTTAGCAAAATGGATACTCCTTAGTCCTTTGCTCTCAATCGAAGAGGTTTCAGCGTAAGGTATTGGGTAGCTATACAATTTTGTGGGTCTAATATAAGACCCTCTAACAAAATAAATAAATAAATAAATAAATAAAATGACTAAAATAGATACATGTATTTTGGATATCAAATTTGAAATTAGATTTATAATGGATTGACTAAGATGACTAAGCTTTGTAGATTCTAGAATTATGTAAGAGCTTGGGTCAATTCTCTATGTGCATAATTGATCTATGTGCATGTGGATTCAATTATATCCTTTAGATTCGTCCTTCATGTGTGGTTTTGATCTTAATGTTTGTAGACCCCTTTACCTGCAAAAAACACTCACTTGATCTGTGTACCTACAATATAAAAGGTTGGTGTTGACAAACATTGTTTGGAGCTTAGTATGCAAGGATCTTTGCCTTAGAGAAGCTTGATTGATTAATTTAACAATTTACGAAAGAGGTGGAAGAAAATAAGCAACAATGTAAATGGTGTTGATGCGACTACAATAATGCTAAGTGATTGACACTTAAGACTTGATGTTGCAGAGAGAATGCATTGCAACAAATACTAGAATGACATTGTGTAAAAGTTGGGTTTTTGTACCACATGTTAATGTAAGAATTGATGTGGGTGATACATCCAAAGTTGAATAACCAAGGCATGTGTTGATCCCTTCTAACAAATAGATGCGGTAGGGTTGTCCTAATAATGGGTAGATTACCTAATGATTGATGTGTCATGGATAATAGATGATTAAATGACTTAGTGGTGATGTCCTTTTATACTTGGCCTAGTTGCACAAATAGAAGGATTTGGCATAATAGTTGGCACATCATGGCTAGTAATAATTTCTATCAACTAGATTTCATTATGAGACTTGAATTAAGAAGAGACAAATCAAATCTATAGCAATATAGAATTGACTTGGGTTAGATCTACACCCATAGATTTGAACCTAGAAGATGAATGTGTGATCTAATGTCAATAAACTATTTGAGTACGAATAATATTGTAATGGTCAAAATTGCATATCAATGCCCTTTTCCCTTATGTTTTGGGACTACTTTGATTAGAGCGTCCTAAATGCAATAACTAGCTTACAAGTGGTATATTTCTAGTATGAATTTGTCTTATGCCATCATAATTATTGATCCCTAGAGATTTGATCTTGATCTCTAGATGTATATTCACCACTGTAGATCATATCCATATGTGTCGAGTTGACCTACATCACTTTTGTAGTGCAAATATGATCCCTAAATTTAAAAAAAAATTAAAATTCTTACCTTGTCACCTAGTTCACTAGCTATTGTGAGCCAACTTAGTGCACATTATATTGATTTGTGTGGTTGGTTGTATTTAAAGACATTCATTCACTCATTTGAAATCATCTAGGAGTTATCAAGGAGCATGCTAGGGTTTTATTAATATAAGATTTATGAGAGACTAATAGTAGCATTTATTAGAGAATTATCATAACACATCATCCCAAGTCCATTGCATGCTTGATTGATGTCTTTAAACCTTGAGCTTAGGTCCACATTATAGGATTAGTATTGCATATCAAGGTCAGTTTTAAAAGGTTGTGGAATTTGGATTGCTTTGGATTTAAAAGTTTCTAAGGACTTTAATAAATCTATTATGGCATATATCCTGCAATAGATGTATTCCATGAGATGTCATTTCTTGAAGGCATTCGTACGCTTACCCATTACATTTGTTTGAAAATTGCTAAAGCCTTTTCAACAAATCCATTTTGTGCACATTCTGCAAAAGTTGCATTCCATGAAGATGATGCTTCTTTGAGGCATTTTTGTCAAACATTTCACATACTTTGGCCATGCCTCTTTTGATGATATCTATTTTTTTTCCTGGTTCATAAACTTCTATGAGGATAGAAAAGAAGTCGCAGCCTGGGTTGAGGGGTGATTTTATGCTCTCCACAAGCTTTATCTTAGTAATATCTGATTTATACCTGTCAAGTGCTTTTATTAAAGGATTCTAGTGAATTTCTTGCAAGTCAGTTTTGCGCCAAGAATTTGCATTTTACTTATGAAAGCTCCCACCCAAGGCTTAAATTTGATGGCCATATAGCTGTATTTAGGCATTTTTGCCATAAAATATAATTAAAATTTTAAAGAGATTGTATCACATGAAAGGAGACATTTTGAAGAGATTGTAAAATTTATATATGATTATGATGATATATATATTTGGTTTATATATAATTTTACTTATATGAAGGTATGTCATAGTATTTTAAAGGCACCTTTGAATGGATAACCGTCATAAAAAATTTGCCTGACAGGGAAGGTCGATCGTCAAATTTAAGCCCTGCAGTCCCTCCTAGAGGTTTTCATCAAACAACAGTGTTATTATTTTTTCCTTGAGGTGGTATAAAGCCATTTTTGGCATGGTGGTAAAACACCTAGTTGTTGAGCGAAGAATAGATGAAACAAACACAGAAAAATAAACTCAAAATTATGCAAGAGACAAAAGACAAATTTTTTTAATGTGGTTCACCAAATGGCTACATCCACATTGAGCAGGGGATTTCCCTCTATATTACACCAAAATCAATAATTCTAATACAAAAAATATCTGCAGCTATATCATTCACATCTGCAGCATCTCAATAATATATCACTGCTATTGCTACAAGAAATACACATTCTCCACTACAACCACTCCACTATCCATGACTAACAATAGCCCAAAATACAATAACCTCCAATAATAATACACTATCTTAATCTCATCGTGGGAGCAGAAAACATGGAGCGGTCGGTGCATAAAGAGGAGGTAGTGGTAGCTGACAGAACTATTACTATTCATGAGGATTGGACTGCATAACAATAGACAATGTTACACCAACAATCTCCCACTTGTGGTCCAATCTGAGCTGCACCAAGAAATCCCCTGCGCTTCCAATGCGATCATTTGTTTGAAAACTTGACAGGCCTATCCTGTGGCCTGTCTCTCTCAACAGATCGTCGATCAGTCTTAAGCACCTTCTTTGTTTCAATGTAGACATAGCTCAGCCTGCTCGACTCCTTGTCGCCAAAAATCCTTTCTCCAAGAGCCTATCGAAGAACAGTCTCAGTCTGTACACATACTCCTTCAATACAATCTACCACAACTAATACACCATCTATGATATGCAGGGCTGCTGTGACCTCTGAAGAGAAGTCAACGTGTCATGGGGAATCATCAGATTGATCAAATATTAATTTCCCATTCTATCCCCATTGTAATGCTTAAGAGACTCATCCAACATCTCATAATACAAGGAGATTCTTGTTGATTTAATGGTGATACCGTGCTTAGCTTCATCTGTGCGAGTATCAGTCATTCTAACATCGCCACCACAAAGTCCTCTGCATTCATTACCCTTCGCATTCATTACCCTCCACATTCATAAACTCCCATTCGGGCTGAGATCGTGCGGTTTGAGCTGCATCATTATGATGATTATTTTTAGCTTGTTTGAGATAAAGGCGTTCCCACATGCCATCCTTTTTGTGGCGCTCCATTTCAGCAACCAGGGGAGTGAAGGCCACGAGATCATGGTTATTGTGAGAAAAAGAGGACCTGAGTTTAAGATGCTTGCCAGGGCCCACACTGCGATGTAATGCCATGCTACTGCCATTGTTACCGTCATCTCCTCCACTCCAAAGGAGTACCAGTGCTACCACACTCAGAAATATGTAGACATAAATGACCTTCATCCTACCTGAATTTCCCTTTTTAGCTATGCCTTTGTCCCATCTGCCCTTTGTTCCAGATTGAGGCAATTCCAATTTTTTAATGTTCAAAACCTCTGAGTCCATCTTTACCAATGATTCCTCTATCAATTTAAGAGAATTAAATTGATCAACTGCATCTACTTCCCCTTTATTATTCAGATCTTCTAATCCATGGGAGCTCTGCCAGCATGATGGAGAAATGCTACAGCTAGGAGCAGCAGTAGAAATACTAGCACCACCATTAATTTCATCTACCCTAGGTGCTTTGGCATTAACCTGCTCACTATCAGCTAACTGGCGCCGAACACTTTCACTGTCAAACATATTGAGAAAATTATTAATAACAGAATCAACATCTAATTGATCCAAAGACCCTTGCTTGGCAGTCCCCAATGATGAATCTGAAGTAGGAATAACAACTCCCACTTTAGCATGACTCTCTATGACATACAGGGTGCCTAATTTGCTACCCCTTGCAATTACCAAGGCCCCCTTTTTAACCTTGCATCTATTGGATTCAAAACTAATCTCACAACCTTGAGAACCCAATTGCCCAGCTAAGATTACATTTTCTTTTAGCTAGGGAACATATCTAACATCATGTAACAACCAAGTATATCCATTTTTCAATTTCAATGAAATATCCCCTATTCCAACAACATCACAAGATTCATTGTTACCAGGAAAAACCTTACCGAAGTCACCAATTTGCAGATTTTTGAAATGCTCCTTACATGGAGTGACATGAAACGATGAGCCTAAATCAAGCACCCACCCAGTAGTTGGAATTTCTTCTTCAGTTAAAATAAGAACACCTACAACTTCTTGGTATGCTGTGTTGGCTTCGCTACTGCTCACTTTCTCTTGTGCTTTTTTGTAGTTCCAACAGTTCTTTTTTGTGTGACCTGGCTTGCCACATAACCAACATTCTCCATTTCTACTTTTGGACTTCGATCTTCCTCTACTGTTATTTCTGCCTTTGTCTTGACCCCTTCCTCTATTGTCAGTACTTACGGTAGTCAAGGCATCACCATTTATTTTGTTTTTCCCTCTTCTCATATCTCCATTGAGAAGAGTGGCTACTACATCATCACACCACAACATTGTTTATTTTCTCTTATCTTCCCCTTCTTCAGATCTACTTTTACCTGATACCAAATTGTTTATGGTCATGATCACACTATCCCAGCTATCAAGAAGAGAGCACAACAGCAACATGGCTATCATTTCTTCTTCAAGATTGACATCAACAGAAAGTAATTGATTAATAACAATATTAAATTCATTTAAATGATTCAACATGCTATTACCTTCTTTCATTTTCAAGTTTACCAATTTCTTCAATAGGAACACTTGATTTTTTGTTGATGCCCTTTCGTACATGTCACATAGCTTGTCCCAAACCTGTTTAGTTGTTGTCTCCGTGGCAACATTAAAGAGGACATTACTAGACATCGATAGAATGATGGTTGCAACTACTTTCTAGTCTAAGATATCCCAGTCTTCATCTGACATCTTCTCTGACTTCTTAGACTTCCCTTGTAGTGCAATGGCAAGATCCTTCTAAATCAGCAAAGCACGAATCTGGAGCTTCTATAAACCGAAGTTTTGTCTCGAAAACTTTTTGATTTTCCACTTGTCAGCTTCGTCCATTCTGCCCAAAAAAATCTTCACCAATCTCCAACCAGCTTCAGCACTGAGTTGCTTTGTCAAACTTCTTCACCAACTCTTTGATACCAATTGTTTAGCAAAGAATAGATGAAACAAACATAGAAAAATAAACTCAGAAATAATGTAAGAGACAAAAGACAAAATTTTTTAATGTGGTTCACCAAATGGCTACATCCACACTGAGTAGGGGATTGCTCTCTATATTACACCAGAATCAATAATTCTAATACAAAAAATATCTGCAGCTATATCATTCACATCTACAGTAGCTCAATAATATATCACTGCTATTGCTACAACAAATACACATTCTCCACTACAACCACTTCACTCTCCATGACTAACAATAGCCCAAAATACAATAACCTCCAATAATAATATAGTATCTTAATCTCATCGTGGGAGCAGAAAACATGCAGTGGATGGTGCATAAAGAGGAGGTAGTGGTAGCTGACATAACCGTTACTATTCGTGAGGATTGGACTGCATAACAATAGACAACGTTACACCAACACTAGTATTGTTCGGTTTGGTCATTTCATTTTTTGCAATGGAAACAAATAACTACTTGTGCTTTTGAACATGGTAAAACATAGATTCTTGCTAAGCTTAAACTACCTTGGGTATCTCTTTAAATGATGAAACTATAGATTTCGAGTGTAGCCCCCGCAATACTTAACATTCCTGCAAATAAATAGTCCTCACATATAAATTTATATATTCATATATGGATATATAATGAAATTTTACTTTAGTTTCGGATATGGTTATTCATTGTTGAATAGTTATTGTGTATGAAAGATATTAACTTATTAGTTGTTTAGATATGTATTTTATTATTAAAGAGTTTCATGGGTTATTAGAAAAGATTTTCGATGAAGACTTTTATTCACTTAGTCTTAGTTGGTTTTCTTAGTGAGCATACATTTGTTGCATAATAATGACTATCAATAGAGTCTCACTGACCTATATTAAAGGCATTAAAGGTCTTAGCAAAGGATTTTTATGCGATGGTCAATAAATAGCCCTATGTATGTACTTACATGTTGGTTACCCACTGATTTTTTATACATAGATATTGGTTCGTAAATAAACCAATAGAAAGTTAGTTTATTGTGATTACTAAGATCTATACTTTGGTGTGACCACTCGAGGATTGTGTTTTATTAATAGCCAATGTAGACTTTTCTCTTTTAAATTATTAACTATCCTTAGAATCTTAAGACCATTTTAGTGGTTAGTGGATTCCTTAACCTTTGGAAATTCCTAGGTGATTACCTAATTGGTAAGACTCATAGTCAATAATAAAACCAATGCTTGACAATGATTGTCGTCACATTGTTATGCCTAAGATGTGGATTTAGATAGGGTTAGAGATAGGCCTAACTCATTACATGTAAACTATTTTTCCTTGCTTTGGAGTTAGATGCATCATGGCCTTTTATAGTTGGTATTATGGTACCTTATAATGGTTGAATGCTGATAAACCAAGGCCATGTTTAGAAATCCATTGCTGATTTCTTTTATCCTTTTTAAGGTAAAGACCATTTAGTGTTAGTGGAATCCTATCCTTTGAAAATTCCTAGGTGATTACCTAAGTGGATATGATATAATCAGAATGAAATGATTTGCTCCTTTTGAGATGATCTAGAAGGTTATGTAAGACCTAGGAGATGTTGGTGTCATGTATAAATTAATTGACTCTATGTGTTGGACTTTGTGTTTTTGGATATGTTCTCTGTTAAATTGGCATGATATCATTATGTATGAAGGACAATAACTATTGCATTGATAGTCGTTTCTCCCTATTGTTTGAGGTATTGATTGCCATTGCTTGATTATGTGGATTTATGAATCTTCTTTAAAAACTGAAATGTTGAATCCAGACCCAACTACATTGAGATGAGGTAGTAAGACCTTTTGACCATTGTATCACCTAGTATTGGGTGGATTTAGGGAATTATGTTGTGATGTGGGTTAGCATCCTTGGTGGACTAATCAGTAAACATTATTACCTTAGAAATTTATTTTAAAATTAAATTTATAGGACTAATTTTCAGTTATGGACTTGTCCTCTAGATATTTAATTATCCTATTGAATGTCAAGATATTATGGTGATATGATAGGACATTCTTAAGCTATAGGCATTGATTGTCTTTGTTTTACTAGCTTGAAATCAATCTTAACTGTATTACTATGTTTTATTTTTATTCTCTCCCATAGCATGTTTATCAAAGGATAAGGGCATTAGGTATATGTTACAAGATCATATAAGTATGCTAGACTGTTAGTGATTCATATGGTGCACCAGATTCCTTTATGCATGTTGGCCACTTATTTCTAGATCCTTTGTGATGGGTGGGGCTTCTCTAGTGGGGTAGCATGGGGAAGCTTAATACTTCATGATAGGGTGGATATCACCTCAATGATGCCCTCTCTTTTTTCTCCTTTCCAGAATTTGTGTATGGTTCTAGGAAGTATGAACATGAAGCAGTAAATGTAAATGTAAATGTATTAATCAAATCTTTCATATGACAAATGATGTGAGATATTTTGGATGAATTAAAAAAAAAATACTCCCTTTTTATTGTTATTTGACAATGATTAATATTTTATTGATATATATATTTTGTTGGATCTTACATTAAATGGGCTTTGGAATATATATTCAAGTTAAAGAATGCCATTCAAAGTGTGTTCTTGGCTTAATTTTTCATACCTTTTGTGCTTTGGCATGATGGAGGATGATCAAGCATTGTGGTTGAGATGATGGTCACTTGATGGATGTGGTAGATGCTATGTTGTGCCTAAGAGCATAGAGGAGTCATTTGGTGTAACACAGGTGAAATGAGGAAATCTTTCTCTATTGCATTGAAACCCTTTTTTGTTACTTTGGTATGCCTTTGCAATGTGAATATAAATTAGGAGAATGTTAAGATTAGGTATTCTACTCAACTTGTAAATCTTAAGGGTCTTTTGTATGTTAGGTGTTCAAAATAGTCATATTATTTGAAACTCACACCTAGTATTAAAAAATGAAATCATAGACAAATAATTATGTATGCATATTAAAAAATCACCAATTGGGCAACTAGGACACCAAAGTGAGGGTGTGCACATATGTAATTACTTATTTATTCTTTGGCGACTTGGAAATATTGTTGCAAGAATGTATTGAATGGATAGTTATATGGAAAAGGTCAACTTTAGGAGTTATTGAAACATCTATTTTTAGTTGGCTTGTAAGAGGTAATTAGTGCACTTATGGGGTGCTTGAGAGTTACATATGCCAACATGAGTGGTGAAAGTCAAAAGATGATTGTGTAAGAGTTATTTTCTCATTTGAGATGGTTTCACACATGTGAGGGTCGTGAGAATAACTGTTGATTTCATTGAAGTATTGCATGGAAGCTCTATGAATGTATTATAACCATGATTCATTTTATAATACATTGAGTTGTGTAGTGCTTTTGAGGTTAGGTTTTTCTTAAAAGGGTCTTCCTAGGGTATAATTGTGTATCTCATCTTCTTGTGGTTGCTTCTATTCTCCTCTCTTTTTCTCATTCTTTTCTAAAGTGTTATTTACATATTGAAATGCCACTAAATTTCTATAGATTGATTTCTATAATATTCTCCTTGAAGGTTTAATGTGGAAATACAGCTTGCATCTTTAGTAGTTGAGCTTTGTTTCAAGTTTAATCACTAAGGAGCTTGTAGGCATTTTTCCTTATAGTGGGAACACTTAAGCACCTTAAAGGGGCATTTTTTGGGATAACTTATATGGGAGCACTTTGAAGAATACTTGTTCGGATAAGTTGCCATTAACTTGCAATTCTAACCAATTCATGTGTCTCCAAAGTTCTTGGAATGTGTTCCCCAACATATAAGGACTTTGAGAGATTAATTATTTATTAATTATATCACTTTGACTTTTGTAATCAATTCCTAATTGATAAGGTCAAACTTGGGCATCCATTCTTAGAGTGGGGGCCATGAAGACTTTGTTGACTTCTCCTAAGTCTATTTTGAGAGTTTGATAACTCCTAGTAAGTAGGAGTTAAACTTGGGCATCCCCTTTTGATGAGGACTTATATTTAGACTTGGAGTTGTGCTTTGTTATGTACATGAGTGGATAATGTTGAGACACCTCGCATGGATATAATGGTGGAGTTAATTAAAGTGTTAGAGATGCATGAATTGGATATTGCTTGCATGAGTTCATAAAAGCTTGCATGGACTTGCATATTTTGCATGTCACTTGCATGTACTTACATGTTGCATGTTACTTGCATGTACTTGCATATTGTTGCATGTTGCTTGCATACATACTTGCATGTTGTTGCATGTTGCTCCTATGGACTTGCATGTGCTTGCATGTTGTTGCATGTCACTCCTATGGACTTGTATGACCTTGCATGTTGTTGTATGTCAGTTATATGAAATTGCATGTTGTTGCATGTCAATTTTGTGAGATTGCTTGCAGAACACTCCAACTCTAGAAACTTGCAGGATGGTACATCTTAGTGTTTCAGGTAATGGGTATCAATTGCATGTCGTTGCAAATGCTTGCATGTCAGCTTTAAGATATTACTTGTAGAACACTCCAACTCCAGAAAGTTACAAGATGGTACATCTCGAGTGTTTCAGATAATGGGTATCAGTCGCATGTTGTTGCAAATGCTTGCATGTCAGTTGCATGTCATCTTTAAGATATTACTTATAGAACACTCCAACTCTAGAAAGTTGCAGGATGGTACATTTCAGTGTTTCAGGTAATGGGTATCAATTACATGTTGCATATGGTGTTTGCATGTCACTTGCATGTACAAAACAAAGTAATTCAGAATAACCTTGGGGACATTAATCTTGCATGTTGTTTGCATGAAATTGACATGTGTATTCACTTCAGTTAATAGAAAGTAATTGGGTAAATATGGACACCCATTTGTGATGCAGAGTACACAAATAGAAGTGGACAAAATCGATCAAATTATGAACTATTGATCCAGTTGAACCTGTTGAACCATTGAACTCCTTGAACTGTTAAACTCTTTGAACCTTTGGAACCGATTATACCTTTCAGCAAGAAGAACACTATCGGCCTTCATTTCAAACTTCTCTCCGATGTACCGATCACCCTGATGCCCCTTCTGACTTTGACTCGTCGGCCTTTGAGCTTCACTTATTGCCTTTGAACCTCACTTGTCGGCCAGACAATTACTATCGGCCGCTTCAGGATTTACTACACTGATATACCAATGCTTTGTTAAAATCAACTCATATACATTGCTTGACTTGTTATCGCCGGTGGACTAAAGTTCACATGCACCGATTCACCATTACACCTGGTCACCAGTTGTATGTTTCGCCACATACAATCTCAATATACATTGATGTTATGCATTTGGTGGAACCTCCTTTCTTCAACACAGGACTTAGCACTTCTTGCTTTTCCGGCTAGACAACCATTGTCTGGGCTCTCTCCAACGGTTATTGTCCTGTCGATAACAACCTCTGCAACGCAGACACTTTCTCTCTTCTTAGAACCCTAGCACATAGAGATGCTAGGCTCGACTAGAGCACCCCACGCTCGATCTTGACATGGAGCAAAAAAACAAAAACAAAAAAACACAAACTGTACAGATTGGTCCATTCCATCAATTTTGAAGAAATCTCATCGGTGGAATGGCTCAGTAATCCATCCGAATGACAAAATAGAAACTAACTACAGTGAAACGGTGAAAGAACACAAAACAAAACAGGATCTTTTATTTACTTTTGGGAACTTCTGCATTGGAACAACTCTTCTATCTTCTTACTGTTGTTCTACCATGGATCACCACCACATTACTATACTACTCTCTCAACCTACTTCTTTCCTGATCACTGAATTGTTTATACATGTTCTATTCGTGACAGTTTGCATCGGTGGGAATGCCAACCATTCTGCAACTGTCAACCCATTCCATTACAACGCATTTGCTCTTCAACTACCAGACAATATGACTTGTCTAGATTTATTCCACTCGGACTCACACATGGCATTAGGCCTTACAATTGGTCACTTGGACCTTACACAACATCAAAACATCAAAATGAACATGAAATTAAATAAAGTATCTAGGTGCCCCTGCACCATACTCCCGGGGTTAACAGAACTCAAGTCCCTTGAGGAACCAGGTTTGAAATGGAAACCCAATGTTTTATGATGTCCTCCTCGCTCATCCAGGTTGCATCCTCATTAGGTAAACCACACCATTTGACCAGATATTGCTTGTAGGTTTTATTTCTAGTCTTCTTCTGAACTTTGGTGTCCAAAATACATTCCAGTTGTACTGGCTGACTCGGTGGAAGATCAAAAATCCATTCTACATCCCCTGCTCCTGTCACATCTGAACCAGCAACATTGTCTCCTCTGAATTGAAATAGGTCAGACACATTGAAAATGGGTGATATTGCTAAACCTGGAGGAAGTTCAATTTTGTATGCATTAGGCCCAAATTTATGTACAATCTTGCATGGACCTATCTTCTTCATAAGAAGCTTCGTGGGTTGCCCCTTAGGAAGTCTTTCCTTCTTCAGATATGCCATTACCAGATCCCTAACTTTGTATTGGACATCCCTTTTCTTCTGATCAGCTCTCTCTTTGTATTTCCCTGTGTTCTTCTGGATAGTTTCCCTTACAGCATCATGGATATCCTTCATGCTTACTACAAAATCTTCTCCTTGTGCACTCCTTTTCTCCATGTTTTGGAGATCCCTGAGCTCCAAAATTCCCCTTGGGTGAATCCCATATACAACTTCAAAAGGACTCTTTCCTGTGCTGCGGTTGACAGAATCATTGTAGGCAAATTCTGTTTGTGGGATGACCATATCCCATGCTTCTCCATGCTGTTTAGTCAGACACCTCAAAAGATTATTCAGTGACCTATTCACGACCTCAGTTTGTCCATCCATCTGAGGGTGATAGGCTGACATGAAAGATAATTGAGTGCCCAATTTCTTCCACAAAGTGCACCAAAAATGTCCCACAAACTTGGGATCTCTGTCAGTGACAATATTCAATGGTAAACCATGAATTCAAACAATCTCCTTAAAGAACAAACCATCAATGTGTGAAGCATCATTGGTACATTTGCATGGCACAAAATGAGCCATTTTACTGAATCTATCAGCTACAACAAATACACTGTCAAAACCTCTTTAAGTTCAGGGAAGACCCAAAACAAAATCCATAATGATGCACTCCCATGGCCTTTGTGGAATTGGAAGTGGTTGATAGAGACCGGCATTGGATGAAGTTCCTTTTGCCCTCTGACAAATGCTACAAGTTTCTACAAATTTCCTGACATCTGTTTGCATCTTAGGCCAGAAGTAAAGCCTTCTCACTTGTTCTAACATTTTGTCCAGTCCAAAATGACCTCCAAGACTACCGTAATGCTTCTTTTTTATGATGTTCTCCCTCATGGAACACCTAGGCACACACAGTTGGCTACCTTTGAACAGTAACCCTTGCTATAACAAATATTCAGAAAAATTAGAATGATAGGAATCTGAAAATTGTGAACAAACTGCATATATCTCTTTAAAGTCCTCATCATCCTGGTACATATTTTTGAGAGAATCCACTCCCACACTTTGCAACTAGATTTCCTGTATAGTGCACACTCTTCTGCTCAGAGCATCTGCCACCTTGTTGGCTTGTCCCTTCTTATGTTTGATGGAGAAAGTATAAGCCTGGAGTTGTTCGACCCACTTCCTATGCCTGTGATTTAGCTTCTACTGTGAACTCATAAAACTCAAAGCATGGTTGTCAGTATAAACAATGAATTCCTTGGGCAAGAGATAATGTCTCCATTTTTTCAATGCTTGAACCATTGCATACAATTCTAGATCATATGTGGAATACTTCCTTTTAGCATCATTCAACTTTTCGCTAAAAAAAGCAATAGGTCTGCCTTCCTGACTCAAGACAACACCAATGGCAAGTTTATTGGCATCACATTCCATAGTAAACAACTTATTAAAATTAGGCAAAACCAAAATGGGTTTCTCTACTATTTTCTGTTTGAGAATCTCAAAAGACTCATTAGCTGCTCTATTCCAAACAAACTTACATTTTTGTCCTCCTTTTATGGTATCCAGAATGGGTGCACAAATATGACTGAATCCTCTTATGAATTTCCTATAAAAAGTTGCCAACCCATGAAAACTTCTTACATCACTTACAGTTTTAGGTGCTGGCCAAGACAGAATAGCATCTACTTTTTCCAGATCTATTTTCAAATTGCCCTGGGATATCACAAATCCAAGGTATGTGAGTTCTTCCTTCATGAAGACACTCTTCTCCATATTGATCATCAGTTTCTCCTCATGCAGCTTCTTCAACACCTATTCCAAATGCTGCAAATGTTCTTCTTTTGTCCTATTGAAAACTAGAATATTGTCAAGATAGACAACAACAAATTTGCCAATAAAATCTTTCAATACCTCATTCATTAGACACATGAAAGTACTTGGAGCATTGGACAGTCCAAATGGCATCACCACCCACTCATAAAGACCCTCATTAGTCTTAAAGGCTGTCTTCCATTCATCCCCTTGTCTAATCCTGATCTGATGGTATCCACTCTTGAGATCAATTTTAGAAAAGTACCGATCTCTTCCCAAACAATCCATGAGGTCTTCTATTCTAGGCATAGGAAACCTATATTTGATGATGATCTTATTTATGGCTCTCAAATCAGTACATAAGCTCCATTTGCCATCCTTCTTGGGAGCTAAAACTGTGGGTACAACACATGGACTAAGACTTTTCTTCACAAGGCCTTTATCCAACAGTTCTTGTACTTGTTTAGCAATCTCCTCATTTTGATTAGGTGTCATTTTATAAGCTGGTTTATTTGGCAATGTGGATCCTAGGATGAAGTCAATCTGATGAATTATGTCTCTCACAGGGGGTAGTGTATTGGGCATATCCTCCACCATGATACTCTTATACTTGTCTAACAATTCCTGCACTTCCTTAGGGACTTTTTCCTTGCTGTTTTTAGAAAAATCAAAATTGTCTTTAGGTTTCAAAATTAGAGCATACCCTTGGGTTCCCTCTTCTTTTAGAGTATGGAGAAACTCTTTCCCACTCACTAACATGATACTTGAGCCTACATTCTTGTCTACACCCTCTTCCGGTAAAGGATCCATCTTATACTATCTACCATTCTTGGTGATAACAAAGGAATTGGATTTACCATCATGCTGGCCTTGTACATCATACTGCCAAGGTCTACCTAACAGTAAATGACATGCATCCATGGGAATTATATCACACAACAGTTTGTCCCTATATTCCCCTATCTGAAATTCTACCCAAGCTTGTTCATAAACCAAGACTTGTTGCTCTTTGTTCAGCCAGGACACTTTGTATGGACTAACATGTGGCAATCTTTTCAGATTCAATTTCTCTACCATTTCTACTAAAACTAAATTTTCAGTTGAGCCAGAATCAACAATTACCTTACACCTTTTGTTGGAAACTTTACACAGAGTTCTGAATAGTGTTTTCCTCTGGGATGGTTCCTTGTTCTGTGGTACCTTCAGCATCGTCCTTCTCATCATGAGATTCTCTCCATCTTGTGCTAGAGCTGTGCTTCCCATAGGTGAGTTCACACTCTGACAATCTTCTTCTTGAATCAGCTGGCTCTTTCTCTCCTCCATGAGAGATTGAGGATTTCTCCGGACACTTGCCTACTATGTGCCCAATTTGGTTACAATTATAACATCTTCCCATGAAGACGTTAGGACCTCTACCTGGTCCACCAAATCTACCTCTCCCATTGGGTCTCCTTCCTCTGAAACCCACTCCGGAACCAGATTCTCCACTGTGTTCTTGCTGACTGGACTCCCCTTGATTCTTCTGGAACTAATCTCTGCCACCAAAGCTATTTCTGCCCCTAAAATTTCTTCCACCTCTACCTCTGTTTTGTTGTTCTCCCTTTCTTTTCTGCTTCTCTTCTACTCTTAGCGCCACTTGGAAGCACTTGTCCATGGTTTCTGGTGTCAAGATGGTAATCTCATCTTGTATACTATACTTCAGGCCATTTATATACCTGGCAACTCTTCCTTTCTCATCCTCAGCATGTCCACACCTTAGAGACAATTTATGAAATTTCTCTATATAGGTGGATACATTCATATCCTTCTGCTTGAGGTTCTGCATTTTCCTGTATATCTGCACTTCATAATCCGTTGGTAGGAATTGAGCCTTGATCCTCTCTACCATCCGACTCTAGGATGAGATCATGCTCTTGCCACTCTTCACCCTTTCTCCCTAGGTGTAGTTCAACCACGTGAGTGCAACGCCCTTCAATTTCATCTTTGTAAACTTGACTCTTCTATCCTCTGGTACCTCCTTGTACTTGAAATAATTATTCAGAGCCTCGATCCATTCGATGACTTCTTCTGTGTCCATCTTTCCACTAAACATCAGAATCTCCATTTTTGCCTTGGACGACTCCTTACCAAGTGATTTTATGGCCTCCAGAAATTGTTTCTGGTCTGCAGTTACCTCTGCCTGATTTAGGGACATTTCCTCATCCCCTTCTTCATCTTCTCCATCAGACTCCTCGTCTGATCTCAGTCCTTTTCTCAATGTCTTCAATTCAGCCTAGAGTTCTTCCTTGACTCTAGTCTTGATCGTCTCCTCCATCTCCTTGAATTTCTTGACCACTTCGGTGGTCATCCCCTTTGGAGGCATATCGTTAGCCCCTCCTTCACTTTCTCTATCTAACATAAACATTCATAGACAATGCCAACACTTTTGCAGACCTTTCGCTAGCTATGATACCAAAATGATGCAGAGTGCACAAATAGAAGTGGACAAAACCGATCAAATTATGAACTATTGATATGGTTGAACCTGTTGAACCATTGAACTCCTTGAACCGTCGAACTCTTTGAACCTTTGGAACCGATTGTACCTTTCAGCAAGAAGAACACTATCATCCTTCATTCCAAACTTCTCTCCGATGTACTGATCACCCTGATGCCCCTTATAACTTTGACTCGTCGGCCTTTGAGCTTCACTTATTGCCTTTGAACCTCACTTGTCGGCCAGACAATTACTATCGGCTGCTTCAAGATTCACTACACCGATATACCGATGCTTTGTTAAAATCAACTCATATACATCACTTGACTTGTTATTGCCGGTGGACTAAAGTTCACATGCACCGATTCACCATTACACCCAGTCACCAGTTGTATGTTTTGCCACATACAATCTCAATATACATTGATGATATGTATTTGGTGGAACCTCCTTTCTTCGACACAGGACTTAGCACTTCTTGCTTTTCCGGCCAAACAACCATCGTCTGGGCTCTCTCCGATGGTTATTGTCCTGTCGATAACAACTTCTGCAATGCAGACACTTTCTCTCTTCTTGTAACCCTAGCACATAGAGATGCTAAGCTCGACTAGCACACCCCACACTTGATCCTGACATGGAGCAAAAAAATAAAAACAAAAAAAAAAACTCTATAGACTGGTCCATTCCACCGATTTTGAAGAAATCTCGTCGGTGGAATGGCTAAATAATCCATCCAAATAACAAAATAGAAACTAACTACAGTGACATGATGAAAGAACACAAAACAAAATAAGATCTTTTATTTACTTTTGGGAACTTTGCACTGGAACAACTCTTCTATCTTCTTATTGTTGTTCTACCACGGATCACCACCACATTACTATACCACTCTCTGAACCTACTTCTTTCCTGGTCGCTAAACTGTTTATACATGTTTTGTTCATGACAGTTTGCATTAGTGGGAATGCCAACCATTCTACAACTGTCAACCCATTCCATTACAACGCATTTGTTCTTCAACTACCAGACAATATGACTTGTCTAGATTTATTCCACTCAGACTCACACATGGCACTAGGCCTTACAATTGGTCACTTGGACCTTACACAACATCAAAACATCAAAATGAACATGAAATTAATTAAAGTATCTAGGTACCCCTACACCAATTTGGAAGACTTTTTGTTGTTTCTTTTATTTAGAATTATGTTTGATGTTGGTAAAGCTAATTTTAGCATACTTGGGCGCCCACATCATGAAGAGGCAGTTAAATGAAATCTTAGACATTGTTTGAGTTCAATCTTCTCAATTTAGAGTGCTTGGTTTTTGCATGAGCATTGGAAGCTATGTTATCAATTACAATTTATTGTATTTTGAGTTTCAAGCTTTTGAATTAGGAAGATCTTGAATTATGAAGCATCATATTAATTAATTAAGAGCCCCATACATTTTCCAGAGAGTTGAATTGTGAAAAAAGACTTAGAAGAAGAAAAAAGCAAGAAGCTTTTTTTTTTACTTAGAAGAAAAAACAAGAAGCTTTTTGAATTTTTTACATGCTTGAAGATTGAAGAAGCTTTTGAAGTGCATCAAAGAGTCAATAGATTTTAGTATTGAATGTAATATTTCACAAGAGATTTAATACAACCATAAACACCTTTGGTGTGGAGTTTTTCCCTTAGGGGTTTCTACACATAAATACATGTCTTCTTCTTGCAAGTTATTTTCTTCTACTATATTGATTAAATTGGAGAAATCCTCTAAAATCTAAATTAAAAAATAATTTTTAGATTTACACATGCTATTAATTTCAGATTTGAAAACATTTAAAAGCTACATAGCCGCAACGTTTCCTTGTTCTCTCTCCCATTTTTCAACTATAGTTTCATGAAAATAACTCTTAACCACTCACAAAGAGAAGAAGAGGGCTAAATTTGAGTAACAACATTAAGGGAACAACTCTATGGGAGAATATGAAAATAAATTTATGGGTCTACTTGGATATGTAGACTATTTGAGAGATGAATAAAGTAAAATAACTAAATTTAAGCTAGGTTTGAAGGAGATTTTGATGCATGAGATGAACATGATGAATCCTCAAACACTAGTTGCAACAATAGAATCTTCCCATAAAGTAGAAGGAAAGGTAACTTCTAGGCTAAAGGCTAGACAAGAGTTCAAAAATAAGATGAACTAAAGGTAAAGTGAAGCTAAAACTAGAGGGAAAATACCTAATAAGAGGATTTTTTTGAAATCTAGCCAAATCGATAAGAGAAAACAATAAAAACAAAATACAGTATTACTCAACTCAGTCTAGTTCAAATGCTTGCATTTGGATGTCCTCACCATGTTAGATCAACTAACATAAAAAATGGTAAAGATCCATTTACTTCATCTATCCAATAGATATATAATATAAATCTATAATTCCTGAAAAATAGGTTGTTACACTTTGTTTCCCTAGTTGGAGAGTACTTTTCCTATATTACTCCTATATTTAGCTCTTATTTGTATCTATATTCCCTTGTTAGTCTGCCTTTGTGCATTGTTTTACTCCTATATCCTCTTATGCAATATGTTTAACACCTTTGGTTTTCACATGTCTCTTGTTATGTGCATATGTTGCATGATTTATGATGACACATTATTTATGATATCATTGTGATTATTATCCTCTATGATGATGATTTTGTTACCTTTTATCATTTTCCCAATGCCTCTCATATTTACATCTTGTGATTCCATGTTTATGAGACTTATCATATTCACATCTTATGGTTATGATCCTTATCATGCTTATCATCTCATATGATGTTTATCACATTATGCTATGATATTGGTCATGTTTATATCTTATATTTATGACCTTATCACTTTTCTAATGTTGATGACTTCCATGTTACACTTATGAGCCATATCATGTCTCTATCTTATGATTCTCTTATTTTGATACCTTACCCTCACATGATCTCACACTTTTTTTTATCATGCTTCTAGAATTAGATCTATCTTATAATAATACCCATATTTGGGGAAACCATCTTTACATGCACTTTCATGATCACATCTTACTTAGATTGGTGTCTCTACACTTATCTATTGATATAATTACCTAATTATAATTATCATATGACACTTATCCAACCGCTAAGGACCATCATACCTTATCACTTGGGCAACTATTTATGTAATTTCTGATCTTGGTTATACCCATTACACTATTTGTGACCCATTGGATTATGTTTCTCATGTCGGGGTAATCACTTTAATGTCTTCTCTCATGAACACATCTTATATCATTATGCTCACATGTCTAATCATGTTGTAAGAGCCATATCATTACATTAGGAGTCATTATGCATTATGCCTTCCCTAGCTTATCATGTGCTTGCATTCCTATCATGTACTAAGAGACATTGGGGACACCATAACCTTCACTACATTATCTCAATCCAAGTTACCACTACGGATTTACTGCCTTACCTTAAACATTCACTAGTAGAAAAATAGAAATAAATGACTAAATAAACTACCAAAAATTGGTCATGTGACCATTAGTTTGGTCACGTGACCATTGGTATTTTATTGCCGGTCATTTATCTCGCAACCAATTTTATGACTAAACAAATTTTAGTCATTAATTTGGTAGTATATTTAGTCATCAATTTGGTAGTATATTTAATCATTAATTTAGTTATTGATTGTTGTTAACTGGTCATTGATTAAAAAAAAATAAATGATTAAAAATTGCAGTCATTGTGACTACTTCATTTGCATCTTTATTTTAAGAAAACATAATCCACACAATCAACTTTTTAATTGGAAACTTTACAATTATTTCAATTATAGTTTGATTAATATAAATTTTTATATTAAATTTTGATGGAACAGAAAGAACAATCCCCTTTACAACAAATCATTCACACCTCACAATCACTCACAAAAATCCACAATACATGAAAACCTTAAAGGCATACTTTGCCTAAACACAATATTTTGCAGCACAAAGACTTCTAATTTTATTGATTTTCAAAATAGAAATACAAATATACAACATCTGCAACTTATTTACAACAAATCTTTCCTCTCACAGCCACCATGGCTTCATCGGCATACATGTATTTTCTCCTCTCTGCCCCTACTCTGCAACTCTATCCCACTCTATAAACTCCACCCTTTCTACAACAAACACTCCTCAAATTCCTTGTTGTTCTATGCCTTCACTTACAAACTTCCTCTTTTGTTATCTGTGCATTCTTCTCACGAAGATATCCTTCTTTTTTTTATGGCCGACACTTGCACAATCCTTTGTACTCTCTGTCACTGTACACTATACACTGTGCCTATACTCTTTAGAGGCTGACCCCCGCTTTTCTCTGTTGACTCTCTCTCTCTCTCTCTCTCTCTCTCTCTCTCTCCTATTTTTATATCGTGAAAAGAAAACCTTCCATTACATTCATATATAGGCTGGAATGTGAGGTGTCTCAGAAAAGAAAATCAAAGACTTTTATAAAAATCCAATTTCCTAATACTCATGATGTCGACAGGCCTCTTGAGCATACTTCAGCCAACAATTTCGATATGCAAAACCAACACCACAACAAAAATCAAAATAAAAAAATAAATACTCACAAAATCTAATAGTGTACCAGGCTGCACCCTAGTGTCGGATCCTTTCCCACATTCCAGCCCTCCGTTTATTATATTGACACCGATAATAAACAACAATTTATAATTGAATTATATGCAGGTGTTGATTTGTTAAGCAGTAAAAATGATCTATCAGACTTTATAGAAATCGAGGCTCATACGTAGGCTTGACTCAGGATAATACAAGAGCAAGCTCAGAGGAATCCGGACTTTAGATCAACAATGAAAACTCATTCACTGGTAAGGCAGTCGTGTAAACTGCATATACTGGGCGCTTGATCCAATTGGATGCCCCTGCTAGCGATAAGGGATTTGCTATGCCCCAAAACCTACAAAGGCGGGAGAATTAGTATCAAAATCAATATAAAAATTACAATCAAACTACAGATGCCCGTGAAGAAAGAAAACTAAACTAAAAAAAAATGACCGTGACGCTGAGGTGGGGACTGCCAAAAAACTTCATGCAGAACTGTGATGTCTTCATAACAAAAATGACCAGATCTACAAAAATGTATTAGAAACCTGCAAATTTGCTTGCTATGTGAAATACGAAAAATGATTTCCTAAGAAGTGTCACAACTGGCAAAACAATTAAAAAAAACTTCTACTTTAAGAGAATGGTAATATTAATGGTGACCATTAACCAATATCAAACCACTACGAGACCAAGATGGAATGCTAGCTCCATGAAGTCGACCAGAAACTGTGAAGAGATAGACCCTGTCTGATGGGTGATCAATGGGTCAAACTGTATCATGTTAGGATGGAATCTCTGCCTCCATTCTCTCTGAGAAAGCAGTATCCCCAAGCGTATGGATCATATGGTGTTGTTGCCCACCTACCTGTTGATACAACATCAAGATTCAACCTAAACCTTAACAAACTACAAATAATCAACAATTGTTATGAATAAATAAATTAGAAGACTAAGTTTGAAATCGATTAATTACTGGTGGTTTCATGTGATGTTTGGGCTAAGAAAGCAGCGAGCTCTCTTTTCTGAGCGGTGATATCACCGATGGTACCAAAGCCATTGAAGGCATTGGTTGCTGCAATGAAGGCATTGTAAGTGTAGATATTCTTGCCAGGACAAGATTTGCCCACCCGTTAGGGTGTTTGCCCGCCCACTATGTGCGCCTATTAGGGTATTTGCCTGCTAAAAAATTTTCAAAATAGAAACGAAATTAAATAAATTAAGATATAAAAATATCTGGCTTTTATATAATAGATATTATTAAATATATTATAATATTATAATATTATATAATATTAAATATATAATAATATAATATAATAAATATATTATAATATTATAATGTAATATAAATATAATATTATATTATAATATTATATAATATATTATATTATTATAATATAATATAAATATAATATTATATAATGTAATATTATATTATAATATTATAATATTACATAATATAATATAATATTTATATTATATTATAATATTATAATATAATATTACATAATATAATATTATATTTATATTATATTATAATAATATAATATAATATAATATTATAATATTATATATTATAATATTAATATATATTATAATATAAATATTATATTATTATATAATATATATTATATATATAATAATAATATCTATCCAGTTTGTCTGACTAATTATTTAGTTGTATTTTTTTGCCTGATGACCAAATTAGTCATTTATTTAGTCATTTATAGCTGTGTTGGAAAAATTTTTGGTCACGTGACTAAACTTTTTAGTCACTTGTCATTTATTTGCCATATTTCTACTAGTGATTGTGTACTTGTGCTATTGGATGTGACATTGGTAGCATATACCTAGCCTAGTGTTGTGTTTTTTTCACGATTGTTTCTTAATAGTAAGGGTCACTCCACCATTTTAATTTTCCTATACTAGGGGTATTCAATATGATTTATCGTCAACCACTTCCTATTTGAAATCCTATACATTTAAAGAGAAGAAACATTCTAAGAATCTTTCAATTTGGAGAACCAAAAGGAATCTAAATTTTGTATTACCATCCCAAGACATTTCTATAAATGACAATTTTTTATCTTTTTTAGATCATTTCCATGACACTAAAGTCAATCTAATCAAGGGGGTCAACCTAAGAGAACATAACTTTTATGATCTAGCAATCTCCCTAAGGTATTTGTAAATACTCCTAGTCCTTTATAATCAACACAAAGTAGAGATCACAAGTGCAGATGCAAAAGTTCACAGTGCATAAGTTCATTTCTCTAGGTTACATGTCACTTTTGTGTGCCAAATCATATTTGCATACTATAGGATTGATCCCATAGGCACATATTTGACTTGAAGGTGAAATTCAAAGTATTTACATCTTGGGGTGAAGTACAAACAAAGAGCATACATTTGTAGACCCATGACAAGTGGATTTTAGTGAGATATCATATTTATCTACCATCATCTTTCCTAGATCTAATTATCTTAACTTCCTTCACATTTACTTTCCTAAAATAAAATTTAATTGTTTAATTTACTAGCATACCTATATTTTAAAAATATATATCTAAAGTAGACCGAGAGATATCCTTCTCGAGGCACCTAATGTTAGGATTAGTGATTAAAAATAGGTGCCTCAAGAAGGATATCTCTTGACATACTTTACATATATTTTTTAAATATAGATATGCTAGTAGCAACCGGAGTCGCAAGCCTAATTCTAACTATATTATATATCTTAAGAATTTTTATAATTATATAATATAATATTATAATGTAGGTTAGATATATTATTATAATATTTCACAATAATTCTAACTATATTATATATATCTTAAGAATTATTATAATTATATAATATAATATTATAATATAGGTTAGATATATTATTATAATATTTTATAATAATAAATTATATATAATATTATTATATAGCTTAGATATATTGTTATAATATATTATATAATAATTATAATTATATATTATATTTAATATAAAAAATATATAATATACCTATATTTTAATCTAATTAGGGTTATGGTTATGTTTATAAATCTCGTTCCATTTAATGTTTTATTCATGTACCAAATTGTGGTTAGGCTTAGGGTTCCATGTATGTATAGGGTTATAGTTACAATTTAAATTAGTGTTAAGGATAGCCTATTTATATTTATAATTCTAATCCTAACTTAAACCTTGACCCTAATTCTAATCCTAATCATAAGCTTATATGTAGTTCTAACCATAATTGTATCACTAATTCTAAACATAACCCTAACCTTAACACTAATCCTAATTGTAACCCTAACCATAAAATTGATTCTAACTATAATTTTAATTCAAACACTGATTTGAACCCTAACCTTAATTCTAACCCTATCCCTAAATCTCACCCTAACCCTAGTTTTGCCCCTAATTCTCATTCTAATTGTCACCCTATTTCAAAATGCAACCCTAATTCTAGTTTTAATTCTAACCCTAACCCTAATTCTAACACTAACCCTAACCCCAACCCTAATTGTAATCCTAACCATAAATCTAATTCTAACCCTAACCCTAATTCTCATTCTAATTTTCACCCTATTTCTACCTATAACCCTAATTGTAATTGTAATTCTAACCCTTACACTAACCCTAACCCCAACCCTAATTGTAATCCTAACCATAACTCTAATTCTAATTCTAACCCTAACCCTAATTCTCATTCTAATTCCCACCTTTTTTCTATCTATAACCCTAATTCTAATTGTAATTCTAAACATTACACTAACCCTAATTCTTATTGCAATTCCAACCCTAACCCAAATTATAACCCTAACCCTAATTCTAACATTAACCCTAATTATTGTCGTAACATAGTTGTAATCGTAATTCTAGACGTAATTGTAATAAAAACTGTTATCTTAATTGTAACTTGAACCATAACCCCAACCCTAATTGTAACCCTAACCCTAACCCTATTGTTCAGGTTAATACCAACCCTAATTCTAATCCCAACCCTGATTCTAATCGTAGTTTTAACCCTAATCATAACACTAATTCTAAATCTAACTATAGTTGTAACCCTAATTCTAACCCTAACCCTAACCACAACCATAATTGTAACCCTAACCCTAATACTAACCCTAATTCTAGCAACACAAACAAAACAAAAAATTTCAAAAATTACAATAATAATAAAAATTACAGTAGTCATGTCTTCAAGATAGATCACTAACAAAACAAAATCAACTTATTTTTGATTTAATTGTAAAATACACTATTTTAGTTTATTTATGTTTTAGCTATTTAAAACATTATTAAAAAAATCCACGACGAAGTTTAATTTCTTTTGTTACAAGGGAAAAACATTAGAATTACCTAAAGGGGATATAATTAACATTAGGAAACATGGGAAATGAAGCGAAAATCTCATCCTATGTATTTAGCCTTCTCTCTCAGGAAAAGAAAACACTGTAACAACAACAAATGTCAAAGATATCAAAGCCCTCTATCCAAATCCAAATCACAAAATCGTCAATCAATGTGTTCCAATCAAATGTGGATAGAGGCCATAGACATGAAAACGTGGGCAAAAGTAGTAGGAATCTTGGGTGTCCGGGGGCTAATAAATGCGCTAGATTGTCACACAATGCGCTAACTCAAAGTGTATTGAGGAAAAAAAGTTCCCCTATCTAAAGGTGCCGAGCAACAAGAGTAAAGGCCACCACCACTCCATTTGTTTGAACCATCATTTCTTCCATTAACTAACGGTAATTTAATGACTACTGAATTAAAATTGAAATCTCTATACAAACTTGAATCCTTTCTTTTCTTTTCTATTTGCACTCCCATTCAGCTACCTCAAATCTTCCAATTATTTATGCAAAAACAATCCTTTTGTTTTCTGTTCGTACTCCCTTCACCTCACTTCAGATCTTGCAATTTGATATGCTTGTTGCCTCAACTCTGTTAAAAATGAACTGTACCCTCATATGGTTCTTCTTTATAGAAAATCCTAATATGAAACACTTATGAAATTGACAATAGTGACTCTTGGTCGCGTCCCTAATAATGAAATGCTTATTAAACTGACAGTAGCACGTCCTCATTGCCTCATTAGGAATAGTTACCCCCACTATCGGTTTTATAGCTATTATTAATTGATATTTTTTACTATTAGTTGATATTTTTTATCAGAATCTTATGAAATTACATAGAATCTGGAATCTAAAATTTATGAATCTTTCAGCTCTTTTCTCCACTCCTATACTAATCATTCTCAATTGTCATTAATTTAATCTAGATTAATTTGTGTTTCATTATATACATTTATTCAATTAACTTAGCTTAACTATTATTTTCCTCTATAATTTTGTATAAGAATTTTTTCCTTCACAATAAAATGAAAAAATATTATTAAATTATTTTAAAACAAATTTATTTTTATACAATTAAAAAATTATAAAATATTTATTTTTATAATTTAAAATAATAAAATATTTAAATAGATATATTGAAGAATTATAACTGATCATTTAAATATCAATAGAAAAGGAAAAATCTACTCATCTGAGTGGGGCCCTTATGTTTCAAGCATGGTTATTGGTAAGGCTTCAATTTGACAGTTGATCTTGCTTGTCAAGCAAATTTTTATGACAATTATCTATTCAATGGTGCCTTTCAAATACTATGACATGTTTTAGTATAATAAATCATATAAAAGTCAAATATATATATCATTATAATCTTATATAAATTTTGACGGTTTTTCCAAAATCTCTCCTTTCATATGATACAGTCTTTTTAAAATTTGTATTGTATTTTATAGTGAAAAAGCCTAAATACAGCTATGCAACTATCAAATTTAGGCCATGGACTTATTGGTTAGTACATATGTAAAGGGGATGTTTTACATGGGCGGACAAAGACCTTTAAATTTGTTTTAATTAATAGGAAAGGAAAAATGTCCCAAGACTCCCACTTATTAGTCCCTACCGTAGGCAGGGTAACTGTTGTTTTCACTCACTAACATTAGTTATGCATTGAAATTTGTGCAATGGAAAAATCAATCTTTTGCCTATGGTCTTTTTTATTTTTAAAATTTTGAAACATGGATATTAGCTAAAGTTGTTTTTTCATTGGCTCCTTGGTTTTTCAGCCCATTGGCATATATTTTTCCTATTCTTCAAATGATGATTTTTTTGTTTTTGCCTGCAGGGTTGTTGGCTCGACTGACGGTTGTTGATGGAGGGCATTTAGGAGTTCTAAGACACATGTTTTTTGCATATGAGAGAACTCGATTTTGCCATTTATATGTTGTTATTTGAGTCCAATGGTTTTTTTGGGGGGCTTTAAAATCTGTAAAGAGGGTTTTCCTTTTTCTTGCAGTGTAAGCGCATGTCTTGGTGCTTCAAGTCGCAGCAGGACAAAAATTTGCATGTGTGGGGTGGCTTCAGACATGGACGCATGTGAACCCTTTTGCATTGCAACCAGAAAAGTAGAAAAAAGATTTGTGGGAATGTCATTTGACATTCTGTTTGGAAGGCGCAGTGGACCCACTAGTTCGACAGCACTGTGTGATTTTGAAATAGTGATATTTTTTTAACATTATTCTGACCGGAATGTGGGCTATATTTTTGTTTGTTTCTCTTGGCGTGAGTTTGATATATTTATTTTTTACAGTGTTCTAGTTTCAACGTGCCCTGATGTGGTTTGTTTCTATTGGTTTAATTTGTTTTGTTAAACATTTGTTCCTTTTGCAAATAAGCCAACCAAATAGGCATGAAGGAGGCTATTCTGTGGGTAATCCGGAGACACACAACAATGAAAAATGAAGCCATGTGCATTGTTTTCAGTTATTTTTAATTGTTTTTAGGGTAAATACTTAGGGTTTATAGTAGAAGTGTTTTAATTCTTTTGATAGGTAAATAGTCAGGGTGTAGGTTAAAATGAAGCCATGGCTCACACCCTTCTATAGGAATGCAGATTTCAAAGGCTATTCTGTGGGTGATCTGGAGATAGTTAAAAAACATTCTAGAGAAAGATAAAAATGAAAATCAAGCCATGGTCATTTTTTTATTTTTATTTTTATTTTAATTGTTTTTAGGGTAAATACTTAGGGTTTAGAATAAAAATGTTTTAATTATGTTTACAGTAAATACTTAGGCTTTTCTTAGAGTTAGTGACTATGCTGAGCACTACAATAGTTTTTTTTAAACGTTGAAAAGCTTGCTATACTGTGTGTTCATTTTCTGTATTAGTTTACCATACCCACAATCATATCATATGCAATAACTCTTGTGACCAAATCCATACCCTGAATAGATGGCCCTAAGATGTATAAGATATGTGCACATTCACATTGATAACAAGCTAACATATCCATGTTTCCAAAAAACACCATCTTTAGCTTGAATTATACATTAGAGTTCATCATTGCACTGTTCGTGGCAAAACATTACAACACCTTGCCATTAGGCCAACCAAGCATCCCCCACTAAATTGACTCATGTTTGCCAAACTGTGTTCGCAAGTTCAATTCTCTGCACAACCCAGTACTAGGTGTGCATATGGGGCCTCAATTTATAGGGAAGAGTATTTGTTTTTAGAGGCAAACTTGCAGAAGCAGAGGCTTATCTGCATCAATTTTTCCTTAGTGCAGCTTGAGGCCTTTATTTGTGTTAATTTCCTTTTGTGTTCAAATACCATGTATTGTTTTTCAGAAATTTTGTACATATAATTCTTAAAAAGTAAATAACAAATTTTTAGATTAACATTAAGAATTAAAAAGTAGACTTTCAGAGTAAGGTTTGGTCAAAGAGAAGACAACAGGAGCCTTGGCTAGCCAGTTCAACAAAGACGTGAGAGTTGTAGAATATATTTTAGATTTTATTGTCCAGATATCAGGATTTTTATAGTTCAAGTTGTCATTTTTTGGAAAATGACACATTTCCAGGAAGTTCACAGATTTAGTTCATATCCTATTGGCCTAATGTTTAACCTCAAATTTTGGCCCATTGATGTTTCTAGTAAAAAGGTCTACGTTCAAACAATAATAGAATTATAGCTCCTAAATGCTTAAAGGAAAGGCATTTCACTTCCAAAAAGAAAAAATGAGGTCTAATACCAAAACTTTAATTTATAAAACTCATAGAAAGGGAAATTTATAAAATCATTAGTTTTGGACTGCAATTAGAAAACAGGCCCATGTCTCTTTCTTGTCACACACATAAGGAATTATTGTGTCACTTTAAATGGTCTTTAACTGATCATTTGCACAAACCTTCCTAATGGTACATGGAATATTCATCTCCTTGTGAGCCTGAATATAGACCTATGCACAAGCATTGGTGGTAATTAAGTAGTGGCTAGTTTGAGGTACTATGTGAGTTTCAATGGTTATGGGACACAAATAATACAAAATGTGTTTCACCACCATTGTAGGGTCAGACTCTCTAGGGTCATGGAATGTATCAATTATCAAGTAAAATGTGTAAAAACTTATTACAAATCATTTTGCAACCTCAGGGTTTGAAATAGAAGTCTTAATGCCATCCAAGTTTAAGTTACTTATTTTCAAAATGTTTGCCTGCACTTCCCAAGGAAAAAATGTATGAAAACTAAAAATTAGTTACAACTCTTTGCACAGCATCAGGGGATGAAGCATATGGCTTAACATCATTTCAAGTTTAAGTCGCTTCTTCTTTAGAGTATTGGACTACATTACTGTAGTCTTCACTGGATAGCTTAATTGTATTTCTCTTAGCTCTGTATCCCCTCGAATGTCTTGTATAACTAGCCCTTTCATGTCAAATATGCTGATCTTAGGCTTTCTGTAAATGACTCAAAATATTTTTTAAGCAGCTCGTTGGCCTACTGCAAATGCAACCAAGCATTGTGATATGTCACCTAATAGGATGGAAAGACTTACCAACTTTTATATGCCTATTAAAAATCATCAGGCAAAGTTTTTTGAGTTCAATATAAGAAATGAGAATAAGATTTCTAGTTAAAAAATGTATATAGTAGAACACAATCATTTGGTTTTTATCCATAAATATTACTTTTTTTCATTTCTTATGTACTGTAGAAGCATCAAATCTATCAAATTTATAAATATTTTGGAGATAAAGAAATGAAAACAAGTTCATACATCTAATTGCTTCCAGCAAAAGTTGGAAAAATGATAGTGATCACATTTGGCCCAGAATATTATTCATTCACAATTAACTGTGCTCCATACCAAACAAAAAATTTGTGACTACAGAATGAGACTAGAAGAGTAAAACCTAGATAATCTGAAAGAAATTTAGAGCTTGTGTTTAAATGTTTGTTCCTTGCAGGCTTATACCCTGAACAAAACAAATGAAGTATGAATTCAAAGGGGTTGTCCTAGTCTCAAGGATTAAGTCCATATGGCAAGAAATATCAAACACAGATTTGGGGCATGTCGACTTGGATGAGTTCAGACAGAGGATGTATGGACTTAATCCTACTAGTAGAGCAGCAAGGATGGTGAAAAATGGAATCGCTCAAGCAGCTAGTTTCCCTACTGTTGTACAATGCCCTGAACTAGTAATGCAATGTACAAAGCATTATTGCCCAAGATTTAGACAAATAATAACTGATGATAATCTGGTGTTAGATAATGTGTCTGCTGAAGCAATAGCAAAGACATTTGACATTCTTGTATATCCAGTCATGGTTGAACTCACAATAGATTTGGGCCTGAATTATTACAATAAAGGACCAAGAATTTACAAGAGGACCATTAACAATAGATGGATGAAAACTCCCAAGGCAGATGTCTCAAAACTACCTGAGACACTGTTAAGGAGTGATTTTTTGATCGAGATAAGTGACATGAGTATGTTGGTGAGCAGAATCATGGGCTTATGTACATTGTCAATGTTTCACCCTTAGATGTTCAAGTTCATCCATGCAGTCTTGGAAGATCAACAGACGATTCATTGGGCTAAGGTTATTAGTGATAATTTGAGTAGCCAATTAACCCAAGTTGGAATAATAAGGAAGTTCTTCATGACTTCGTACTTGGTCTATATGTTAGCAGGAAATGGGTTTTATCCAGGCTTGATGAAGAAAGATGCCATAGAATGTGGTTTGAGATAGTTTAGAGTTTATGATTGTTATCCTCAACTGCAAATGGAACAATCATGAAAGTATTACATGAGGGTGAACGATGCATTTGTAATGTATATTACCAGGCATTTGGAAGCTGATTTGAACAAAAGAATTTTTGTAGTTGCTACAAAGTTAATCCAAAGATATGGAAGTTGGTTTATCCAATTTTGTAACTTCATGTACATCAGAATCGAGGGGTTTACAAGAGCTATCTACAAGCTTCCCAAGTACCCCACTGATAAAATCATACTGTTGGAGCTAAGCAGACAGATCTGTTTGTATCAAGAACTTCTAAGTGAAAAGCATGGAGAAGGGGTGCAATTTCCTCTCATTCTAGGAGATGGTATGTATACCTGCCCTTCTTTACCTACTTCCAAAGAATTAGGTGCAGAGATTCAAATGTACAATTTGCATTTGTATAATAGTAGACCAAATTTTGATCCCCTTCAGAAGATGGAACAATTGATGGGTAAGGAGTACCATCATATTCCACATCCAGAAGATTTCTGGGCTGATTGTCATGATGAAGATGAGGTGAAGAGAAGAAGGTATTGTAGTTTTCCTTCATTTCATACTAAAGTGTTCAATATTTGTGTTGCTATCGACCTGATGTTAGATCATAGAAGGCTTCTTAAAAAGGAGAAATTTGATTGCATATTTAGTGGTGGCATCCCTCACCTATATTGCTTGAATGAATAGGACATTTCATTCTACTTCCTTTGTGTCTCTATTCTCTGGCTTCAATTTTTTATTTATTTGTTTTTGGTGCAGTGGAGAACTTGTTGTATTGTCTGCATGCTTTGTAATGAGTATAGTAGTTTACTGCTAATTAGTTTTGCAACCAACTAATTAAAGAAAACAGTAAAATTTAGATTAAAAACAAAAAATTTAAGAGTTTCATAATTGTTTTGCACTAACAAGAGAATGCCATATATAAGGAAAAATAAAAAAATGGTTTTTTGACTCACGTAAAAGTGAAAATTTCAACTTTCATTCAGTCACTGTTTTAGATGAATTATAAACTTGTGCAGTCATAAGAAGCATAGTGCACTCTGAGTTGTTTAAGACTATTTTGTTGCAATTGGTTAGAGAGAATTGTATAATAGTAGAAGGTCAAGGGTCAGAGGTTTGCCTATAATACTGCATTTTGTTCCTATGAATATTGTAACACAAGGCAAGATAAAACTACCCAAACAGTCCACTAGTAAAGGTCAAGAAACAAATCTCATTGTGTTGTGCAGAATTTGTTTCTTGTTATTGCCTGTAATATGGTTTATTGATATGCACTATGCATTGCAGGTCCTGGAGAACCTTGGCAAGATATTTCCCAAGTACATTGAAATCACATTGTAACAATTCATGCATTCTAGCAAGTGAGTCACATCTTGTTTCCTTTTCTACAATAACTGCTTCAAGACATTAACATAAATTAGATTCTCATAGACTTTTGTATACATAGTTTGCTTATGTACATTGTTAAGGACATTTCTTTTGTAATATGCAACAACTGTCAAAAAAGTTGTCATACACGAATAAAAATAATGAAGAAATTTCACTGGCAATGTAATTCAATGATGCATAGTTGGAACATGAATGCAGAAGCCATGCCTGATCAGTCAGATGTAGAAAGACTAATGCAATATATAATCATAATTAGAAATAACCAAATGTCCAAGAACGTATTTGTAAACCAATCTATTCATTTTGACACTTCTTAAACAAACCAAAAAAAATTGAGAACGGGCTATATAACTCCATGGAAAACATGAATTAACTTGTAACATTTCATGAAAGTAAAAATCATAGTTTAGAAGCATTTACTGCATAATGATAAGTCATAACTTAGAAGTAGAAGGTAGTCATAGAACAGTGACAAACTGATCTTTGATGTAGACATCAATGCAAGACACTATTAATATATTGGGCTCAGTTTAGAACTTCTTCCCACAAACATCATATGGTATGCAAGGGTGCATAATCACCAGCTTCCAATTCACCATGTATAAATGCATCTCTAAATAGACATCCGACACAGATCACCCTATTGAATGGTGTGTAACAAATTTTAAAAATTGCTTTCCATACACAGCAGCAAAAAATCCTGTAGGAATTCAACATGCATTCACAATTTACATGTGAACACAACTACACTGTGCTGTCGCTCTGTAGATTATTCGCCATGAGCACAAATAAAAAAAGCATGAATCAAAGGGAGGTTTTACAAACTTGTCTATCAAGTTGTTTCTGTAGACACCTAAAATTGGCTTGCTTCGCAAAACAATTTCCCATGTCTCGACACACTCATTATCCCTCCTATTAATTAAATAAATTCATTTTATTTAATTAATTTATCCCTTATTATCTACCTTGACCATTTACCTATCCCTTGTGATCAATTAACCAACTTAATTTATCACTAAGACATTACAACACTATCCCTCATTAATCAAATAAATATTCCCAATATTTATTTGATTCAATTATCCTTTTCCCTAATTCTCATCAATTAGATAAATCATGGCTATCTAATTGATCTAGCCTACTAATTGACCTACCCTAGCCTACCTCATCCTAGCCCTAGGATCAATTAAGCAAAACCTTTGTTTGATTAGTCCTAACCTCTCTTTTGGGTGGTCAAACCTAGTTTAACACCCTTCCCCACATCCCCCAAATTAAAAATTGAAATAAATCACACATCACATTTACTTCCCTTACAAGCCCATACTCATTCATTACCTCTTATCCCCAAAATGAATTCTTAATTCATTTCACATTCTTTCACACCCATACCTCATTTATCACCCCTCTTCCCAAAAATGAATAAAAGATTTACTTTTATTCCTAGCCCTTGATCTCATCTTTCAATCCTCACCCTCCATCCTCCTCTCAAAAATTCTATAAATGAAACCCTCTCCAAGCCATTTGGGAGAGACTCCTTCATGTATCAAACCTCTGCCAAAATCTCTCCTCAATCTCCTTCATCTCACTATCATAATGTCAAAATCTTGCCTCATCTCCATCTAATCTATCTAAATCCACTTGTCTCTCATCTACATTTGTGTTGAAAAGCCTTGAGCAATCCACATTAGTCATTCTAATCATGGGTAAAATCTGAGGAGCTCTATCAGGTGCATCTCCTTCCCGCATAGATTTGTGAGTTCATTATGAAGGTATAATCATTTTGTTTATGCATTTGATTAGTATTTAATCTTCATTTGGATTTCACTTATCACATTGGCACGCCCGGTGTTGGATCTAATCGTCGTTTTGTGAAGGTTTTGTTATCAAAATCTTTGTTTTCTAACAATTTTTGTCAAGTTTTGGAGGTAAAGTGTTGCAGGTTTCAGCCTGAGAAAAAATGGACTGCATTATTGCAATCATGTCATTGTTTGTGTGAATTTTGATAGTAAACTCGCCTATGGTCTGTGACAATTTTTGAAAAAAATTTAGGGTACAGTCCTTACCGTAGGGAACCATACCCTTGCCCCACACTAATATGTGCTTTGTTTGTCTGTAGGTTGTGATAGTTGTTTCATTTTGCAGGTTTAACGTTGCTGTTTTGTAGGTTTTGGTCAAATCTGACACTATTTCACCCCCTGGTCACCACCCCTTATACTTGCCGTCACTGCCGCCTGTGTGGAACCCTACCAGGTCACCGCCATCTCCTCCCTGCAACCTTCCACCTGGTTGCCACCTGTTGGAAACCCCTTGTCCGCCACTCAGTCGCCGCCTGGTCGCCGCCTGGTCGCCGCCCTGTTGCCATTGCTAAAAACCCCTGTCACCGCCGCTCATCCACTGCCATCCACCTGCAACCCTACCACCACCCATCACCAGTCAACTCCCCCAATCCAAGCCGCCGCCACTGCCTGTGTCGACACCCGCCTGAATCCCCATCGCCTCCTTTGACATCGACCTCCACCCGGTCAACACCCGCCAGCCACCAGATCGCCGCCCCGAGCCTGCATCTCCCAATCGCCTGCTCCTCCCACCGCTCCATCTCCCTCGCTGCCTGGTCGACACCCCCAAAACCCCTTTCCCCCCGCCGCTGTACATCCCCCACCACCTCTGCACAGTGCTCCGCCTGGCCGCAGCACCCTCCGCACCATCCTTCCACCCTGCCTCCTCTGTGTCGACATCCCTCCACCGCTCACCACCTGCCTCTCTTGTCACCTGTCGACCTCTGCTTCCAACACCCCTGCCGCCACCTGCACCCAACCCTCTGCCCTCACATCCCTCGAACCACCCTAAAACTCTTTAGGGCATCGAGTTTAAACCCTATCCATTTACCTTTTTATTTTTATTTTTATTTTTTCCTACTCTTTCACCCCTGGTCATATGAATGACCAGGGGCTAATCTAAGCCTCCACCTCAAACAGCTAGCTACCAGAGCACAAACTGCCCATGTGACCATACTGGTCTAAACCGCTAGCAGTCTAACAGCAAACTGCCAGGGTCTACCTTGCCTCCCATATCCCAAAATAGGCCATTTTTTCAAACTGGTACAACTTTCGTATACGGTGGCGAAATCGAACAAACGAACACTCATTAGAAAGAGGACTCTAAGCGCTTCACAGTTGTGAGGAAATTTTTAGGTGACTATACCATTTTGACCAATTTTTTCGTAGTCAAAGTCAAAGATGCTTCAAAACTTCAAATGCTCATATCTTTTGCATTTTTGATCGAATTTTTGCAAATTTTTTTTGAAATCGCATAGAATTTCCTGAATTTTCTGTTCATGCAATCTATTTTGCTATATCAGTTCATTTTTCATGTGATTTTATCAGATTCTTGACTTTCGCATAACGATCATCTTGGCTAGTCTACTTGCTCCGTTTTCATTCTTGTGACTTGCAAGTGATCATTTAGGGTTGGAAAAACATCAGAATCAACATCTACATCAATTTGGACAGTGAATTAATCAGGTGCACTCATCCTATTTCTCATTTCATCATAATCTTGGTTGCAAACACACTTCAATTTGGGCTCATAAAATCAACAAGTGTCTTCATCACATATCAAAATTGGGCTTAAAATAAATCATTGCCTTCAATCACATCTTGAAATTGGGCTAAAAAGAACCATTGTTTGAAGTGTCTTCATCATATTTCAAATTCTAAGGGATAATTTACAAGTGCAAGTGTGAATCAAGTGGCATGTGTATGCTCTCTCCTCGCACCGCAAGGTGACCTTGGAGATAAAAAATACCTCACTTTGATTCACTTTTGTTTACCTTTTCCTAGGAGGCCTGCTAGGGGATTTCATCACCCCTAGGGATGACCTCATCCGAGGCTGAATCAAAAGACACCCTCATTGAAATCAGAATCTTGTCACTCTTGGGTAAGCCCCAAAGAACTTTCTACCTTTGGGAAGTGAAGGTGAAGGGTGGGTTACCCCCTTCTCCCGGCTGTGTGATAGGATTTCACTTTCAATTCATTAGTCAACCTCGTGTAAACATTGCCCAAACCTAACTAGCCATACCCCATCAAACTAGGCATTAGGGCATGTTGATGTGTCTTGCACATGTGCTTGTTTAATCATCATCATATTCTTCAAATTTAAAATTCAAAATTGCTTGTCTTGTGTGAGTGATTCATGTTTGTACAAGTGTGATCATTTCATTGAACATTGCCAAATCAATATAAACATCAAACACATAAGACAAGTCATTCACCTCATTCTTCCAACACATTCAAACCCAATCACTCATCTATCCTAATCATCCTAATCACCTATCTTATCCACATCATCATCCAAATCATTCAATCTCATCTTATCCTAATCACTCTCATCACCCTTAATCCAATTCATCAACATCATTCTAATCCCATCTCATCCAAATCAAATCCAAAATCCAACCAACATCAATCCATAATCTTCCAAACCATATTCTAAATCCAGTCCAAAATCAACATCAATCCCAATCATTATCCAAATCCCCCACATCATTATCAAACACCAAATCCAAACCAACCCAATAAAAAATCAAGACCTTAATTGATCATCTGATCAAATCAACCCAATCAACCCTCTTGCTTAAGATCATTAGCCTATCTTAAGCATAAAGAACCATTCATCAAATCAAATCATCCTAAGGTCTTGAAATTTTGATTCCCAACATCACAATCATCCATCATCCCCCATCATCCCATACTATCTCCCACAGAATGGATCTTTATGAATCAATACAACAATTACAAAGACTTAGAAAAGTCTATGAGAACATGGATCCTAATGCTAAGGAACAATTCAAAAATGACATTAAAGATATACCCTTAGCACACCTCATCATTGGAGAATCCAAAACCCCTCCCCCATCTTCATCATATCAACCTTCAACATCTTACATATCCACATCATGGACCTCATACCAACCTCCATCATATCAACAAACACCCTACACATCATCCCCATCCACATCATATCAATCGTCATTCTTTCAACCTTCATACCAACCTACATCCTACATATCCACACCATCAACCTCATATCAACCTTCATCATATCAACCTTTACCCTCATATCATTCACCATCCCCTTACACATCCATGCCATCATACTTATCCAATCAATCAATACCTCCACCTTATCCATCCCCCAACCTTTGTCATGCTAACTTTGATCAAGGGAACACCAATCTAGCACACCTTATATCCGAAATCCAAACCTCATATCAACAACCAAATCCCCCATCTCCTAATCCCCATCCTCCAATCCCCCCATCACAATATCCCTCCAACCTTATCAACCTTAATCCATCACCTTATGTATCTCCCAATCCACCAATCCCTATCACCCATCCACTATCTAATCCACCATCAAATCTTCCAAGTCCCAACACTATCACATCCAGAGAATCCTTGTGGGATTTCTTCCAAAGAACATCACCTAAAAATGAAAGCAAAGCAAAGGAATCCCCCCAATCCCCCCAATCCCCCACCCCTCCAACATCACAAACCAATCCCACACCTACCCTTGAACCTACCCACGAACCATCATTACTTAATCCTATCACCCACATATCCAATCCCCATTCTAATCCTACACCAACCACCATCATTATCCATCCATTATATTGCTCTTCAACCCATACACTCATGAAGGATGCCATCCATTGGCTATTAGCAAGGAATAAAACACCCTCATGCAATCCAGCATCCATCAAATCTATTGAACAACCCCCTATCATAAGTCAAGAACCATCATATAGTCATGTTCACGAACACATAAGTTAAACACCTATCACATCCATCCAAACACCTATCACATCCATCCAAGCACCCACCACATCTATCCAAGTCACTCCCACTTCTATCCAAACACATGAGCCATGTCAAGAATCAAATCCAAAGCATGTTGAAACATCAACCCCTTCTCCTAATCAAGATCTAACCATCCCATCTAATCCCATCCACGATCCCCTCCCATCTATTGATCAACTTATTGATCTCACCCCATCTTCTACCACCCCTTCACTAGCCCCCATGAATCCTTCACCTCCATCTACCAATCCCATCCAAAATCCATCCCCTTATCCACTTGGCACAAGCACTTTCATCCGTGGTGACTCCCTTGTAGGAGGTGAACAATTTCCTTCCACCACCTATCTTTCTCCAACAAATAATGGACTCGCATCTTGTTTCCAAAGTACCAAACATCCCATTGCATGTCGCATACTCCAACATATGAACTATCAAGTAAAAGGCTTAGGCCTTCACGAACAAGGCATCTTGGAGCCCATCCACACCACATTCCATCCATCCTCGCATGGTCTTGGCTATACACCCCAAGAAAAACAATCTAAACATGTTGATACCACCCACACACCTTCTAAAATCCATTCATCCAATTCCAAACATGGTGCATCTCATCACACTCCCAAAACATATGTCGCCATCCCTTCTCCATCATCCTATCATTTGCAAAAGCATGTGACCATCCATCTCCCTCCATCAAATTTACCTCCACTACTTCCAACTCCAAATATCTCTATCAAATCCACTTTACCTCCACTACTTCCAACTCCACATATCTCTATCAAATCCACTTTACCTCCACTCCTACCAACTCCTAATATCCCTATCCTCAAATCTCCTCATCCATTTATCCATAAATCCACTTTTAATTTCTCCACCCATCATCCCCCTCAAATTCCCAATCAAGACCAACAAAAGCACACATCTTTCAAACATGAAGCTTCCCCCAAATCCATGGGATTCAAAAGTAATAATTTGAATGCCTCAACTCATAAAGCACAAAAGCCTAAAGATGTTATCCCTTCCAAACAAAATCAAAAATCCAAATGGCTATCAAAGCCCACACCATCACAAGAGAAAGTAAAAACAAAAATGGTGTGGATCCCTAAGCAAAGAGCAATCAAAACAAATGAGGCAAAACAAAAATGGTGTGGATCCCTAAGCAAAGAGCAATCAAAACAAATGAGGCATCTACCTCCCAATCCACTCCAAACTCCCAAACATCTTGCTCCACATCTAAAAATCCCATAAATCCTAAGTCTATTTGGGTCCCTAAAACCCCAAATCGATCATACAAAAATCCCCCATCCCGATCCCCATTACTCCCAACTCCACATCCAAAATACAAGCTTCCAAATACATCACGGTGTGTGCAACCGTTGGTCTTGGTTCCCCTCCATCACTTGACATTCCCACATACCCCCATCTCTTCATCTTTCGTTCACTATCCTACATATCTTCCCCATCACATTCCTATGGTCCTTGCTTTTGCATAATCCACATCATAATCCATTATCCACCATCCATTCCATCTTCTCCTTGCTATGGAAACAGACACTAGAGTCCCTATCCCATCAAAAAAAGCAAAAAAATCAAAAAATCAAGAAAATAGTAAAGAGAAAAAATCTGTCCACTGGTGAAAACCACTCCTTGTGGCGCCTTGGGCAAGTACCATGATGAAAACCCCTTGTGGGCATCATGCGTAATCCCTTCTCCATCCATTTTGTATCTCTACACTTGGGGGCAAAACCATCTAATTATCCACATCCATAACATCCTTTTGCATATCCTATCCATATATCCTTATCCTATCATATTCCTATCCACTACCCCCTATTTATCCTATCATTTCCCATCCATCCTATCCATTATATATTTCTTTTACCATCTCCCACCTTAGATCTTGATGAAGACAAGGGACAAAATATCAACAACATGCTTTGGAGACCTCTTAGCATACTTCCTTTCCAAGTACATCCTCCATCCATCTATTGCAAAGTCCATCCATTCAAACATGAACCCATCATGCAAAATTCTAAGCATTAGGGAATATGATTCCTTGCAACCTAGCCCTTAGAGTAAATCCTTATCCCCATCTCTCTTCCATCTATCTAACATGCATCCCTATCGCTTGTCCATTCCTCTACCACAAATCTCCTATCCATTATCCTTTCATCACCAACCCCCCCTTATCCAACCCCATCACATTCACCTCTAGACTTGGTGTTCCCTTGTCATTAGTATCTAGCATAAAGATTATCCACACGAAATCCAATGCAACCATCTCATAATAAACCATTCCTTTTCCAAAATAAAAAAAAAAATCTAAAAACATCACAAAATCAGAAAATCCAAAAACATCACAAAATCCAAAAACATCACAAAAAAATCAAAAAATACCAAAACAATATAAAACTCAAAAATCCAAAAAAATCAAAATATCCACAAAATCCCAAAAACAATCATCATCACAATCACCCAAATCATCCAACATCTCATCATCCCACATCATCATCATAAATCAGAACTACATATCATAACCACTTGCATCTTAATGTGCCTTGATCCCGTGGATACAAGGTATGTAGGCAGTCTGGAATACGCAGGATGTTTCCAGTACTTAGGTCCATAAGATGCACCCATCCAACCCACTGAGCTTACACTAGATCCAAGCATCACATCACCTATCAAAGCATTGTCCCTTAATCAAAATCATCAACTATCAAATCAACATCAACCATATCTTGTCACCATCATATCTTGAGCCAATCTTACATCAACAAAACATGATCCAATCATCAATCGATTCCTGCCTTACGATATGTCATTCCTACGATAGGCAGAATCTATCTAATCATCATTACATCAACAAAACATGATCGAATCATCAATTGATTCCTACCTTAGGATATATTGTTCCTACGATAGGCAGAATCTATCTAATCATCATCCATCTTGGCAAAAGATACAATGGTTACTTGTTTGGTTCGTTGGTCTTTTTATTTTTGATTTTTATCTTTTGTCCTATTTGAAGATCACATCAAAGCTACCTTGATCTTACTATATCATGGTATGTGGTGAAAACATCTAGAATGGGGCATAGTCTTGCTTTTGTCTATTGTGCTTGTGGGTTGGTTTCATTACTCCAAGCTAGTATTCATATCTTGTTGATCATAGGGTCGGTTCTAGCATATTGATCCCCTTATGCATCTAAGGTTCATCATACCTTTTGTGTACTAAGGACTTATGCTATGAGTCCCCTTCCCTCGTCACGACAAGGTTTTACTATCTTGGGCATGCATGGGATCATCCCTTTGTTTGTGTGTCTAGTCCATGCAAATGTTGGATAAACATCATCACGCTGGTCTTCTATACCTTGGTGAAAATATCCACTTTGCTATATCAAACCTAGGATTGCTCAAAATCATTTTTCAACACAATGATCATCCACCAATCAATCTCCCAACATCATCATCCTTTCATCTCGCCCCTTATCCTCCAACCACTTCAACCAATCTCTTCCATCCATTTCGAGAGCACAACCGTGTTCTCGCAACCTGCCTATCCTCTTGAGGGGGCATCACCCTTACCAATTATCCCCAAACCTTACCCTATTCTTCTAAGCAAAAATCTTTTTTTTATCCAATCCAACTCTATGTTTTAACTTCTTTGAAATGATGTTACTTAGCTGCAACACCATCTCAAAGAGGGGCAAATGTAGACACCTAAAATTGGCTTGCTTCGCAAAACAATTTCCCATGTCTTGACACCCTCATTATCCCTCCTATTAATTAAATAAATTCATTTTATTTAATTAATTTATCCCTCATTATCTACCTTGACCATTTACCTATCCCTTGTGATCAATTAACCCACTTAATTTATCACTAAGACATTACAACACTATCCCTCATTAATCAAATAAATATTCCCAATATTTATTTCATTCAATTCTCCTTTTCCCTAATCCTCATCAATTAGATAAATCATGGTTATCTAATTGATCTAGCCTGCTAATTGACCTACCCTAACCTACCCTAGCCTATCTCATCCTAGCCCTAGGATCAATTAAGCAAAACCTCCGTTTGATTAGTCCTAACCTCTCTTTTGGGTGGTCAAACCTAGTTTAACACCCTTCCCCACATCCCCCAAATTAAAAATTGAAATAAATCACACATCACATTTACTTCCCTTACAAGCCCATACTCATTCATTACCTCTTATCCCCAAAATGAATTCTTAATTCATTTCCCATTCCCCAAATGAATTTTTAATTCATTTCACATTCTTTCACACCCATACCTCATTTATCACCCCTCTTCCCAAAAATGAATAAAAGATTTACTTTTATTCCTAGCCCTTTATCTCATCTTTCAATCCTCACCCTCCATCCTCCTCTCAGAAACTCTATAAATGAAATCCTCTCCAAGCCATTTGGGAGAGACTCCTTCATGCATCAAACATCTGCCAAAATCTCTCCTCAATCTCCTTCATCTCACTATCATAATGTCAAAATCTTGCCTCATCTCCATCTAATCTATCTGAATCCACTTGTTTCTCATCTACATTTGTGTTGAAAATCCTTGAGCAATCCACATTAGTCATTCTAATCATGGGTAAAATCTGAGGAGCTCTATCAGGTGCATCTCCTTCCCGCATGGATTTGTGAGTTCATTATGAAGGTATAATCATTTTGTTTATGCATTTGATTAGTATTTAATCTTCATTTGGATTTCACTTATCACAGTTTCAAATCTCAATATAACCTCAATGATAAATACAATTCGAGAACAAACATTATATATTGTGCAAAAGAATACATTAGAGCTACTCTTAGATGTAGAATCCAGTCTAGATTTACTGTCATTTGAACTAGACATCGATGTCCAAACATGGTTCAACACGAGTTGAGTTTATAGGCCTGAATTTCTATCCTCATGGAATGAAAGTTCAAATGTAGATCCCAAGAACTTCATCGAGTAATTGAACTACAATGAAACAAAGTGAACAAAATTTAGAAAGAGAAACTATTAAAGACATGAGATTTCAATAGTCCATTTAGTGAAAACTGAAGGAGCATCTGGTAATAACTGTGTAAACATGTTTTAATCTAATTCAATCAAATTAAAAGCAAATTTATGCTGATAAGCACTTTACAATAAGAAGTTGGAGACTGCTTGACATTTTTTTCAGACCAATCAAATCGATAGAAAAATGTTTGATATATGTTACTGTATCTTTATAAACTTTTTTAATACTTAATATATTCAATTGGGCATACTAAGTTAATATCTTCAAATTGACATACTTAGTTAGTATCTTCAAACATTCTGCATGTTCTATTTCAGCTTGTTTATCTTTCTACTTTCCATGTTTGCTTATCTTGGCACACTTCATTAAATATCTTCCAACATTCTGCCTTGTAATAAACACAAATGGTTTTTTATTTCTACTTTGTCATGTGTGTGCTAGCCTACATTTTCAAAGTTGTGACATTAATCAATACATACAAAAAATTCTTTATTAGAGTTTTTTAGAATACCTCTATTTCCATTTTATATGATGCACTTTTTCACAAATAGATTGTTGGATAATGTTAATGTAACAGTGACAATTCTGAAGGCTTCCAGATACGTGTGTGCTTGAGAGTGGTGTGTCTTTATATATGGTTGTTGACATTCAGGCAATGTCTTTGTGTTTGAATGTCATTGCAACCAATCAAGCGTTAGTGTACTCACAAACCTTTTCTCAAATTTGGGGACCATAGGAAATTAAATCCTAAAAGTGATTTAATTCACATACCTTTTAGCATCTTATCTAATCAAGAAGAAAATAGAACAAAACATAAAAGGACACCAGTTGAAAAGAAATTTGATGTTGTTTAAAACATAGTGGAAGATTGTTTTACAATAGTCACATTTGAAACACCCATACGAGGGAAGGAAACCTCAATAACAAAAAACAATTGCAAAAATTTTTGTAATGATAAGCCTCATGGTCTCATTTGGCTTCTTCAGAGCTCCCCTGCATCTTAACAATGAAACAAAAATTAATTCAGAAATATTTAACACTTGTTTCTCTATAAATAGACCAAAAGGAAAAAATGTTCGGGTAGATTAAAGAAGATAAAAAATTAACTAGACTAGCAAAGGCCAAAAGATAATAAACAAGGTCAGATCAATATTACAATATACATAATGAAGTAGCATTTATTCATTTTTATAAATTGAAATCTGGTAGCTGAAACTAAGGTTGGGTTTGTGAACCTGCTACATTTGTCGCTTTCCATTATGGTGGATAACAAAAATGCTTCCACAAAAACACAATAAATATGGCTGGGAACAAAAACAGGTTTGTCAAACTAGAGTTGATGGGCCATCAATACAAAAAAAAAAAAGAGCAACAAGTCACTAAGTATTTAGTTAGTATGTTTCTTATTTGTGCTAGTAAATTCCCGATAGCCTTCAATAGATGAAAAAACACTCCCACCTTTTCCTTTACGTACTACTATCTACCAACCAGGCCCTTTTAAAGGGAGAGCCTCAAAACTTACTTTATCATTTTCTACAGAATCATTTAGCATGTCAGATCGGTCCAAGAGGCACAAAAGATTAGCATCATTAATTTTAATCTGTATAAGTTCCTTTTCTTCATCTTTTTTTTGCTTAACCAAGGCAAGTAAACCTGCTTCCTAAACATCATTAACAACAATTTTTCAAAAAAAAAGCGGACAGATAAAACCCTTATGTCCAAAAGATACGAGGGGGAAAAGTGTGGGTAGAGAAGAATGGGTACATCATGACTAGTTTGCAATGCATGCAAAGATAAGTCAATGGAAAATGGCCCTTGGCTACCGAAATCAAAGATCCATTGATGCATCATGAGTAGCATGTGCCTCCCATGCTGGTCAATCATGCAGTAGAAATATGCATTTATCAACGGAGATGCAAAAGGAAAGAAGATATTTAATATTGCTTTTTCAACAAACACCCAATACGGTTCAGCCTACAATGTGGAAACAACTATCAACAACCTTGAAAAAGTTCTATCATGTCCTAGGGTTCTAGAAAGAAAAATGGTTCAGACCACACCATGCAAATAGCTACAAACAACTTTGGACATAGTTCTATCATAGCCTAGGTTCTAGAACAACTATTTCATTCTTCAATGGACATGTTTTGACATTCCATAAAATGCCCATGTAAAGTGCAAAATATTTCAAACTTGATTGAAATGGGAGGCTGTAAGCCACTTATTATAATGCCACATCTTGAAAATTTTGATGTCATCTGTGGGATTAAAGCTAGTGATCCATGTCACACAAAATTTTAATTTTGCCACCTGAAAGGTGTTGTTATGTAGCAGTTGCTTTACTTGACTGTCTATTTCCTCTTGGAGTAATTGACAACAGGTTTCTTAAATTTTCTTGGTTCCTATTCTATATCTTATTCATTTGTTGCCTATCTGCGTTGATTGCTTAGATTATTGCAATGTTTAGAGCTTCTCATTGTATTTCTTTACTGTCTGACCTTCTTTTTGTCATGTTTTATTTGCTGCACCTCGAAGCAAATGTTAATATGGCATAGGATAAGTGGTATTTTTTTTGTAATTTGCTCAATGCATGTTACATGTACATTATCATGTTTTGTTTCCTGCACTTCAAAATAGATGTTTATATGGTATAGCATCAGTGGTATTTTTTGCAATTCGCTCAATGCATCTTACATGTACATTTTCTATTTCCACAATTACTTAGAATATGCATGTTCTACTTGCTAATAAGATTCTGAATAAAGAATAAGTACAATAAAAAAACTTGGAAAAGACATTTGATATTTAGGTTTTCTAATGATGCAAAGTAACTCTAGAAATATAGCATGCTATACTAGCTATCTACTGCCATTTAGTCTATGCTTGCAAATTGCATCATGTGGAAGCATAGGCAAGGGTTGTATCTATTTTCCATTTCAAATTCTCTTGGGCCTACCAACTTTTGTGAACAATGGTCGAGCATCAAGGTCATGTAACAAACAAGTCTTCTCAAGAGCCCATTTCAGTAGAAGACTATAGACCTCAAGACAAAATCCATTTCCTTACAATTGATGATGCTCTTCGACATGGAAATTACTTTCGGGTTTCATGGTTTCATTATAATGTGGGGGATCACGTGTTTGATACGGTGCATGTGCTTCTTCATTGTCGTTATACTCCAGATGAGCTTTGCAATGGCCTAGTAGACTATTTTCTAAATTGTCTTGCCAATGGATGCAATGAAGCTCTATTTTCTTGTGCACATGAGATGGACCTTGTTGTGCTCTATGATATGCACAGAACATCAAACCAAAATATTTACTTTCATAGGATGAGACTTTCAATAACAAAAATCAATGCAAATGCTGAGCGTGGGCTTTGGGGGATACATTCTGTATTAAGTGTTTATCAAAATGGTTGAATATACCCATATATGTTTGGTCTATGAAACATAAGACAATGTATTTAGAGTTTAACAAGGGCTCACCTAATGTGCCAATATCAATTCTCTTCCATGATGCAAACCCGACAAATGGTCACTATGAACCACTATTCTCAAGAAAGTCAGTTTTCCCTCATCGCATGTGCAATTAATGATGTCAACATGTGCCCATCTTGAAAGTGCTTAGTGTGTGGTTGGAAATCAATTAACTACGCATTGGGTTTCTAGACAACCAAATCCACAGGTGCTTGTGGTGAAAGTATGTTCAATAGCATAGCATTTTTGGCCAGACAACACTTTGACCCTATTGCTTTGCGCTTGTTCATGGCACAATCCTTTTCTAATGCACTTATAGGAGGAGACAAATTTGCATTGGCATGCCTCAATGGGCTTGTTAAAGTTCCACTGTTCAGAAATAATGAACATGTGTTGCTTCGTCACTTTGTTGCCAACATTAGAATGCCATATATATAGAGAATGATTGAAGGTTGTGCTTTTTGTTTGTTGTGGCTTTCAAACACGTTTAATGTTGCTGTGCATGTTGTTACTGTAGGTTTTTTATTTTCTTTAGGGATATTTCTTTTTCCTACACATTATTAAGCTTGCTTAGGTTTATTATAAGTGGTTAATATGAGGACACGTGGCAAAATACATCAGCTACATGTGTAACTCTCTCCCACACATGGGTAGTTGAGTTACACATCCTTTTTTGGCTTTTTGTGCCACCTCTCATAACCACTATTTTGTCCTTACCTAAGTAGGTTATGGGGTAGTTAGAGTTCTCACACTCTTTTGTCTTTTTGTGCCACCTCTCATAACCACTATTTTGTCCTTACCTAAGTAGGTTATGGGGTAGTTAGAGTTCTCACACTCTTTTGTCTTTATGTGCCACCCCTTATAACTCCTTTTTTGTTTTCATGTAATGAGGTTATGCCACATGTTTTGGCATTTACCAAGTAGGTAAAACCTCCCACCTTTTATGGGATATGAGAGTTATTACACCTCTTGGATGTATATGCCTTATTTTTGCTATATATACAATACTCTCCTCTCACCAGAGCAAGTTCACAAGCTTGAATATCAGTTCGGTGATAGCTCAGTGAGAGTATTGAGAGTCTTCTCAAAATTCTCTTTCTTTGTCTCTATTTTTCTCTCATTTCAGATATCTCTTCATTCTACTATTTTGATCTTCAATCATCTGTTGAGTGGAGGCGCATATGATCTACGACTGAATCAGATCCTGGCTCAGTTCTCGCTTCTCGCAGAATCTAACATGGTATCAGAGCGCAGGTCATCAGTTCGAGTCCCTCGAGCCCTCGACCCTTCGTCCACGTAAGCTCAGCTTATCGATGTGGTATGTAGTGGGTACGAATCCCACATGGTACGTGGTTGTATCCGGCTCTAACATGGTATCAGAGCCGTGTTATCTGGTATAGCTCATTATTTTTCTGATTTATTTGAGAGATTTGAGATTATTAGATCGCTAATATTTTTCTTAAAAACCAAGTATGCTCTTCTCCTGCATCCTTGAATGAACTGGAGAATCAAAACAGTTTAAAGGAAAATAGGCATCTGGGTAATCTGGTTTGCATATATGTGTTCTTGTGAGATTTGGGTGATTGCAGCTTTGTGGTAATATTGGAGGCATCTTTCAGTACTTCCAGAGTGTCCAGAAGGCTTGAGAAAGTCAAAAGTGACTTTTACTCCACCAAAAGCAGAGATTGGAGGACACAGTAACAAATCGGGGTTATTTTTTTTAAAAATTTTACCGGAGCCGTTTTCATTTGTGCTTCAAATTTCCAGCTTCTACTCATTTTCAGAAAAAAAGATTTCTGGGTTTTGTTCCTAGGGTCGAAAAACTTTCTGAGTATTTGTTAGTTTTTGCATACAGCTTATATATTTTGTAGAAACGACGTCAGAAAGCTACAACAAAACCCCTCTCCATTGGCGTTTTGGAAATTACAGTTCAACTTCCAAAGGCCGTAACTCGGGCTCCTGACTTCGGATTTGCGAGCTTCTTTTTTTGATTTTGGCTAATTTTTTGTGCTCTACATGTTGGTACAATCGTTTTTGATTTTAGTGTACAGATTTTTCAGAAATTACAGATTCTCAGTCCTGACATTGCACAGTTCTCATTTTTGGGAACTTCGGAGGATCATAACTTTCACATACGACCTTGTATCGAGGCGATTCTTGTTTTGAAAGTGCATGATTTTTTGAGTAGATCGCAGTGGTACTATTTATTTCTTTGGATATTGTGCCAAAGTTATAGTTTCAACATATGCTTTTCATCAGGGTTTTGTAATGCATTGAAATCAAGACCACTTAGTATTTCTTGCTAGTGGAAATTGTAAACGCACATATCTAAGGCCATTTTTATTCATGGAGGCTGATGTGAACATTCATCAGTGCATGCACTATTTCCTTTCTTGCATGCATTAGGTTTGCATTTTCTCTGCACTTCATTTCTGTACCAGATCATTTCTCAATCAACTGTTGCTTCAGAGATTCCAGCGTTGTGCCAGTTGTGAGTTTTCCAGTGTTCCTTGGCATCAGGTCTACTATTGCTTTTTCATGATTCTGACCTGAGTCCTTGAGTGACTCTAATATGGTTTCTAGCAAACAGAAGTATCTTTCCTTGTTTGCCGGATTGAGGATTCCAGTGTTACTTCACAAGTGTGCTTCCGGTGCTTTTTGTTGCAGCAGGTTATCTCATTATGGGGGGGGGTTGTATGATCTCTCTTATCATCCTTTGTGTGGATAGAGATTGATTGGATTTGTGATGGATATCATTGTTGTCTTTCATCTCTCTTTTGGGGAGGAGTTTTGTCCCACTGGGTTTTCTCCTTTTCTCCATTTGTGAGAGATTTTTCTTTGTACATGGGTACCTCATCAGGCTTCACTTGCCGGGACCCATCTCTTTTCACCCACCTAAGCTATGCTTAAGGGGGGGTGTTAGTGTAGGTTTTTTATTTTCCTTAGGGATATTTCTTTTTCCTACACATTATTAAGCTTGCTTAGGTTTATTATAAGTGGTTAATATGAGGACACGTGGTTAAATACATCAGCTACATGTGTAACTCTCTCCCACACATGGGTAGTTGAGTTACACATCCATTTTTGGCTTTTTGTGCCACCTCTCATAACCACTATTTTGTTCTTACCTAAGTAGGTTATGGGGTAGTTAGAGTTCTCACACTCTTTTGTCTTTTTGTGCCACCTCTCATAACCACTATTTTGTCCTTACCTAAGTAGGTTATGGGGTAGTTAGAGTTCTCACACTCTTTTGTCTTTATGTGCCACCCCTTATAACTCCTTTTTTGTTTTCATGTAAGGAGGTTATACCACATGTTTTGGCATTTACCAAGTAGGTAAAACCTCCCACCTTTTATGGGATATGGGAGTTATTACACCTCTTGGATGTATATGCCCTATTTTTGCTATATATACAATACTCTCCTCTCACCATAGCAAGTTCACAAGCTTGAATATCAGTTCAGTGATAGCTCAGTGAGAGTATTGAGAGTCTTCTCAAAATTCTCTTTCTTTGTCTCTATTTTTCTCTCATTTTAGATATCTTTTCATTCTACTATTTTGATCTTCGATGATCTGTTGAGTGGAGGTGCATATGATCTACGACCGACATCAGATCCTGGCTCGGTTCTCACTTCTCGCAGAATCTAACACATGTTTGGCCATCATCTGATCTCTCCAAGGTCAAGGTGTATTGCAATTACAAAATTCTGCAAGTAGTTTACAACTTGATTTTCTTTGAAACTAAAATAGGCCATTGCCTCTATGAGCTTTTGACTAAGATAGAGACAAACATTGGTACAAGTACCTCGAGAAATGCTCAAATGTATTACACTTATCGTCTTTGTCAAAATTGAATGCAATTAGTGAAGCAAACATTATACATACATGCATTCAAAACATAGACATGATGGGGACACAAGGACAATTGAAAGAACAAAAGCCATTGCAGGAAAATTTTGCAAGTGGACCCAACAAAATGGAGTGCAAATCTCATTCACAATTGCCTAGAACATTGCATTCCTTGAAAGATGCAACCCATGGTCAAGGGCAAGGTAGGGATGCAGAACAAGTTATGGCTCGTTGTGGCTTGCAAATGTATAGGGTGTGCTTAGACCCTTGGTGTGCATCATGCATAGCTTCCACTAAGTCAAAGCCTCATGAATCATTGCACTCTTTAAAGTAAAAAATCTGTGATATAGGCCATGAGCAAAGGACAAAGAAGATAGCAATATAAAATAAAAATAACAAAGCTGAAAGATCTGTTAAAGCATACATGTTAGATACATGCATTCAAGACATAGACATGATGGGGAGACAAGAACAATTGAAAGAACAAAAGTGATTGCAAGAAAATTTCTCAAGTGGACCCAACAAAATGGAGTGCAAATCTCATTCGCAATTGCCTAGAACATTGTGTTCCTTGAAAGGTTCAACCCATGGTCAAGGACAAGGCAGAGATGTAGAAGGAGTAGTGGCTCTTCGTGGTTTGCAAAGGTCTAGGATGTTCTTAGAGCCTTGATGTGCGTCATGCATACCTACCAGTGAGTTAAAGCCTCATGAACCATTGCACTCTTTGAAGTCAAAAATCCATGCTATAGGCCATGAGAAAAGGGCAAAGAAAATAGCAATAGAAAATCAAAATAGCAAATCTAAAAGATCCATTAAAGCATACTTGCAATGTATTAAATAGACACCTACTGTAGCATGTGTTGTCTGTTAGTGCCTGCATTTCCAAAAAACCATTTTTATAATTGATAGAGCATTGGTCCATGCCTCCTCTCTAGTGTTTCATCAACAACCCCAAAACCCACTTGTAATAGGGCAATGCATTTGCAACATATGTAGGAAAAGCATTTTGAATGGAGAAGTTCCCATTTTTGCAGTTCCTTTGAACATAAGATGAAATGAAAAATAGAATTTGTACAAGTCTTAAGCAGCCTAGAAGAAAGACTTGTGTCTTTGCACATTGCATTTGCATAGATTAGGCAATTGGGATATAAAAGACCACAACTTGGGTTGCTTGGCACAATCATCAATGTTCCTATTGATTTTGATCAAGTGCAACAAGCACTTCCAAGGCAAATAGATGAAACTGCAACAATTGCTGTCAAGTTGAAGCATAAACTAGAATACAAGAATGCATATATCCAGGGCAATGTTAGGCCTACATGTGTGATTGTTGCTTTGGTTGCCCTTTCAAAAACACCATTGTATCTGAAAGAAAATGTGGTCATCAATCATAGTTGGCAGATTTTGTACAAAAAGAAACTAGAATAAATGACAAAAGACATTGAAGTTAATGATGAAATAGATAATGATGCAGATCTAGGTCATGGTGATGATGAACCGATAACTGAGTCAGTAGTACATTGGTTTGATGAAGACCACTTAATCAAAGACCTTGACCATACTGTTATTGAGGTTGCACCATCTGAAGGCTTTAAATCTCTTGGCATTTTTCAAGATAGCTTTTCAGAGGAAATGAACTTTCTAACTCTATTTTTGGGTCTTCTTGGCCAACGAATGTGACTAAAAGATTTAGCTTCCAAAAGATAACAAAGTGGGAGCTTATGCATAAAGACAATGACTTTGCAACACATATTACAAATCTATTCTTCAAACCTATCAAGATTATAATTCAACAATTTTCCTCTGCTGCTTGGATATGCATACGCAAAGGTGAGTTGAAAGGCAGAGTATTGTGTGCCAAAGATGTTCACTCCCTAGTAGCTATTGAAAGAATTCTAAAATCTCCATTGGGGTACAGGTCATTAAAGAACATTCAAAATTTTCCAGACTACCTTGAAGATACTAGAAATAAAATATTTGCAATGATAAGGCAATTAGGGCCCCCAGCCTTTTTTGTCACATTGACAAGTACTGAACACTTTTGGACCGAGCTATGCTATGCATTACAAAAATAGTTGATAAACAACAATGCAAATATAGCAAAACCATTGAAGAAGAATCAATAGATTCTATGATTAGGAAAAATCTAGTGATATGTAGCCGGTATTTTAATCATAGAGTCAATGCATTTAAGAAAATGGTGTTGCAAAATCAAGCATTATTTGGGCAGGTTATGGATTACTTTTTTGTTACAAAATTCTAGAATAGAGGCAATGAACATGTTCATTTCATGCTCTAGGTGAAGAATGTCCCTATCTAGATGGATATTGTTCAAATATAGAAATTGAAACATTCGTGGACAAATACATTTCTTATGACTCTGCATTGCTAGATGAGAGCCTTGTAAATATGAAAACACATCATCACACAAGCATTTGTAGAAAATACAAAAAATCAAGTTGTAGGTTTGGCTTCCCTTTGGCCCCATTGGATAGAACAATGATATTGGATCCTCTGCTTACTCCTAACCATGTATTGGAATATTAAGCAAAGAGTTTCTTCATAAAGTTAGAGAGTAAAAACTACACAAAAGAAACATTGTTTGAAGCCCTGTTACAGAACCTACAAATGATTAGAATAGAGTATATTGCAATGCTGAGATCAACACTCTCTTGCTCTGTTTCAATATTGCAAAGACACCCAACAGACATATGGGTCAATGCTTTGCAAAGAAAGTTCCACAACTTTGGTATGCAAACACCGATGCACAGTTCATACTGGATGTAGATGCAGCAACAACATACTGTATCTTTTCCATGACCAAACAATATCAGACACTTTCTCATGTAGTTCAGCAAGTGCATCAGCAATTTGCAGCTAGGTATGAAAACAAAATGTAATTCATAAGAAAACTTGGTAATGCTTTGCTTAACTACCAACAAATGTCAAGTCGACAAGCTGTGCATATTGCATTGTCATTGCCTTTGCAACGAAGCTCTAGAAAAGTTGTTTTTATAAATACTTCTCCATTGGCAAATAGAACATTTATACTAAAAAGTGCCAAGTTGCTCGCAAAAGAATATGATGATTCTCAAAACATTATGTGCGCATCTGTAATAGACAAATATGTGGCATGAGCAAATGCATTGGAAGATGTTTGGCTGGCTGAATAGATAGATTATTACAATGGAACACCTCAAAATATGGTCAGAAGACGCAACACACGTATCATACGCTATGTTAGATACAACCAGCACAAAGATCTTGAAAACTATTGCAGGGAGAAGATCATGCTGTGTGTCCCTTTTTGTGATAGTGAACAATTCTTGTTATTTGGACATGAAACAAGGATTGCAGCCCTTGATACCCATATAATGCAAATAGCAAGCATTGAATCAAAATTCACTCCTTCCTTTGGCACTAAGTGGGGGGACATTGATGTTGTTGTTGTGGAGCCATCTAGTAATGGCTGCCTTGATATTAAAACTAGCAATGCAAATCAGTCTCACCTTACCATAGAGACATATGACATTCAAGCTGATTTAAAGTACATAAGGATTATAAAAGCTATAGACACTTCTTGTAAGTCTGCCTACTTGGAGACTAGTCATCCGTTGCTACTTAGCAAAGAAGCCTATTTCAATTTGAGAAAACAATTGACCAAGGAACAACAAGCGATAGTGAAAGACATAGTCATGGGAAAAAGAATTGCACCTAAGAGACCATTGCATCTATTCTTGATTGGTGGCGCTAGTACAGGCAAAACCTTCATAGCTAGAGCCATGTATGAAGCAATAATACGACTCTATGACAAACAACTTGATAGTGATCCACTCAAAATCAAAGGCATTATCATTGCATCAACTCGAAAAGTAGCACACAATGCCGGTGGGGCTATTACACATTCTATTTTCCATATACCATACAAGTCCTCAAAAATACTCCCTTTGGATTCAAACACTCTTGATAGCTTGAGCAAGAAGTATGAGCAATTGCAACTTTTGCTTATTGATGAAGTATCATTGGCTAGCTCTCGAATGATTTACAATATTGACACAAGACTCTGCCAAATCAAACATACTCCAACAAAACCATTTGACAATTTGGATATCATATTTTGTGGTGATTTGTCCCAAGAACAACTTGTACAAGATTCTTGGGTGTTTGAACAACCAAGAATACATACTGAGATAGTACCATACACATTTTGGGTTGACAATGTTAAATGCTTCAATTTGCAAACTGCACTAAGGCAAAAAGACAAACAATTTATATCCATTCTAAATCATATTAGATGTTGCCAACAAACTGAAGAGGACATTTGCTACTTGAATGCTAATTGTCATAGGCCTCCACCTAATGACCCGAGCTTCCCTTATTTGTTTCATATGAATTCAAATGTGAACAAGCATAATAACATAATGCTTGTTGTTTTTCCTGGAGACACATGCTTGCTAAAAGCAATTGATGCACAACTTGCACTTGCTGATGATAGTACTCCTATAATAGAGAAAATGACATTGGCTGAGATCATAACACGTAAGCAAGGTGTATTGGTTGAGCTGATTGCTGAAAACATTGACACACAAGATGGACTGGTAAATGGAGCAAATGGAATCTTTAAGTTCTATGTAGGTGATCAACAAATTGTCTGGATTTAGTTCAATGATCCTGAAGTTGGCAAGGCTCATCGTCAAAAAATGCAATCACTATATACAAAGTATGTATTGTCATCTTGGACACCTATAAAAAGAGTGGTGAAAAAGGTAAGGGTGGAAAGAAGAATATTGGTCCCTAGTCAGTTCCCTTTGCAAGTTTCATGTGCATGAACCATTCATAGAGCACAAGGCTTGACAATGGATGGGCTTGCTTTTGACCCTTCTAGAGTCTATTTCCATGGTCTTTTTTACACAACACTCTCACGTGTAAAAAGCATTGCATCTCTATAGTTCATTAACAAATTGGAACAACGTAACTTCAGAGTATTAGCGAAAGTGCAAGATGAAATGCTGCAGTTGTAGACATCGGCCCAATGGAAACTAGAACATGGCCTTGCCTCTGTATCTTGTACTCGATTTAGAATTTATTCTTTGAACACCTGAAGCCTTGCATTGCATGCAGATAATTTTGCACCTGACCATGATTTGATGTCTGCAAAAATTCTTTGCTTGTAAGAAACTAGAACAAAGCATGTCGAATTCATTGCATTGTTCAACACAAGATTTCACTGGCAATTTATATTAGGTATACATGGACTTCTAACATGTTGCACCAAAAGCCTTTCATTGCTAAAAATAGACAGATTTGCAAACCAAAACCTAGAAACCATAACAATTGATTTATTGCATTTCAATACACCTTTGCGAATCACAAATATTTATGTTAGACCAGGTGCACCGATTGTTCATATACTAGATTTCATAAAAGAAAATGTCAGCACACTATTACCTGACAACAAACTAGTGCTTGCTAGAGACTTCAATATTGACATGTTTCAAAAAAAAAAAACACAGGCAAAGTTGGAAGCTTCTATGCGAGAATATAATCTTTCACTTGCAGTAAATAGTCCAACCACTCATGTAGACACTTTAATAGATCATTTTTGGACAAACATTGACATTGATCACATCAATGTCATTGCCATGGATGGTTATTGGACAGATCATTTTGCAATTTCTATCAACTTTCCACTTTGACCCAAACAAATCCATACAATCCACATATGTCAAAGCACTTATCATAATTGTTTTTTCTCAGCACAAAAGCTTGTTACAAATTGCATTGCACTTAAGTGTCTAGTGCATAGCTTGTATAGAAATGCAAACCACATAAAAAACAACACTTACAGCTAAGATTTTATGCTTCTTGAAGGATACAAAATAATATAGTCCTCTACTTTGAATGATAGATATGTGTTGGAAGATATGGCCAAAAATCTCAAATGGTACTTTCTCTAACATTACTTTTGTCAATGTTCAACTCACTATTATTTGCATAATAAGCATTCCTGGCAAAACAAATTGCATTTTAACTTATTCTCATTGCATTTCTTTGTACTGATCTACAACTATCTGTTACATGTGTTCCTTAGTGATGTACATACATTGCAAGAATCAGATCTCTGTGTTGATAAACAACCATTGCAAAAGGGTATATTTAATGTGCCATCTGTGGAATTTTGTGTCCTTTGTTTTGCTTGCTACTTTCATGTTCAAAGCCCAGATCATGACTACAAATCTATATTCCAAGGATAGATCAAAGATTCAAAGTCATGTCCACTTCTTAGTAGCAAAAGTGTGAAGAAAATGTGCAAATAAACTTTCCTATCTGCCTATAAACTGTAAATCAATTTTCAATTCACTATTGTTTACATAATAAGCATTCTTGAAAAAAATTTACATTTTCAACTATGCTCATAGCAAACATTATTTGTACTGATCCACAACCCTTTGTTGAGTGCATTCCTCAATAATTTATAGACATTGCAAGAATCAGATGACCGTGTTGATGAAGAGCCATTGCAAAAAAGGTATATTTAACATGGCATCTATGGCATTTTCTATGCTTTGTTTCACTTGCTAGTTTCATCTTCTAAAAGAACTGCCAGAAAATTCCTAGGTTGGTTTGCTCAGGCCATGCAACGTATCAATGCTCGCATTAATTCATAGGGTCCCAACTCTACTATCTATCTATAAATTGTAAATCAATGTTCAATTCACTCTTGTTTACATAATAACCATTCTTGGGAAAAATAATTGCATTTTCACTTATGCTCATAGAAAGCATTCTTTGTGCTGATCTACAACTATTTGTTGAGTCCGTTCCTTAGTGATGTGCAGACATTACAATAATCAGATGACCCTGTTAATGAAGAGCCATTGCAAAAAAGGTATATTTAACATGACATGTGTGCCATTTTGTGTGCTTTGTTTTACTTGCTATTTACATTCTCTAAATCAGGTTCTAGAAAAACCTACCTTACCTATAACTAATTTGTACATTTCTGAATTATGATACAGAACTATAGCTAATTGCATGGCATTCCCATTGTAGGCAAAAAATTGAAAAGCACATTGCCTCAACAATTCAAGAGATTTGCACAAACAAAACTGCCTCTATATTTGAAGGTGAGGTTTTAGTTGCTTATGGTCCTGGATATTTTAAAAACTCTATGGTTCAGTCTAGAGCACAAATTGTTCATATTGAATTAGTTGATAGCAATGACCAAACGACAATCACCGTTAATATGAATAATAAACTGATTGATACATTTTTGGAACAGCTATTGCCTGGTGCTAGTGTTCATATCACAAGCTTTATTGTAGAAAATAAAACACAATATGAAAGAGGAGATGCAAGTCTCTGCCTAGCCTTGACTGCCAATAACATTGTTCAAAGCATAGACAAAGTTTGTAAGAATCGTAGACTTATACCAGACAAAACCATCTTAGATCTCATTGCAGCAAATTGCCAATACTCAGTTGGGTTGTTCGAGGCTATTGTTACTAGACATCATCGCACTCCAAATCAGATCAAGCTGCAAGTAAAAGATGGCAATTTTCCAATTGATTCAGCTACGGTAAGCAATGCTATGAGATTATTCTCTTTGCACTTGAATTGATGTTTGCATATCATATTAACTATTCTAAACAAAACACTTATATTGCTGTCCTGGTTATAATTATGAACACTTATATTGCTGTATAGGTTACAATTCTGAATACCCATAGTGTTGCATATAGTACTGCAGAACAAGTACTAACATCTATGTAAATGCCAATGGTGCGCTTTAAAAATGTTGTCAGGGGTGGTGCAAAGGGAACGAGTGTCATACGGTTGGCTCCATCTAGTTTTTTGGACATGTTATTTGATCACTCCATAGAAGCTTCTCTGAACAGATTGACCTAGTGTAATCTGTAGGTAACAATAATAATCATGGAGAACTTGGCTTTGTATTTTCTGCCCATTACATTGCCATAAATGAACTTGTTGCAATATTAACAACAGATGGCAATCTTGATTGCTATCTACAAAAGGACATTTTTAAATAGAACTTTCCTAAGCTTGCAGCTATTACTTTAGAAAAGTATAAAAAATACATATCAGTAGTTGTGTTCTTGTTGCACAGGTTCAAAATACAAGGCACATTCTAACTTTCACAGGACAATTCTATTATGAGTGTTACAAAAGACAATGATATCTAATATAATTATGACACATGAACACACAGAATATTATCTAACCTTTTTTGGTCGGCACTGGTTGCATAGATAAAATATACATGATGTAACTACATGTTGTTGTTAGACATGTGTCTTTGCTTTGTTTCCATTTTGCATATGTCTAGTTATTTTCTTACTCAACTTTCCTCCTTTGATACATGGCTTTTGCTAACAAGTATTAGCTTTAAGTATTATGTGTACATGGTTGTAGTGTGAGATTTTTTTTTTCTCATGGTTATATTGTGTAAGTCTTGAGATGATATGTGGTTCAGATTAAGAATAAAACTTACTTTCTCAGCACTACTGCATACCCCTGTGTTGTTTTGTTCACTCTTTTATGCTCTTGGCATGTATGTGAATCAATCTATTGATCAAGCAAGAAACTGGCTTAGTTCATCTGATGGTTTCAGTGAAAGGAGTGTCATCTGATTGTTTTGACAACATGTTTTCCAAGCTTTTCTACAACTGCCATTACTTCCTAGAAATAAATTCCATGTTAAATGAAATCCTAGTTGTTTATAAAATCTGATTGTTTTTGACAACCAGTCTTTCAAAATTGTGTACAAGTAACATTATCTCCTAGAAAGGAATTTCATGTTAATTGAAATCCATTATTTGTTTAACTTTATACAACTACACATTGCATTATATGCTACTCTGAAATCTCTGCATCTGAGCCTTTGTAAGCATGAAGCAAAATCACCAAGTATTGTTGTTTTCACTTTCAAAGTAATTGAACTAAATTTGTTTTCTGGAATGGTTTTATAGCTATGATCACAATCGATTCCCAATAGATAGTATTAACTGTTAGGGTTAGCCGGCAGAAGATATCAATTAAATGCAAATAAAGATTAAACAGAGAAATAGAAATACACAAAAATAATAACAACGAGAGACAAGTTTTAACGTGGTTCACCCAAACTCGGGCTACATCCACCAAACAGAGAGTCCAATATTATTATCCAGTAAATCAAACCGATTACAATCAACAATCCCTGCAACTCAGTACTGCTGCAAAATGCTACAATACAATATCAAAACCCTAACCCTTAGCCACTTTTTATCAAGCTTTTTGTCAGTTACAAAATAGGGTTTTCTTATGTCGGTCAATGAAAAAAATTAACTCTCGGTGCATTATGAAATAATAAAAACCTTGTGAGATTTTAGGGGCATTGCCCCCGAGCCCCCATGGGGGTGCTGCCCCTCGACCCCGCCCTGTATTGCGACAGGGAATGCGCCAGGGGCGCTGCCCCTTGACCCCGTCTTGGGGGCGCTGCCCCCAAACCCCCACAAGAGGCGCTACCCCTTGACCCCGTAGGAATTTGGGGGGGAAACCGCGTTGATAAAAGTGGGGTAAATATAACCTCGGAGTCTGATTAGGCTCCATATAACAACATTAACTATTCAATCTTTAGAGTTGGCTGCACCATACTCAAATTCTGATATTTTTATGAGAAGAAGGGTTTCAATTCAATTATTTGTTTATTTCATTTTTTAATAATGTCTTATAGATCTGTTGTAGTAGAGAAGGAATGAAGAGGGAATCAGTTTAGCAGCATGAATGGGGCTAGTCCAGGTGCTAGTGTTACTAGGCTTAAGGGCAAGAATCATGATGTGACTAAGCACCATCTTTCTTCAATACTTGAGAATGGGCCCAGGGTGGCTTCCAACAATGGTTTTTACAATGTTTACTAGGCACAAGATACTCGATCTGGGTTGGAGAATAACTATAGAATGAATCCACTTTTCTGTAACCCTCATAATACCATGCCCACTTCTGCTGCTATAGCCAAGGGTAATCTTACTAGACACAACATGTTCTGATAACTGAGCCATTACAATCTCATGGCCATTATAGGTGGTTTCTTCAACCAACAATGTGCTTTGGATAAAAGGTTCTTGTTGAGGTTTTGCTGCCATCAGCTTTATTTTTCCCTTTATACTATTATTATTTGGTTCATAATTGTAGAATATACTGCAAGCCTTTAGGGTTCTGAAAAAAAATTGAATTTGCTTCATTGTATTCATTATATTGTAATAGTATATTCAACTTTTTCACTATATTTTAGGTTGCGAAGGAAACATTAGATATGGTCTTGGCTAATATACTTTTAGCACTATTTTTGCTGCTGTTTCATAAGGCAGTTCAATTTACAATAAGATGAAAGCTTTTATAAGCTAGTCATCTATGCTTTTGATTATGCCCACTTCTGCTGCTATAGCCAAGGGTAATTTTACTAGACAAAGCATGCTCTGATAATTGAGCCATTACAATCTCATAGCCATTACAGATGGTTTCTTCAACCAGTAATGTGCTTTGGATAAAATGTTCTTGTTGAGGTTTTGCTCCCATCAGCTTTATTTTTCCCTTTATACTATTATTATTTGGTTTATAATTGTAGAATATACTACAAGCCTTTAGGGTTTTGAATAAAAAAATGAATTTGCTTCATTGTATTCGTTACATTGTAATAGTATATTCAACTTTTTCACTATATTTTAGGTTGCGAAGGAAACATCAGAGATGGTCTTGGCTGATATAATTTCAGCACTATTGTTGCTGCTGTTTCAGAAGGCTATTCAATTTACAATAAGATGAAACTTTTTATAAGCTAGTCATCTATGCTTTTGATTACAATTGTGACATGAATTTTGACAGCTTGATCTTATCATGAAGTATTGGATTGTTACCTTCTATGCATTAGGTTTAATTCTATATGCAAGACTTGTAGAAGAAACATCCTAGATGATTGTTTGGTTGAACTGTTCAAGGACTTGCTATACTGTGTGTTCATTTTCTGTATCAGTTTTGATCATGAATAGAGGGAATGGTGCCATATCTTCTTTTGGTAAACCCTGAACATGATTTCTTCCACATTTAGATTCTACATTTTTTTTACTATTTATAGTCTTGAGTATGAATTGTAGGAAAAGAGCATTATGTTGGAGTTGATTTGCAGTGCAGACTATTTCTTTTTAGAGGCTAACTAGCAGGGGCAAAGGCTTATCTGCATCACTTTTTCTTAGTGTGGCTTGAAGCCTTTCTTTGGTTTACCTTTTCAAAAAATAATGGAGGAGTTACAATGAATCTTGCAATAATAGTTACAAAGACTAATGACGGACTTGCAAAGCAACTTACAATGTCATGGATAGTTATAAGAGTAAGAAGGGATCCAAAAGGTTTTTACGCTCAATTAAAGGTGCTTCCTTTTGCTCGTGCCTTAATGTTTACTATAAGCCATGCAAAGACTTTGTCACATTATCTATCTTTGTACTCAATTTTTGCATGTTTTATGTAATATTTCCTTTCAATCATAATTATTTTGATTGTTCTATATATTGTTTGAGACATTCATGCATCATTTCATTTAGTTCCTCGATACTAGAGACTTGTATCGCATAGCCAAATGTTCAAACTTTACTTGTTTTAATCTTCTCAAAACAAAAATCTTTGAATTCTCAAGCAATCTTGCACTTTGTTCACTGCCACTCACTTACATATCATGCTTTCATGCTTGCAGGCTTCTTTCAACTTGCATACTACTATGCAGCAACACTGTACAATGTATCAATCTTTCAACATCAAAAACATAGAGAAAACAATCTATAGAACATGTGAAGATATGCTTGAGTTGTTTTCTATGCAATGAAGCTCCTTACTACTAAAACAAAATTGTACTTTCTCACATTGGCCTGTTCTCTATGCAATGGACCAAAGCATAGTGTAGAATTGATAACTGTTGTTTTCACTCGTTAACATCACTTGGGCATTGAAATGTGTGTAATCGCAAGAATTAATCTTTTTCCTATGGTATTTTTATTTTGTTAAATCTTGAAACAAAGATACTAGATAAAGCTATTTTTTTTATTCACTCCTTGATTTTCCAACCCATTGGCATATATTTTTCTTATTCTTAGACCTACAAAACAAAAGATAAATTTTTGCCATTGCATAGATTCCAAGCCCCAACTAATACATGTCCTTCTGTTGACCTGTGTTGTTTAACTTTGTTTTTGTTGGTTTAATTTGTTTTTTCAATGCTCATTTATTAACCAACTTGACTTCATATTTTAGTTGCACCCAACAAACCATGTGAAATTTTGCCTTGCCTTGTTTCTGTTGGTCTAATACTCTGCATACGTAGGCCACAATTTCACATGGTTTCTTGCCATGCTCGAAGAAGACTAGAACACTGCAACAAATCCATATTTCAACTCATAACAACAAGAACAAGGGTGTGAGCCAAGGCTTCATTTTAACCTAAACCCTAAGTATTTATTTGTGAAAAGAATTAAAATTCTTCTACTATAAACCCTAACTATTTACCCTAAAAACAACTAAAAATAACTGAAAACAATACACATGACCTCATTTTTATTGTTGTGTGTCTCCAGATTACCCATAGAATATCCTCCTATATATCATACCTATTCGGTTGGCTTATTTGCAAAAGCAACAAATGTTTAACAAAACAAACTAAACCAATAGAAACAAACCACATCAGCATACGTTGAAGCTAGAACACTGTAAATTTTTTTTTTTCAAACTCACACCAAGAGAAACAAACAAAAAATAGCCCACCTTCCAATTAGAATACTATAAAAAAATATCACCATTTCAAACTCACACTGTGCTGATGAGAACTAGTGGGCCCACTGCGGCTTCCAAACAGAATGTCAAATGACATTCCCAGAAATCTTTTTTCTACTTCTTTGGCTGCAATAGAAAATGATTCACACGCATCCATGTCTGAAGCCATCCCACACATGCAAATTTTCGTCCGGCTGTGACTTGAAGCACCAAGACACACACTTGCCCTGCAAGAAAAGAAAAAAACCCTCTTTACAGATTTCAAAGCCTCTAAAAAAAACCATTGGATTAAAATAATATCATATAAATGACAAAATCCAGCTATCTCATTTGCAAAAAACACGTGTCCCAGAAATCCAAAATGCCCTCCATCAACACATGTCCTGCAACCCAACAACCCTGCACGCAAAATCAAAAAATCGTCATTTTAACAATAGGAAAAATATAAGCCAATAGGCTGAGAAAGTAACGAGACAATGAAAAAAATAGCTTTAGCTAATATCCATGTTTCAAAATTAAAAAAAAAAAGATTAATTTTCGCCATTTGCAAGAAAAGAAAAAACCCCCTTTATAGATTTAAAAGGTTCCCCACAAAACCATTGCACTAAAATAATAGCATATAAATGACAAAAGCATCAGCCACCTAGAAACCCTGTAGAGAAACCCAAAAAAGGCCATTTTAACAATAGGAATTTAAATATATGCCAATGCGCTGAAAAACCAACAAGCTAATGAAAAAATAGCTTTAGCTTATATCCTTGTTTCAAAATTCAACCAAAAAAAACACCATACGCAAAAGATTGATTTTTGCCATTCCACACATTTTGCAAATGAGATTGGTAGACTTGCATTTTGTTATTGATACGCTGTAACTTTAGCCCAATGGTTTATTTTTGGCAATTGCTTAATTTGTTTTGTGAAACATTTTTTGTTATACAACACGAAAATGAAGCCATGTGCATTGTTTTCAGTTACTTTTAATTGTTTTTAGGGTAAATGCTTAGGGTTTATAGTAGAAGCGTTTTAATTCTTTTCACAGGTAAATAGTCAGGGTGTAGGTTAAAATGAAGCCATGGCTCACACCCTTCTATAGGAATGCAAATTTCAAAGGCTATTTTGTGGGTGATCTAGAGACACAGTTAAAAATAACATTCTAGAGAAAGATAAAAACGAAAATGAAGCCATAGTCATTTTTTATATATATTTTAATTGTTTTAGGGTAAATACTTAGGGTTTAGAATAAAAATGTTTTAATTATTTTTATGGTAAATACTTAGGCTTTTCTTAGAGTTAGTGATTGTGCTAAGCACTACAGTAGTTTTTTTTAAATGTTCAAAAGTTTGCTATACTGTGTGTTCATTTTCTGTATTGGTTTATCATACCCACAATCATATCATATGCAACAGCTCTTGTGACAAAATCCATACCCTGAATAGCTGGCCCCGAGATATAAGAATAGGTCACGTTCCACTAAGAACACTGAAAAAACAATCACCATTTGAGTGATATTGCAATTTGCACTATAAAACAAAATTTTGCATTATGCTTTTGTCATTTACATGCTTTTCTTTTAGTCCCTGTCATAGGCAGCATAACTGTTGTTTTCATTCCTTAACATCACTTGGCCATTGAAATATGTGCAATAGCAAGAATCAATCTTTTGCCTATGGTGTTTTTCTTTTATTAAAATTTGAAACAAAGCTTCAACTAAAACAACATGTAAATGACAGAAGCATCATGCAGAATTTTATAACAATTGTTATACTGTACATTGCAATGCTGTTTTTACTTTGTTGAATTTTGAAACATGGATATCAGCTAAAGCTATTTTTTCCATTAGCTCATTGCTTGAAGTGATTTTTCATATTACATTGTCAGCTGGGATATCTTATGCATTTGTTGCCTATCCGCGTTGGAGATTGCTTAGATCATTGCTACGGTGTCTTTCTTTTGCTGAAATTTGAAACAAACTTTCAACTAAAACATGTAAATGACAAAAGCATAATCCAGAATTTTGTTTTTATACTGCACATTAAAATGGTGTTTTTACTTTGTTGAATTTTGAAACATAGATATTAGCTAAAGCTGTTTTTTCAATTGGCTCATTGCCTCAAGTAATTTTCCATATTACATTGTCAGCTGGGATATCTTATGCATTTGTTGCCTATCTGCGTTAGAGATTTCTTAGATCATTGCATAGCCAAACAACAAAGCATATCTTTACTAGTCATTGCTACAAGACTGATTTTACTGTTTATATATATATATTTTTGCAGTTGTACTATGCTATGTGGCGTGCTAAAAATAAACTTGAAGCTCAACACCGCAAATCAATGCCCCTTGCAATTAAGTCTAACCAACCCCTTGCAATTAAGTCTAATCAACTACACAGACAGATTAACAGCTGCAGCTTTATGAATGATTTTCACCCAAAAAAAACATACATTTTCAATTGTATTTGATTACTTGGACTAAATAATCTTATACTTACAACTACAATCTGTTATTCTGTTGAATTTTGAACCAAACATCGCTGATTTTCCAGCCACTGACAATTTTTTTTTAATTCTCAAAATGGCCATTACATATCATCACTGTTATAGCTGGTAATGCCTCTTCAGCAATTGCTGCAGCATTGTCAGCTGGGGCATAGAAATATCTACAAACAACTTTGACATAGTTCTATCATAGCCCAGGTTCTAGAACAACTATTTCTGTCTTCAATGCACATGTTTTGACATTCCAAAAAATGCATGTAAATGACATAAGCATAATGCAGAATTTTGTTTTTATACTGCACATTGCAATGGTGTTTTTACTTTGTTGAATTTTGAAACATGGATATCAGCTAAAGTTGTTTTTCCATTGGCTAGTTGCCTGAAGTAATTTTCCATATTACATTGTCAGCTGGGATATCTTATGCATTTGTTGCCTATCTGTGTTGGACATTGCTTAGGTCATTGCATAGCCAAACAACAAAGCATATCTTTACCAGTCATTGCTACAAGATCAATTTCACTATTTATATTATAAATGTTTTTTTAAAAAAAACATACATTTTCAATTGTTTGAATTTGCCTCTTCAACAACTGTTGCAGCAGCTTTAGGCAGGGACTGCTGCTGCAGCGCAGCCCTTGTTTAGTTGGGCTTTTGGTACAAAACGAGTTCCTTATTTTACTGCCCACTGTAGATTCCTAATTTGACAAGCTTTTTGAATTAAAGGCTTACGATAAACTAAAATCTTCTGGTTAACAATTCTTGTTATAAACTTTACAGGATTTCACTGATAATCTTTTCATACAGCTAACAAATTTAGCTGGCATGAAGAAATCATTATATAATATGCAAATTGCATTGAGATGGGGGAAGACAACTCAGGGAAATCCTTTTGAACTCAACATCAATAATCATAGCATGGCAGCGCGGCAATACTTGGATTCCACTCCCAAAATCGTTAAGCACGACATACAAATCAATATCGATAAGTTAAATTTGTTTTAGAAATAACATTCATTTACGACACATAAAATATAACCATAATTGACAAGAACCATGTTAAATCCAAGAATTTCCAATTGAATATTCAGAAATATCGAGTGCACTGTCAGAAACTTTTCTCTGAGGAAAAGGTATTTTTATTGTGGAGATGGCAAAACGAAGAATTCTCGAAGAGGCTTAGACAAATCAAAAAGATATATCCATATGGTTAATTAGGAATAGAAGAGGAAAAGGCATCAATCCATCTTCCTGTACTCCCAACACCTCAGTAAAAAAAAACTGGCTAAGACAACAACGAAAGGTCCGAGGAGAGATGGAAGCATGGGCAGAGAAGCTACGCCTGTAACCATTGATGGAGTCGGGGCCTCTGCAACCTCCGCTGCCTTCGCCATTATCATCACCATCGCCAACAGTAGAACAGATGCCATGTTGTTTGCTCCTGCCATCTCTTTAACAGAACACAAATATGCAAGTCTAAGTGATCACCCAGACGCCTGCAAATAACACCTATGATGTGGAACGAGAGAAAATAGAAGGGGAGAGGGGTATTTATACACTTCCGCGGCTAACGGACGCCAAATACGCAATCCATTGGAGAAAAAACACGATATTAAATATTTGGGCGACATCCAATCATAGATACGCCACCTAAACACGGTGTGAGGCTGGCAAACGAGAACATGAAAGAAAAAATTGTTTTGTGCCCAAAATATGTGATGTGAGAAAGATGTAGACCCAACGTATCAAATCTTATGTTCCACTAATTTAATGATCATTTATTTTTACCATTTAATAAAAGATGAAAAACGTATACATTGTGTATTTTTTTTTACCCTCTCGAATATAATGATTAAGGAACCGTTAACATTTAATAATGGTACACATAAATGTAGATCATTAGATTAGCGGGTCCATTTCTGTCTGATGTTACTTACCTATTTATTAAATTTGTGTTTCATTTTCTCGTTTGACGGCCTTGCTAGTGTTTCATTAGATACACGCTATAGGTATATTGCCCAAATATATAATTGTTTGTTTTGTCATTGGATGCGTATTTTTGGCATCCGTTAGGAGCAGAGAGTGTATAAATATCCCTCTCCCCTGCTATTTTCATTCGTTCCATCTTACAACTCTCTCTGTGATCTTCCAGTTGTAGATTTGTTATTTTCTAAAAGAAATGGCAGGAGCAAACAAGATGACATCTCTTAAAGTTTTGGCGATGGTGATGATAATGACAAGTGCCGTATTAGTGAAGGCAGAGGCAGAGGCTCCCACTCCATCAATGGTTACAGGCGCATCTTCTATGCCTTTGCTTGCCTCCCTCCTCGGAATTTTCATTGCTGTTTTAGCCAGTTTTTTAAACTGAGGTGTCGAAAGTACATGGAAATGGATTGATGTCTTTTTCTCTTCTATTCCTAACTAACCTTATATTATTTTTATTTGGTTAGATTGTCCCAGAATTCTTCGTTTTCTCATTTCGACAATAAGAAACCCTTTCTGAGAGAAAAGTTTCTGTATACTTGATATTTATATATATTCTCTTGGAAATTCTTGGACTTGACATGGTTATGAGCGCAACATTTTGTAGATCCACGGTTATTTTTTAATGTGTTGTGGATGAATGTTATCTCTAAAACAGATTTTACTTTATCGATATTGATTTGTATGTTGTGCTTAACTATTTTGGGAGAGGAATCTAAGTATTGTTGTACTTACGTAGACTGTTTTTGTTGTATTATTTAAGCCCAAAAGGATTTTCCCGAGTTGTCTTTCCCCACCTCAATGCAATTTGAATATCATATAGTAAATTCTTCGTGCCAGCTAAATTTGTCACAGTGAAATTGAGTATGAAATTGAATATCATATAGTAAATTCTTCATGCCAGACAAACTGGTGGGCCCTCTTAAACATCACACTCTAAGCTTTGACTTGTTTAGGTTGTTAGTGGGCCCTCTCTTAACTCTGTTCAGTTTACTACACATTATTTTTATATCACCTTGACATCCAATTTACTAACCGCCTATCATGTCAGTAACCACTTCAAAGCTTCAACAACTTATAACCGCGAATTCAACATATGTGATAATCATATCATTCTGCTCCTGTCGAATACTTTTGCCACAATGCGCGGCTAAAATATCCATGCAAGGAATCTGGGTGGGGGGTTAAGATGCTGGCGGGTGGGGGTTTTCGACTCAATGGCAGAAAGGGTTTAATCCCACATTCATTTCGTGAGTAGATTGGGGTGAACAGAGATTCTATAAATAATCTCTATTGTAACACTTTTCTCTTAGAAAATGCATTGTAAAGGAATAGTTTTAATAGGGTTGCTTTCTTATAGGGGAAAATAGAAGTGTGTAGTGCATTGTATAAAATCGAGTCATATTATTAATATAAATAAATAAAATTGCCTAATGGTATTAATATATGTTTAGTAATTATTTTACTTATTAAAATAGCTAAAGCTTAAAATTTAATAATAATAAGAATTATTATTAAATAATATATTTAAAGTTTTAATATTTACAAATAATAATTATAGGTAAGCTTTAAAATAATAATAATTATTAAATTATTAAATAATATATTTAAAGTTTTAATGTTTAATAATAATAATTATAGGTTTTGATTTGGTTCGGATATGTGTTTGTGAAAGTAAACTAGCACATAGACCTAAACATGTCTTTGTAGGAATGAACTAGCAGAAATTTGATGCTTAGAATCTACTCACCTTGATCAGCTAATGTAATTTTTAATAAAGGCTATCAATATTTAAAAACTCCTTTAGGGATTTTTCTAAATTTTGAAGGTCATGTTCTACTCAATTAGATCCCTCTGACAAACTAATTCAATGACTTACGAACAATGATTAAAGATGTATGATGATATATGTTTTGATAAAATGTTTTTATAACTGCTAGATGTCATAGCATTCTTTGATAATTTAAAATGAATGAATGAATGTCTTTAAATACAATAACATAGCACACAAATCATACAAACATATGCTAGGTCAACTCACAATGACTAGTGGGAGGGAATCAACAAGATTTAATTGGAATTTAAATTTATCAGTTTAGGGTTTATAATTGCAACTACAAAAATGATTTAGGTCAAGTCTACAATAACTATTTGATCTAGGATGGGAAATGTGAGATCTAGGGATTACAATCAATCTCTAGGGATGAGTGGTGATTGGACTAGGATAGGGTAATGAGGGAAACTTGGAGACTTGTTGCATGAAGGAAACTCTAATCAAAGTGTGCCAAAAAATAATGAAAAGGGGCATGGGTGTAAAGTTTTCACCGTTAAATTTTGACCCCACTTTGATATGCATGTGACTAGTATAAGGGTGCATGGGGCAGGTGCAAAAAGTTGGGGGGGCAAAAAGTGGTCAATTTTTTTAAAAAAAATTCTAAGACATAACGCGAGTGCATTATAACGCGTTTGTGTTATGTTTTACTATTAAAAAAAGGGGGAAGTTGCTGCTCATTTTTTCCTTCCATTTTCTCTACACTCAAGGCCTGCAAACCCTAAGAAGCATGCTCGCATTATTGAAGACCAAATTCGACACCAAAATCTTGCCGATTCATCACCAAAATACTGTTACGACGTCGGGGAGGCCAAAGGAGTGAGTTGTTTTTGTTTTTTGTGTGAATTTGTTTCTAAGTAGGCAGGTTTAAGTTGATTTTTGATGTAAATTTCCTTAATTGATAGGAAATAATAATGCACCTCCTCCTTCTAAAAATCCATAAATACTTGCTGAAGAACAACCCGAACAACAAACTCCTCCATCCATTCCTTGACATGCCCCTAGAACACAAGAAAATGTAATGGCACAAATTGAAAATATAATTGCAAGGTTGAAGGATCCTACAACTTCAACCTCACGTAGATCTACACTTGCTCAATCTCTTGAATCTATGTTATGAAATGTTGATTCAATTAGCAAGAAAATATCTTGTTGGGCAGAAAAGAGGAGAGAATTTAGAGAGTATTATGTAGACAAGTTGTCGTATGAGAAAGTAAAAAATGAACAAATTATAAAATTGATCTTGTGTTCCATTTTTACAAACTCACGAACAAATCAACCTCTACCCCTTACATGCAAGAGGTTCCCTATCCATTGGTACAACAACCAAGCGATAAGGGACAATTTTGGGTAGTGGTGGTGGATGGTTTTTTACCATCCTCCATGCAACAATAATTAGGTCCCACAATACTTTTTGAGGAAACTCTAATGCGAGTTTGTAAAAAACAAAGTGCCAAACTATTTTGATATGCAGGACTTCTAGGGTAGAGGTGGGGGGTTAGCATAGGATAGACCTATTGGCAAGAGACACTGCTCAGGTATAGACTTGTATGTTGTCATTGATGGCAACAAGGCTTATAAGTTTCATCAGCATGAAAAGAAAACATTTCTCAGGAAGGACTTATTAGATTTCAGGTCCGGTTGACAAAAAAAGGCTAAGTATGGGCACATACAGAGTAGAGGATAGTAAGTGGGTCAGTATGCCTCCGCAGATGATGATCTAGTAATGCGGTCTAGGAATGATGTTAGTAATTGCTTGATGATGCTATGCTCCAAAGATTAAGTCTTGACTTCCTCCTGAAGTCATTTGGAAGAATTATCTAAGTCTGGGTGAATAGAGGTATATCAAAGAACAATGAATAGGGCACATTGTAATGGTCCGCATTCCTCTGCAGGTGGGTATTTTATTATTCAGTTTTAAGGTGCTATAAATACTTGTAGGAAAGAGTTCAATGAAAGGAGATTTATTGAGTTAAAGGCTATGTTAACAAAAGATAAAACTACATTAGAAAATGCGATAAAAAGTATACAAAGTGTCATTGAAGAAGATTGTAAAGTTTATAAATTTTGTCTATCTTGGCCAAAAATTACAAAGGAATTAGAAGATAAAACCAAAGTGTTGGAACTCAAACTGCTTAATATCTCTGAGACATATAATCCAACAATTGAGTCAATATATGCTAAAGAAGCTCAAGTTGCAAGCATTCACAGTGATTTAAGCACTCTATTGAAGAAACGGGGAGAAATCAGAGATAGGTTGTGCCAGCTAAGGAGGCTAATAAGTCTAAAAAGTGACTCCATGACCAATCTAGAAGATGAAGCCATGAAACCACTTGCACTAGTTGATACACCATTAGATGTGCAGAGGGCAGAGAAGCTAGTTTTTCTGATGAATGGCCATGTCCATATCCTAGAAAGTGCAAGGAAAATATGGAACAGAGAGATAGCTCTAATGAAGACTATCTATAGTGACATTTTGCCTCTAGTAACAAATTAAGATGAAGATTGTACTTGTAAATATGCGGCAGAGTACATACATTTTTGAAATTTTGACAAATTTTTGGTTCCGGATCACCCCCTTTGCATTTGATGTCAAAGGGGGAGAAGAAGATCAGTGAAAAATGGAGTAAACATCTCAAGGGGAGTAGGAGAATGAAGTGTATATAGTAAGAGAGAGCAGTCAAGCATTTTTCACTAAGTGTTGCCATCAATGCCAAAGGGGGAGATTGTTGGCAAGAGACACTGCTCAGGTAAAGACTTGTATGTTGTCATTGATGGCAACGAAGCCAAGAAGTTTCATTAGAATGAAAAGAAGACATTTCTCTAGAAGGACTTATTAGATTTTAGGTCCAGTTGATAGAAAAAGGCTAAGTATGAGCATATACAAAGTAGAGGATAGTAAGTGGGTCAGTATGCCTCCGCAGATGATGATATGGTAATGTGGTTCAAGAATGATGTTAGTAATTGCTTGGTGATGCTATGCTCTAGAGATTAAGTCCTGACTTCCTCTGGAAGATATTTGGAAGAATTATCTAAGTCCGGGTGAACACAAGTATAGAAGAGAACAATGAATAGGGCACATTGTAATGGTCTGCATTCCTCTATACACGAGTCTTTTGTTATGTGGTTTTAAGGTGCAATAAACACTTGTATGAAGTGTCTAAATTCTAGAATTAATAGATCTAAAGTCCACCGGAAAGATAGTTGCAAGCTACTGAGTATCGGCACAGTGTTTGATAGAGTCGACTGAGACAAAGTCTGAGCTCTGATGGTCCGCATTTCTCTGCAAGATAATATCATGCCTTGTGGTTTTGAGTGTAAGTTTAGGAATGTATGAAGAGTCCTTGATATGATTTTGGAGTTGTTTTGAGATCCACAGTAAAAGTTGTAAGTCAACAGATGAACCTGTTAAACATGTTCTTAAGGAATAGACCGACTGGTGTGATAAATCATTATGTGGAGAAGAAATAGTCTTTGAAGGATCTATGTAAGTGATTAAATGATTAGAGCCAACCTATATGAACACGTTTGACTAAAGATTTAGGTCCTTACAACATATAGTGCATTGGATTAAGCCGACAAGCTACATCTTTCTATGTACACATTTCATTTCCTAGATGCCGACTTGATTATGGATCAAATCGTGATGTAGATTTATAAAGGCGATGAATTTTAGTCATGAGTGTCATGATAAGGATGTGATTGATGCAAACATGCAAATAGAAGAGAAGAGTTAGAAGATCAACAATGATGAAGACTTGGGATTCAAAATTTAGTAGCTAAATGACTGCACCCTGGCATAGTGACAGATGCTTATGCAGTATTCAATTTTCATGAGCAATTTGATTTGTACTTGGTAGTGAACCTCCATTAGGGTTTAACAACCCTTATTGTGATCTTGCTAGGTTTAGGGTTGAGGCAGTGAGCCTGCTAGACCTAGTTGTACTTCATGGTAGTGAGCCAACAGGTTCCAAGCCTGTGGAGTGACCAAGCCTAAATATCATTATTTGTAAAGATTCCAATGTATATTTGGGAGCTAATCCTCTCCATGGTTTTTCCTATTTTGGGTTTTCCACGTAAAAATCTTGGTGTCTATGTGTCATTTTTTATGGTTGCTATTCATATGCATGTTATGCCTTTGCTTAATTAATTTTGGAAAATGGTTGAAAGTTAATGTGCATCAAAATATTGTTAGAACACCGATTCACCCCCCCTCTTAGTGTTCCTGACCTTTAACAATTCGTATTAGAGCCAAGTTCCTTGGAAAAAGTCTAATAGCTTAAGGAAGATCTGGGATAGTGTGATCATGGCAACAAGAAGACTTGGAAATTATGAAAGCAACAAGCAACTAGAAGCAGCTCTTATGGATCTTGAAAATTCTGAAGTAGAAGTTAGGGATCTGAAAGAAAAATTGCAACAAGTTGATGAATGCATCTCAAAGCTAAAAGAGCAAGTCAATAAATTCAAAGACAAATACAAAGAAGTTAATGATCAACTAATATCAACAAATGAAGCCCTGAATGAATTAGAAGCAAAAGTTATAGAAAGAACAAGAGTAGAAGATTATCCAAATCTAATTGTGAGGAACAGATCAGAAGTTTGTGCAAAACTTGAAAAAGAAATTGTAAGTCTAAAAATAGATTTGGAAAATGCTAGAAGCTTTAAAGAAAAATTCAAGATAAGTACTGCAAAGCTTGATAAAATGATTGCTGGCCAGAAGAGTGTTGATGATAAGTAAGGATTGGGATTTGAGAAAGGGCAAAGTTCAAAATCTAGTCAAGCAAACACTGAATTAAAGAAAAATAGAGGAAACGAGTTCAGAAATTAGAGAAGAAGACCTAGAAGACCTCCAGTCAGACAACCAAATACTCAAAGGTACCCATCTTTCAATGGTTATTATAATTCATGTAATAAGTTTGGTCATAAGGCTACTCAGTGTAGGAGCAAAATAAATCAAAAGGTTCCAGCATTCTCTGGTTAGTGTTTCAATTGCAAGAAAATTGGTCATAGAGCAAATGAATGTACAAATCAGATCAAGAAAAATTTCAACAATGGATTCTTCAAAGGTAAATGCTTCACTTGCAATAAAATTGGTCATAAAGCAGTTGTGTGCAGAAGTAAAGTGAGATAGAATTCTATTAGGCGCAATGCATGCTATAAAATGAGACACAGATCAAATGAATGCAGAAGTTTGGTAAGAGATATTTTTCAAAATATGAGGAACAATCAATCATTCAATGGAAAGTGTTTTGCATGCAATAGATTTGGACATATAGCTAATCAATGAAGATCAAATCCAATCAATAAAATGAATCAAGATCAAAAGAATGTGGTGCACTTCAATTGCAACAAATTTGGTCATGATGCAAAAGTCAGTAAAAGTAAGAATGCAAAGAGAAATTACTATGCTAAAGAAAGAAATACAGAGAAGAGGAATGATAAGGGAAAAGAAAAGATTGTTCTAGTTGAAACCAAGAAGGAAATGGATAAGATTAGGGTCAAGAAAGAAGTAATCAAAGAAGAGGATAGATCTACACTAGAGTCTGATGCAGATACTTCCTATGGTAGGTAAATTGGAAGCTTTGGCTTAGGGGGAGCAGTGTTGAAAATTCAAAACCCCTAGCCAGAAAGTGGGTGCCAGAATCAAGCACGAAGGTGTATGATGCAATTTGATGTGACAAAGCTCTTAAAAGAAAAACTGGAAGAAAAAGGGTCAATACAGGATATTGCAGAGCAATCCTAATCAACTGTGCTCTACAGTGAAGGGTTTTGACAACTTTTTGGGAGTAAACATTTAATGATGACTAGGTCAAGCTGCACGAAAGATAAAAGGAAACTTGTTTGGTTTCAAAATCACTTTGCACTCGAAGCTATCAAGTATTCAGAGAGATTGGAGCAGACTTTGATTAACGACAACCAAGATTTGAAGAGCTTAAAGATTTTTGAAAAAAGGAAACCCTAATTCAGTGAAACAAGGTACTTTCGTTAAAACCCTACTTGTGAATTTGTTAAAATTCTGAGATGGCATCACCGCAAGTTGTTGATATTACTGAGCGACCTCAACCAAAGCTCAAGAAACACCCATTCAAATCAACTGAAGCCGATCAGTTGGGCACATTCTCAAATATTCCTCATGGAGTCATGCATGCAGAGGATGTTAGGGCATATATTCATGTTTCCCTAGAAGAATTTGGTGATACCAAGTTTACTGATCTCTACACGAAACACTTGAGTAATGAGAATCTTGATTTGAAGAATGAATATCAAGCATTGGAAGAAAAGAAATTTATTCAGTACTTGGATTTCCCAACATTTATGGAGGATGAATGGGTCCGATATGTGTTAAGCAGGATTCATGATGAATTCATATGGCTTGAGAGACCTTTCAAGATTACAAAAGATGCTATTAGGGTAGTCACTAGATTATGTTCTACCAGATCAATACCACTATTGAAAGTCGTGAAGAATGATATAGTTGTTGTCACATGAAATTGCACCCTTCTTAGAAGGATTTCAAGCATTCCAATGACACAATGGGAATGATCTCAAGGTGTGGGACCTTGCTCAAAGAGATCAGACCTCCGGAAAAGGCCGGCTTCCTTGCCTGATTATCACCTAAAACTAGTGAACTTTGAGGGGAAAAGGAAGAAGGAAAGCTTTAAAATGAAGATGAAACAAAAAAACTTGAAAACAAAGGGTGATGCACCAGACAGATTTAAAGAGACTTTTACAGAACTGAAAAATGCACAGCACAACCAGATAGAGCAAGGATGTATACACAGATTAGATGATTCCAGCAGAGGCAAGAAGCAATATGATTAAGAGGAACAAAGACATTCACAGGAAACTATATCTAGATTCATATAGAACTAGAAAATTAGTCAAAGAGGTATGTTAACTTGCATATATTCAGTAGGAAGGCAAGGTTACAGTATATGAAAACTCTATTTGGAAACAGAAAGATCAGAATGCCAAAAAATTTGCAACCTTATTTACATCATAAGCCTCAGCTTATATAGCATTTCAACCTAAACTAAGTCGGTTACAAAATTCGCTCAAAGAGCTGCCACCAAAAAATATCTCTGAAGGGATGTCCAACTACAAGGAGTTATGGTGTAAAAGATTTGGAATTGATGTAGATGAAAGATATTTTTAGTCTTCAATGCAAGCTACTACATCATCAATCTGCTCCCTTGAAATGGTGGAAGATATTTTGGTATTAAATACGAGCAGCTTGCTTGTCTATCCTCAACCATGACTATATGCAGCATCTGAAACAAGGTGGTCAAGAGATATTTTCTGATCATCAATGTGAGTTGCTTCCTCTTTGTGTAGCAATGAATGTAAGAAATATTTGCATCTACCCCAAAATGGTCACTGAAACGTCCCTTTGGTCAAATATGCAAATCCGGATCATGTACCTCTGCTTTTGGCCCTTAAACTCCTCTTTGAAATCACCCCCTGAATATGCACCTAGATCTGCATATAATGCGGGCCCCTACCTTTTTTGAATTGGCCCTTGTATACTTCTCCTTATGAGGGATATGATGGTGATGTCACCATCATGGACGGGCCTTATTGAAATGTGATAGGATGGCGCGATCATCATATCGGGGTGATATTTGGACGAAGGGGTGATATTGAAAGGATAGGGTGATATTTCGGATATCGGGGTGATATGGAAAGGATAGGGTGATATTTCGCATATTAGGGTGATATGGAAAGGATAGGGTGATATTTCACATATTGGGGTGATATGGAAAGGATCAGGTGATATTTTAGAGATCGGGGTGATATTCAAATATCACCTGATGTTCGAAATATGACCCGATGTGTGAAATATCAGGTTGACCAGAACATTGACCATACATAACTTCCTTATTTTAGTGAATTTTAGGGTGATGAAAAAAGCAAACTTGCCTATTTTTTTAAGCTCTTTCACATGGTAAGCTTCTTCAGGCAAGATTCAGACCTTGAGATTTGGGTTGAGACTTCAAGATCACAAATATAGCTTACATTGGGGATATGCACATTGACTGATGCTGCTTGAATTATTTGACTCTGGCTAGAGGAAAAATAGGTCAACAATTTGGTGACTTCTATGGGATGTTTGCCTGCTAAACACCTAGATCAGTAGCCTTAAGCATCCATTGGGCATGGGGTCAAGTCTAAATCATGTTGAAAAATTGGAACCTACCTCCAAAATACAAAAAAAGGGAAAGAGTCTGCATTCTCCTAATGACAATGCAGCCTATGCAGAAGCACTTAGGGAAAGGGAAAACTAAAACAGAAATGAAACCTACTCTAATCCTAAACTAACCAGTCACACATGACCTTAAACAAAGCCATTAACTGGTTCTTAGAAGTAATTGCCCCTTCTTAACATTTTACAATGTTTTTGATGCATGTGGGTAGTTAAAAGGAGGTGTGGGGGAAATAGGCATATGACAAATTGATAAAACACCCCCCACAAGATGGAGATAAACTCACCTATCCACTTGGACTGATTGTTGATGTTACTAACTTGTGAATAAATGGGCTGATCCCACTCATTTTGATGCTCAACCTCATGTTTAGAGGTAAGCATGACAAGTGGTGACTTCTCTTGATGTGTCTCCAGCTGAGCTAGATGCCTGATTGGGCATCCCCTTGAAGTGACATGCAAATCAACATGTTTGATCCCATGTCTTTGCTCTAATTCTTTCTCTTCTTGCTCTTTATTTGGTATGATGGTGACCTCTATTTGACCCTCATGTTGCTCTTGCATATGAAACAACTGACTTGGGACTTCATGGCTTTCTCCTTCTTGCTTCAAGGAACCTAAGATGATTAATATAATGTTATCATGGCTGCATTCTTCTTTTTCTTGCTGGTCTGAATACTCTAACTCCTGTGTTTCTACTACAAATATAGCTGCCTCTACCTTATGAACAAGATGTTCATGATTTTCTAACTTAGGCTCAGAAAATGAGCCATGCACATGTTCAAAAGAGAAGACCTCCCCATCAAGAAGCTAATATCCCTGCCTTTTCTCGCATGCCAGCAACTCACAATCATGCTCACTGCCTCCAAGTCATTCTAGGTCTATTGGCAGCTTGTTTTCATCATCATTTTCAATGTGGCTGGGGAAATCATCAAACAAGGTAGCATCATCTACCTTTTGAGTAAATTTAGCGATAGCCTCCACCATAGTGCACTCATCTCAGAAAAGAGCTTCCTCCAAGTCTTCAAGGGCTGAAAACTCACTACCATGCTGGGCCTCCATGCATAACAAGTTATCATTATTTTTGATGTGCTCTTGTTGATACCTATCCACAACCAGCTGGACACCCTTCTTCTTCAACATAATCAGGTAGCTCATGTAGTGGGGCAGCATTATCCACCTCTGCAGTAACCTTAACAATACTCACAAGTGCACTAGGTTCAAACAATTCTATCTTTGTGAGTGTAGGAACACACTGCTCCTCATTAGTTTTATCTTTTTCCACCTCCTCTTTTAGCTCATCTTTCCAATTATCTTGGTAGACAACAAGTCCATCCTTGAGGATTGAAATATCATCAGGGAAAGAGGCTTGAATATCTTCTTGAATTTCTTGGAGGGGAGAGGGTCCTGGATAAATTTGTTCCTGGGGAGTGACAATCTGAGTTTGCATAGGAATAGGACTTGTGGAAGGATAAAGGCGTTGAATCCTGGAAACTCGTGGAGTCTAGGTTGCTCTTGGTCAAGTATAGGTTGTTGGGTTGGAGAAACACTCCTAAAGCTTAGAATTATGTTAGGCTTAGATTCCACAACTATTTCCTCTGCCTGATTTTAAATTGATATGAGAGGATTGACCTTTACCAAGTTTGGTACTTTGTAACTAGGATGGTTGGTCCAAGAAGGCTACCATGATAGAGAAGCTTGAGCCGCTTTCATAGATTCACTTTGGTTTGAAGGATGGACTTGTTTGAAGCTAGGAATAGGCTCCCATGAACGCTGAGGGCCTCTAAAACTTGGAATTCTAAAATTGGGAAGCAGCATTGGAGGCGCAGATGGATTATCCTACCTAAAGCTTGAAATCTTAAATTTTGGGGCTTCTATAGCAGCAGGCTGAATAGGTGTCGTTCTTACAACAAGGTTTTCCTGAAAAACCTCTCCCTGCGCTTCTTGCTGCTGGCCATGTTTTAACATTTCTATAAATTCATCAGCCTCCCTTTTTAGATTTAGGTACAACCTCTCAAGACCATGCAAGCTTATGATACTGAGGTCAAAAAAACATCGAGGTTGATAGTACCCTGCTTCTCTTTTTTTATTGTCCAAAAGTCTGTCTCATTGAAAGCATTAATATTTTCAAGGGCAAAAACTTGAGTCAGATTAGGAGGGTAGTAATCATCATGAGGATGCTGATATTCTACAGCAACAGGACTGCATGACATAAAATTAGAGGCATTTGAGGCCTGGTATTGCTGATATGGGGTAGGGGAATAGCCATGATTCCCATAAAATTTTGACATTTTGTAGCATCTAAATGCTGGATAATCATGAAAATCTTAGAATTAGAGAAAAATAGGTTTGCAACCAAAGAGAAACTGGATACATACTAGAGAGGGAGTCGCGAGGTGATTGAGATGCTTCTAGAAGCTGATTAGACCAGGAAGAGCACCAAAATCTTGATCTTTGATGAAATTCTAGGTGCTTGGACTGCTTTCACCAGTAGATTTGTTCAGTAGAGTCGCCATGGTATTGAATATTGCCTCCAAAGGCTGGTAATACTAGGAGAAACACCAAATCTCTTAGTATGTTGATGAGAAGTTCACCGAACTGGTCCCACCGGGCATGCTAGAAACTGTTGTCACATGAAATTGCACCCTGCTTGGAAGGATTCCAAGCATTCTAATGACACAATGGGAATGATCTCAAGGTGTGGGACCTTGCTCAAAGAGATCAGACCTCTGGAGAAGGCTGGCTTCCTTGCCTGATTATCACCTAAAACTACTGAACTTTGAGGGGAAAAGGGAGAAGGAAAGCTTTAAAATGAAGATGAAACAAAAAAACTTGAAAACAAAGGGTGATGCACCAGACAGATTTAAAGAGACTTTCATAGAACTGAAAAATGCACAGCACAACCGGATAGAGTAAGGATGTATACATAGATTAGATGATTCTAGCAGAGGCAAGAAGCAATATGATTGAGAGGAACAAAGACATCCATAGGCAACCATATCTAGATTCACACAGAATTAGAAAATTAGTTAACGAGGTATGATAACTTGCATATATTCAGTAGGAAGGCAAGGTTACAGTATATGAAAACTCTATTTGGAAACAGAAAGACCAAAATGCCAAAAAATTTCCAACCCTATTTACATCATAATCCTTAGCTTATATAGCATTTCAACCTAAACTAAGTCAGTTACAAAATTTGCTTAGAGAGCTGCCACCAAAAAATATCTTTGAAGGGACGTCCAACTACAAGGAGTTATGGTGCAAAAGATCTGGAATTGATGCAGATGAAAGATATTTTCAGTCTTCAATGCAAGCTACTGCATCATCAATCTGCTCCCCTAAAACGGTGGAAGATATTTTGGTATTAAATGCGAGAAGCTTGTGTGTCTATCCTCAACCATGACTGTATGCAGCGTCTGAAACAAGGCGGTGGAGAGATATTTTCTGATCATCAATGCGAGTTGCTTCCTCTTTGTGCAACAATGAATGTAAGAAATATTTGCATCTACCCCAAAATGGTCGCTGAAACATCCCTTCAGTCAAATATGCAAATCCGGATCATATGCCTCTGCTTTTGGTGCTTAAACTCCTCTTTGAAATCACCCCCTGAATATGCACCTAGATTTGCATATACGCGGGCCCCTACCTTTTTTGAATCGGCCCTTGTATACTTCTTATGAGGGATATGATGGTGACGTCACCATCATGGATGGGCCTTATTGAAATGTGACAGGATGGCATCATCATCATATCAGGGTGATATTTGGACGAAGGGGTGATATTGAAAGGATAGGGTGATATTTCGCATATCGGGGTGATATGGAAAGGATAGGGTGATATTTCGCATATCGGGGTGATATGGAAAGGATAGGGTGATATTTCGCATATTAGGGTGATATGGAAAGGATTGGGTGCTATTTTAGAGATCGGGGTGATATTCAAATATCACCCGATGTTCGGAATATGACCCGATGTGTGAAATAGCAGGTTGACCAAAACATTGACCATACATAACTTCCTTATTTTAGTGAATTTCATGGTGATGTAAAAATCAAACTTGCCTATTTTTTCAAGCTCTTTCACATGGTAAGCTTCTTCAAGCAAGATTTAGACCTTGAGATTTGGATTTAGACTTCAAAATCACAAATATAGCTTACATTGGGGATATGCACACTAGCTGATGCTGCTTGAATTATTTGACTCCGGCTAGAGGAAAAATAGGTCAACAATAGTAATGGTAGCTATTTGATAAGAGAGCCTTGACAATAAATGATATTGAGGATCATGTTGTGAGATTTGCCTCAATAGTGTTAGGATACAAAGTTTATTTTACCAACTGGGAAAACTAGGTTTCAGGCGCAACCATATACACAGCCTATCAAATGATTAGGGAAAATGTTGACTATGACATCTGTGAATTGTTTCGACAACAAGTAATGGATAACCTAAAGAAGACAAAAGAAGGTAAATATCCCCTCAAATTTGGTACATGATCATGTGTCTATTTTTCTATATTATGCAAGAGTTGCCTGGTATGAAGAACCTATTATGGAGCAATGATAAACCTATTGCAGTCAAAATTAGAAATTTGTTGAGTAGCATAGGCACCATTAATGCACTTAATATAGCCCTATGGGGTTATTTCAAGAACATCCAAAGATCAATGCAAGCCAGAGAAAGAATCCCCAAAATAGTTGTTGAAAAATACAAGGATACAATCTACTTCATTGTGACAAAAGATTAGTGTTTGATGGAGCCCGTTGAGCCTAGAACCTCTGGGTTATGACTATGGGATATGAGGTAGATGAAGCTGTACTATAAAATTATGCCAAATATATGCTAAGTAAACCCAGAGATCCTAAGGAAGAAAGATTTGGGACTTATAAGGAATTGCATGCTAAAATTCATGTTTAGGTAAGAAAACCTAAAATCTCTAGGAAAATGAGGAAAGTGGTAGAAGAGATTGCCATAAAACATGGATTTACAAAAGAAGAAGTGGGAAAGGCAAGGGAAAAGGCACATGCTTTTAAGGAAATAGAAGAAAAGAGAAAAGGTGAATCAAGAGCTTTGAAAGAACCCAAAAGTGAGCCAGAAAGGCTAGAAAAGTCAAAAAGAAAAACCAGAGCCTCCACCTCTATAGAAGCCACATCCACTCCATATGGTTCCACACCATCTGTAAGTGTGGAAACACCTATCACCAGTTCCAAAAGAAAGAAGACTCAGGCCAAGAGAATGCATGTAAGTATACCTGTTGATGAAGAAGCTATAGAGTCAGATGAGGAAGTAAAGAAGATGAAGAATGAGACCATAGGAACTAGCAAAAAGAAACCTTTTGGTAAGAGTAGATCTAGGAAAAGGTTAAAGCAAGATGAGCCTTAGACAGAGGAAGCAAATCTAAGCCTTGAAGATGTTCTCAAAGCTATAACAGTGGATGGAAATTTTAAATTCATTGCTCAGTTGTATGATGAATACAATGATCTAGATAAGAGGATCATTGAGGCTACTGTTGTAGAATATCTAAACATTTACAATAAGGCTCTGATTGAAATCATTACTGATCTTCCACACAGCCTAGGTAACATAATGAGCACAAGAAAAGAAATAACTATGGAAAAAGATGTTGAGCTGAGAGAACACTCATTGATACAATTATGTCCGGGAATCACTCCTGAGGAGAAGGCCAAAATCTCAAAAGAAATAAAAAATGCTTTCAGAACCAAGAGAAGAATGAACTCATTGATGTTGGGAGAAATTGATAAAGTGGTCAAAGAAACAGAGGAGATCACTTTGGCTGGATTGAAGAAAAATAGTATTCCTACCATCTATGACAATGAAGATACAAATGTTGGAAATGACACATCTATTCTAAAAGTCAGCATGGATCAAGGCTTGGAGCAAACTGATACAAATCCTCTTGTAAAAGATAGAGTATCAGAAGAGCAAAAGGAAGAATCTGATTTGAAAACCCCTATTGCCAATGATCAAGACATAGCCGAAAGGATAAAAATGAAACAAGTCTAGAAAGCAAGGAGAAAATTGATGAGCAGATCAAAGTTGATAATCAAGAACTTGATCAAGCTGAGAAAAGCCCTACACCAGAGAAAAACTTAGATCAACAAGAAAATATGGACATGAATCCTCTAGAACAGAGTCAGGAAGAAACATCTAAGAAAGCAAGAGACACTACAGATGTCTCAGTTGGTTCTAGCAAATAGCAAGTTACAGATGAGTCTGAATTCCTTCAAGGACCAATCAACTTGGCCTCATTATCAACTGTACAAAAATTCAAGCTAGTATCTATTGTTTAGGCCAAGGCACAGGAAGAAATGTTGAAATCTCATGACCAAGACAGTAAATTGATCAACAATGCATCCAATGTTCTGGAAATGATGAGGCCATCTATTCAAAAGGACACCTCACTATCTTCTGCTGATCATCTCAAAGGGCTATTAGACTCTATAAGTACACATTTTGACTCTTTTGAAAAATCTACAAAAGCAAAAGTTAGGAAAGAGTTCGATGAAAAGAGATTGATTGAGTTAAAGGCTATGTTAACAAAAGATAAAACTACATTAGAAAATGTGATAAAAGGTATACAAAGTGCCATTAAAGAAGCTTGTAAAGTTTATAAATTTTGTCTATCTTGGCCAAAAATTACAAAGGAATTAGAAGATAAAACCAAAGTGTTGGAACTCAAACTGCTTAATATCTTTGAGACATATAATCTGACAGTTGAGTCAATAAATGCAAAAGAAGCTCAAGTTCCAAGCATTCACAGTGATTTAAGCACTTTGATGAAGAAAAGGGGAGAAATCAAAGATAGGTTGTGCCAGCTAAGGAGACTGATAAGTCTGAAAATTGACTCCATGACCAATCTGGCAGATGAAGCCATGAAATCACTCGCACTAGTTGATACACCATCAGATGTGCAGAGGGCAGAGAAGCTAGTTTTTTCTAATGAATGGCCACGTCCATATCCTAGAAAGTGCATGGAAGAGATGGAATAGAGAGATAGCTCTAATAAAGACTATCTATAGTGACATTTTGCCTTTAGTAACAAATTAAGCTGAAGATTGTTCTTGTAAATATGCAGTAGAGTACATAAATTTTTGAAATTTTGACAAATTTCTGGTTCCGGATCACACCCTTTGCCATTGATGTCAAAGAGGGAGAAGAAGATCAATGAAAAATGGGGTAAACATCTTAGGGGGAGTAGGAGAATGAAGTGTATATAGTAAGAGAGAGAAGTCAAACATTTTTCACTAAGTGTTCCCATCAATGCCAAAGGAGGAGATTGTTGGCAAGAGACACTACTCAGGTATAGACTTGTATGTTTTCATTGATGGTAAAAAGGCTTAGAAGTTTCATTAGAATGAAAGAAGATATTTCTCCAGAAGGACTTATTGGATTGCAGGTCCAGTTGACAGAAAAAGGCTAAGTATGGGCATATACAAAGTAGAGGACAGTAAGTGGTTCAATATGCCTCCGTAGATGATGATCTGGTGATGCGGTTCAGGAATGATGTTAGTAATTTCTTGATGATGCTATGCTCCAGAGATTAAGCCTTGACTTCCTTCGGAAGTCATTTGGAAGAATTGTCTAAGTCAGGGTGAACAGAGGTATAGAAGAGAACAGTGAATAGAGCACATTGTAATGGTCCGTATTCCTCCATAGGCAAGTATTTTGTTATTCAGTTTTAAGGTACTGTAAACACTTGTATGAAGTGTCTAAATTCTAAAATTATGAGATTTGAAGTCCACTAAAAAGATAGTTGCAAGTTACTGAGTATCGACACAGTGTTTGATAAAGTCGACTGAGATAGAGTCTGAGCTTTGATGGTTTGCATTTCTCCACAAGATAATATCATGCATTGCAATTTTGAGGGTAAGTTTAGGAATGTATGAAGAGTCCTTGATATGATTTTGGAGGTGTTTTGAGATCCGCAGTAAATGTTGTAAGTCAGAAGATGAACCTATTAAGCATGTTCTTAAGGAACAGGCCGACTGGCGTGATAAATCATTGCACGCGAAGAAGAAATAGTGTTTGAAGGATCTATGTAAGTGATTGAATGATTAGAACCAACCTATATGAACATGTTTGACCAAAGATTTGGGTCTACACAACATATAGTGCATTAGATTAAGCCGACAAGCTACATCTTTCAATGTACACATTTCATTTCTTGGATGCTAACCTGATTGTGGATCAAATCATGATGCAGATATATAAAGGTGATGAATTTCAGTCATGAGTGTCATGATGAGGATGTGATTGATGCAAGCATACAAATAGTAGAGTAGAGTTAGAAGATTAGTAGTGATGAAGACTTGGGATTCAGAATTCAATTGCTCAATGATAACACACTAACATAGTGACAGATGCTTATGTAGTATTCAATTTTCATGAGCAATTTGATTTGTATTTGACAGTGAGCTAGATAGTGAGCATCCATTAGGGTTTAACACCCCTCAGGGTTTAACAACCCTTATTGTAATCTTTCTAGGTTTAGGGTTGAGGTAGTGAGCCTGCTAGACCTAGTTGTACTTCATGGTAGTGAGCTAGCATGTTCTAAGCTCATGGAGTGACCAATCCTAAACATCATTATTTGTAAAGATTCCAATAAATATTTGAGAGCTAATCCTCCCCGTGGTTTTTCCCATTTTGGGTTTTCCACGTAAAAATCTTGGTGTCTATGTGTCATGTTTTTATGGTTCCTATTCATATGCATGTTATGCCTTTGCTTAATTAATTCTAGAAAATGGTTGCAAGTTAATGTGCATCAAAATATTGTTAAAACACTGATTCACCACCCCTCTCAGTGTTCCTGACCTTTAACAAGACCAGGGGCAGGTGTTGACCCATAGCGGCTAACGAGACAAGCACTCGCTAGGCTAGCCCATGAGCATGTATCTATCATTTCCATTGTGAAGGAGAGTGCTGAGGTCAAGACACTTTAGTCCATTAGTGCCTTGATCTAGAGCATCATAGAGCCTGCCAGTCCTGCAGCATAGCATGGACCAATGGAGAGTTCGAGGAGTAGGGTTCCACGCCATACTTGTCAGGCTTGCCGGGCAACCTGTGGTTATGACCCCATGGATAGTCAAGATGTAGGTGCATAGGATACATTTGTAGCTGAGCAGATGGTGATGATAGATGCCCTCCTGAGTGAGACTTTCAGCCTTGATACTCAAGTAAATGTTTGCAGGTTCATTGAATTTAATTTATTAAATTTTATTTTTGAAATGCAAGATTAACTAATTTAGTTTGATGATTTTAATGAAATTTCAGGGTCATAGTGTTGATGTAGTTTTCAACGGGTCTCCACCTACATATTACACTAGGACATCTACTGTCGGGGTATGTAGCTAGTAAACAATTATAAATATTACATGTGAATAGCATCATTATATGAATGGTATTCTAATATCTGATTTTGGATGTTGAATAGGTTAATATTGGAGATTTCATGGCAACACCTGCCAGTGGTGGTGGACTTCAAAGCTTCACAGAGGTAATAAAATAAATAGTTTAATTAATGAATTGTACTTACTAGATTTTTGTATTTTATATTCATATTGTTGATTACATTTCATTTTACATCTTTCAAACTCAAAGCATTACTAGACATTGCATAACTAATAATTGGATGTTGATAGATGACAAAATTTCAATTTCAATATCTAGTTATTTGAAAAAATGCCTCAAAGAAATGTGGTCTCATGGAATGCCATGACAAGTAGATGCATAGACAAGGACATCACCATGAGAGCACATTTCTTTGAGGCATCTTTTCAAATAGCTCACTGCCTTGTCTATGCTACCATATTTTCTATACATGTCTACCAAGGCTTGTTGATCCCCTCCACACTATTCTTTGACAAATTCTCTCTAATAAACTCATCCAATTACCACCAATTAGACCCCAGGACAAGACACCAGAGAGGGGTATGAGCCTATGACATCTTATATAGAAAATGATTGACTCCAACATCATCTAGGTCCCTCCTTTGTTGACTCAAAAATTCCCCATGATGGTAATGTCTTCACCATTTCTCATAGCCCATACCAACTAGTTGTTATCTTAAGACACTTCTCCTTAGATTATTTTTTGTCAACCCCTTCTAGTCTACCTTAACCTCATACCAATTCCCTCTTTCACCTTTACCTATCTTATGCCTCTAAATGCATTGTTGCCCCAACCCCACAACCTCTTTCTATTACTTCACCTACTCCACTAGCTATGCCCCTATATTCCCCACCATATATCCACCTATTACTATTTCACCTTCCTCATTGACTTCTATCTCTCCTCTAACACCCCTCCAAGATAAAGTAAAAGAAAAAGTGTAGGACCTTTCCCCATCCACTTCTAAAAGTAGGCCTAAGAAACTTCCCCAACACTACACTCAACCTACTAACCAACCCATATCTACCCTACCCATTTCCTAATATACCCCTACCAGACGTCCGAGACCTAGTTTGCTTCCAACCCATCCCCTGACAAACCTCAAGACAAAGAAAATGATAAGAAATTTTTAAAATAAGGTTTTTCTTCTCCTATCTAGTATCTTTCCTCCATCCTATTATCCCACAAACTCTTGATATTCCTCCTTCCCATAAACCCATACACTTACCTAATGTCTATGGGATTTCTAGTTTAGGCATTGTCCTGTAAACTCACAAAATCTATCTTAGGCATGGTCCTACCTCCATGACTACCAAACAAACAAAAATTTGAGCATAACCCTACCCCACCCTACCACCAACCTAAACCCAAACTAACATCTTCACTCCCTCTTTGACTTCTTAAACCTAAAATTTCATACTAATATGGTCCCTCCTTTGTTAACCCTTAGACCACAAAGTAGTCACGAATCTTCATCTAATTTGTATATATGCATGTGACTTGTGTGCTTTATTGTGTGTACTTCCATGTTTAGGTGAATGTGTGTGTATGTTAGGTGCCATGACTTGCATCACTATTATAGTTTTTGTAATTGAATAATGTTTTATTTTTAGATGATACAGGCTGCAGAGACACCTCCTGATGTTCATAGGGCAATGGAACATGGTGTGTCCTCTGCGTTTCATAGCTCCGTGCCTTTGACGGGGGTATGAGGCAGATTAGTAAATTTCAAATTACATTTGTTGTTATAGTTGTTTATTTTTGAAAAATCAAATGATTATTGATTTGAAGTTTAATTTCTATTTGGATGATTTCTATAGGACATGACATCACCACAACCTAATCCTGGTACTGAGGCAAATGAGGAGACAGATTTTCAGATAGTGGTAAGTGATTATTTTGTTAAATGTTTCATTTTTTATAATGTAATTTCTATATATGAATGTCTATACTTTTTATTGTAACAACTACAAATCCATGAACAACTAAATAGGAGTAGCCCTCGAGTTTGTAGTAGACCAACCTCATACACATCTCCATCCCCTCGAAGGTCAAAGATTGCCCGTGATCTATTCTCTTCACCGGACAAAGGGGAATGCCTTTTTATTGTGTTCCTTTGTTGTATGCCTATATGGAATTTGTGGACATATATTTTGTATTGAATATAGTTGACATTGTATGCCTATATAGCATTCTTGTAATCCTATATGGCTATTTTGTATATATGTTATACTTATATTGACAGATATTGATGTATGCCTATATGGATATTTGGTTAATACAATTTTTTTTGTTGATCATTATGTAATATGGAATGGTGTAGTGTAGATCATTTTTGTGTGCCTCTAGGTTTCAAAATTTAATTGTCAAAGAATCCATCCCAATTGATGATAAGAGAATTTGAGTTTTGGGTTGAAAGTTTTAGTCTCTCAAAACTATACATGCCCGAGAAAATAGAGAAAGGAAGATTGGTTAAATGGATAAATAGAAAGCAATTTTTTTTGTTCACAGCATGATCTACGTGTTATTGCACAATCTTGCATGTTATCCTTAGTCACTCACATAGCAATGTACAACCTCATGCATAAGTCCTTGCATCATGTGCCACCTAAACAATGTCACTTGATCCAACACAAAGTTCATGGTTCCTTGCACCATGCATAATTCACATAGTGATAGGAATCATTTTGTGCAACTCAAAAGACACCCTATAATTCTTACACAACCCTTTGGATCATGTGCCATTTGGACAACACTAAGGATCATGTCTCATAGTTTCACAAACAACTCTATCTAATTTTGCAAGTGACCAAGGGGATATTGCAATTCCCTATGTTCCAAAAGGATGTTCTTATGGTCGCTCCTTGGTATGCTGATCCATATTCTTTATGAGTTACTCAATTGAAAATATTACTTAATTCCTTGTTATTATACCATATTGGGATGTAAAGAGTATGTTTGTTGTCTTGAATAAGATAGTCAAAATCATATGCTTATGAGCACCTGATGAGCATTGTGGTTATTAAATGTAATTCCTCTTGCATATAAGACGAGGTTATGAGAGTACATTGTGTCAGAAAGAGACACTGTGTGGCTTCATGAGTGTTGTCATTGATGGAAACAAAGTCTATCCCACACATCTGCAATACATAGTATGCCTATATCGGAAGCTAGATTGAAGATTGTTTTGGTCCAGTGAACAAGAACAGAGTATGCAACAAGGTCTGGATCTCTCAGATGATGTAACTCAGCAAGTTGCAGACTTGGATAAGTCAAGAGGAGTATCATGACTACTATATTCTAGAGATTTCGCCTCTGGTAGTAAAGCATGGAAAAGATATGAGCATTTGAGCATCGGGTTCCAGTCAAGTAGAGCAGACATAGGAAGAACTGATTGACAGAGCATCATACTTCAATCTAGATGAGTAAAAGGTGTTGATCAAGCTATTTGGGGATTATACATTGTTGGCCAACATGATTAATGACTTCTATGCCTATGATTTTGATATGCATCACAAATCAAGCATGGATTCAGCTGACAGATTAGTAACTTGTAAATATCTTGAGTGTTCTTGTTACCGAATAGAAAGTTGATGAAATCCTTGATGTGGATATATATACCAAATGGATTCTAGTATGTAAGTGTGTGAAATATAGAAGTGAGGAAATAAAGTGTGAAGAAAAGTAGGGACAAGTGTGAAAACAACAGATCAAGTCCAGTATGTGACAAAGCAACAGTATTAAAGCAGAGAAAGAATGAAGTGCATCAAATCAATATATTAAGCCTAACGAAACTGAACTCTTGCATTGTAGATGCATCTCATCAATTCAAACACCTAATTACCTTCTGTAAGTTCTGTAGACAGTGAGTCTCTTGTAGGCAGTGTGCCTCGTGTGAGTAGTGTGCTCAGGTAGTGAGCCTTAATTGGCAAGTGCCAGTTTGTACTACTTTATTCTTTTAACAAAGAATACAATCTTGGGTTAGTCACCCCGTGGTTTTTCCCTTAACAGGGTTTTCCATGTAAAAATCTTTGTGTTGTGTGTTGATTTTATTTCTGTTCTTATGATCATATATGCTTATATGTTTTGATGCTGCACTAATTACTAAAGGAGAAAAGAAAGTTAAAGATATTTGAGATAACTGATTCACCCCTCCTCTCACTTATTTGCCTTGTTTCCAACAATTGGTATTAGAGCTAAGTTCCTCCAAACAGAGCCTAACCTCTTGAGGAAGATCTGGGAATCTCAATGGATATGTATGGTATGAAGGAAAAACTTTAGTCTACCCTAGATGATCTTGAACAATCCCACTCTGAAGTCAATAACTTGAGAGAAAGACTCAAACAGGCTGATGATTTCATAAATGAGCTAAAAGAAAAACTAAGTATCTCTGTGAAAAAGAGAAAGGAACTACTTCAAAAATTAGCAAATCAGAGTGAAGCCAATGATACTAATGAAGATCTGGATGAGAAAAACAAGCTATGTGAGAAGCTGTCAAAAGAGGTCATTATGGTAAGGCATGAGATGGAATCAGGGGTTATGAGATTCACCCAAGAAATTGAAGAAAAAAGAAAAATTGAAGATAATCTAAAACAATCCCTCAAGGAGAAGACAGAGGACTCCCACAAAATGGATGGAATAATCAGGCATCTTGACTCTGATCTTGAAGAAGCTAGAGATAATGAAGAACAACTTGAGATTCAGATAGACACTCTTAAACAAGATCTTCAAACAACAAATGAATACAAAGAGAAATTCAAGATAAGCTCATCCGAACTTGAAGTTCTTCTTGAAAGATAAAAGAGGGTAGATGATAAGCGTGGCTTGGGATATGAGAAAGGTGAAAGCTCCAGATCCATTTAGAAGAACTTTGGATCAGGAAATGAAAGAAATAGGCCTAGAAGACCTCTGGTAAGGCAACCAAATGCTCAAAGATATCCATCCTTCAATGGATACTGCTTCAATTGCAATAATTTTGGTCATAAAGAAACTCAATGTAGAAGGAGAATGAATCAGACTAATCCATCCCTCTCCGGACAATGTTTCAATTGCAAAAGGTATGGTCACAAATCTGATGAATGCAGAAATATGCTAATAAACAATTCATTCAATGGTAGATGCTTTGCATGCAATAGAATGGGACATATGGCTAATAAATGTAGATCAATAGGATATCAATCAAATATGAAAATAAATGTTGTTTGTTACAATTGCAATAGATCCACTCATATTGCCAAATTCTACAGAAGTAAAAATTAGGATAAAAAGGGTTTGTGCATCATAATCAAAAACAAGATAAGGGTAAAGGTAAAGTGAATGTGGATGAAGTTAAAAGGGAGATGAGAAAGATTTGGGTGAAGAAGAGTACATAAAATACTGGGGATGGATCTGCACCAGAATCTGGTGTTGATATTCCTTCCAGAAACTAAATAGATGAGCTCTGGCTTAGGAGGAGTCACAGAGAAAAACAAATTCCCCCAGCCAGTCAATTAGTGCCTAAATTGGCACATGGAATGCTGTCGATTAAAGGGTTCCTAGAAAAATGTCTAAATAACCCTCAGTAAAAATATGAAAGATCTGTATGGAGTTTTGCAAGAGTTTAACTGTTCAAGTTGATCCGGTTTGACAGCCATCTGGTAAAGCATGATTTTCATTGATAGATCCAGTATGATTCAAAATTGAGATACTTTGATCTACGGACCCATGGCATGACTGAAGAAAAGAAGATACATTGTCAATTCTCACTGACAATGATTCTAAGATTAGCACAATGATTCAAGAAGATCTCTCTTAAAATAGGGTAACCAGAGAACTTAAGTTGTGCATTTATTGCAAAAGGACATTAGGGTTTGCGCAAGGATAAAAGGGTTCATTCACTCATTATTTGCACATTTGCATTCAAGAAGAAGAAAAGAAGAGCTCCGTAGCAAAGCTTCTACAACTCACTCAAAAATCAACTGCAAAATTGAATCTAACTAGCGATTTGTTCCAGCTCCTATTTCAAACCCTAAAGCGTAAAAAGGTACTTCCATTTTGAAAATCTCTCTCTAAATCTTTTGTAAGATGGCTACTCTAATGGTTGTTAAGATCACTGATAGGCCGTGCCCAAAATTCAAGAAACACCCCTATAAATCTCTAGAAGTTGATCCTTTAGGCGCATTCTCTAGCATTCCGCATGGGGTATTGCACATAGAAGATGTCAGGGTTTATATCCATGCCAACATTGAGGAATTTGGAGACTCTAAATTGATGGACATCTATCACAAACAACTAATAGATGAGAGCTTTGAACTCAAACCTCAATACAAGGCCCTCTGGGATAAACACTTCAGACATTGCATACACTTCCCTTATTTTGCAGAAGATGATTGTGTCTGATATGTCCTACGCAGGATGCATGATAATTTCATGTGGTTAATGAGGCCCTTCAAGATAACAAAAGATGCCATCAGGGCTATAACTGGACTGCAATCATCCGGTGGGTTACCTGCACTCAAATCTGTCAAGAACCAGATAGTAACTGAAGCCACCAGATCTAAGTTTGACAAGAGAGCAATGACCATAGATGACATCATAGATCTAGATGTCAAATTTTCCTCAATGATAATTAGGTATAAGATCTATCATTCTAGCAGGGAGAATTCTATGTCTGGGACTACAATATATGCAACATATCAGATGTTGAGGGAAAATATAGATTATGACCTATGTGAACTTCTCTTAAATCAACTGTTAGGAAACCTGTAGAAGATCAAGAAGGATACGAAGAACTCCTTTAAGTATGGTTGTTTAATATTGTGTTTATTCTTCTATTACATGAATGACCTACCTAGATCAGGTGGTTGGGTTTGGAAAAATGACAAACCGGTTGCAATCCATATTAGAGATTACATGTATGGACTTGGTGATGCTAAAGCTCAAAGCACAGCTCTCTGGGGTTACTTTAAGAACTTCCAAAGCATGATGCAAGCCAGAGAGAGGATACCTCAATCCATAGTTGAGAAATACAATGATACAGTGTGCTTCATGGTTGACACTAATCAATGCCTAATGGAGGTAGTTGAGCCTAGAATAGTATGGATATTGCCAATGGGATACGAGGTCAATGAGAAAATCTTGGAGCTACATATTCAACACCTATTGAGCCAGCCTAAGGACCCTGAGGCAAAAAGGTTTGGAACCTTTCAAGAACCAAGTGTAAAAATACATGTTGAGCTAAGACAACTGGAGATAAAAAGGAAAGTTAGAAGGGAAGTTGAGGAAATTGCCAAAAGATTTGGCATATCAAAAGAGGCAGTAGATGAAAATAGAGAGAAGATGGAGAAGGCTGAGAAAGAGAAACAAGAAGCAAAGAAAGGAGGTGTTCTGGTACAAGCCTCCTCCCGGACTAGATCCTCCAAGAGCTCTGCACCTACCACTCCTAAAATCTCAAGAGCCACCAAACCAGAAGTTAAGACATCTGGAAAAGGAGAAAAGAGAATGAAAACAAAAGCCACAAGGTCATACACAAGTCTCAAAGATGATGAAGAAATAGAATTTGATGAGGAAGTTAAGAAAATGAAGAAGAAAACATCTAGGGAATTCTCTACTAGTAAAAACAAAGAAGAAAAGGCAGAAGAATTTGTTGAAAATCCCACTTTTTCCATTGATGATATCATCAAGGCAGTTACTGTGGATGGGAACCTACAACTGGTAATAGAGTTCTATGATGAATACAGTGATAATGACAAAGATGATTTTGGAAGAAGCTATAGTCAGGTACCTGAACATCTACAATAAAGCATTCATTGAAATTATATCATTAATTCCCAAAAGTCTAGAGAAGGTACTTGAACTAAGAAAAGAGAATGCAAAAGAAAAAGACTTAGAGATTCAGGAACAGATAGCAATTCAACTCTACCCTTCTATTACTCCAAAGCAAATGGACATGATCTTTAAGGACTATAAAGATGAATTCTAGAGTAAAGGAAGAATGAATAAACTTATTCTTGGAGAAACTGACCAAGTAGCAAGAGAAACAAAAGACATCCTCTAGAATGCCTTCAAAAGATTCAGTCTTCCTATTGTAGAGGAAACAGATGAAGAACCTTTTACCATGGATGTTGAAGGATTAAATGTAACCAATGAAGAATCTTCTAACAAAAATGTAGAAGGATCAAAAGAGATAGATGAAGAGAAGTCTAAGGACTTGGATTGCTCTGTTCCAGAAGAGGAAGTTCATGAAGCAGTAAACAAAGGTACCATCTCTCCTCCGAATCCCACTACCGACATTCCAGATTCAAGGGCTAAAGGAGAAGGAAGAAAAGAGGAGAAAGTGATTCAAGAAGAGGAGGTAAAGGGAAAAGAAGAAGAACAAGTAGAGAAGACCTATAATGACAGTTCTGAGATCCCAAAAGAAAAGAAGACTAAATCTCTGGCAAGAGACACTGCAGAGGCAGTGAAGAATTTCTTGAACAAAGAAATGATGGAGATAGATGAACCTGAGCTATTTCAAGGGCCACTAAATTTTGACTCTCTCTCTGGTCTAGACAATGAAAATAGCATCTTTTGCTCAAGCCAAAGCAAAAGAAAAACTCTTGAAATCTCACATGGAAGATTGTGAACTATTGGAGATTGCATCTAGTATGCTGGAGAAGATCATGCCATCATTTCAAAAGGATCCTTCAGCCTCTCCATCTGGTAACTTGAAATCACTGGTAAATTCTATTAACATTCATTTTGAATCTTTAGAGAAATTGGCAGAAGCAAAGGTCCAGAAGGAGTTTTTGGGAAAAAGATTCACTGAAGTATAGGGATTCATTGCTAATGATAGGAGGACCCTAGACATTGGAATAAAGAGCCTTAAAAATGCTCTTAAAGATGGTGGGGACATGTACAAATTTTATCTATCTTGGCCCAAAGTGATAGAGGATATTGAAAAGAAGGTGAAAGAACAAGAAGGTAAACTGTCAAGTTTATCTCAAAATTTTGATCCCCTCACTTCATCCTTAATGAATCAAGAATGACATGCCATTGTCATTATAAATGAAATAAAGAGGCTGAACAAAGAAAAGAAGGATATAATAAACAAAATGAGTGAACTCAGACGGATAATTATCCCTAAGTTAGAGGCAATGCATGAGGTCTTGACAGATGCTCAGACCATAGCCTAGACCAATGATCCGATAGATTTAAGAAGGGTAGAAGCATATGCATTTTTGTTGAGTGGTCACATCTCCATTTTGGATAGGATGAAGTAGAACTGGGTCACATAATTTGTACAGTTGAAGGCCACTTTTGCAGATATACTTAAGTATATGTAAGTATAACATATATATATATATTTATGCGACTATGTATAGGTTAATTTTTGCAAATTTTGGTGTGCGGATTCCATCCTTTGCCATTGATGTCAAAGGGGGAGTGAGGAGTAGTGAAAAATATGGAATCTAGCTTAGGGGGAGCTTCAGTAAAATAGTGCAAAAGACATAGCATCAGCCAAGGGGGAGTTTACTGTGACACTTAGCCATTTTTCACTAAGTGTTGCCATCAATGTCAAAGGGGGAGATTGTTGGCAAGACACTATGTGGCTTTATGACTGTTGTCATTGATGGCAACAAATTCTATCCCACACATCTGCAATACATAGTATGCCTATATTGGAAGTCAGATTGAAGATTGTTTTGGTCCAGTGAACAAGAACAGAGTATGCAACAAGGTCCGACAATCAGGTTTGGATCTCTCAGATGGTGTAACTCAGAAAGTTATAGACTTGGATAAGTTAAGAGGAGTATCATGACTAATATATTCCAAAGATTTAGCCTCTGGTAGTAAAGCATGGAAAATATATTAGCATTTGAGCATCAGGTTCCAGTCAAGAAGAGTAGACAGAGGAAGAACTGACTGACAAAGCATCAGACTTCAATATGGATGAGTAAAAGGTGTTGATCAAGCTATTTCAGGATTATACATTATTGTCTAACATGATTAATGACTTATATGCCTATGCTTTTGATACACATCACAAATCAAGCATGGATTCAGTCGACAGATCCATAACTTGTAAATATATTAAGTGTTCTTGTTGCTGACTAGAAAGTTGATGAAATCCTTGATGCAGATATATATAGCAGATGGATTCCAGTATGTAAGTGTGTGAAATATAGAAGTGAGGAAATAAAGTGCGAAGAAAAGCAAGGACAAGTGTGAAAATAGCAAATCAAGTCTGGTATGTGACAAAGCAACAATATTAAAGCAAATAAAGAATGAAGTGCATCAAATCAATGTATTGATCCTAACCGGAATTGAACTTTTGCATTTGTAGATGCTTCTCATCAGTTCAAACACCTGATTACCTTCTCTAAGTTCTATAGATAGTGAGTCTCTTGTAGGTAGTGTGCCTCTTGTGAGAAGTGTGCTCGGGCAGTGAGCCCTAATTGACAAGTACCATTTTGTACTACTTTATTCTTTTGATAGAGAATACAATCTTGGGTTAGTCACCCTATGGTTTTTCCCTTAATAGGGGTTTCCACATAAAAATCCTTGTGTTATGTGTGTTGATTTTATTTCTATTCTTATGATCATATATGCTTATATGTTTTGATGCTGCACTAATTACTAAAGGAGAAAAGAAAGTTAAAGATATTTGAGATAACTGATTCACCCCCCCTCTCAGTTATCTACCTTGTTTCCAACACATTGAGTCTTACCTGATTTGAGTATGCAACATAACATTGGGGCTATAGGCTTCCATAAGTCATCAGCAATCCCTTTGAAAATGTGGTTCATATTATAAATCTATACTTTGTATCTCACCATGTTAATATGTATCATGTCATCATATTTACCAATTTGACTCTAATTCCATAAAGCAATTCCCTACCCAAAAACTTGTTAAGCTTGGAAGCTTTGTTACGACATCGTATTGATCTTGCAGAAGGTTGCATACTACCAACCCAACTCTTTGCAAGATTGCTATGAAATATGATAAGCAAGATAGGTGCAGTGTAGATCATTACATAATGACAATGTAGATCATTACATAATGATAGAGCCATGAAGTGTAGAGGGTTTCAAATATCACAGAAGTCTAAGTTCAAGCCTAATTACATAGTGACCTAAAGGTGGAAGAAGATGAGGGTTGAACAACATGGATATGACAACATGAAGATGATATTAAGGTTTAGGAGAGTAACTTAACAGAGGTCTATTTCAAGCGTAATAGAGGTCTAAGATTGCAATGATGGAATAATGCATTGAAGGACTAAAACAAACCCTATAGAGGTAGTACTAGAGAATAAAGTAAAGGTGAACCAAGATAAAAGAACAAGTAGTTCATATATGACTATGTTGACTACTAGAAAAAGTATGTTAACACCCATAAAATGCATGTTGACACGCGAAGACTATAACAGTTATATCAAAGGCAATGTGTGAGGATATCACTAGTACAATGTAGATCAAACTGTTTTGGCATGTTTGGGTGCAAAACAAGACTATGCCTAGCCTAAATGTACCCATCTTAATGCATTGGAATAGTTGGTTTGGCTGCATGAGGAGCAAAATAAAAGTTACACCCCTTTGCAACTTTACACTGCATGCATTTGACCATTTTTGGGGTAGCAGAAAAACTTTCACCATGGGCAAACGCCTTAGAGATATAAAAAACTGAGAGAGGTTATTGTAGAGGGACCCTACATGATCCCATAGCCTTAGATAGAATGTTCCTAAGTGACATAGTTTTTGAGTAATAGGTCATCAAAGATTGCTAATTTTTTTCACTTTGGACTCTTTAGGGATATTGCTGGTATAATGTAGCTCGAACTGTTTCAACATGTTTGGGTGTAAAATAGAACCATGCCTAGTATAAATGTACCCATCCAAACGCATTGGAACTATCAGTTTGGTCATATCAAGAGCATGACAAAAGTTACACCCCTTTGCAACTTTACACTATCTCCTTCTGATGATTTTTGGGGCAGTAGAAAACCTTTCACCATGGGCAAACACCTTAGAGATATCAAAAACCAAGATAGGTTATTGTAGAGGGGTTCTACATGATCACGTTTCCTTAGACAAAATATTTCTAAGTGTTAGGGTTTCCAAGTAACAACTCGTCAAAGACTGCTTCCTTTTTACACTTTGGACTCTTTAGGGATATCACCGGTACAATGTAGCTCAAACTATTTTAGCATGTTTGGGTATAAAACAAGACTATACCTAGCCTAAATGTACCCATATAGATGCATTAGAACTGTCAATTTGGTCACATTAGGAGTAGGATGAAAGTTACACTCCCTTTGCAACTTTCCACTACCTCCTAACAATTTTTAGGGCAGCAGAAAACCTTTCATCATGGGCAAATGCCTCAAAGATATCAAAAACTAAGAGAATTTATTGTAGAGGGTCTCTATGTGATTGTGTTGCCTTAGATGGAATGTTTCTAAGTCTCAGGGTTTCTGAGTAACAGCTCGTCAAAGATTGGTGCCTTTTTGCACTTTGGACTCTTTAGGGATATCACCAGTACAATGTAGCTCAAACTATTTCAACATGTTTGGGTGCAAAATAGGACCATACATAGCCTAAACATACTCATCTAGATGTGTTGGAATTGTTAGTTTGGTCACATCGGAAGCAGGACGAAAGTTACATCCCTTTGCAACTTTACACTACCTCCTGACGATTTTTAGGGCAGCGGAAAACCTTTCACCACAGGAAAATGTCTCAGAGATATCAAAAATTGAGAGAGGTTATTGTAGATGGGTTCTACATGATCACATTTCCATAGACAAAATGTTTCTAAGTGTCAGGGTTTCTAAATAATAGCTCATCAAATATTGCTACCTTTTTGCACTTTGGACTCTTTAGAGATGTTGTCGGTATAATGTAGTTCGAACTGCTTTGGCATGTTTGGGTGCAAAATAGGACCATGCCTAGCCTAAATGTACCCATCCGGATGTATTGGAACTGTCAATTTGGTCACATCAGGAGCAAGACGAAAGTTACACCCGTTTTCAACTTTACACTACCTCCTTCTGATGATTTTTGGGGCAACATAAAACCTTTCACAATGGGCAAATGTCTTAGAGATATCAAAAATTGAGAGAGGTTATTGTAGAGGAGTTCTACATGATCACATTGCATTAGATAAAATGTTTCTAAGTGTCAGGGTTTCTGAGTAACATCTTGTCAAAGATTGGTGCCTTTTTGTACTTTAGACTCTTCAGGGATATCGCCGATACAATGTAGCTTGAACTATTTTGGCATGTTTGGGTGTAAAATAAGACCATGCCTAGCCTAAAGGTACCCATCTAGATGCGTTGTAACTGTCAGTTTGGTCGCATCAGGAGCAGGATGAAAGTTACACCCCTTTACAACTTTACACTACCTCTTAATGATTTTTGGGGCAACAGAAAACCTTTCACCACAGGAAAATACCTTAGAGATATTAAAAAATGAGAGAGGTTATTATAGAGGGGTGTAAGGTAAAGGTCTATACGGGTATAAGGTATTAACTTAGATTTTAGAGCAAAGTGAAGACTAGGGTTTTTAGGAGGTTAAAGACTAGATAAACTTAAACATAATACAACCTTAAGTGCTGAAGACCATGTGAAGAACATAGAAGGTTATTTGAGACAGATTAAATAGAGAGTATAACATAAACAAAACTTACCAAACTAGGTCTTTAAAGACAATACACTTAGGGTTTTAAACATAACTAATAACTTTAACTTAAAAACCCTAACTAGTTTTGAATGTTTAAACCTCTACAGTTGTGATATGAACACTACCACTGTGACATCCTTTTGACTTCCAAAACTTCCAACAACAACCACAACTCATCAATCAACATCAACATGACCTTAACACCATATAGTGTGATCAACACCTTCACTCCATGAGGACACTGAAGTCGATAAAGTTTTCCTATTAAGAAAAAGGGCTTCCCTTAGCTTCAAGAAATTATATGAAATTAGTCAACATTACAAAAACACTACAAAGTAAGATAACATTAGGAATTTCAAAAACTATGCAAGTAGATATATTACCTGTTGAACTAGATATGATATGTGGTCAAAGTCAACTGATGATTCCATCTCTGTTAGTTCCAATGCCATCGGGGGTCGATACATGTCAAGTGGGTTAAGATAACTTAACCGCCATTCATCAACCCACTCCTTAGACTCACACTCATCCTAGGCTTGAATTGTACATGAAGAATAAAAGTGTGCCATCTTCTACGTATGGATAGTCCATGAACTTGTAATTGAGCTTCTGAAAGAGTGTAGCTCACTTGATCCTGTCAGTGTACAACAGTCCTCGTATGGTGCAATGTTAGTATCATCTATCAACCAAAAAATTCTATGAATTGAAGACTTACCTTCATTATCTGAACCCATTGAAGCATTACACCACTCGATGATTGATTTTGCATCTTTCAACTTTGCATTGTCTTTATACTTTAACTCTTCTCGTGCTATGGCTCTTTTGATACATGTTCCTGCACCATCATGCTCCCCCTTTCCATGCTTGGACTCACAAAAGTTCCACATATGCTGAACACTTGTAATACTATGCCTCCTGCTCAGCCAATAGAAATTTCATGAGTTCTTGAATTGTGATGCACAGTTATCTGACCATATGATATGCTGACTAAATGATATGCCCCTTCTAGCCAAATCATTGTAGAACACCTAAAAGCAACCTTGCATGAACTCTGTAGAATGTGTGAGATCATCACTAATATAAAAATGATACTCCCTTATGATCTTTCTGTTATCCTCTATACTATCATTCACATGAATGAATGTGATGTGCACAAATATAGAAACCTGTGTGGAGTTGTAGTATTGTGATTGCACCTCGCGATGTGGCTATAGACTGTAGTTCTTTGCAAAGTTGATGACTGAAACAATGCTACCAACTAGAAATGTGTCCTTGCATGACTTTAATTGCAAGTCCAACCATCGAGCTCTACGAGCATGTCTTGCATACTCATACACTATACTGTCATGAAATGTAGGCATAAACTGATACACTGGAATCTTTTCAATAACCAATTCACACCTCTTTGCTTCTTTACCATCTTTTGTATTGTATTCCACTATTTTATACTTGTCTAATTCTACTAGTTTGTTTCCAACAGCATGTGTTCTTTCCATATGTTCACATATTGGCATACGTTGCAAGCCACCACAATGCTTGCATGTGTCATCCAAGCATAATTTCCTATAGAATATTTGACCTTCCTCTCTATCACATAAAATTCTTGATATGAAGTCTCTTTAAGATGTTGGTGGGGCATGTATGACATAATCTTGCAAAACATTGTTAGTATGCAAATCTAAACATAGAGACTGATAAACATCAAAAAGGTTAGAAAATTCAATATGTAATCTACAACAACAAGTAGTGCATGTGTGATTTGTCTTGACATAGAAAGGTTTTAGCATTTTAAATTATATTTGACAAATTTTAATTTGAGGATACATCTCTAGAAATTTACCAAAAAACTGTGTTTGAGTCATATCCAGAAAATGCTTTGGATGTGGCTCACGGTTCTAACTACAATTCTCCTTCTTACCACATCCCCTTGATTCAGAGATACCTTTGTGTAATTCTTCCAAAAGTCTTCAATTAGTGATCTCAATGCTTCTACAATTGGTTTATCTTTTCATGGTAGTCTCCCTGAGAACACCCATAATTCATTGGCATTGGTGTCCTCAATTCTTTGGTGCCTTCCAATGGGTCTTGATAAAGTTTTCCTATTAATTCTCAATGCTTGACTCATCTTTCTAATGAGATGAGCTTTCCTCATTTGACTACTTACTATAGTCGATGTATTGATACGCCATGTTGCATTACTATCTTTTGTGCATGAGGTGTTACCGACACTCTCATATGCACTCATTAGATTCTTGGCAATAGATTTTTCACTTGAAGCATCTGATGTTCTCAACTCAAGAATCTTCATGATGGACCTATACTTTATACTTCGCATCATTTCAACAAATAGTTGACATCTTGTGGTCTCATTTAACTTTTGAAAGAACAATCTCCATATCTTATGATCATATCTTCTACAAGTGTGTTTTTAAATCTTACCTTCCTCTGGCTGCAAAATATTCTCATCAATATCAATCAAATACTTTGGCTTTCTATGAAAAATTCTAGGTGGTGTTAAGATAGGTAAATTTATCTCAACATTAAGAATTTCATCAATATTTAAATGAGATGGGCTAGATGGCATACCTTCAATCGAAGATGGAATAGATGACATACCTTGAGGTTGAGGTGGGAATGATGGCATAAATCCTTCCTCAAATGTGAGTGATGATGTACTCTCAACTTGAGATGCGATAGATGGTGTCCCTACATGTTGACTTGCAGTAGAGGATGTGTCTACAACTATAGTATTCAAATCTCTCATAGCATGAAGTTTTTGCATTCGTTCCATTTGTGTCACCAATACCATATCTCTTTTTGATGGTTGCGGTTCCTCTTCAATTGGCATGTCTTCATTTATCATGTCCAATTTCCTCTTCTCATGAAGTTCCCTCATAGCCACTTCTTTCTTTGCATTCTTAGCTTCTATCTCTTCTCCTATTGGTTTAATTCTTGATCGTTTCCTCGGCATGATGAAGAATTTATCTATAGCATGATAAAGAGACAAATATTAGTTCCTAAGAAATGAATCCATACAAATAACTAAAATATATGTCATTCAACCCTTATACAAAATGTACATACAATCATCATGTAGAAGAGTAAATGTTACTCAACCCAAATAGGTACAAAGCATACAAAGCATTATTGCAGCCATAGAAAGCATTATGGTACAAAGTTCACTTCAGCCCTATGAGGATAAGGATAGAGGAGAGTCCCCTATTGAGGCTACAAGTGAAGAGTACATGGGACTTCATGTTGACTACAAGATTGAAGATGTGGGGGAGGCCTTGGTGCTACTGCCATCAAACTACCTACACTTACTTGCGGATAGAGATCATCTCCTCACACATGAAGATTTAGTTTGCAGCCATGGGACAGAATTTAGGACACATGATACACTTGATTTTCACTTGGAGACATCTCGTGGGCTAGCACTTGTTGATAACCATCTAGTCATGAAAGTAGAGATGATTGAGATCATGGGAGACATCACACTAGGGCATGAGGTAAGGATTGATTTTCTGATGTGTGACAGCAGTCCCTTATCTTCACATTATCACGTTATGACAACCAAGAGGATCAGCATTAAGGCTTATGATTTTCATGGAGACACTCATGTTGAACTTTGTACTTTGCTGTCACTGAACTATCTTGAGACTCTATATCAATTCCATGGCAATGTGACTAATTTGTAGTATTTAACTTGGTACATTTTCATAGACATGGGAATGTAATCATTTGGTATACAATGTTTGTATGAACTATCAACATGAAGAATACTGTAACATAGCATGGATCGTGATTGGATTAATCCTATTGGGATTTACTTGTATGATCTTGGCACCTATTCATTTGTATTTTAACTTGTTATGAGAAGATAATAGTATTTCATTATGCTTAAGGGATTGTATATTTATATGTTGTAAGGATTTATTCTTGTATAATTTGACATCATGGTATGTTAAGGTCTGTTTAATTCATTATTGCACATACTTATTAAAGATCCCAAGTGTAGAAAATATACATGGCACCTTGTGAGATTGTAGGATGACCTTATGGATTCTTGAGTAATAAAATCTAGAGATTTAACTCAAGGCACACCATGAACTAATCTTGTCTAGTTTAATTAATGTTGATCTTTGAGATATCTTTTATTATGCATACCATGAACTGATTTAAAACATAGTCTATTATAATGACATTTGTGTGTGATGACTAAGCTCTTTGGGTAGTAAGAACTATGATGAACTATAAATGCAAAATTTAAGACATGTATGCAAAATGTGGTAGCATAGACAAGGTTGATGAACTATAAAATCAAAAAAGTGAGACTGATATAAACACAAAATATGTAAACCATACAAGTGATATAAACATGTATGATAAAGTAATTCAAATAGAGTTAAGGAAAATGTAAAGAACATGCATGTAAAGACTTGACATACCTGAAAAATAGAGATTCAAATGGAGAGAGTACCTAATTATGTAGTGTTTTTTTCTTCTTGCATCAAACTCCTCAACAATTTGAGTATTTCACCACTTGCTTCCTTTTCAACATTAAATTGAATAATGTACTCAAATAGAATTAGTAACAACAATACTATTAACCAATCTATAATGTTAAATTCCTACAATTCAATCACAACTAACATTGCAACACTACAAAATTGAAACTTGAATTGATATATATACATTTCGATGTGAAAATTATGTTATTTCCTCCTTAAGTTGGCAAAGCAAACAAAGGTGGTAGAATGTGCAAAATGTGCATGTGAACTTCCCAATAGCATGAAAACACCTTTTTTTGTTGGAACAGATGCATAAACAAAATAAAATAGAGTATGTGGGCATGGATCACAGGGGTCCAGGCCTTTTTACTATTTGTATAGAAAGCCAAACTATGAGTGCGTTTTGTCCTACTACAGATTGATCCATAGCAAAATATGTGTCTAAAGCATAAAGGAGTTTAGAGAGTTCATGTGTTACTGAGGGTTCCTTGATCCAAATACCAGTAGATTGATGCTTCAGAAGTGGAGGGATTAGCATCTGCATAATTCAAGGGATCATCATCCTTCTTGTTGTAGTGGTCTAGGTATTTTATTTTGAAACTTATGAAGTGAATTAACTAAATGTATTCTCTTTATAATGTGCCACTGAGTTGTCATGGCAAAGAAGTACCAAGTAGCTAGAGGTGAGGTATATTATAAAATATGATAGAAAGGAGTGCCTATAAATATTTGTACCTATCTCACCTTTGATAGCACCTTTGCAATATCTCTCACCTCTAGTTCCATCAGCTCATTTTCTATCTCTCACTTCTCTCTATCTAACTTATATCTCCCCCTCACCTCTCTACCTCTCCCCTCTCTACATCTCTCAGTCACTCCTTGTCTACATCTCCATCCATCCTTAGCCATCTAGGTCTCACTTAACCCTAAACCCTAAAGCCTCAATCCTTAACCCTTAAACCTTAAGTCCTAAAACCTATCCCTAAACCCTCAACACTTTACCTTAAACCTTATTCCCGCAACCCTAAACCCTAATCCCTCAACCCTAAACCTTACACCCTATCACTAAACCCTCAACCCTAATCCCTCAACCCTAAACGCTATCCCTAAAGCCTCAAACATAAACCCTAATCCCTCAAGGTCCTAAACCCTAATCCCTTATCCCTAAACTCTAAACCCTATCCCTAAACCCTAAACCCTAAACCCTCAACCTTAAACCTTAATCCCTCAACCCTAAACCTTACAGGTTAAACCCTAATCCCTTATCCCTAAATCCTATCCCTCAATCCTTAACTCTTAAACTTTAAACCCTAAAACCTATCCCTAAACCCTCAACCCTCGACACTATATCTTAAACCCTAATGCCTTAACCCTCACCCTAAAGCCTCAACCTTTAATCCTTAAACCTTCAACCCTAAACCCTATCCCTAATCTGTCTACCCTCGACCCTCAAGCCAATCCCTCAACCCTAAACCCTAATCCATCAAGGTCCTAAACCCTAATCCCTTATCCCTAAAGTCTAAACCCTATCCCTAAACCCTCAACTATCAACCTTAAACCTTAATCCCTCAACCCTAAACCTTACATGTTAAACCCTAATCCCTTATCCCTAAACCCTAAACCCTATCCCTCAACCCTTAACCCTTAAACCTTAAACCCTAATCCCTCTACCCTCAACACTCTACCTTAACCCTGATCCATCGACCCTCAACCCTATCCGTAAACCCTAAATCCTCAACCCTCAACCTTAAGTTCCCTAATCCATCAACCCTAAATCATAATCCGTCAACCCTAAACCCTATCCCTAAGCCCTCAACACTATACATTAAACCCTAATCCCTCAACCCTAAACCCTAATCCCTTAGCCCTAAACCCTAAACCCTATCCCTCAACCCTCAACCCTCAATACTATACCTTAAACCCTAATCCCTCAACCCTCAACCCTAATTCCTCAACCCTAATCCCTCATCCTTAAATGATAACCCTATTCCTAAACCCTCAACCCTTGACACTACACCTTAAACCCTAATCCCTTATCCCTAAACCGTAAACCCTATCCCTCAGCCCTTAACCCTTAAACCTTAAATCCTAAAACCTATCCCTAAACCCTCGACCCTTGACACTATATCTTAAATCCTAATCCCTTAACCCTCACCCCTAAAGCTTCAACCCTTAATCCTTAAACCTTCAACCCTAAAACCTATCCCTAATCCCTCTACCCTTGACACTCTACCTTAACCCTAATCCATCGACCCTCAACCCTATCTATAAACCCTCAACCCTCAACTGTCAACCATCAACCTTAAACCCTAATCCATCAACCCTAAACCCTAATTTGTCAACCCTAAACCCTATCCCTAAACCCTCAACTCTCAACACTATACCTTAAACCCTAATCCCTAATCCCTAAACCCTAAACACTATCCCTAATCCCTCAACCCTCAACACTATACCTTAAACCCTAATCCCTCAACCCTCAACCCTCAACTAAACCCTACACCCTATCACTAAACCCTCAACCCTAATCCCTCAACCCTAAATGCTATCCCTAAAGCCTCAACCCTAAACCCTAATCCCTTATTCCTAAACTCTAAAACCTATCCCTAAACCCTTAACCCTATCCCTCAACCCTTAACCCTTATACCTTAAACCCTAATCCCTCTACCCTTGACACTCTACCTTAACCCTAATCCCTCGAACCTCAACCCTATCCCTAAACCATCAACTCTCAACCCTCAACCTTAAACCCTAATATGTCAACCCTAAACCCTATCCATAAACCCTCAACCCTTGAAACTATACCTTAAACCCTAATCCCTCAACCCTAAAACCTAATCCGTCAACCCTTAACCCTATCCCTAAACTCTCAACCCTCAACACTATACCTTAAACCCTAATCTCTCAACCCTCAACCCTAATCCCTCAACACTAATCCATCATCCCTAAACCCTAAACACTAACCCTATTCCTAAACCCTTAACACTTGACACTATACCTTAAACCCTAATCCCTTATCCCTAAACCCTAAACCTTATCCTTCAACCCTTAACCCTTAAACCTTAAACCCTAAAACCTATCCCTAAACTGTTAACCCTTGACACTATATCTTAAACCCTAATCCCTTAAACCTCAACCCTAAAACCTCAACCATCAATCCTTAAACCTTCAACCCTAAACCCTATCCCTAATCCCTCTACCCTCGACACTCTACCTTAACCCTAATCCCTTGACCCTCAACCTTATCCCTAAACCCTCAAACCTCAATCCTCAACCTTAAACCCTAATCTGTCAACCCTAAACCCTAATTTGTCAACCCTAAACCCTATCACTAACCCCTCAACCCTCAACACTATACCTTAAAACCTAATCCATCAACCCTAAACCCTAATCCATCAACCCTAAACCCTAAACCCTATCCCTAAAATCTCAACCCTCAACACTATACCTTAAACCCTAACCCCTCAACCCTTAATCCTCAACCCTAATCCCTCAATCCTCAACCCTAATCCCTCATCCCTAAACCCTAAATGCTATCCCTATTCCTAAACTTTCAACCCTTGACACTATACCTTAAACCCTAACCCCTTATCCCTAAACCCTAAACCCTATCCCTCAACCCTCAACCCTTAAACCTTAAACCCTAAAACCTATCCCTAAACCCTTGATCCTCAACATTATATCTTAAACCCTAATCCCTTAACCCTTAGCCCTAAAGCCTCAACCCTCAATCCTTAAACCTTAAACCCTAAGCCCTATCCCTAATCCATCTACCCTCGACACTCTACTTTAACCCTAATCCTTCGACCCTCAATCCTATCCCTAAACCCTCAGCCCTCAACCCTTAACCCTCAACCCTAATCTGTCAACCCTAAACCCTATTCCCTCAACTCTAAACCCTATCCCTAAACCATCTACCCTCAACACTGTACCTTAAACCCTAATCCCTAAACCCTAAACCCTAAACCCTATCCCTAAAGCCTCAACCCTAATCCCTCAACCCTCAACCCTAATCCCTTATCCCTAAACCCTATATGCTATCCCTATTCCTAAAACTTCAACCCTTGACACCATACCTTAAACCCTAATCCCTTATCCCTAAGCCCTAAACCCTATCCCTCAACCCTTAACCCTTAAGCCTTAAACCCTAAAACATATCTATAAACCCTCAACCCTATACCCTCAACCATATACTTAAGCTCTAATCCCTCAATCATAAACGCTATACCTTAAACCTTGAAGCCTAAACCCACAAACCCTTATCCCTATATTCTATAACCTCACCCTTATACCCTAAATCCTGAATATTGTGCCTCAACCCTATACTTAAATTAAACCTAAACTATACGTGCTCTCAACCCAAGTCACCCTATGCCTTATATACCCTCAATCCATATTGTAAACCCTAAACCCAATATCCTAAACCCTAATCCCCATGCCTTACACACTTAATCTTATACACTCAACAACCTGAATATTAACCCTCTACCCTCTATGCTCTACCTACTACTTAAGCCATAATCCCTAATCCATCAACCCTCAACCCTAAAAACTATACAAGCTTAGGTCCTTATATACCCTAAACGTGAAACCCTTACATACATATTGTAAAGTGTAAAATTTGGATGACTAGTTTTTGGTAGTTTTGTGTATATTGTCCTTTCATCCTTTTACATTTAAGGACTTTGGGTCAAGTGGCAAGGAACTATCAGACCCTTGGTCACTTAGGAATGCAGGGAAACTTGGATTTATGTGATTTGATTGCCAATTATTTTTAATTATGCTCAATTATACCTTAAAACCCTAATTATGCAATTATGATAGAAAACAGACAAATTACTCAAAATGTTGCTACATAAAGATGTAAAATGATAGATAAATGCGCATCTATTTTCAAAGTTTAGAAAACAGAATAATCGGGGACTAAGTAGTGGGTGCCCAAGTCCAATGCCCAGGTTTTTGTTGAGATCTGGAAACTTGATTTACAACCTGTTCCTACTGTACCAGAGATTTTCTCGTCACGAAATATGGAGGACTTAGTAGCGGGCACCCAAGTCCAGGGTGCTTTTTTTTAACTCTAATATGCAAATCTAACACTCTGCAATATCCTCCTGCAACTCCACTTTTCCTATATCTTCAATCTATAACCTGCAATCACAGAAACTTTGGGAGGGGGTTGTGGTGTTTAGAGGCTTGCCTCAGTCAAGCCCCAGAGAGACATTCAAGTCTTCGAAACATCATTGTCAGATAGAGAGTGCATGCCCTTGGGAGTTAGAGGGAAAAACCAAATGACAAATGCTAAAAAACACAAATGATGTCACCTTGTAGTGAATATCTCATGGAAGGAAGAAGCTCTTCATGCCATGAGGAGATGATTGCTCAAATCTACAAATACAAACACATAGACAACACAAATCTGCTCTTGCTACATAATGAATGCCTTGAATCACCTTCACATAAAGTTGAGAATCCAAATTGCTTGCTAGTAATCATCTAATTTACAAATGAATCCCTAAACATGCTTATCTATGCAACTACAAACACTCCTGCCAAGAATTTTGTAATTCAAACTTATCATGTCGGAATAGGACCCAAATAACGGTCACAAGCTGACACTCAAAATTTGGGACTGACCCAAAATAGGGCAGGACTAGGGCGTAGGTGCCCAAGTCCTCCCCCTATTTTGGTTAGGGTTAAGTTCAAGGGATCTCCCTAGGTCCCATTTGTCATGAAACTTAGGGCTCATTTCATCAGGATGTTAAAATATGATGCAAGATGTCCTAAATGCAACTAAAAGACCTAGGAGCTAAACCTTATGAGGGAAAAGTCCCTAAGGGACATTTTTCGACGTTACATTTATCCCCCACTTTAATGTATGTATAAATGCAAGGCCAATACATGCATTAAAGTATGATCAACAAACACAACAAACACGCCAATCACGGAGAAGACACGTCAAACACATTGAATACATTGACAGACAGGCAAAACATGAAGAAGAAAGTTACAGTCACACAAAACACGGAGAAGACAACAGATGCATAGAAGATAATTAATGCATGGAAGACAAGAATGATTTCTTTTCTTTTCTTTTTCTCATATATATAAAATGCAAATGCAAGTACAAGGAAAGTAAACACACCTCCCATAATGCAGGAAGCACTCATCATGTTGGTTTTTTGACTGCATATATGGGCAACACACACGCAAGACACGCCAAACCTCCCAAAATACAGGAAGCACTCACCCACTACTCTGTAGACTGCATACGGGGCAACAGACACGCCAAACAAAGCAAGCATGCCAAACACACACTTTAAAGACATGAAGAAAACATGACAGACAAGCGATGGAGTGTTCCTATTTCTAGGCTCATCACCATCTCAGGCACATTATAGGCACACATTGATGATTGGGCTTTGCGACAACAATCGTCGAAGACATGCTTAAGGGTTGAGTTAGTCATAGAACTGCTCCCTGCCTCCCGATGAGGACTTTTTAAAAATGACTGGATGGGCACTCTTCACAAGAGATACACCACCCCCACCTCCGTAGAGGGCTCAAGATGATTGATTGATTGCAAACAAACTCAGAGTGCAGGAGGGACTCATCGCCACTAGTCTTTAAACTGCACCTAAGGACAAGCACATTGCTAACATCTACAATAGACAGCTTACCTTATATATGCCCCCACCTTAAGGTGGTTGATATCATGAATTGATATCAAGCATGTTAAGGTAGGAAGAAAACACACAAGGGAACACAGACTTCCACAAAGCCCATGCCCCTTGGAGGTGACATGTACTTTACGATTGCCAAATGTTCCCACAAGTACATCCCTGCAAGAAACATGTTAGTGTCCATAATCATGATAAACAAAAATATCAATGCATATGATTAGTCACACAAAGAGCCAAGGTTATACTATGAATTCAGAGATTGAGGATAACTGCGGGGCTATATCATGAAGATCTCAAAACCAGGTGTCACCAAGGTGATAATCAAAGACAAAGAAAGTGAACAGAGCAACAATATTGTTACGGTTTATAAGTGAGCTAAAAATATCATCAAAATCACTACGTAGAAAGCATAGAGTGCTTCTACTAGCCAAGTGTCGAATAAGATATACAACCCCATCATCATATTAGGAACTAAGTCCAATTTTTGATTTCTCGCTAAAGGAACGCTAGGTCTGCATCAGTAAAAAATGTTTTTTTGTCATCTGCCCACTAGATAGAAACACTAGAGGAAGGGAAACAATAAATAAGAGAGGAGAAACGAGTGTCTTAGGGACAGTCACATAGGAGGGTGGCCCCAAGTCACCAACTGCAACGCTATGTCCATAAGACACAACACACAACAATGAAATCAAAGAGAGGCAATATAGAAGAATGATGATACAAATAGAAGAAGGTCATGACAAAGGTGGTCTCCTGGTATCCCAGACCTTACAAGAGAATCAAGGGTCATCCTAAGAGGCCTAGACAACACATAACACATCACGAGGGAAGCACATCACGAGAGGGATAAAGGGTTAGAAATACTTACCTATTTTATCCCAATGTTAAGAGCATACATATCTAGGATATTTGTCACGTTGTTTTGGTCTTGTTGATGTTGCATTAACATTAAGTTTAGGATGATAGGGGGCTTTCTTTTCTTTAAAAGGATTATATCCAATACTACTTGAGTAATGTGTTGAAGCAGATGAACTATAGGTACTCACATTCCTTGTTGATTTACACCACATCCCTTACCTATATAGTCACAATTTTTATAAAGGATTTTAAATCCTTTACCATAGAGGGATGTCATTTCTTTAGGTGATAGTGAAGCCTCATAGGTCTCATAGTTTGTGGTATAAGTGAGAGTATTTTTTTTATTTTCTACCAAGGGGACTTTAGGTTTCTTAGGCGCTTCAAAAGATTGCTTAGGTGAAATTGCTGGTACTTTTGATGTGTCAAGGCTATTAATTTTGAATTCCCCTATACCACAAAGATTAAAATCTAATGAGCCTTAATCATCGCCAACGAGTGCATCTGATGATATAGAATCCTTCACAACATCATTCGTCACTAGAGGCATTGATGAATCAACTCATAAATTGTTTAAGCTCATATGATTGTAAACTAGTTTTTGCATTTCAATATGTAAATAGTTATCTAGTTCAGGATTAGCATGAATAGTATGAAGTTTGCCTTTGAATATAAATTTGATTGAGCAATGCAGGGTGGAAGGGACTGCCCCCAATGCATGAATCCAAGGTCTACCTAGAATCATGTTGTAAGATAAAGAATAAGGCATGACATGAATCAGGGTAGGCACAATCACAGATCCTGCTTGTATAGGTAGAGTTATAGTACCTAATGATTGACTATGATGATTATCAAAGCCATGAATTTGAAGTTTATCTGGCTTGATTTGTGATGTGTCAACCTTGATTTTGTGTAGTAGGTCAATATTACAAACATTAAGAGCTGATCCATTGTCAATCATAACTCGTTTTACCAATGTCCTATTTATTGTGACAAAGATCATAAGTGGATCATATTGGTTTTGAACTTCAATTCACGGTAATTCCTATGGTTGAAAGAGAATATCTATTTTTGTTGCATGCATACTATCCAATACGACTGCTATATCATTAGGCTTATCATTAGGTGGGACGATCACCTTTTGTAAATCTTCTTGAAGCATTCCATGGTATGTAGGTGATGTTTGTATTAAATCCCAAAGAGATATCTTAGCCTGAGTAGCGCAGAGTTGCTCGACAAGATCATATTCTTGACCACTTTTATGAGTAAGATGAGGTGGTGGGGAGAGCATAGGTTGAGAAACTGGGAGGGAGATAGGCACATGAGGTGCTTGCTTACTTTGCTTATTACTACAGGTGTTGTATGTGTGAGCAATCATATTGTGGTGTGGTTGTTGTAACACATTTTGAACACCTTGAATTGTAATCATCAACTTTACGCAAGAAGGTGCACTAGGTGCCCCCCGCACAACCATCTTAGAAATATTGTTACAAAATCTATTAATGAATATTGAGTTAACATTGTTTTCCTCTTGATTATACCCAACATCTATCCCTAGAGGACTTAATGTGATAGACCTTTTCTCATCCACTAATGCTACATCTTGGCCAGGGAGAGCAATGGGATGAGAGGAAGGTATTGTATTCTTAGGCAGACTAGAGCTATCCATAGTCTTCTCATTGAAGGTTCTTGAGTTTTCAATCAAAGGTTTAAGGTCTAATGGATTATCCGTAGAGGTCTCATGCACCAAATGATCATTAGGTGAATAGTCTTTTTCCACCCATGAAGAATCCTTCTTGAGAGGGAGCCCTTTATCCACTAATGTTTCATTTTCCAAAGAGGGTAGGGTGATGTTCAAGATTGTGTCAATGATTTCATCCTCTTGTGCTAGTATATCCTCATAGGAGGAATCATTTTCTATGTCATCATCACATTTTTTAGCTATTAAATCCAAAGCATTAAGAGAACTTTCACTCTCATCATTCTCAATGTGTTTCGTCAAATCTTCTACTACCCAAGGGTATGTATTCATGAGATATGTGAAGTTGTAATAATCAAATACATAGTCAAGGATTTCAAATGAGGTTCATTTAAATATATCCTTGTAATACATAGCTTGTAAGTAAGTGAGAACATGAGGATTCATATTAAGAAATTTGTAGAAACTCTCGAAGTTTTCAATATATGCATGTAAAGATACCAAAGAGTAATGAGATGAATATACCATGGTGAAATGTCTTGTAACATCAATGTAAAATCAGATTTTTAAAGCTTTTCAACAATTATGTAAAAGACAAGTGAAAAACTACGTGCAAAAATGAACTAAAATGCTTGATTTTTTGTACTTTTTCAATGCAACTATATGAAAGAAAAGGTGTTGTAAAGATTTTGATCAGAGGTAGAAAATAATTTGTCTGATATCAGTCTAATACAGAAATAAAATGCTTTACAACACACTTTTGATGCAAATCTAAGATGGTGACAAGTCTAAACCTAGTGAAAATACACGAAAATATGCAATTTTTTTTACCAAATCTCAATGCAAAAGAGCATGACAAAGGGTGTTGTGAGGAAAATGATGATGGATAGAAAATCATATCAGTAATAATAGCCACCTAATGCCAAAAAATCTGTCACAACACACTTATAGTGCCACTCAAGGTCAAACCCTAGTGAAAATATAGCAAAAATATGCAAATTTTCACAATTTTTCAATCCCAAGACCTAGAAAAAGGGGTGTTGTAAAGAATTTTTTGAGGTACATAAAATAATAACAATGATATCAGTCACCTACAATCATAAAATCTTTTACAACACGCTTGGAGTGCAATGTAGGTCAAAACCTAGGGCAAATATAGCAAAAATGTGTAATTTTTTGCCAAATTTTCAATACAAGAGCTCAATAACAAGGTGTTGTGAAGATTTTTAGGAGGGGAAGAAGATAATAACCCTAATAACATAAAATTAGTGTAAAAATATTCTTCACAACATGCCTATGGTACAAATTTTGAGAGTCGATAAGGCCAAATCTAGTGAAAATGAAGGTTTTTCAAGCCCTAGGTTTGAGATCTTGATGCAAAATGCTATATGAATGTTTTGAAATATGATTTTATGATGAAAACTAGTTCTCCTCAGATCCTAGAATGATTTTCAAACCCTACCATGCAAAATGCAAGTGCAAATCTAAGGAAAAATCAATGAAAATGCTAGTTTTTGTTGAAATTTTCTATGTAAAAATGCAAAATTTTGAGATCTAAATGCAAATTTACACTAACATGCAACACTATAGACAAATGCAAATTTGAATGAGTGTCTAAGATCAGTAGAAAAATCTAAAGCAAGATTTTACCTACAAACCCTAGTTTTTGAAATTATTAGGTTATATGTAAAATTCAAAATTTCCAACAAAATCCTAGCAATTTTATGATGAATATGCAAAGCAAGCTATTGAATTTTTGTAATTTTCTATAATTTAGCAATTAGAAATTTGATAAAATTCATATTAATTAATGCAACATAGAAACCCTACAATGAAATTTTTTTAAATTTTACAAAATTTTTAAATTTTTTGTAAGTTTTCCAATGCAATAAAATGAATGATGATATGAATGAATGAAATCAAAGAAAATCTAAAGCAAAACACTCAGCAAGGTGCAAACAATTCTAACAACACGGGTTCACCAAAATGTAAAGGGTAAAATTTGGATGACTGGTTTTTGGTAGTTTTGTGTATATCCTCCTTTCACCCTTTTACATTCAAGAACTTTGGGTCGAGTGGAAAGGCACTATCAGACCCTTGGTCACTTAGGAATGCAGGGAAGCTTGGATTTATGTGATTTGATTGCCAATTATTTTCAATTATGCTCAATTATACCTCAAAACCCTAATTATGTAATTACGGAAGCAAACAGACTAATTACTCAAAATGTTGCTACAGGAAGATGTAAAATGACAAATAAATGCGCACCTATTTTTGAAGTTTGAAAAGTGGAATAGATGGGGACTAAGTAGAGGGCACCCAAGTCCAATGCCTAGGTTTTTGTCAGGATCTCGAAACTTGATATGCAACCTGTTCCTGTTGTACCAGAGATTTTCCCATCATGGAATCCGAAGGACTTAGTAGAGGGTGCCCAAATGTAGGGTGCTATTTTTAACTCTGATCTACAAATCTGACACTCTGCAACATCCTCCTACAACTCCACTTTTCTTGTATCTTCAATCTGTAACCTGCAATCACAGAAACTTTGGGAGGGGGTTGTGGTGTTTAGAGGCTTGCCTCAATCAAGCCCTAGAGAGACATTCAAGTCTTCTGAACATCGTTGTCAGATAGAGAGTGTATACCCTTGGGAGGTAGAGGAAAAAACCAAATGATAAATGCTCAAAAACACAAATGATGTCACCTTGTAGTGAAGATCTCATGGAAGGAAGTAGCTCTTCATGCCAAATCTAGGGTGCTATTTTTAACTCTGATCTGCAAATCTGACACTCTACTACACAATGAATTCCTTGAATCGCCTTCACATAAACTTGAGAATCCAAATTGCTAACTAGTAATCATCTAGTTTACAAATGAATGCCTAAACATGCTTATATATGCAACTACAAACACTCCCACCAAGAATTTTCTAACTCAAACTTATCGTGTCTGCATAGGACCCAAATAATGGTTACAAGATGACACTCAAGATTTGAGATTGACCTAAAATAGGGCAGGACTAGGGTGCGGGCACCTAAGTCCTCCCCCTTATTTTGGTCAAGGTTAAGTTCAAGGGATCCCCCTAGGTCCCATTTGTCATGAAAATTAGGGCTCATTTCATTGGGATGTTAAAATATGATGCAAGATGTCCTAAATGCAGCTAAAAGACCTAGGAGCTAAACCTTATGAGGGAAAATCTTCCAAGGGGACATTTTCTGATGTTACACATACATACATACAAATTGACGTAGGGACTTTCGAAGGTCATAACTTTTGACTCGGATGTGAATTTTCTACAAAATTTGACAAGTGGATGCGTTATGAGGTGGCCAGTGGTTTCCCAACCAGCCCTAATGGGTTGGACCCCATCTTGGCACTTTTTCAGGGCTTGAAACTTTCATCTTGGCCCTCTAGTATGGCAATTTAGTATTTTTTTCTAGATTTTTAAAAAGTTGCTTTTGTAATAACTTGAAACTCATGTTTCGAATTTAGAATATTAGTTGGCCTTTCATCCTACCTTACTTTTAGGAAGCTTTTGGGAAAAAATTGGATTCTCAAGATATGATTGTAAAATTACCTAAAATGGTAAAATCTGACAATTGTCGAAATCTGCCAAAAAAGATAATTTTTTGTTTTTTTTCTTTTCTTGGATATAAGAGAGTTTTCTCTCATTGTAGTAGCAGAGTTGATGAATAGAAGTTTTTTTTATGTTCCAGCTTCCAAATCTTTCTCTCTCATATGTTTAATGGCACAATTCTATTAAGTGTATGTTGTGTGTTGCATGATCTGGTATCAGAGCTAGGTTGATGGCTGGGAGAGGAATAGGAAGAGGCAGTCTTGCCCAGATGCATAGAGAAATGCAAAATCTGCAAAGGCAAATAGTAGAACTTACAACACGGATGGAAAACCAAAGACTGGGTAGAGGAGGAGATGAATCTGCTGAAGAGATAGGTCAAGGAGGTGCAAATCAAGATACAAAACATGAAGAAGAAGAATTAGAAGGCATGAGTTTTGAAGAGAGGATGCTCAGGGCCTTAGAAGGGAAAAATGAAGGGATCAAGGTAGATGTTTCAGATTATGCAGGTAGTCTTAAACTAGAGGAGTTGATAGAATGGTTGAATGACATGAGAATTTTTTTTGAATGGAAATCCATGACAGAGGAGAAGAAGGTAAAATTCACATACACCAAATTAGAGGGTCATGCAATGATTTGGTGGGATCATCTTCAAAAGGAATGAACAAGGAAAGGCAAGGATAAGATCAGGACATGGAATAAAATGGAGAAGAAGTTGAGAGAAAAATTTTTGCCCATAGATTATGTGCAAACCCTTTTTTGTAGGTTTCAAAATTTAAAGCAGAACCTCTCTTCTATGTAAGATTATACAAATGAGTTTTATACGCTATCTATACGTATAGAGCATCAAGAAACTGATGAACAGATGGCTGCTAGATATGTGAATGGCTTGAAATTTTCTATTCAAGATGAATTGAGCATGCATCGACTCAACAATATGGAAGAGGCTTACCAATTGGCTCTAAAGGCTGAAGAAAAACAAAAAAGATAGTACCATTAGAGGAATAGAGGAGGAAGAAGGGATACATCAACCCCATTTCAAGGAGGTTCAAATTATGGCAGGGGAGAGTCATCCCATGGATTGGAAAAATAAGTAGACACTCAACAAGATCCTCTAAATCAAGAACGAGGAAGGGGATTTCAAAGAGGTAGAGGTTATGGTAGCGGTAGTGATGTAGAGCCACGCAGCAAAAGCTTACGAACTATAAAATCCTCCTCCTATCCTTAGCCAAAAAGTGACTTTGACTCCCACATATGATAGCGATATGCGGATGATGGATACACACGAAAGATGATTCTGATGACGATATACACAGGAAGTATATATCTGACTTATATCTTCCTGATGCATTCAAAACATACAATTTTCGTAAGTTTCATGACCCGATCTAGATAGTGATATACACACAGATATCGATGCGATGCACACTGTCTGAAATGTCGCATGCAAATACTGTATATCCGTTAACTGCATACAAACTCACAAAACCTCACAATTTCACACAGAAAACATGATGATCGGGCCGGATCACCTTCTGATCAAAACTTCAAAATTTATCCTCCTAACCCTAGCACATGAGGATGCTAGGATGATTCATAGCATGCTACCAACTGATCTCCCAAACATGAAATGCATAAACAGAAAAACAAAATGCAAGTTAAACTAACATACATGACCTTTCCACCGATTCAGAGAATCAACCGGTGGAAGGGTTGAATGAATCCATTCACTTGTAACCGAGAAGAAATCAATGTACAGATAGCTTATAAACTAGATAAATGCAATTGATGAGATCTTTTTCTTTCACTAATAAAAATGCATACAAGCTTCACAGTCTAAATGTATCACAAATATCCTACTTCTGCAATGCTGGAAACAACAATGTCTTCCCTGTCTGAATTGCTCTGTAACTACCCTCGACAACCTCAATTCGATCTCTTACTCATACCATAAACCCTAACTAATCTAAGATATATATAGCAATCTCCTACGAGTACTACCAACTCGATTCCCAGCGGTTGGGAGCTTCCAAGCGGCTAGGAGGAGACAGCTCAGACAACCCGACAACAAACTCCTAACTACCTGCACATTCTCCTAGGTTGATCTAATACATACGCATTGGTCCAATGGACCTTATTACATCATGAAGTCAAACATACTAAAAATAGACTTATGTCCTATCTTGTAGGGGTGCTCCTGCACCATACTCCCCAGAAGAAGAAATCTCAAGTCCACTTGAGATGAGAGTATGTAGATTGGCACCATGTTTCTGGATCTGCTCTTCAGTCATCCATACTGCTTCAGAATTAGGTTTTCCCTACCAAGACACTAAATACTCCAGATATCATTTGTTCCAGGTTTGGTGGACCACTCAGGTGTCCAAAACCTGCTGCAACTGAGGTAGATCATGCTTTGGAATGTCATCAATGACTGTATCCTATAGAAGTTCCTGGTCTGCATCTGGATTAGACTTGTATGGAGTTAAATCAAATACATTGAATATAGGGGACAAACCAAAATCGGGAGGGAGTTGTATCTCATAAGCATTCTGTCCATGCTTGTTCAAAGTCTGACATGGTCCAACTTTTCACTGCATGAGTTTAGTATATTTGCCCTTGGGAAGTTTGTCCTTCTTCACATGAACCCATACCAAATCTCCAACATCAAACTGGACATCCTTCTTCTTTTTATCAGCATATTCCTTATACTTCAAGGTGGTTTTCTGCAGGTGGGTTTTTACTTGATCATGAACCTCTTTTATGGCTTCTGCAAAAGCTTCTCCTTCTGCACTAACAGGGTCTACTGTAGGTAGATCTCTCAATTCCAAAATTCCTCTTGGATGCATACCATACACTATCTGAAAAGGTGATTTCCCTATACTCCTATTGACAGTATCATTATAGGAAAATTCAGCTTGAGATAGAATGTTATCCCACTTTTCTCCATGCTGTTTTGTCAAACATCTAAGCAGATTTCCTAAGGAATGATTTACTACTTTAGTCTGTCCATCCATTTGAGGATGATATGCAGAGGAAAAAGATAAATTTGTTCCAAGTTTCTTCCAAAGAGTTCTCCAGAAGTGACCAATAAACTTCACATCCCTATCTGACACTATGTTCAATGGCAATCCATGGATCCTGACAATTTCCCTGAAAAACAAATCGGCAATGTATGAAGCATCAGCAGTGGTTTTGCATGGCAAGAAATGTGTCATTTTGCTGAATCGGTCCACTACAACAAAAACACTGTTAAACCCTTTCCTTGTCCTTGGTAAACCCAAGACAAAATCCATACTTATGCTTTCCCATGGTCTGGAAGGAATGGGTAACGGCTGATATAAACCTGCATTAGTTGACCTGTCCTTTGCTTTTTGACATATCACACATGTCTCTACAAACTTTCTAACATCTGATTGTAACCTAGGCCAAAAGTAATGTCTTCGGACAAGATCAAGAGTTTTATCTAGACCAAAATGACCTGCCATAGCTCCACAATGTTTCTCCTTAATGATGTTTAACCTCATAGAACACCTTGGAATACACAACTGTCCACCTTTGAACAGCAATCCATCCTGGATAAAAAATTTAGAGAATTCAGCATGATATTTCTCTCCAAAAGAAGTACATACCTGATATATCTTGCCAAAATCTTCATCAGCCTCATACATGTTCTTTAATGAATCAATGCCAACACTCTCCAACTGAATCTAGTTGACTGTTAGAACTCTCCTGCTCAAGGCATCTGCAACTTTATTCTTGACTCCTTTCTTATGCTTCAATGTAAAAGTAAAAGCTTGTAAGGTTTCTACCCATTTCATGTGTCTATGGTTCAGCTTTTCCTGGCTGTTTATGAAACTTAGAGCCTGGTTATCTATGAATACTATGAATTCCTTTGGCATCAAGTAATGCCTCCATTTCTTGAGTGACTGGACTAAAGCATACATTTCCAAATCATATGATGAATACCTCTTTTTAGCATCATTGAGCTTCTCACTGAAAAATGCAATTGGTCTACCTTCTTGGCTGAGTACTACTCCAATGGCCATGTGACTAGCATCACATTCCACCTGAAAGATTTTGTTAAAGTCTGGAAGTGCAAGGACTGGCTGCTGTGCCACCTTCTTCTTCAATGTTTCAAAAGAATCATCTGCTCTCTGAGTCCAAACAAATCTGCACTTCTGTCCTCCTTTGATGGTATCAAGCATGGGTGCACAAATATGACTAAACCCTCTTATAAACTTTCTGTAGAAGGTTGCTAACCCATGGAAACTTCTGACATCATTCGGAGTCCTTGGAGTTGGCCAAGAAAATATGGCACTTACCTTCTCCTTATCCATTTGCAGCTTTCCTTGTGAAATGACAAAACCCAAATATGTGATCTCCTCTTGCATGAATAAACACTTGTCTAAATTTATCATCAGCTGCTCTTCATGTAACCTCTTAAGAACCAAATCTATATGTCTGAGATGTTCTTCTTTTGTGTTGCTGAAAATTAGAATGTCATCTAGATATACTATTACAAACTTACCAATGAATTCTCTCAAAACCTCATTCATCAACCTCATAAAAGTACTAGGTGCATTAGACAAACCAAAAGGCATAACTTTCCACTCATATAACCCTTCATTAGTTTTGAATGCTATTTTCCATTCATCTCCTGGCCTAATCCTGATCTGATGATACCCACTCTTCAAATCTATTTTTGTAAAATACTTAGCACCTCCCAAACAGTCAAGTAAATCCTCTATCCTAGGGATCAGAAACCTATACCTGATTGTGATCTTGTTAATAGCTCTGGAATCTGTGCAAAGCCTCCAAGTGCCTTCTTTCTTTGGTGCTAGTACAGCTGGTACTGCACATGGACTTAAACTTTTCCCAATCAGATCTGTATCCAGCAATTCCTCAATTTGTCTGGCTACTTCTGCATTCTGTTCTGGAGTTAGCTTATATGCTACCTTGTTTGGAAGTGTCGATCCTGGAATTAGGTCTATGTAGTGACTAATGTCCCTTACAGGTGGTAGGGATCTTGGCATTCCATCTGAGATGATACCTTTATACTGATCCAATAGCTCTTGGATAGCTGGGTCTATGAACCTCTGCTTCTTCTCTTCCTTGACTTCTGGGTGCTGTTCTTTATTCACCCTCATACATGGAATTAGGGCATATGCAACTGTACCTTCTGCTGCTACTTCTTTCATGAACTATTTCCCTTCCATCAGCATTACCTTCACCTCTTTTCCTTTGGATTTCTCCTCCTTCTCTGTCAATGGTAGTAACTCTATCACCTTACCATCTTTAGTGATTGTATAGGTGTTTCTAACACCATCATGGCGTGCCTTCAAATCATACTGCCATGGTCTACCAAATAAAATATTGCAAGCATCCATCTTGGTAATGTCAAACAACAACCTGTCTTTGTATGCTCCAATCTGAAATTCTACCCAAGCCTGTTCTTCTACAACTGTCTGCTGACCTTGGGTAAGCCATGAGACTTTGTATGGGGATGGGTGAGGTAATCTCCTAAGCTTAAGCTTTGTCACCATTTCTTCAGATACAAAATTTTCAGTAGAACCAGAATCAATTAAAACTTTACATGCCTTACCTCCTACTTTGCAAATGGTTCTGAAAAGAGACTTTCTTTGAGGGGGTTCTTTGTCAGGTACCTTCATGGTAGTCATTGTTCTTCTCATCATTAGAGATTCCCCACTCTCTGGATATCCATAATTATTAGGGGCATTCACACTATGAAAAGCATTAGAGCCTGTCATACGTTGACTATCAGGTTCTTGGATCAGATTTGTTCTCCTTTCTCCTGTTGAGCTTGTGGCCTTTTCTGGACATCTGCTGGCTATATGGCCTTCTTTGTTACAGTTATAACATCTGATGGATCCTCTGCCCTGGGATCTTCCTCTGAAAGGCCTTCTGCCTCTGAAGTTTCCTTGCTGACTGTAACTTTCCCTCTGGTTCTGACTATTGTTTCCCTTACTATTGTCATGACTGGATTCTCCCTGATATCCATGTCCATGTCCTCTACCTCTGAAAGGACCTCTTCCACCTCTTTGTTGTTTTCCTCTTCCTCTATTATGTTGTTCCTGTTTCCTCTTTAACTTCTCTTCCACTTCAATGCCAACTGAAAACATTTCTAAACTGTATCTGGATTATGCAGATTCAAATCTTCCTGAATATTGAACCTCAATCCATTAAGGTATCTGGCTACCTTCTCTTCCTCACTTTCTTTTACCTTTGTCTTCACACAGAGTTTCATGAATTCCACTGTATATGAGCTGACATCTAGCTCCTTCTGCTTCAAGTTTTGTTTCCTCTTGTGTAATTGGATACTGTAATCTAATGGGACATAGGCTTCCTTTACTAATGCCATCATCTTCTTCCATGTAGTGACTCTACGCTTTCCTTCCTGTACTTTGTCATCTTGGACAAAGTTCCACCATGTCAATGCAGCTTCTTTCATCTTTGACTGGGCTATTTTTACTCTCTGGTGTTCTGGTATCTCCTCTGTTTCAAAGAAATTGTTCAAGGAGTCTATCCACTCCATCACTGAATCAGGTTCCATCTTTCCTGTAAACACTGGCAAATCCAGTTTCACATCCATGGTTCTCCTCTCCATGGCTTTGAGGGCATTCAACAGTGGCCTCTGGTCTACAGGAACGGCCTCCTCGTTCCAACTAGGGATCTCTTCTTCTTCCCTATCTTCTTCTTTACTAGAACCTACTCTGTTCCTCAACTCCTCTAACTTATCCTTCAATTCCTGATTCTGGACCTTCACGGCCTTGCTCTCAGCAATCTGCTTCTTTACCAGGGCTGCCAACTCAGCGTTGGTCATCCTTGCCAGAATCTCTGATGTTCCTTCTTCATCTGACATCTTGTTATACTCTAATCTTTTCCAGAAGATCCAACCTTTGCTCTGATACCACTATGATGCAGAGCCACGTAGCAAAAGCTTACAAACAGGATGGAAAAACCATTAACCCTCTATCATGTTAAAATCTTGACATACAGCATGTATGCCTATAAGCCTGTCAGCATCATCATATTTCGGGTGAATACAAAATATCCTCCTGCTGACCACTGTTCACTTCCTTATCGGCAAGAAAACCACTACTTCACACCAATATGTATCATCCACTTTATCGCCTATCGGCAGGATATTGTTCATCGGCCAAGGGATACTGACTTACCCCGACAACTAATGTCACCCTGATAGTTATATCGGTCATATACCGATCGGCCAGACTTGACTTATCGGCCTGACTCAAAAGCACTTCCCCGATGTCCGATATCACCCCGATATCTCTCTTCATCGGTCAAGTTGCCTATCGGCAACACTTCTCCTATCGGCCGAGTCGTAAAAAGTCTCTCTGACACTATTACTCCTGCCGATGCTGAAACTCTTAACGTCAGTAGGATAAATCTTCATCGGGTGATATTTGCAAATATCCTGATGACGATGATGTCACATGCACCTGATGATGATGTCTCCCGGATATAAGACACTTACATATTCTGCAGCATGATATGAAATGTCGGGTGATATTCTAATATCTTGATGACGAACTATAAAATCCTCCTCCTGTCCTTAGCCAAAAAGTGACTTTGACTCCCGCATACGATAGCGATATGCAGATGATGGATACACATGAAAGATGATTCTGATGACGATATACATAGGAAGTATATATCTGACTTATATCTTCCTGATGCATTCAAAACATGCAATTTTCGTAAGTTTCATGACCCGATCCGGATAGCGATATACACACAGATATTGATGCGATGCACACTGTCTAAAATGTCGCATGCAGATACTATATATTCGTTAACTGCATACAAACTCACAAAACCTCACAATTTCACACAGAAAACATGATGATCGGGCCGGATCACCTTCTGATCAAAACTTAGAAATTTATCCTCCTAACCCTAGCACATGAGGATGCTAGGATGATTCATAGCATGCTACCAACTGATCTCCCAAACATGAAATGCATAAACAGAAAAACAAAATTCAAGTTAAACTAACATACATGACCTTTCCACTGATTCAGAGAATCAATCGATGGAAGGGTTGAATGAATCCGTTCACTTGTAACCGAGAAGAAATCAATGTACAGACAACTTATAAACCAGATAAATGCAATTGATGAGATCTTTTGCTTTCACTAATAAAAATGCATACAAGCTTCATAGTCTAAATGTATCACAAATATCCTACTTCTGCAATGCTGGAAACAACAATGTCTTCCCTGTCTGAATTGCTTTGTAACTACCCTTGACAACCTCAATTCGATCTCTTACCCATACCATAAGCCCTAACTAATCTAAGATATATATAGCAATCTCCTACGAGTACTACCAACTCGATTCCCAGTGGTTGGGAGCTTCCAAGCGGCTGGGAGGAGATAGCTCAGACAGCCTGACAACAAACTCCTAACTACTTGCACATTCTCCTAGGTTGATCTAATACATACGCATTGGTCCAATGGACCTTATTACATCACGAAGTCAAACATACTAAAAATAGACTTATGTCCTATCTTGTAGGGGTGCTCCTGCACCAGGTAGAGGATGGGAAAACTAGAGAAGGCCCTTCACTTGTTTCAGATGTGGAGAAGAAGGTCATAGGGCATTTAAATGCTCAAATTATAACATGCAAGAAATAAATCAAGGAGGACAACCTAGGGTGAACATGATTCAAATGCAACATGAAGTGGAAGGAACAAAACTAGAGGTTCCACCAGATGTGGGAGAAAGTCTCATGATGAGAAGAGCAATGGTGATTCTAGAGAAGGAGAAAACACAAGCCAAAAGCTCTGATGGTTCATGGCTTCTAACCAATATCTTCAGAACTAGATGCACTTCGGGTGGCAAGGTATGTCAAGTTATTGTTAATGGAGGTAGTTGTGAAAATATGGTTTCTAAAGAAATGGTAGAAGAATTGAATTTATACTGTGAAAAACATCCTCATCCGTATTGCATTGCATGGTTTAAAAAGGGAAATGAAGTCACTTTTGATAAAAGATGCCTAATTAAGTTTAGCATAGGGAAGATCTATCAGGATAAGATATGGTGTGATGTTGTCACAATGGATGCGTGTCATGTGTTATTGGGAAGGCCATGGTAGTATGATAGAAAAGTTATGCATGATGGAGAGAAAAACATATACACCTTTTGGAAAGATGGCTCTAAGGTGATTTTATTTCCTCTCAAGGATGAAGGAAAAGGTGAGACCATGTTGTCTGAAAGAGATCTTGTTAAAGAAATGAAGGTGACAGGGTGTTTCTATGCATTAGTAGTAAAAAAAGGTGAAGAGGAAGACATTTCAGTTCCCCCAGAAGTAGTAGAGCTATTGAAATAATTTGTTGATGTTTTGCTTGATGAATTGCCTGATGGTCTACTGTCAAAGAGAGATATTCAGTGATTTGATTCCAGGAGCAACTCTACCCAACCAAGCAGCTTATAGGATGAATCCAACACAACATGCAAAGATGAATAAGAAAGTGACAGAACTCATAAGTAAAGGTGTGGTGAGAGAAAGCATGAGCCCATGTGTTGTACCTGCATTGTTGACCCCAAAAAAAGATGGAACATGGAGGATGTGCACTGATAGCAGAGAAATTAATAAGATTACCATCAAGTATTGGTTTCCTATACCTCGTATGGAGGACATGATGGATGTCCTTGCAGGGGCCAAATATTTCAGCAAGATCGACCTATGAAGTGGCTACCACCAAATCTAGATTCAAGAAAGGGATGAGTGGAAGACAGCCTTTAAGACTAGAGATGGATTATATGAGTGGATGGTTATGCCATCCAGGTTATCAAATGCACCTAGCACATTTATGAGATTGATGAACACCATACTACACCCTTACATTGGTAAGTTTGTGGTAGTTTATTTTGATGATATTTTAGTATTTAGTAACAACAAAGAAGAGCACCTACAACACTTGAGGATCATCTTTGGTGTGTTAAGGAAGGAGAAGCTCTATGCCAATTTGAAGAAGTGTAGGTTCATGCAGGACAGTTTAGTTTTTTTAGGCTTTGTCATTTCTAAAGATGGCATTAGAATGGATCCAGAAAAGGTCAGGGCAATTCTAGAATGGCCTAGTCTGAGCAGTATCACAAAGGTAAAAAGTTTTCATGGCTTGGCCACTTTCTATCGGAAGTTCATTTGAAATTTCAATACTATTGTAGCTCCTATAACAGATTGCACCAAAGGAAGGGAGTTTGTATGGACCGAGGATGCTGAGGAGAGCTTTAAGTACTTGAAGCAAAAGGTAATAGAAGCACCTATACTTGCATTGCCAAATTTTGATAAGTGATTTGAAGTAGAATGTGATGCCTCCCATGTGGGAATAGTACTATGCTTAGCCAAGCTGGAAAACCTATAGCTTTCTTTAGTGAAAAGATGAATGAAGTGAGAAAGAATTATTCTACTTATGATTTGGAATTTTATGCAATTGTTCAAGCATTGAGGCATTGGAGACATTATCTATTTCCCCAGGAGTTTGTATTGTTTACATATCATATTGCACTAAGATACTTGAACACACAGAAAAAATTGAATAGTAGGCATGCCAAGTGGGTCTCTTTCTTGCAGGGTTACAATTTTGTGTTGAAGCATAAGTCTGGAAAACAAAAATAGGTTGCAGATGTGTTAAGTAGGCGTGTTGCACTTTTAACCACAATGGAAATTGAGGTGATTGGTTTTGATGCCATCAAAAATTTGTATGAGTCTGATGATGATTTTTGGGAGATTGTGGAACAATTGAAGGCACCAGTATCTGGTAACTTGGATCACTTTAGGGTTGAATATTTTATGCAAGATGGGAATCTATTTAAAGGACAACAACTATGCATACCAGCTGGCTCTATGAGGGAAAACATTATTAGAGAATTTCATAGTAGTGGGTTGGCTGGACATTTTGGCAAGGACAAGACAATAACCTTGATAGAAGATAAATATTACTGGCCAAAGATGAAAAGGGATATAACTAAGTATGTAACAAGGTGTAGAATCTGCCAAGTGACTAAGGGACATTCACAGAATATAGGGTTGTATATGCCATTACTAGTACTAAGATTTGAGCATGGACTTTGTGTTGGGACTTCCACATACTCAACGAGGTAATGACTCCATTTTTGTAGTTGTTGATAGGTTCTCCAAGATGGTTCATTTTATTGCCTGTAAGAAAACTAATGATGCAACGAGGGTAGCAGAGTTATTTTTTTCAGAAGTTGTTCAACTACATGGTGTTCCAAAGACTATTGCCTCTGATAGGGATACCAAATTCCTCAGTCATTTCTGGAGGACTTTATGGAAGAAGATGGGGACCAAGTTACAGTTTAGTAGTGCCTATCATCCTCAAACGGATGGGCAAACAGAGGTAGTCAATCAGAGTCTATGAAATTTGCTGAGGTGTATTATTGGAGAAAAGCCAAAACAATAGGATTTGGCATTACCCCAAGTTGAATTTGCCTATAATAGTTCTGTTAACAGATCAACGGGAAAGTCCCCTTTCCAAATTGTGTATGGTAGGAATCCTCAGGGTGTTCTAGATTTGGTATAGATACCAATGAAAGATAGGATCAGTGATGATGGGGAAGCATTTGTAGAACATGTTTCCCAACCTGTCGTAGCGGGTTGGACCCCATCTTGGCACTTTTTCAGGGCTTGAAACTTTCATCTTGGCCATCAAAATGGCAATTTAGTATTTTTTTCTAGATTTTTAAAAAGTTGCTTTTGTAATAACTTGAAACTCATGTTTCAAATTTAGAATATTAGTTGGCCTTTCATCCTACCTTAGTTTTAGGAAGCTTTTGGGAAAAAACTGGATTCTCAAGATATGATTGTAAAATTACCTAAAATGGCAAAATCTGACAATTGTCAAAATCTGCCAAAAAATATAATTTTTTGTTTTTTTTGTTTTCTTGGATATAAGAGAGTTTTCTCTCATTGTAGTAGCAGAGTTGATGAATAGAAGTTTTTTTATGTTCCAGCTTCCAAATCTTTGTCTCTCATATGTTTAATAGCACAATTCTATTGAGTGTATGTTGTGTGTTGCATCACAGACATACATACAAACATGCATACATATATACATACATACAAGCATGCATACATGTACATACATACAAGTCCTCCCCCCTATTTTGGTCGGGGTTAAGTTCAAGGGATCCCCCTAGGTCCCATTTGTCATGAAACTTAGGGCTCATTTCATCAGGATGTTAAATATGATGCAAGATGTCCTAAATGCAGTTAAAAGACCCAGGAGCTAAACCTTATGAGGGAAAAGCCACCAAGGGGACATTTTTCTGATATTACACATACATACATACAGACATACATACATACAAACATGCATACATATATACATACATACAAGCATGCATACGTGTACATACATACATACAACCATACATACATACCTACAAGCATACATATATACATATATACATCCATCAAACATACTTACCAAACTTGAACATAAATCATTGAATGGGAGACATAACACTAGTGCGTTATAATGTGCTCGCGTTATGTCAAACTGGGCAAACATGGGCAAACATGCAAAAAAAGAAAAAAAGCACAACATAGCGCGAACGCGTTATAACGTGCCTGCGTTATATTTTTCTTTGGGAATCCCAAGCTTTAGGCTTGGGATTTACTTTGGATTTCCAACCCAAAGGCTTGGAGTGCCTTCCCAATGTCCACAGATGTGTTTTTACAAATTCTACAAGATTTCACGTAGTTTTGTTCATGCTAACCCTCAGATTTGCATGTTTCAAGGTCAAACAAATCAAACACCTAGGTAATGTTAGGATTTCTCTTAGCTATTTAACGATGTAATTTTTTTCACATTTTGACAATGTTAAGCCTTTCATCTTTAATTTCTTTTGTTTGTGTGTCCGTTTTTGGGCAAAAACTATTGTTTAGTCTTTTCTTCATTATCAATTAACCATTCATTGAAATTTCAAATAAATTCCATTTTTATAAACAAGACTCCATTCTACACATATTAAAAAAAAAATTAATTAGTTTTCAAAATTTACAGGCGTAGCATAGCCAAAATTCTATTTTTTAGGATGTGTCCACTTTGAAACTTAGTAAAAAATCAAATATTCATTAAAAAATTATCAGAAAAATTGAGTATAAACTACATGCTGTTAACTAATTTCTCACTGAAGCGATTTTAAAAATACCATAAAAAAGCTAACCTTTTAAGGGAGCCACAAACCACGCTATGTTATATTTTTTTTATAGAAACAACACCAATTTCTGTGGCTCCCTATTTTGAACCCCTTAATCTATACCATTTTCAAAAAAACTTAGTAGTTTAGAAAGTAGACTCGGAGCACTATGGACATTGTTTTGGTTGCATCTTCAAATTTTGAGTGTAACTATGCTCAATTTCTCATCCAAGGTCAGTATTTCCTGATTTTAGAAAAAAAATGGCCACTTAAGACCCCTTTTTGGCCTCCCATCTTCTTGCACTTACCCCATGTCAAAGTACAACAAGAAATAAACATGGAAAATAATTTCTTTACACACTTAAAAGGATACATTTCTACTCAAAATATACGTATTATTCTTGAATTCTCCTAACGAGCACTCCATCGAAAACTCACAAAATAGAAAAAACTTGTAATAAATTCTTATCTCCTTTGTCTTCCTCACCTAGAGCTGACTATGTACATGTTTGTGTGATTTATTGTCATGTGCTAGTTTTAAAAGACATTTGTTTTAGACAACACAAAATACATTAAGATTTAATATTTTTTATTGGCACAATTATTCAAAACTTAACCTTAATTCTTGGATAAGATCTATTCATTGCTTAAATATTAGTAATATGTCATCAACATAATCTTCTAATATCTTATGCATGAAATCATGAAATATTAGTGTCATGATCCTAATATTTTATGCATGAAAGATTAGTGTCATGGCCCTAATATTTTATGCATGAAAGCATGAAAGATTAGTGGCATGATGCTTTCAATAAGTAGCTCCCAAAATTTTAAACCCAGAAGACATGACAACATAGAAAAATATTTTTGAAATTGTAGTGAAAGAAGTCTTACATGTCGATCTCCTAAATTTTCAAGTTGATAAATACTAAAAAAATATCTTTCTTTACAAAAATTGTGTTCCTCCTCTAACATTATAAATCAAAGAAACTTAAGAATAGTTTCATTAATGATTCCTACTCGCTATTAGATTTTTGAAATTTATTTAAGATATTTCAATGTTGCATGAATAAAGGATATAGGAATTCTGTTAGATGTTGTATTTGTAGCTGTCCTTGTAGACATGTATGCAAAGTTTGGAAGCATAGATAAGGCATGTGAACTATTTGTCATGACACCTCAAAGAGATGCCATCTCATGGAATGCAATGGTTGCAAGATATGCACACAATGGATTTTTTGAAAAGAATTTAGAAACTTCCAAGAAAATGCAATTGGCATGTGTAAAGCCAAATTCCATAACCTTTACAATTATCATTCCTGCCTATGCCAAATTAGGATCTTTGGAACATGGTATGGACAACCATCAAAGAATAAAGGATATAGGAATTTTTTTAGATGTTGTATTTTTAGTTGACCTCATAGATATGTATGCAAAGTGTGGAAGCATACACAATGCACGTGAACTATTTGAAATGATGCCTCAAAGAAATGTTGTCTCATGGAAGGCAATGATTGCAAGATATGCACAAAATGGATTTTTTGATAAGGCTTTAAAGATACTTTCAAGCAAATACAATTGGTGGGTGTAAAGCCTAATTCCATAAACTTATCTAGCATCCTCATTGCCTATGCCAAAATGGGATCTTCAAAATAGGGTATGGACATGATCCATCAAACCACAAAGGATATGGGAATTTTGTCAGATGTTGTTGCAACTACCCTGGGAGACATGTATGCAACGTGTGGAAGCATAGACAAGGCATGTGAACTATTTGACATGACACTTCAAAGAGATGCCATCTCATGGAATGCAATGATTGCAAGATATGTACAAAATGGATTTTTTGAAAATACTTTAGAAAATTTCAAGAAAATGCAATTGGAATGTGTAAAGATAAATTCCATAACCTTTGCACGCATCCTCCCTGCCTGTGGAAAATTAGGATCTTTGGAACAGGGTATGGACAATCATCAAAGAATAAAGGATATAGGAATTTGTTCAAATGTTGTATTTGCAACTGCCCTTGTAGATATGTATGCAAAGTATGGAAGCATAGACAAGAGTAAGTGCACAAAGATGGGGGACCAAAAGGGGGTCGTAAGTGACCACTTTAAAAAAAAAAAATCAGGAAAGATTGATGCTGGATGAGAAATTAAAGATAGTTACACTCAAAATTTGAAGATGCAACAAAAATAAGAGTCATAGTGCTCCGAATCTAGTTTCTAAACTACTATTTTTTTAAATGGTTGTAATTAAAGGGTTCAAAAATGGGGACTACACAAATTGGTCCTATTTTTTCAAAAAAACATGACATAGCATCTGGTGTGACCCCCCTAAAATGTTAACATTTTTTAGTATTTCAAATATTGCTTCGGTGAGAAATTAGCTAACACCATGTAGTTTATCCTCAATTTTTCTAATTTTTTTCATGAATAGTTGATTTTCTACTAATTTTTAAAGTGTACACATCCTGAAAAATAGAAAATTGAGAGTGCTCCCCCCTCAAAATTTTGAAAACTAATTGAAAATCCAATTTTTTTTTATAGTTTCTAAAAATGTAATTTAGTTGAAATTTCAATGAACGATTAAAAAATAAAGTCAAAAACACTACACTGATTTTTGACAAAAAATAGATACACTAACAAAAGAAATTAAAGACGAAAACCTTAACATGCTCAAAATGTGAAAAAAATTATATGGTTAGAAAGATAAGAGAGAGCTTAAGATTATCATGGTATTTTTTGACTTGTCATTGAAACAAGTGCAAACCTGATGGGGAGCACACTCAAGATTATGTAAAAAATTTTACAATCTGCAAAAATACTCCTTTGAATGTTCAAAACTTAGTCTAAGCCTTTGGGTTGGAAGCCCAAGGCAAATCCAAGGCAAAGGATTGGAAATTACCAAAGCAAACAATAATGTGAGTGTATTATAATGCACTCACATTATGTGCATACATTCACATAACATGAGTTCATTATAATATGCTCGCATTATTGTGAAGGAAACTCATCTCACCCTTACCCTCTCTCTCTCTCTCTCTCTCTCTCTCTCTCTCTCTCTCTCTCTCTCTCTCTCTCCTCCTCTGTGTGTGTGTCTCTTTCTCACCTCTTTACCTCCTACCCTCTCTCTCTCTCTCACTCTCTACTTCCCTCCCCTCTCTACCTCCTATCCTCTATCTCTCTCTCACCTCTCTACCTCCCTTCCCTCCCTACCTCCTACCCTATCTCTCTCTCACCTCTCTACCTCTCCCCCTCCCTACATCCTCTCTTTCTACCTCCCTTCTCTACCTCCTCCCCTCTCTCTCTCTCACCTTTCTACCTCCCTCCCCTCCCCACTTCCTACCCTCTCTCCCTCTTTGGTTGAGTGTATAGGGTTAAGGGTCTAGGGTATAGGCTTTAAGGTATAGGGTTGAGGGATAGGGTTTAGGGTTGAGGGTATTAGTTATAGGGTATTTAATAATTTAGGGACAGTGAAAATATTGTCATAGTAGTCATTTTATAATTTAGACAACACTTAAAACTTTCCATGCATGACAAAACATGTTCATGTTATAATGCGTGTTTTATGGAACAAAAAAATAGACAAAAAACATGTGCAATCCATGAATTAGATCCACATGCTCTGTTATTCTCTACTTTCTATGCATTATTAGATAAAAAAAACATTTTTCATGGTGTTGACATTTACACAATCAATGTTTACTTAATCCACCACTTTTTTTGGTTCTTCAACGTAGAAGTAAATTGGATGTTTTTAGATAGAATTTGATTACTTGAACTAATATTTTCATGTTTCATATTGTTTGAATGCTAATTTTCATGTATTTAGATTAAGTTTGAAGATATAGATTTGTTGTTTTCATAAATTTGACCAATCCTATTAGAGTTATATAGAATTCAACATTTAATACGAAGGAACTTGCCAAAAAACTCAAATTTTTGAGGATTTTGAAGCCAACAAATGTAGACATAATTGTACAATTGGGCAACTTGAATCTTGAAATCTAAGGTATGTTGTTTATGTATTTGTTTACTTCACTTTATGATTATGTTAGCATGAACTCTTATTAAATATGTCAATGATATGTGGACACCTAATTTATCTCTAAATTGATCTATATATTGTGAAGATAATAATGCAAGTTTTCTTAACACAAAATGATGATCTTTGTGGTTTTGAGATTCAACAAAATGATCCTATTATGGCACACCCAAAAACATAAAATAAGATCCTATTGGGAATTTATCACTAATGCCCTAGGCATTAGAAACCAATCACATTAACGATGCATTAAAACTCTTTGACATTCAATCTAGTTTATTCATTTGTTGGTTGTATTTCATCATTTAGGAAAAAAATATGTTACTTTAAAATTGGATTTACATTTCATCATTCATTTATTGGATGTATTTCATCATCTAGGAAAAGTAAAACTTACCCTTATTTCTCAAGAGTTAACCGAGTTTGAGGAAGTCCAATGAATTACCTCTTAAAGAAGAAGAGTTATGTTAACTTGATAACAAGACCATAGCTTTGGCTATGGTCAAGAATAAGATATTTTCCTCTAAGAATAAGATTTCTAGATTCATAGATAATATTCAACTAGGTGTAGGAGGAATTGAGTGTTGAAGATCCTAGAAACATATCAAAGTTACATAGACAAGATGGTTCTTGCCTAATTCCTATATGGTTTGGAATGAACCAAGTGCAATAAAAATGTCATTATTCGAAGATGTAGAGAGTTGGAACTTTTAAAACTCCACTATGCTAGTTAACTAGTTTGATGCGCATAAGAGTTTTATCATATTTTAGAATAGGAAGTTGTTCTATGAAATATTACATCCTTTGGTCTTAATTCTTGATGATTTACCAATTCATGAAGTCATGACAGTGTTGTAATTTTACTCCATAGAGTGTTGTGAGAACTTTTGTATGAAAAGTCACATATTCCTTTTAAGGCCATAATAAAAAATATCTTTCTCAAGTACCATCTTTAAGTAAAAAAGAAATGTGGTAACATTTTTCATGATTGGATCTTACTTTAACCTATTTTGAAGCATACTAGAAGGATTTCTTAAAGGAAAATAATGATCTATTGGCATAAAGTGCATAGAAAAGTGGAACAACTCATGGAATGTATTCCTTTACAAGATTTATGAGAAAACCATAGGATGTAAAATGTAAAATGTTGCCAAGGGAATATTAGTAGATCTTTCTTTTGCTAAATAGTCATTTTGACATGTACAAAGAGATGTGCATACATGAAGAAGTGGATAAGACTTCCCTAGTATCTTGTGAATCCTTTGTTTTTTGAAAAACATGTTAATGTGTTGTAGAGGACATGAGTATAGATGATCCTCTCATGGAGTCTTCTCTTGATTAAAGGATTGATTTATTACCTCTCAAGATTACTTTGCTTTAAAGCTTTTTTTAAAGTAATCTGCATGTAGCTTGCAAATTGATTCATAACAATTGTAAAGACCACCCTAGGAAGCTATAAATTTTTAGATTTATAATCAATTATTCACTTTAATTATATGATTATTTTTAGATTTGTGTATGAGATTGTACTTTACTCTATTGTACCAAGATGGACTAATTTGTCTATGTCTTATTCATGATGAATATAGAAATCATCATCATGCCAAGAAAATGAGGAAAGACTCTAACACCAGAAGAGCGTGAAGCTAAGAATGTGAAGAAAAGAGAAGGAATGAGGTAACTTCATGAAAGTAGGAAATTATCAACCATAGAAGAAGACATACCACTATTACGAATTCAAGAGGAACACGAATCATCTAATCAAGCTAAGAGAGAGATGGAATTGGCGATACTAAGGCAACAAATGCAAAACCTCTATTCAATGAGGAAATTGAATCTTGAAGTTGGAGGCACTCCATCTTTCACAGGTCAAGTTAAAGGTACATCATCATTCTCTTCTCAAGTTGTAGGCACTCCATCTTTCATAGCTCAAGTTGAAGGTACATCATCATTCTTTTCTCAAGTTGGAGGCACACCATCATTCACTTGTCAAGTTGAAGGTACACCATCTTCTCCATCTCAAATTAAATGCTTTTCATCTTTTCCATCTCCAATTGAAGGTACACCATCTATCCTATCTCAATTAAATATTGAAGAAATTCTTAATGCTGAGCCAACTTTACCATTGAAAATACCTCCTAGAATTTTGCATAGAAAGCCTAAGTTTCTAATTGATATTGATGAGAATGTGTTGAAGCCCATGTAGGATAAGATTCCCAAGCGTACTTTCCAAAGATATGTCAATAAGATACAGAAATTATTTTTTAAAAACTTAATTGAAATCGGAAGATGTCAACTATTTTGTGAATTGATGAAAAATATTAAATTTAGGCCCATTATGAAGATTCTTGACCTAAGAACATCAGATGATTCAAGTGAAAAATCAATTGTAAAGAATCTAATGAGTGCATATGAGAGCTCCACCTCATGCACCAAGGATAGTCATGTCACATGACGTTTCATTATGTTGTCAATAGTAAGCCATCAAATAAAAAAATCTTACAATCTCATTAGAAAGACAAGTGAAGAATTGAAAATAAGTAGAAAAAATCTAATGAGAGTTGTTGGAAGGTGTCAAAGAGTTGAGGAACCAAATAGAAATGAATTGTGGGCATTCTTTGGGAGACTCCCACATAAAGATAAAGTTGGTGTTGAAGCCTTGAGATCTCTCATTGAAGAATTTTGGAAAAATAACACAAGGGTATCTCCTAATGCAAGAGATATTTTAAGAAGGAGAATTGGTTGTCGAAACCGTGAGCCACATCCAAAGCATTTTTTGGATGTGAGTCAAACATATTTTTTCAAGAAATTTCAAGAGATGTATCCTCAAATCAAAATTAGTCAAAGGTATTTTTAAATGGTATAGCCTTTTTATGTCAAAATAAATCACACTCACAACTTATTGTAGAGTACATATTGAGGTTTCTAATCATTATGATGTTTATGTGTATGTGTGTGTGTGTAGATTTTCATACTAACAATGTTTTGCAGGAGTGTAATATAAATTGTCCACCTAGATCTTCAAGAGATTTCATATCAATCATCTTATGCCAAAGAGTGGATGGTCAATTATTCCACAAGAACTTAAGCTTGGATGACACGTGTGATCATTGTGGTGGGTTGCAACATTTGGCAATTTGTGAACATATGGAGAACACACATGCAATTGGAAATGAACTAGTAAGTTTTTGAAAATATAAGACAATGGAAAATAGTCTTAAAGATGGTAAAGAAGCAAAAAGGTGTGAATTGTTCATTGAAAAGATTCCAACATATCTGTTTATCTCTATTTTCTAAGAGAATATAGTTTACGAGTATGCAAGACCTACCCATAGAGCTTGATGGTTGGACTTGCAATTCAAGTTATGAAACGACATGTTTCCACTTGATACCATCATTTTATTTGTTGATTTTGTATAGAATACACACTACAGCCACATAATGAGGCGTAATCGCAATATTACAACTCTATGTAGGTCGCTATATTTATGCATATAACATTCATTCATGCAGATAACAGTACATAGGATGACATGAAGATCTTGAGGGAGTATCATTTTTAAATCAATCATGATCACACACATTCTACAAAGTTAGTGCAAGGCTTCTTTCAGATGTTCTACTGTGATTTGTCTAGTAGGAGCATATCATATGGCCAGCATATCATATGGTCAAATAATTGTGCATCACAATTCAAGAACTCACAGATGTTCTATTGGTTGAGCAGGATGCATAGGATGAATGTGTTGCAAATATGTGCCTGATGTGTTGTCATTGATGTCAACATATCCTATTGTCAGAAACAGTGAAGACAGTGCAGAGGAGTGATCAGTATTTCTAGTAAGGTGAAGATCATAGTTCACAGATTAAAGGGTTTGTATAGGGTTGCCTAGTGTTGCTCCAGTTAATATTTGAAAGGTTCGCATGAAGATTTGGTGAAGTTATGGCCCTCTAAGTAGAACAAGTTTATGCAACTATTTTGTTGTGACAGACTGGCAAGAAGTTGGTCCGGTATGAGAATATTGTGATCTGCAGATCTAGAGGCATGTTAGGGATGTTGGTTGTTCCCTCAACTTGAGTGGTTCATGGTTTGGAGATCTGGAAGCAATCTTTCTAGTTTGACAGTCATGGAAGTATGTGTTCTTAAGGTTTAGTATGAAGATGGGAGTGATTCTGGTGTTGCAAAGTGGTGTGGTTATTCCTACTGACTTAATTGTGCTTGTGGTGGTCTCTGGATCGTGTGGCTATTGTGTTGGTGGTCTGCATTAACAAAGGAGCTTGTGATTAAAAGTTTCCTCTTGGTTGTTGTTGTTCTTCCTAGTCTTGGCCGACCGGATGTTCCTAGCATGTTGTAGATGATCTAAAAATCATTTTATGAAGCATGGTGTGTTAATGGAGATTCAAGTCTCAACTATGATTGGCCAATAGTATAAAGATCCGCATTAAGTTTGGCCAACCTTGTTGATCATTCCAAGATGGATAAAGTGTATTAATACTTGTTGAAGAGTTGTCAAACATCATCCTTGTGCAAAACAAATTAAATCCAAATAAAGGGTCAAAAGTAGAGCAGAGAAGAAAAGAAGCGAGAGTAGTATAGAGTGTGAAGATAGTAAAGAAGAATCTGGGGCAAAGTAGAAGTTTTGAGCATTCATTGAAACTGAACCAGGCATGAAGTAGATGCTTTTTCTCAATTAATTCATTCTGTTCTAAATTAATTTTGTAGGTAGTGAGCCTCCTCTTTTGAGCAGTGAGCTCTGGTAGTGTGCCTGAAGGCATGTGCCTTCTATTTTTCTAAAGTACTTTTAACAGGGTACAAATCTTTGTGGGTTAACCCGCACCATGGTTTTTCCCTTAACTAGGTTTCCACATCAAAATCCTGGTGTGAAGTGTGCTGATTATGTTTCTTCTTTTATGTTGTTGATCTATGCTTTAATGTTTACATCACTAATCTAGTAGTAAGATAATAAAGAAGGTTGAAAGAAGAAAAAGATTAAATTGTGTGACAACTGATTCAGCCCCCATCTCAGTTGTCCAGTCTAATTCCAACAATTGGTATAAGAGCCAGATCCTCTTTTAAAAGATTGACTGCTTGAGGAGATCTAGGATGTTGACTTACAAGAAGGATAGTCTGAGATTTGATGGAACAAATTATTCTATTTGGAATAATCGCATGGAGTGCCATTTACAATGCATGTGCAATGCCTATTGGGCGATAACCAGTGTTGAGTATAAACCTCCAGAGAAAGGTCCTTCAACTCCAGATCAAGTCAAAGACGCTGAAAATAACCTTCTATCTAAAGAAGCCTTGTTGAGTGCCTTGACTAATTCTAAGATGACAAATGTCTTTAGCCTAAAAACTGCTTATGAAATCTATAAAAAGTTGGAATATCTATATGAAGGTGATAAGTATGTCAAATGTGTGAAGCTGCAAAGTCTGAGAGGAAATTTTAAAACTATGAGGATGAGTGAAGATGAAAACATCACAATCTACATGCAAAAGATAAATGAACTTGTGTGTGGTATCAGGTGTGCTGGTGGAATTTTGGAAGAATCAGAGATTGTATCAAAAGCACTCATATCTTTACCTAATTCTTACAAACATAAGGTTGTTGCTATAGAGGAGATCAGGACTATCTCAGATCTTACAAGAGATCATTTGGTTGGTAAAATTTTAGCTTTTGAATTAAGTGAGTTTGGTGATTCTCTTCCCAAATATGAATCTGCATTTAAGGCCAGCGTATATGGAAAACAAAGATATGATCTGAGTGAAATCTCTTCTGCAAGATCAAACAGATTAATGAAGACAAGGAAGGATCTTGAAGATATTGAACTTGAAACTGCTGATCTTGAAGTTCTTCTCGCCAAAAGATTACCAAGAGGATCCAATAAGTATGAAGGCAAATTGCCACTCAAATGTTTTGCTTCTAATAAGATTGGTCATTTTGCCTCAAGATGTCCACAGAGGTTTTCAAAACCAAACCCTAACAGATATCAAAATCAGAACAAATGTTACTATGTCCAAGAAACTAGTGAAGAAGGAATCACAGATGATGAATCTGATCATGGAGGTTCCCCTTAAAATGATTGGGTGTTCATTGCCATGAAAGAAGAAGATCTGGTGTCTACTAAATTTGCTAGCTATGCAAAAATGGAAAGTGCCTTGGCTGCTCAGGTTGTTGAGAAAGATGAATGGATGATTGATAGTGGATGTTCTCATCATATGACTAGAGACAAGAGTAAGTTTGTGAATTTTAAAAATTATGAAGGTGGGCTTGTGAAGTTTGGAGATAACTTAGCTGGTAGAATCCATGGTAGAGGATCCATATCTTTTGATGGTAAGAACAACACAAATGATGTTCCGTATGTGGAAGGACTGAAATGTAATCTTCTTAGTGTTGGATAGTTGGTTGATAAAGGTTATGATCTTTGATTCAAAGATGGAAAGTACAGAATCTTGGAAAGTTTTGAAACTGAAATTGCATCCAGTACTCAAACCAGAGGTAAAATTTTTCATTTAAGTAGCTCTAGCAAAAGTTGTTTGATTTCTCAGATAGATCAAAGTTGGTTATGGTATAGAAGGATGTGTCATGTGAATTTTGATAATATTGTCAAAATAAGTACCACTTAGGCTGCAAAAGATCTTCCAAAACTTGTGAAACCTAATAGCATGTGTAGAGAATGTCAATTGGGGAAACAAAACAAGAGTTCATTCAAAAGTAAGGAACAAGTCTCAAATGGATGATTGGAACTAGTACATACCGATCTTTGTGGTCTTGCTAGAATTAGGCATGTACAAGGAGATAGATATTTCATGTTGTTGATAGATGACCACTCCAAGATGATATAGGTAACCTTCCTAAAAGAAAAATCAGAAGCTCTTGAAAAATTCAATGTGTTCAAAATGATGGTGGAAAATGAAATTGGTGAAAAATTGAAATGTCTGAGATCCGACAGAGGTGGAGAATTTACCTCCCATGAGTTTGATGCTTTCTATGAAAAGTATGGCATAAAAAGATAGTTGTCTACTCCTATGACTTCCCAACAAAATGGAGTTGTGGAAAGAAAAAACTGGACCATTCAAGAAGCTGCCAGGACCATGATGATGGAAACAAATGTTCCTCAAGCTTATTGGAGAGAGCCGTAAGTGTTGTTGTCTACACTCTTAACCAGGTGTAGATCAGAGGTAATTCTAGTAAGACCCCTTATGAACTATGGTTTGGTCATTCTCCTACTATGAGATATTTCAGAGTTTTTGGTAGTAAATGCTATATCAAAAGAGATGAGGATTTAGGCAAATTTGATAAAAGAAGTGATGAGGGAATATTTTTGGGATACTCTAGTCAAAGTAAAGCTTACCAGTTCTTTAACAAGAGATTGAAAAAGATTGTTGAAAGTGCTAATGTTAGAGTTGATGAAAGCAAGGAAGGACATTCCAGGTTCTGCGAATATGATTCAAATGATCAAACTGAGAGTCAAAATCAAGGAAGGTTAGTTCAAACTCTGATGCAGACTAATCTAGAAACTCTAGATACTCAAGAAATTAATATAGATGTTGAGGAACAAGCTCAAGAAACAAAAGCTCAAGCAATTCCCAAAACCCCTGGGTATGTAAGAATGAATCATCCTGAAGATCAAATCATAGGGGATAGAAACAAAGGTGTTTGAAATAGGAGAAGAGTTGCTGAAGATCAAGAAGATATTTGTTTGATTTCAAGGATTGAACCTAAATCAGTTGGTGAAGCTTGCATTGATGAAAATTGGGTAAAAGCAATGGAAGAAGAATTAATGCAAATTGAAAAGAACCACACTTGGGATCTTGTTCCTAGGCCAAAGGACAAAAATATAATTGGAACCAAATGGGTCTTCTAGAATAAACTAAATGAAGATGGTGAAGTTGTAATAAATAAAGCAAGGTTGGTATGCAAAGGCTACTCTCAAGTAGAAGGAATTGATTTTGAAGAAACTTTTTCTCCTATGGCAAGAATAGAGGTAGTTAGATTGTTTCTTGCATTTGCTGCTTTCAAAGATTTTAAAGTGTATCAAATGGATGTCAAATGAGCATTCCTGAATGGAAATTTGGAGGAAGAAGTCTACATTGAGCAACCGGAAGGATTTCAGTTGTCTAATCAAGGTGACATGGTTTGTAGACTAAGAAAAGCATTGTATGGACTCAAGAAAGCTCCAAGAGCCTAGTATGCAAGATTAGATAAATATTTGCTCAAGATAGGTTTTAGCAAAGGTATTGTTGATAGTAATCTTTACTTCAAGATTAATCATAAGGACATCTTGATTATTAAAGTCTTTGTTGATGATATCATTTTTGGTGGAAATGAATGTATGTGCAAAACAATTTCTAACCAAATGAAAAGCGAATTTGAAATGTCTATGTTTGGAGAGATGAATTTCTTCCTAGGTCTACAAATTGTTCAGTTAGACAAAGGTATCTTTATATCTCAGTCCAAGTGTGTGAAAGAATTACTGAAGAAGTTTGGAATGGAAGATTCAAAACTAGTAGGAACACCTATGGCAACTAGATGCAAGTTAAGTAAAGATGATGATTCACCCAAGGCAAATTAGAAAAGGTATAGATGAATGATTGGAGGACTGTTCTATTTGACCTAGACCAAACCTGACATCATGAATGCCATTGGACTTGTTACTAGATTTAGTCTGATCCAAAATAATCCCATGTTGTGGCAGACAAAAGAATTTTTAGATATCTCAAGGGGACAATTGATTATGGATTGTGGTATCCAAAAGACAATGACTTTATTCTTCATGCATACACAAATGCTAATTGGGCAGGAGATGTGGATGACATAAAAAGTACTAGTGGTGGTGCCTTTTTCTTGGGAAAGAGATTGGTCTCTTGGATAAGAAAAAAGCAAGAGGCAATATCTCTATCTATTGCAGAAGCAGAATATATAGTAGCAGCAAACAATTATACTCAGGTTCTATGGATGAAACAAATGTTAAAGGACATCAAAGTTGTGTTTGAGGAACCAATTACAATCTTTTGTGTAATTCTAGTGCAATAAGTATCTCAAAGAATCTAGTGTTGCATTCAAAGAGAAAGCATATATCTATCAAATTTTATTTCTTGAGAGAGAAGGTAAATGAGAATGAAGTCAAGTTGGAGTTTGTGTCATCCAAAGATCAGATTGCAAATATCTTCACTAAGCCTCTTCCCAAGGATACCTTTGAATATCTCAGAGAGAAGTTAGGGGTCATTACCCCTCCAAATCAGAACTAAGATGCACTAAGGTGCATTAGTCTAGTGGAATTCTTAGTCATATCTTGAGATCTAGATTGATGTTGAGAAAATACTACTCTAGGGAGTAGTCAATATGTAAACGTTGGAGATTAGTATGAAATAAAAGGGGAAGAGATGCAAATATGTGCCCTTGGCCATTGATGTCAAAGGGGGAGAGAAGTTATGTGAAAAACTTAGAAGTAAGTAGTTGCTGGTGAAAGGAGGAGTAGTGAAGAAAGTGGTTATAGGTGTGACAAGAGAAAGGGGGAGAAGTTCTTGTCTTGATGGCTAAATCAGTTTTTCACATCATATGTTGCCATCAATGACAAAGGGGAGATTGTTACAAATATGTACTTGGTGTGTTGTCATTGATGTCAACATATCCTACTATTAGAAATAGTGAAGATAGTACAGAGGTGTGATCAGTATTTCCAGTAATGTGAAGATTAGAGTTTGTGGATTAAAGGGTTTGTATAGGGTTGCCTAGTGTTTCTCCAATTAAGATTTGAAAGGTCCACATGAAGATTTGGTGAAGTTATGGCCCTCTAAGTAGAACAAGTTTCTATAGCTATTATGTTGTGACAAAGTGGCAAGAAGTTGGTTTGGATTGGTCCAGTATGAGAATATTGTGATCTACAAATCTAGATGCATGTTAGGGATGTTGGTGTGTTCCCTCAACTCGAGTGGTTCATGGTTTGGAGATCTAGAAGTAATCTTTCTAGTTTGACAGTCATCATAGTATGTGTTCTTGAGGTTCAGTATGAAGATGCGAGTGATTTTGGTGTTGTGAAGTGGTGTGGTTATTCCCACTAGAACTTAATTATGCTTGTGGTGGTCTTTCAATCATGTGGCTATTGTGTTAGTGGTCCGCATTGACAAAGGAGCTCATGATTAAAAGTTTCCTCTTGGTTCTTGTTGTTCTTCCCACTCTTGGCCGATTGGATGTTCTTAGCATGTTGTAGATGATCTAAAAATCATTTTATGAAGCATGGCATGTTAATGGAGGAAGATTCAAGTCTCAACTATGATTGGCCGATAGTATAAAGATCAACGTTAAGTTTGGCTGACCTTGTTGATCATTCCAAGATGGATAAAGTGTATTAATACTTGTTGAAGAGTTGTCAAACATCATCCTTGTGTAAAACATATTAAATTTGAATAAAGGATCAAAAGTAGAGCAGAGAAGAAAAGGAGCGAGAGCAGTATAGAGTGTGAAGATAGTAAAGAAGAATCTAGGGCAAAGCAGAAGTTTTTGAGCATTCATTGAAACTGAACCAGGCATGAAGTAGATGCTATTTCTTAGTTAATTCATTCTATTCTAAATTAATTTTGTAGGCAGTGATCCTCCTCTTTTGAGTAGTGAGCTCTAGGAAATGCGCCCGAAGGCATGTGCCTTCTATTTTTCCAAAGTGCTTTTAACAAGGTACAAATCTTTGTGGGTTAATCCCCACCGTGGTTTTCCCATTAACCAGGTTTTCACATCAAAATCTTGGTGTCAAGTGTGTTGATTATGTTTCTTCTCTTATGTTGTTGATCTATGCTTTAATGTTTACATTACTAATATGGTAGCAAGATAATAAAGAAGGTTAAAAGAAGAAAAATATTAAATTGTGTGACAACTGATTCACCCCCCCTCTTAGTTGTCAGGTCTAATTCCAACAGAATGGTGTTCAACATAGGTGGAATTTCTCTGAGACTGGGCATGAAAAGGGGAGCATGATGGTGTAGGAGCATGTATCAAAAGAGCATTAGCATGAGAAGAGTTGAAGTACAAAGACAATGCAAAGTTGACAGATGCGATATCTATTATCGAATAGTGTAACGCTAAAATAGGTCCAGGTAATGAAGTTAAGTCTACATTTCATAGAGTTTTTTGTTGGTTGATGATACTAACATTGCAAAATATGAGGATTATTGTACATAGATAGGATCGAGTGAGCTACACTCTTTTAGAAGCTCTAATGTAGGTTCATGGAGTATTCATATGCGACATATGGTATGCATTTGTTCTTCATGTACATATCAATATTGGTATGAATGTGAGTCAAAGAAGTGGGTTGATGAATGGTGTACAAGAAGTCTAAGCCCGTTGGACATGTATCGACTATTTGGCCAGAAATTTCATGGATCCTTGGGCTATTTTGCTAGAAGGAAAAATAGGACAACAAGTATCAAAACATTGCAAATAAGAAACTTGACATTTGGAAGGACTATCCATATTTTAGTGATGCTCATGAATGGGTTCAGATTGTACTCAGAAAAATTCATGATGAATTTGTATACCTGGATAAACCCTACTAGATCACTAAGGAGGCCATTAGGGTTGTAATAGGACTCAACTCAATAGGACCAGTGGTGGCAATGAAAGCCATAAAAAATGATAAAGTGATAGAGCTCATAGGGGAAAAACCAGATGGACAGAGCCTAAGTGTCTAGGATATAATAGATCTAGGTGTCTGATATGTGATAATGGGGATAGAATATAAGGTATACTATGCAAACAGAGAGGGATCCACCACTACTACCATGATCAATACAACCTACCAAATGGTGAAAGAAGGTAAAGAATTTGACCCCTATGAATTAATGAGAGAACAATTGATGGATAATCTAAAGTGAACAAAAGAGTCCAATTACAACTTTTGGTATGGAACCCTAATCATTTGTTTAGTATTTTACTTCTTAAATGAGCTACTGGGGTTTAAAGGGAAAATATGGCAACAACATCTCATAGTAGCGGTACAAATAAAACAACACATTAGACAATTTAGTGATACAAAAACCTTTAGTACAATGTATTGGGATTTCTTCAAATCACTACAATCAGAAATGCAAGCTAGGGAAAGGATCCCATATGAAACTGTCAAACAATACATCAATCACATTACATTCATGGTTGACAAAGACTATACATATATGGAAGTAGTAGAACCTAGAATGTTTTGGATCCCTTGGCTACCTTATCAAATCACTTTAGAAAAAATAAAGGCTTATGCGACAAATTTGTTAAGAAAGCCTAAGGATGCTACCGTAGAAAGGTTTGGCATATATAAGGAGATAATGGATAAAAAGCACAAAAAGAATGCAGAGGAAAAACTAGAGAAAAACAAAGACAAACTGCATAAACAATGGGACATACCACCCCATATGGGCACATTTGCACCACATCACTCATCATTAGCATCACAAGCCATTGTAGAAACTTCACAAACCACTTCATCAACTATGTAAGTTCCCACCTCACCACAAAAATCCTAGGAGGTTAGGGAGAAGCACATCTGCAATAGCCGGTGCACATACTGCACCACAACCTACATCTTCAACAAAAATAGTGTCTACAAAGAGAAGCGTAGTATCAAAAACCCTTGTGCAAATGAGTGTGAAGAAGAAAAAAGCTCCTAGAAAGAAACAAGAAGAAAAAAGGAAGAAAAATCAAATTGCCATAGTATAAACAAAAGAGGAAGAAGGGGGAAAAGGGGAAGAAGGGGAAAAAGGGGAAGAAGAAGTCTCCAAAGCACAAAAGAAAAAGAAATAGAAATAAACATAATAAGAGACTCCCCAAGAATTATTGAGCATTGATGCATTGGTAAATGGGATAGAATACCATGGTTTACTACAAGAAACAACATAATTATATAGTGAAGTCTCTGTTGAAAAGAAAAATTATAGAAAGGGAAATGATAAGATATATCATTAAAAAAAAACAATAGATGAAATCTTAGAAAGGTTACTGGAGGAACTAGCAGAAGCCCTAAGACAAAGAAGAGAAAAATCTTTGAAATTAGAAGATTTGAGACAACAGGCTATTGATGGTGTAGGAACCTCCATTTCTATAGAAGAGAAAGACAAGTTAGCCCAATTACAGGCTAAAGAGATGAGGACAAAGCAAAGGGTTGATACCCTCATGAATATGGAATAGGAAGATAGAGAGAAGATTCAACAGGAAATAGAATAGATCACAAAGAAAATATATGATACTGTGAAAGAGGGAGATAAAAATACAGAACAATAGGAGACATCCCCTCCACAAAATACACAAAATGAACAACAAAAGGTTTCTCCTTCGGATAATACAAACATAGATCAAGATGAGCAATAAATTGGAGAAAAGACACTAAATACAGAGGATGATCAACAAGAGGAAGAAGTACAAGGACTAGATAATCAATATGTATCCTCTTCTACATCCCCCATTCAATCAATCAAATATTTTGTGGCACAACAAAAACAAATTCAACCTATGGTAACACCCCAACTATTACAATTTCTAGTAATAGGAGGGCAAGTCACCTTATCAGGCATATCACCTATCTAAAAGCTACTACTTTGTGTTATCTTTCACACTCCATAGTGAGAGAAAAAATTTTGTAACATCATATAGAAGGTAGTAAAATATTACTAGAAGCAATAAATCTCATTTAGACTAAAATGTTGGAGGCACAAAGGGACACAAGCCTACCACCTACAAAACAATTGATGCAAAGTTTTAAAGCACATGTTACATATCTAGAGAATAAGGAAGAAGAATGCATCATTGAGAAAATATTAGTAGATGCATCAAATAAATGTGTCAAGGAACACACTAAACTAGAAACCCAAATAAGAAACATCAGCAAGGAATGGATGAGGCAAAGGTGTTATATGAATTTTGTTTACAATTTCCTACCACCACTAAAAATATTAAGGATCAAATAAATGCACTTGAAACATAGATAACACAAGTAGCTAGTACATATGATCCTATATAAGATACTAATGGTGCAATAAGAGCACAAGTAGAGACATTACATACTTTGCTCCAATAGTTCTAGGATCAAAGGGAATAGATAAAAGCACAAATCAAGAAATTAAGGGAAGTGGTAACCCTAAGACTGGCATCCCTGACTCGTGTTTTTACAGAAGCTAAACAAACTACCCAAAAGATACAAATACCAACTACATTGGTTGATGCGGAAGATACTTGCATACAAATAGAGTCAAATCCAAATTTTGACATTAGCCAAAAAGCAATGGGACACAACTCTGGCTTAGCTCAGAGGGATCTATAAAAGTATCCTACCTTCAAACTGAACAGAACATGTCTTGAGGACAAGACATAATTTTAAAAGGGGGAATGATGTTGGCAGAGAATAGAGCAACCATCAAATCCTACCACATGTAGCATGCGAAGGATAGAACTAGCACACAAAGAGGTATTTTGGGAAAAGACACACCTCTATATGATTATAGAGGATATACATGTAAGTAAAGAATAGAATAGGAATGCGAATGAGATAGATAAGGAAGAATATGTAAAAGGGTAGAGACTCAGACCTGTCGGCAAGAATGTATAGTTACCCATTGAATATGAATATATATAAAGGAGACATAAGGGTTTTGATATGTGTATATGTATCTTATGAATGTTTTACACAACTTAGATTGTACTGCATAACCTTACTCCTTAATGTTTATCTATAATTCTCTCATTGTATGACTGGGGTATAAAGTGACTTTAGAGATTTGACTGAAGACTAGATCTCTAGACTGGTTCCTTCCCATTTCTTGCCAACAATGCACATGTGGAAGAATAGATTGATTGATTAGAGGATGGAGGGGAACAATATGGTTTAGATGAGAGTTTAGATGAGGATGTGTAGGATGTCCATATGAACAATAGGTAGAGCCCCTTAGTCCTACCTTAATGAGATGCACAAGATAGTAGAATCTAGTTTATAGGTATACCTCATCAAATTTCCATTGTTTATTTATTTTATTGAGTATTGATGATGAACTTAAATCTTTTAGGGATTCTTTCTCTTTGAAGGATAGTGAGTCTTGGATGTAGGCCATGTAGGAGGAGATGATGGCCCTAAATATTTTTGATACCTATGAAAACCCATTGGTTTCAAGTTCATGTATAAGAAGAAAATCAAAGAAGATGGATGGTTGGAGTGGTACAAGGCCATACTAGTGGCCAAGGGATACTCCTAGAGACGAGGAGTTAATCTTGGTGAATTTTTCTCTCATATTTCTAAGTTAACTTCTATTAGATTCTTATTATTTATAATTGTATCTTGTGATTTTAAGATTGAACAAATATATGTTAAGACTTCTTTCTTGCATGAGGATCTTGAGGAAGAAATATATATGTGATAGCCTAATAGTTTTGTTATGAATGGGAAGGGACATTTAATTTTTAGGTTGAAATGGTTATTATATGGTCTAAAATAGTCACCTAAGATGTGGTACTAGAATTTTATGGTTTTGCATTCAGTTTTGGCTTTTTAAGGAGAAAGGAGGGTCTTGTGTTTATGCTAAAATTATTGATAGTCAAATTCTAATTATTGTATTACATATGTGGATTCCATGTTATTTATTAGTAAAATAAGGTGATGATTAGGGATCTCAAAACTCATGTTTTTGGTACATTTGATATGAAGGATTTAAGGGATACAAAGAACATTCTTTGCATGGAGAACAATAGGGATTAGGTACATAGAAGACTTTGGTTAAGTCAAAGTAGGTATGTTGCTACCATTTTATAGTGATTTAATATACATGATTGCAAAGTAGTGAGTATTCTATTTCCTACTGGAACTAATCTTTATTTAGGTATGTGTCCCAAATTAGATGATGATTTTGAGGTTATGTCTAACGTGCCTTATGCTAGTGCTATTGGTAGTCAAAGTTTTGAGCAAGTTTGTGTCTAAACTAGAAAGGAGCATTAGAATTATGTTAAGACAATTTTTAGATCCCTGGGAGGGAATTTGATTCCTATTTTTTTTTTATCATGGTAGTGATGATATGGATAATTTATTAGACATACTTGACTTTATGGATGTAGATTGGGTAGGTGACCTAGAAAGTTGAAGGTCCACTAATGGTTATGTTTTTTCTATTTGGCAGTGTAGTGAGTTGGATGAGTAAGAGTAAATTCATAGTTAATTCTCCACCACAGAAGTAGAGTATATGGCTTCTACACTTTCCTCTAAACAGGTAGCATGGTTATAGAGACTTTTTGTAGGTATTAGTTTTAATCATAGGGCTGTTGGAATTGGTTGTGATAGTTAGAGTGCTATCTATTTGGCCAAGAATTTTATGTACCATGCTTATACTAAGAATTTTGATGTTTATTATCACTTTTTGTGGGAGATGGTAGAGCAATAAGTTCTTGTTGTAGAAGATTGACACTTAGGAAAATGTTGTAGATTCCCTCACGAAGCCAGTAAGCGTGTATATGTTCCCTTGGTGTATAAAGGCCATGGGCCTTTGATCCTATAATTAATTAATTTATATTTTCTATAGATGTATTTGGAATGTATATGTCAAGTGGGATAATGTTAGCATTAAGGTGTCATTAACCTTATAAATCATATGTATATTTTATGTGTCTCTAAAACTCTTGGAAGTTGTACATGGATGCCTAGGGGTGTATTTGGAGAGATTATTTGTTTAAATATTCTCCTAGGATTCTTGATGTTAGTTGTCATATGAATTCATGAGGTAGGTGGAGTACTATAATGGTAGTTATATTTGACTTTGTACCCACTAAATGATATTTCCTAATTCTAGGCACAAGGATTGAGGAGTGGAGAATCTTGTCATAATGGATGAGATCCACATGAGTTGACTTATCTATAATAGAGTCCTATACTTGAGGATGTGATCCATTGGAGAGTTATGAGTCAAATATGCCTTTGCATTTACATATGCTATTTAAGGATACATTAATTTTTCTCATGTGATGTCCATGTGAAATCATTGATTATGTTTAATAGTTTTTGAAGATGCTCTTGAAAGTGGGCATGGGATTAATCTTATATTAATAGGTACACAAGTGCCACCAAAATATTGTTAAAGTTGAGTGAAATGTGTTGATATTGTATATGTTCATTGAATATTAATACATACTATCCTCTTTCTCTAGTGGAGTTTTTCCCAAAAGGGTTTATCCACATAAATTATGTATTGTGTGTTGTACAAGTGTATGGTTTGTTGATGTATGCTTCCACATATAATATTTAATGAGTAATCCATGCTATTAAGAGATTAATTTCATATTTGTATACTCTTTGGAATTTTTTTATTACAGTTGTTTCACCTTATTTATCAACACACCTTAGGGTATGAAAACCATTTAGGTTGATGATAATAATCTTGTGTTGAGGAAAATCATATTTATGGTGTGAAATGATATAGGACTATCTTTTTTTGACATAATAGTCCTTTATTTCCATGATAATTTTATGTTGCTATGACTAGGGCTAGTAGGGTGATTTTGACAACCTTTTCTTTCCATGATAGGCTTCCTTCCATTTATGGAAATCCTATTGAATGTAAATAGACATATAAGGTGATGAAAATCTTATGAGGTTATCTAATATCTTCATAATAGTCATGTGCTGTCATGATTGTCTCTCTCCTTGGTGCTAGTCTATTGTAGCATGAAAGTGCTATGTAGGAATCATATGGTTGTGCTTAGGAAGGTGAATATCCTTTTATTGATGTGGGACCACACTTCATGACTTGTGGTATTACTTTTCATCTTCTTGTATGATATCCTAAGTGATAATTTGCAAATTTTGATCTCCATAACTGAGTTTGATGTTAATGATAGTTCTAATGGTATATAGCTATAATGATGAATTTATAAGTATCTTTCATGTAAGTAGTAGTCCTTATATTTTAAAATATGAGCTTCCTAACTACACATGAGAGTTCTATAAACACAAAAAAGAGGAAGCAATGTTAGGTCTAAGTGCATAGACAACAACAAGATCTTATAATACCAAATACATGCATAATATAGAGACTCGGACAACAAAAATCCCTAAGATAATACATTAATACACTCTCTTTCATAAATCAGACCCATACACCTAAATCCTAGTCCATCAAAATGCATTTTCAAAAGTTTATGTTCTTTTTATAGTGCTACAACCCTAGGACAAAGTTTAGGGTTTTAAATCTATAAATTATCATTGCTAATCATGTCAGGGTCATTCAAGACCTCTTCATATCTAAAAACAAACTTTCTCATCTTCTAATTGTAGATTCAATCCCTCTTCAAAGTCTTTACACTCAAATTTTAGCACTCATATCCCTATTAGTATATTTTTAAAACATCACAAACCTCAATATCCTACATAGAACAAGGAAAAGAAAAATATGAAACAAGATGTATGACTTCCACAAATCATTTGAACATAACATTAAATCACTTCCAGAAGACAAATTTAAAAGGCTTAAAACCTCCTATATCATGTAATTCACCCTATAATATACTTCGTGCTCAACCCAAATAGTGAAAATCAATAATTAGTATGACTTTGCTACCAATACGAGATAGAAAACTCAATACAAGACTAGATATATGGGTCTTAAATCCTTAAATCTAGGAGTTTTCTCATGGAGGCACCTATACTAAGTGGCAAAATCATTTCCTAGGTGTACAAAAAACCTATCAAGAGCCTAAAACTCACTCCACAAATGTGGTCCTAGGTTTTCATAGGAATTAGGCTCCTCGTTTTGTCATTATAGTTACTCACAACCTCCAAAATCTTTATGATAGTTGGCAACAAGGTGTAACATGCAAAGGAGGGATTTTACAAAAGGTTAAACCATCAAATTTAAGATGAAAAGTAATAGAGAATTAGATCTTAAAGAGTGTATGTTACTAAAGAACAATGTATGATAGATATTTAGAATGCCAAGATCTAATTGCTAACTTTCAAATTTTAGTTGTAAAATCACCTTCCCATCCCTAGAAATTTGAATTTCATGGCACCACGATAGTTTGAATGTTTGTTTAAGGATTTAGAGGTAGTTTTCAGGGTTTAGGAGGTTTGGATAACCAAGAGAGGCTTAATGTGACCAAGAGAGATTCTTATAAAGAAGTAAATAACACTTAAACACCAAAAAAAGTATTTAGCCTCAATTTGTATTGTATAAGAGTTCATATCTTGATTTATCTTGCACTCACCTAAACAAATTATTAGAACTAGTCAAAGGGTAAGAGAGTGTATATTGTCTAACATGCATATTAGATTCTCTCTCTATATTCCAGAATTCTCATCAAAACATAAATTAAATTTATCTAATTTGTCTCAAATATTCACCAAAACATAATCACATAAGCATAATGAAAGATCAAGGACTCATGCTAAATAAAAGCTTTCAAAAAATCAAATGGGAAATGGCATGCAACCTCTCTTAAATCACCAAACTCAAACAAGAAAGATTTCTAAACTTATATCCATAATGTAAATAAGACTCATATTTCAAAAAAGGATATAGGAATATATCAATAAAAACCTAATGAGCACATGATGATATAGGTACAAAATTAAGATTTCTATCCTATCTAGATAAGGCATTGTTAACACAGACTAACTGTCACTACTGTTGGCAAGAGACACTATATGGATTCATGGTTGTTGTCATTGATGGCAACAAAGGTCATCCCACATATCCACAAGTCATGGTGTGCCTCTACCGGAAGTCAGGATGAAGAACTGTTATGGTCCGGTGAACAAGAACAGAGCATGTGGCAAGGTCTGACAGATTGGCCCAGACCTCTCAGAGGAAGTGTCTTGGTGCAGTGCGGATTTGGGGAAGTCAAGAGGACTACCTTGAGTAGTATATTCCAAGGATTTAGCCTCCGGTGATGGACAAAGAAAAAGATATGAATAGCTGAGTACTGGATTCCTAAAAGACAATGAGAACAGAAGGAAGAATTGACTGACAGAGCATCAGAATCTTTTCCGGATATGTTACTGTTGATGGTAAAGGTTGTGAAGGCATGAATCATGTTTGGCCAACATGACTAATGATATCTACAAGTATATGCTTGATCCGCATTGCTTGCTGAGCAAGGATTCAGCCGACAGAACAGAGCTTGTAAGAAACCAGACTGTTCCGGATGCCGACTAGAAAGGTGATGAAATTACTTGTGCGGATATATATAGAGGATGGATTTAGTTGTGAAAGTAGTGATTGTGTGATAGTGTATGTGAATAAGTACAGATCAAAGCAGAAGTAGTAAGAAAGATCCGGTATGTGAAAAGATAGCAAAATAAAGAACAGAGGAAAGATGAAGTGCAGCAGATCAGTGTACTGAGCCTAACCGGAACTGAACCCTAGCATATGTAGGTGCTTCCAATCAGTTCAAGTATTGTATAACATTCTTTGTAGACAGTGTGTCTCCTTGTAGGTAGTGGGCCTCTTTGTGAGCAGTGTGCTCGGGCAGTGAGCCCTAATTGGCAAGTGCCATTTTTGTAACTCCTTATTCTTCTAACAGAGAATAATCTTTAGGTTAATCACCTCGTGGTTTTCTCCCTTAACCGGGTTTCCACGTCAAAAATACTGTGTCATGTGTTTCTCATTTCATGATAATGTTTGTTTGTTTAACTCAATGCTGCTTTGCTTAATAAGAAAGTTCAAAAGAAGAAATAATTAGGATAACTGATTCACCCCCCCTCTCAGTTATCAACAATTGGTATCAGAGCAAGGTTCCTCCTAATAGAGCCTAACAGCTTGAGGAAGATCTGGGAATTCAAATGGATGCATATGGTTTAAGGGAGCAACTCAAGACTGCCCTTGAGGATCTTGAACAATCAAATTCTAAAGTCAATGAATTAAAGGAAAGACTCAAACAGGCTGATGAATTCATGAGAGAACTAAAAGACAAATTAAGTGTCTCTATGAAAAAGAGAAAGGAGCTGCTCCAACAATTGGCAAGCCAAACTGAAGAAAGCAATACTAATGAAGAATTGACTGAGAAAACCAAGTTATGTGAAAAGTTATCAAAAGAAGTCATTATGTTAAGACATGAAATGGAATCAGGAACTATAAAGTTTACTCAAGAGATTGAAGAAAAAAGAAAAGCTGAAGACAATCTAAGACAATCTCTTAAAGAGAAATCAGAAGAATGCCACCAGATGGATAGGATTATCAGACATCTGGAATCTGATCTTGAAGATGCCAAAGATAATGAAGAAAAACTTGAGAATCAAATTGTCTCTCTCAAAAGAGATCTTCAAACAGCAAATGAATATAAAGATAAATTCAAGATAAGTTCTGCCCAACTTGAAGTACTTCTTGCAAGTCAAAAGAAGACAGATGACAAGTACGGTTTGGGATATAAGAAAGGAGAAAGCTCCGGATCCAGTCAAAAGAATTTTGGATCAGAAAATCCAAGGAATAGGCCTGAAAGACCTCCGGTAAGACAGCCCAATGCTCAAAGATATCCATCTTTCAATGGATACTGCCACAGCTGCAATCACTTTGGTCACAAAGCTAATTAGTGCAGAAAAAGAATGAATCAAACTAATCCATCCTTCTCCAGACAGTGCTTTAACTGCAAAAGGTATGGACACAAGTCTCATGAATGCAGAAATATGCAAGTAAACAAATCATTCAAAGGTAGATGCTTTACATGCAATAGAGTAGGTCATATGGCTAATCAATGCAGATCAAGAGGTTATCAGTCAAATATGCAAAGAAATGTTATTTGCCAAATCTGTAATAGGTCCGGTCATAATGCTAAAGTCTGCAGAAGCAAGAATCAGGACAAAAGAGGTCCGGTGTATAATCAGAATCAAGAGAAGGGTAAACAAAAGATGAATGCGGATGAAGTTAGGAATCAGATGAGCAAGATTTGGGTAAAGAAAAGTTTAGAGAATACAGAAACTGGATCCGCACCAGATTCTGGTGCTGATATTCCTTCCGGAAATTAAAAAGTGAGCTCTGGCTCAGGGGGAGACTCAAAGAAAATCCTGTTCCCCCAGCCAATCAAGTGATGCTAGATATGACACAAGATGCGGAGTAAAGGGTTTGAAGATATAAGTCCTAAGATGATCCAGACAAGATTTCAGAGGTCCACATGAAGATGTAAAGAAGTTGTGATCGATCAAGTAAGACCTGTTCCGGGAGATGCTCCGGAATGACAGAGGACTACAAAAGGGTCCGGAGAGATCCAGAAGTACATTATTTTACTCTGCAGACTGGACAGAACGTTTGGGATGTTCTTGTAATATGTCACCTCAATTTATTCATGATTGAAAGATCCGTATGATGTTCATAGATCAGGACTGATCTGGGATACTCCAAGCTATTCAGATAAGGCAAACCAGAATAATATAGGTGGAGCATTTATTGCAAACAGATATTAGGGTTTGTGAAATGATATAAGGGATTTCTCAACCATCACTTGATCATTCCACATCCAAGAAGAAGCGAAAAGTGGAGCTCTGCAACAAAATTCATTAAGTTCACCGAAGATCTCCTGCCGAAGTCATTACATACAGAAATCAATCCAGCCACTCTGTGTAACCGAAGACACAAAAGGTATTTTTCACCTCCGATATCTTGCTATAAATCTTTTGAAGAAATGGCTACTCCAAATATAGTAAAAATCTCAGACAGGCCCCGACCTGAATTTAAGAAACATCCATACAAGTCATTGGAGGTAGATCCACTAGGAGCCTTCTCTAGTGTTCCACATGGTGTATTACATACGAAAGACATTAGGGTTTACATCCATTCGAATTTTGAAGACTTTGGAGAATCAAAACTGATGGATATCTATCACAAACAATTGATAGATGACTCCTTCGAAATCAAACCTCAGTACAAAGCCATCCGGGACAAACACTTTGCACAGTGCATTCATTTCCCCTGTTTTGAAGAAGATGAATGGGTCCGGTATGTACTAAGTAGAGTACATGACAACTTCCTATGGTTGAACAAGCCCTTCAAGATCACCAAAGATGCAATTAGGGCTATAACCGGTCTGCACTCATCCGGTGGATTACCTGTTCTCAAGTCTGTCAAAAATTAGACAGTTAGTGATGCAACCGGATCCAAGTTTGACAAGAGAGCTATGACAGTTGATGACATCACTGAACTGGATGTCAAATTTGCATCTATGATAATTGGTTACAAAATCTATCACTCCAGTAGGGAAAATTCAGTACCGGGAACTACAATCTACACAGCTTATCAAATGTTAAAGGAGAATGCAGACTATGACTTGTGTGAGCTTCTTGTAAACCAACTTTTTGAAAATCTACAGAAGATTAAGGACAAGAAAAACTCCTTCAAGTATGGCAATCTGATCCTTTGTCTCTTCTTTTACTACATGAATGAGCTTCCCGGATCCAGTGGATGGATATGGCAGAATGACAGACCGGTTGCCATCCAAATCAGAGACTATTTGCATGGACTTGGGGATGCTAAAGCAAGAAATACAGCTCTATGGGGATATTTCAAGAACTTCCAAAGCATGATGCATGCAAGAGAAAGAATACCCCAATCCCTTGTTGAAAAGTACAAAGACACAATATGCTTCATGGTAGAAATAGATCAGTGTCTAATGGAGGCAGTAGAACCAAGAACTGTATGGATCATGCCCATGGGGTATGAAATGGATGAACAAATAGTGGAGCTGCATGTTCAACACATGCTAAGTCAGCCCAAAGATCCAAAGGCAAAAAGGTTTGGAACCTTTGAGGAGCTGAGTGTAAAGATACATGTAGAACTCAGGGAACCTAAGATAAAGAGGAAGGTGAGAAAAGAAGTAGAGCATATTGCTCAAGGCCTAGGCATCTCAAAAGAGGCACTTGATGCCAGCTGGGAAAAGAGAAGAAAATCTGAGGAAGAAAAGAAAGAGGCAGAAAAGAAAAGCAAGAAAAGTGCTCCGGTGGAATCCTCAACCTGGACCAGATCATCTAAAGGATCCACACCTATCAAAACCAAAAGCTCAAAACCGGAAGTCCAGGGATCCGGTAAGAGATCCAAGACAAAAGCCTCAAGAGCTTATCAAAGCCAAAAGGATGAAGAAGAAACTGAGTCAGATGAGGGAGTGAAAGAAATAAAGAAACAGAAAAAGAAAGGATCCGGTAAACCCTCTTCTGGCCGAGACAAGGAAGAAATGACAGAAGAATTTTCTAAAAAGCCCACCCTGTCTCTAGACAGTGTAGTCAAATCAGTAACTGTGGATGGGAACCTTCAACTGGTGGCTGAATTCTATGATGACTACAATGAGGCAGATCAAAAGATCCTGCAGGAAGCTATAATAAGGTACTTGAACATCTACAATAAAGCTTTTATTGAGATTATCTCTGAAATCCCAAAGAGCCTAGAGATGGAACTAGAAATAAGAAAGAACAATGCCATGGCAAAAGACCTTGAGATCAGGGAACAGATAGCTATTCAGCTATATCCCTCAATTGATCACAAAACCATGAACATGGTATTCAAGGACTACAAGGATGGATTCAGAAGCAAAACAAGGATGAATCAGCTTATGCTTGGTGAGATAGACAAAGTAGCCAAGGACACTGAAGAGATACTCCGGAATACATACAAAAGCTTTAATATTCCTATTACAGAGGACTCAGGTGCAGAAACAGCTGCGGACTTGGAATCATCTGCTCCGGAAGAAGTGCCACTAGAACAGGCTAACATCTCTTCTCCGGCTTCTCCTACAGTCTCCAGATCCTAAGAAGAAGAAAAATTACAGGAGAAAGAAGCAGCAGAAAAAGAAAAAGAGGTTGACAGCACCAAGGATACAGAGAAAGAGAAGAATCCAACAGAGAAAACCACAACGGTAAGTGGTAAGAATGTGGAAGGAGATAAGACTCCTAAGGACAAAACTGCAGAAGAAAAGAAACATTTGTCTCCGGCAAGAGACACTGCACAAACTGTTCAAAGCTTCTAAGCCAAGAAACTTTAGAGATTGATGAACCGGAGCTTCTAAAAGGCCCATTCAACTTTGACTCTCTCTATCCGGTACAGACAATGAAGATAGCTTCATTTGCAAATGCTAAGGCAAATGAAAAACTCCTAAAGTCTCATATGGAAGACTGTGAGTTGATAGAGGCTGCTTCCAGAGTGCTTGAAAAGATTATGCCATCAATCTAGATAGATCCGACAGCCTCCTCTTCCGGTAATCTCAAAACCTTAGTCAGCAGTGTTGATACACATTTTGATTCTCTAGAAAAATCAGCTGAAGAAAAGGTCCGGAAGGAATTTTTGGATAAAAAATTTTCAGAAATATTAGGATTAATCTCTAACGATAGGAGAAATATGAGTATTGGAATAAAGAGCTTAGAAAATGCTCTTAAGGATGGCGGTGATATTTACAAATTTTGTATCTCCTGGTCAAAGGCAATAGTAGAAATAGATAAGAAAATAAAAGCGGAACAGGACAAACTACAAAGTTTGTCTCAAAGTTTTGATCCTCTCTCTTCCATAGTAAATCAAGAATGTCAAACTATTGCAATCACAAATGCAATAAAGAACTTTGAGAAGGAAAGGAAGAATATCACTAACCGGATGGGAGAACTTAGAAGGATTATAATCCCTAAGTTAGAAACTATGCATGAGGCCATCAGTGATGCTCAAACTACCGCCCAAACAAATGATCCGACAGATCTCAAGAGGGCAGAAGCTTTTGCATTTTTGTTGAGTGGTCACATTTCAATTTTGGATAGAATGAAGCAAAGTTGGGCTACAGAACTGATCCAATTGAAGACATCTTTTGCAGACATTCTTCAGTTCATGTGAGTATGTAAATATGCGGCTATGTATAGAAAATTTTTGAAAATTTTGGTGTGCGGACCTCACCCTTTGCCATTGATGTCAAAGGGGGAGTGAGGAGCAGTGAAAAATGAGGAATCCAACTAAGGGGGAGTTCTGGAAATTGTATATAAAGATAGAGCATCAGCAAAGGGGGAGCATAGTGTAAACACTTAGTCATTTTTTCACTAAGTATTGCCATCAATGCCAAAGGGGGAGATTGTTGGCAAGAGACACTATATGGATTCATGGTTGTTGTCATTGATGGCAACAAAGGTCATCCCACATATCCGCAAGTCATGGTGTACCTCTACCGGAAGTCAGGATAAAGAACTGTTATGGTCCGGTGAACAAGAACAGAGCATGTGGCAAGGTCCAACAGATTGGTCCGGACCTCTCAGAGGAAGTGTCTTGGTGCAGTGCAGATTTGGGGAAGTCAAGAGAACTACCTTGAGTAGTATATTCCAAGGATTTAGCCTCCGGTGATGGACAAAGAAAAAGATATGAATAGCTGAGTACCGGATTCCTGAAAGACAATGAGAACAGAAGGAAGAACTGACTGACAGAGCATCAGAATCTTTTCCGGATATGTTACTGTTGATGGTAAAGGTTGTGAAGGCATGAATCATGTTTGGCCAACATGACTAATGATATCTACAAGTATATGCTTGATCCGCATTGCTTGCTGAGCAAGGATTCAGCCGACAGAACAGAGCTTGTAAGAAACCAGACTGTTCCGGATGCCGACTAGAAAGGTGATGAAATTACTTGTGCGGATATATATAGAGGATGGATTTAGTTGTGAAAGTAGTGATTGTGTGATAGTGTATGCGAATAAGTACAGATCAGAGCAGAAGTAGTAAGAAAGATCCGGTATGTGAAAAGATAGCAGAATAAAGAACAGAGGAAAGATGAAGTGCAGCAGATCAGTGTACTGAGCCTAACTGGAACTAAACCCTAGCATATGTAGGTGCTTCCAATCAGTTCAAGTATTGTATAACATTCTTTGTAGATAGTGTGTCTCCTTGTAGGCAGTGGGCCTCTTTGTGAGCAGTGTGCTCGGGCAGTGAGCCCTAATTGGCAAGTGCCATTTTTGTAACTCCTTATTCCTCTAACAAAGAATAATCTTTGGGTTAATCACCCCGTGGTTTTCTCCCTTAACCGGGTTTTCACGTCAAAAATACTGTGTCATGTGTTTCTCATTTCATGATAATGTTTGTTTGTTTAACTCAATGCTGCTTTGCTTAATAAGAAAGTTCAAAAGAAGAAACAATTAGGATAACTGATTCACCCCCCCCCCCCTCTCAGTTATCAACAACTACACCAAAAGTCTAAGCTGTTAGTGATGGTGCCACTGGAGAGGTTAATGGGGTACCAAAGGAGGGTTGAGGGTCCCAGCATGACAATAGTTTACTCCCTGAGCTGAGAGGTCCATACTAGACACAGTCAACCACAAGGCGAGCAAGCCTATTGAGGGTGGGAGTTGAACCCTCCCCAGTAGAGTTGCTAGTTTTGTTAACATAGACCAGCTGGCACTACACCAAAAGCCTAAGCTATCAGTGAGGGCACCACTAGAGAGGTTAATGGGGTACCAAAGGAGGGTTGAGGGTCCCAACACTGCAACAGTTTACCAGCATGAAAACAATTTACCCCCTGAGTAGAGAGGTCCATACTGGACATAGTCAACCATGAGGTGAGAAAGCCTGTTGAGGGTGGGAGTCGAACCCTCCCCAATAGAGTCACCAATTTTGTTAACACAGACCAGCTGCCACTACACCAAAAGCCTAAGCTATCAGTGAGGGCACCACCAGAGAGGTTAATGGGGTACCAAAGGAGGGTTGAGGGTCCCAATACTACAATAAGCATTAAAGACCAAATGTACTAAGAAAAAATCACAAACCAAAGAAGCAAAACATTGAAACCATGTTATCTCAATGGCAACAAGCTAAGAGAATCCAATCACCCTGTTAGATGCACAAATCAACAAAATGTAGCTATTAAAAACCCAAATAGAGATAATGATGGTATCAACCTCACTAAGTCCTACAATCAAAACCAAGCAAGCAAGAAACTCAGAAGACCTAAATGAAGGGATTTTACATGGAGATAAATTAAGTGTTAAGCAAGGGATCATAGGATGATTTTGTATCCCAAATAGAGAAAGTGATCTTATAACCCAAATGATTGAATTATCCTTTTCCTCCTAGAATGTAGAAGTACCTAATGAACCTTCTTACAAGACCAAAATTAGAATATCAAAAGAGGGGGTCCAAATTTTTCTAAGCCAAAATGGGACATGTGTGAGACACAATAGAACCTAATTGAAGCACTTATTTTAGTTAAATTATTAGAGAGATCTACATCATTGTAACCCACTTTTTCTATTTAAGGCCTACTTTAGTAATTTATGGGGTCAAAAATTACCTGTATAGCCTAGAAATTATATTTGGATATTAGGATAAAAGATTGAGATAATTTTCCTAACATTTTTCCACTTGTCAAATGCCTTACAAGAGCAAAGGGACTAGCAACACTATCAACTATCCTCTAGGGCTTGAGAGGCCCATAGACTTACTACACCACCTAAACTTCTTTGTGCTAGCTAGTTTTGTCAAAGCATAAACAACATTTTCTAAAGTTTCAACTTTATATCACAAACAAAATGATACTACACATCAATATGATTCATCGATGCATGAAAGGTTAGGTTCTTTGCAAGATGATGGCATTATAAATATCTCAATAAACTTTAACTACTCTCTGACTATACAAACATAATCATAGGATCTAAATGAACTCCTTATATGCATGAGTAGTTTCCATGTATATTTCCTCTATTATGGATAAAGTGACCACAATCTATCACTCACTCATTCAACTCATAGCATTGTCAAATAAGCTAAACATGTAGCCACTAGTAAACCTTATACTATCAACATCCCCTATCAAATCTGAATTTACATAACCTTTTATATCCATTGAGTACTAGTCCTCTAAAATATCACCACAATAACATATGGATTACTTAGAAGTAATCAACAAATACTTGAAGACCCTCTTCACTAAAACCCATTGTTCTTATTTAGAATAATCCATGTAATGGCTCAAGACTTCCACTACTTGGGCAATGTCTAGTTTGGTGTAGACCATAGCACACATAAGGATCTTAACTACACTAGAATAGGAAATTATACTCATATCCTCCATCTCTATGAATGTTGTAGGATACTACTTAACTAAAGGCTTGGTTCACATAGAAATAGGAATAGTCATTGGTTTGCTATTGACCACACTAAAATACTACAAAATAGACTCAACATACTTCCTCTAATGAATGCAAAGTTTTATGTAAGACCTATCCCATCTAATTTATGTCACAAGGATCTACTTAGTGACATCTAAGCCTTGAATTTCAAACTATAATGAAAGTTGAGATTTCACATTCATAGTCATTTCCTTACCATTAACAAATAATAGCACATCATTAAAACACATAGTGATAATGATAAAATGATCATCATTATATTAAAAATGAACATGATGATATAAATTAGGCCTAATAAAACCCAACCCTACGACATATGAATAAAACTTTATATACCATATTCTAGGAGATTACTTTAAACCATAAATAGATTTCTTCAACCAACAAACCAAGTTTTCTTTTCCCTTCTTTATGTAGTGCTCTAGCTATGACATGTAGATTTACTCCTCTAGATCACCATGCAAAAAATATATCTTTGTATCCATCTACTCAACCTCGAGATTATAATAAGTATACTCAACCTAAAGATTATAATAAGTAGGACAAACGAATAGCATTTTGATAAATGTCATCTTTGCAACAAGGGAGAAAATCTCACCAAAATCTATCTCCCTGACCTAGAAATAACCTTTGGCAACTCAACATAAAAAATTGCATACCCTCACAATTTCACATTATGTTTTGGACCCACTTTGGTGTCCACGGCCACTCAAGCCTAACCTTGGTCCATTTCCCTCAATAAGGTTTGCCAAGATTTTATTTTAGATTCTTATTTTTCTTGTTATTTTATAAATGCTTGTCATAGAGAATTTATCCAAGACATGAGCACAACACATAGATGTCCATATGATAGACTAGCATCCTAGATGTTTTCAAATTTTGAACCATTACTTTCCCACCTAGCTGCCTACTTTTATTGGTGGTAATGCTCGTCTAGCAAAATAGTACCTCTTGTAAGTGCACCTGACCTTTCATCTTTTCTCTCTTCATTTATAAAAGATAATTTAAAAAATTTTAGGCTCTCTTATTTATTCTAGGTTCTTTCTTGGCTTTTTGTCTCTCCATTGCTGACCTTTGGGTGTTCTCTCTTTGTTGAACCATCTCCCTTTCTTAGCTTCTATTGAATATACTATTGGAAATTTTGTTTTCATTGAAGCTCTCACAAAAGGATCATATTGATTGCACATCAATAGAATCCTCCAAAGATTTTGCAGCCTTTCTTTCAAATTGTGAACTTGGTAATATTGTTCTCATGGTATTTCTATAACTTTTATATTTCAAATTTCATTATCTATTCAAAAATCTTTTAGTGTAGACAACCACCTTTTTCATCCTTCCTACATACATTAGGGTATTCTTCCCTATAGACAAGGGTTGATACTCATATATTTTATTTAAATTTATCACTGATATTATTTTCTTACATACACTTAGGAAGTAAGAGCACACACTTTGATTTGTTTTTTTTCTCCACTATTAGTTTTTTGTGGAGGTTGAATGACAAACATATAGAGGCTTGACTCAAAGGAAAGCTCCAAAATACCTCTAACCATTTTCCCTTTATTTTGCATCCATAGGTATTTTGGAGACATTCATCTACACAAAGGTTTGTGGGTGTTTCTCCCTTTATTGTTCTCCTCCATTGCTCATTTTAGTTATTCAAATATAGTTATCTATAATTTTTATCACCTAGAATGTTGTTGGGTTTTTCCCATTGTTTTTTGTGTAGACTAGGTGAGTTGTAAAAGTAAAATGAATCACTTCTAGACGTGATAATTTTTTAGCCATACAGATGATAATGTGCAAACATTCATGTGATGTGTAGACATCCATGTGATGCACTAGATTCTTGGATAGTATTCTTTAGTCGTTAATGCCAAGTTCCTTTTTTCATCCTCTTTTCTATTTTGTATCTCATTCTATGAACTTTTATCTCACTTTATAGAAAACTATTACTTTGTCATTTTCCTACAATGCTTTAGCTTAGTGAAAAATTATTCTTTTCTAAGTTTAGAGTGTTTCTAGGATTTTCTAGAGTTGTTTTGCTTCTCTTATTTAGATAGTAGCAAAGTACTTTTCCTTTGAAAATAGATAAGTCCTAGTGTAATTTTATCGAAATTGTTTTAATTAGAAAATATGAATATTCTTAGCTAAATCTAATTTCACCTTTACATTTTTTTTATTGAACCCCACCATTTCACACCTACTTCTTTCACTATGGTTCACTTTTTCTATCTTAGTGAACTTGCCTTTCAATTTCAAATTGCATCATTTTTTAGTTTAGTGAAAGTGAGCAGTCAACCATGTTAGATGTCTTTCTCCAAAATTTCACAACTTTTGATGATCCTTTTTTCTAGTGAAGATATTGAAATGCTTGATGTAGTCCTTAATTATTTCATCCATGTTACTTCTTGTCCTTCTATACCAATAAATTATCCTTCAAAGAATTTCATTAACATAATCTTCATTTATGGCTCTACACAAGAGCTCCTAAAACTTAAAATTGTTATTCATCATCATCCAAATATACAACAACCTTCTAGACCAATTATTACTATTAAAGGTATTCCTAATGTATCTTGACCTTTCAATTATTTTACTCAAGTCACAAGATCTATAACAGTAAACATGCTTGAAGCTACTCACTACCACACAATAACCAATCAACATGTACAATACTCAAGAAAAAAATAGAATACTTGTTTCCTTGTTTCTCTTCCTACTTGTTCTCCTAGTCTTCCTTTAGGTCCCCATATCCCTCAAAATATTGTCAAAGATTACGATCTTATAGAGAAACTTCATGCTACTCTTGCTAAGATCTATGTCTAGGAGCTCATTAAAAATTCTCCTACATACCATGGCATGCTCTAGGAATCCTTACAAAAGATCCCCATGTCATCTTCTACTAGGCCAAATCATATATTTGCTTTACTTTATTCCATATATACCAATACTATTAATATTATTTTCCAGCAATATGGGTTACCCTCTCTTGTGGTTCAATAAGAAAATGTTCCTCTTTTCATTGTTGTTGGAATAAATTCTATTGGTATAAAACATACCCTTATTGACAACATTTTAGGTCTCAAAATCTATGGTGCAGAATAGATACATATTGCATTTATCCAACAAACCATTATATCCATGGCTTTGACAACACAAGTAGGTAAACTCTCAGCACAATTATGTTGCCTATTGTGTTGGGCCCTGTTAGTTTTCCCACTATGGTACATGTCATGCTCAAAGCTCTTTTGTATAATCCCCTTCTTGGTAGACTGTGGATCCACGCCATCGATGTGATTCTATCTACCCTACATAGATCAATAAAATGTGTTCATGATAAAAAAAAAAACACAATCAAAGTTGATCTGGAGCCCCTATAGTATTGTCAATTGGTGGATCGTAATCATCAAAACAATTCATCTCCAACACTTCAAAATCTCATCCCCTCTTCTTCGTCAAAATAAGCTTCATCATTGTCAACCCCTTTTAACAATCCTATTGATAATTTAAACTCATCTTTTATTGCATGTCCTAGTGACGACTAGGGTTCTTTAGATTTCACACCTTCCTTTGTAGGTGAGTTCGAAATTGACCCATCTCACTTTGACATCCCTAAAATTCAATCTTCTTCTTCTTCATCATCTCAAATGGTTAACACTTTTAATCCATTTTCTCCTTAGGATTTATGTGTTTATACTTCTCATATCGGCTAGGCCACTAACAAAGATCATCCATCTTTTACAGAGATGCAATCCCGATATGGCTATGGTTTTCATATTCTATCTAAAAATGGTTACAAAATAAATGGATGTAGAGGAATGGAACAAGGTATTAAGATCCCTTTAGATCCTAATCTACATTACTCTTTTGTGGGTCTTGGATATTTTCCTCCTCACCCCTCTACATCGTCATACCAAAATTTTGTGTATGTAAATATGATCTCTTAGTTCTTATTCTCTTGCTTTATTACATCTTGATCTCATTTTTAATAATCCTAAATCACATATACTCCCTATAGATGCTTTCTCCATAGATGAGGCTCTAGAAGAATCTATAGGTGTATATGATCACATGCCTAAGTATCACCATGATTGTGGGTTTCCCTATTGTTCAAATGTGCAAGAATACTTTAGAGATTTTTCCTTGTCATCTGATGATACTTGTTCATTTTCTAATAGTTCTAATGAATCTCCTCATTCATCTGATGCTTAAGACCATAGTATGCTCTTGGTTGGATATACTATTGATATCCCAATAGGCCAATGCCTATCTTCTAATGAAGGATCTTCACATTTTGACCTCTTACACAAATTTCTTGATATGTCTTCCTTGTCATATATGAGGATATGCCTAGTATAGACCTAAAGGTTGTGGTCCATAATATAGTGCTTAATCCACATGCCTATCCTATCAAGAAAAAATTCATAAAATGCATCCTAAGGTTTCCCTAATGGTCAAGGTTGAGATGGAGAATCTCTTACAAGATGGCTTTATCTGACCGATAGAGTATTCACCTTGGATCTCAAATATTATAGATGTTGCTAAACCTAACAATCATATTTGAGTATGTATTGACTTCTGAGATCTTAATAAATCATCCTTGGAAGATTACTTCCCTCCAAATATTAACATGATACTCAATTCCACAACTAGTCATGCCTTACTTTCTTTAGTGGATGCCTTCTTAGGCTACAATAAAATTCTTATCAATCTACAAGATTAGTACAAATTTCTATTCATAAACCCTTTGGGTACCTTATATTATGTGGTCATGTTGTTTGGGTTAAAGAATGTAGGTGTAACTTATCAATGTGTAATGACCCTAATGTTTCACACTTTCATTCACAACATCTTAAAGGACTATGTTGATGATATCTTGGCCAAATCCATTTTGTTCCAAGATCACATGCATAATCTTCACCTCATATTTGAGCACCTTTGCCTATACAACATGTACCTCAATCCCCATAAGTGTGTATTTGATGTTGATAGCAGTAAACTTTTGGGGTTTATTGTTTTGCATCATGGTGTCAGGGGCAACATAAGGAAAATTGATACTATCTTAAAAATGCCACCTTGAAGAAATATTTCTAAACTTCATAATCTCCAAGGAAATATCCAAACTATTTATTGGTTTATTTAACAATTGGCAGATCATACCCTTCCCTTTACTCATCTCCTTAAAAAGATGTTTGTTTCAATTATAATGAACAATGTCGAAAGACCTTTGAAGATATCAAGTGCTACTTGGCTAATCCTCACATTTTGATGTAAGTTATTAGTATACATCCTCTTCTCCTTTACATATTTGCATCATCCCATGCTTTTGTAGCTCTTTTGTCCCAACATGATGATGAAGGTAGGGAATTTTCTATATATTACATCAGTTGAACCCTCCTCAACTATGAAACTCATTATTCCACACTAGAGAAGCAATGTCTCACCTTAGTATTTACAACATATAAGTTGAGGCATTACCTTCTCCCATGCAAAAACACATACAATTGGCAAAGTTGATCCTCTCAAGCATCTCTTCTTAAAATGGATTTGTCAAGTTGCTTAGCTAAATGGGTGATTCTATTGACATAATTTGACCTTAAATTTGTCTCTCAAAATAAATCTAAGAATTATTGAAAATTGAGATGAAATAGAAATTAATAAGAATGTATAAATATAAAATTATAAACCAAATCTAATACAAGAATATATCACTTATCAATATATTATTACATTAAGACATTTCCATCAAAATAGACACAAAATTAACATAAAAATACCAATTTAACCATTATAATGGTAAACAAGAAAACAAGCCCAACATAATTAAAAATAAAATAATCTTAAGCTAACGTTACTTCATATATATTATATATAACTATATAAGTTTAAGTTTCCATCTTACTAACCTGACTACTACTCTTTTATACATAAAACAATTCTTATTTTTAAAAAATATTCCAATTGATTGATCTTTAATCAATCACACAAATTCGATTATTAATTTATTTATTATTTATTTGAAACTACGTAGACTTGAATTTCACATAGCTTCGCCTTGCATGCATTGCAGGTTACAAACGTTAACTCGAAAACTAAATTACCACTAGTCAAACAGACAGAAATGGGAGTGCAAATTCACTGTAGAGTACCCAAGCTCTACTCTACTATTGCAGAAATAATGCATGCTCTGACTCCATTATAAGCACCCACACCAAGGCTATTCAGCTCGATAGCCATGTTGCTTGCAATTCTGAGCACAGTCTCTGCATTTTAATGAGAATGGCAATGGTTCAAATGAAGTGCTAGAATGCAATAAATGTTAAATGGAGATGCTATTGGGTACTCCGCGGCCTGTGAGACCACCTGATTCTGAAAATTTACTACTGGGGCATAGTAAGGTATAATGAACTTTTGCAGGTCCATACCTGTTCTTATGAACCTTACAGTTATTATTCCTCTCCTCTATATTTTTCTCAATCCTTTTCATGTTTTCTGAAAATCTTGTGAATGCTGCTTTTACACGTAGATCATCTACTCTGTCCATGGTCGACCCCTGAAACTGTCCCACATATACTTCATTTTCCACATGCTTTGACAAAGCTTCCAAAACACCCATGACAAGGGTGGCCTGTTTTGGAGTAGACACAGTCTTGAGGAAAAATCCTTCATGTTCGTTAAGGAGTTCATCATATTCAGGTGTTCCTTTGTCTGGAATCAAGCGCCTGCTCATGGTGGGAAAATTGGGCATATATCCTCCATAGGCGTACTGTCCAAAGTTGACCGCAGCATGGTGAGCAGATGCCGTCCAGATGATAGTTGTCACTATTTGGACTGCTTCATCCAAAGAATCCATTTTGTACCATCTACTGGGATCGTCTTTGAGGTCTCCATGCCCCACATTTACTATTTCATCCCACCAAGCCTGCAATTCATTATCCTTCTTAACTGAGGCATCATCCATGTAATACATGGACAAGTACTCTGAAACCCATTCTTTTAAAGCAAACCATATTTCAATGCCATCTACACCATATGGGTAGTCCTCGATCACAAACTTCAAACCATTTGGTGCCTTTGAATCCCGGACTGCCATTCCCCTGCACATAACATGTTAAATGAAAGGATCCTTTTAATTAAATTAGGCAAAGCAAAAACATGCAATGTCATTCATTAATCAGTGAACCAAAATTAATAAAACTGAGCAATGAAATTGGTGTATCACTTACCTTTTAAGTAGGTCAGCTTCCAGTCCCTGCTCATTGAATTTCCACTGTTTGTAGACTTTAGACGACATTTCCATACAATATCTGCCAGGAGTAAAGCCTCGTTCAATAATACCTGATGCATTTATCAAACTCTGACGGGCAGCTTGATTGATGTCCATGGTACCGAGGTAATGGGGCATCAATAATTTGTATACTGGGTGCATTTTGCTCAGTTGTCTGTGGGTAGCTATAATGAAAGGCTCTGTGATACAATGACTTCTTAGCCTGCAGTCAATTAGAAAACAAAAGTTTACCCAAGATCCGGGATCGCTAGCCAATGTTATGCCTTCTACGATCATTATAAGTGGTAATGATCTTGAGTGATTTTACTAATATCTAAATGGTGGTTAAGGTGTTTCCTGAGGGCATATGAGTAAGAACCTACATCATACTTACCAATGGCTGACAAGCTGATGGTAACCTGCGTCATTGACTTTAGCATGGACTTTGGCCAGTTGCCACACTGCTCCTCCTTCTGTTCCATCTTCGCCTGGTGTAAAAACCTTTCTTACAGCCTCATTATCATCAATTGGTGGCAAACACAGCTCTATGGCCACTGGCGTTAAGGTTCCTTTCTCGGTGAGGAAGTAAAGTGTGCGGCTTGCATATGTTTTAACATCATCGGAAAGCTTATTGATGCGCTCGACGTAGGGCATATAAGCATCATAGTAGTCCACAATAAATAACCTTTTCAAGGTAGTGGCCTGTATTTTTTACAATAAATTTCCATTATATTTTTATACCACAGAGAAAAACAGAAACATATTTTGGAAATGAGAAATTACTTGATCCACAGAAAGGCCCTCAAGGCTCTCTTCTATGTGTTGGGCCGTGATGGCGCTCTTCTGTGGGCCGTACATCAGTTCATCCAAGCTACTGGATGGGGGGAATTTCTGTCTCCAAACAGCAATTGATGTTATTTCAGATACGACACAAGAGTAAAAGGGCGCGAGGAGATTGAGAATTTGGGTTACCTGTAGGCACTGGATCACAATTGGATTCAAGCCTGCGAGTGTTTGACGTGCAAATTCCTCATCTTTTTTCCATGCGTCCTCATGACCTTTTGCACAGAATATTGGTCAAATTCCATTTCTAAGCCCATAGATTATATATATTAAAAAATAGGACTGAAACACGCATGTTAATCTTACCTTTGACAATTTGTGGGGGGCTGAAATTTATGAGAGGGACGCCATAGCCCACGCCATCGAAGAGCCCATCTGGGCTAAGGGTGCATTCGAATCCCCGTTCGTAAAGCTCTCTCACTTCGTCGAAGGATTCGAAGGCATGAGGGAATTTGGTAATAATCGATTCAGTAACTTTCTTGAGTAAGTAAGCTCGAATCTCGGAAGAGTCAGAGTGAAAACTTTCGTCCGGGGGGATAAAGTTCGAGCTTGCTCGGGTCTCGAATTCAGGAGCTGCAAAAGATTGTCCATTAAAGATTCCATAGTAAATAGATTTATAAGCACATTGTACTAATAAAGCATTGAATATGCATGCCTGTTTCAATACGTGGACGACCGGTTCTGCATCTCCTGGGATATGGGAACTCCTGCGATCCACCCAGCACTTCCCTCCGCAGCTCTGGATTCTTGTCAGGCTGCCCAAGATCGTTGTAGACATCATAATCGTATATGAGATCAGACACCTTCCTTTCTCCGGTTCCGTCTCCTCGCAGACACTTGAGATCTAACTCCCTAAGTTTCCTCAGACCCACTGGCGTTTCCTCCGGAAGAAAGCTCTAATAAACACATTTATGTTAATCCCATGCCCATGAATTACCCAGATTAAATTCTGAACAGGATTTGCTTATGCACACCTTATTGGCGAAGAAAACACGATCAATCTTGGGGAAAATCCATGAATTACATTGGAAACGAACGTCGTCATGACCTGGGATGGATATGGTGAGTGATTTCAGAACGAACTCTCGGCTGCGCATATTTCTTATGCGGACTGCGCCGGGAAATCCAAGAGCAGAGTTCCATTTCAACTTGATTCTGCAGTGTGTCTCGCCTGAAATGACTCCTTTCAACGGGCTCCAGTCTAGGTCAGAAAACTGCCCGGTCGTTTTCCCTAATCCCGTTTCTACACATAACACATGACATATCACTGGAACTGTTTATATGTAAGCTAAACATTACGCGTTCATACCCTGCTAAGAATATATATCCTAGATTTTAGAACAAGTATAATTTCTGTATACCCAAGCTGATTTATTAACACAACAAACACAAAAGTAGCAAAATAGTATATTGGATGCAAAGGAGCAAATTAAGCTAGAATGGCCCTTTCCATAAAATTCTAATTATTGGTTTTAAAAGCAGTGCTCGTATGTATATAATACCTGGATCAACTTGGTCGCTGCTCACAAGCTGAAGAGAAACTTTATTCCCTTTCCAGAAGTCAGTAAGTTTGAAAATACCCACCTTCTGCAGTATCACTTCGCCATCAATGTCATAAACATCAAGGGGCTTTCGCGTGGGGTTTTGAGTTTCGGCAATTCTAGTTTTGGAAGTACAGTTCCTAGTGACTTTCCTAGATCTCAAAACCCCACGACTAAGATGAGGCTGGGATTGCCTCTGCCCTTTGCGCAATGCAATGAAAGAACAATTACTGCGCAATGAAGGGAGAGAACGAATGCCAACTTGGTTTGTTTTGTCATTCCCTAAAACTGGCACAGTTAAATTGGAGGAGAGAAATCTATGGCATCCTACTTGAACATTCCTTTCTAATAACAAATTTTGGCTACTCAATACCATCATTGAAGCCATTTTACTTGCTTCCCTCACTCACTTCCTCCTACAACTCGATTGCTGGGGCTCTGATAAACAATAGAGATAATTGGTTTTTCTTAATCGCTACTGCTCTATATATAGCTTTTCATGGTGTACAAGCCTACCATTAGCCCTACCGGCATGATAATAAAAGCTTGTGCCTTAAGTTGACTACAGTTGTGCAATTGTATGACACACCCACGTTGGAATGAAATGAATTTAGTCGAGATTCACGTCGACTTTGTCAGAGTACAGTTGTTCACACGTTGGAATTGATTTAAATATACAGGCACGTTTGACCTTTTAAACGGCTATTCTTTTCTGTGATTAAGTTGGGTTGATACCTGCACCAGGCTAATATATAAATAAAATTTACTTAAAACATTTTTGTATGGTACGATGAAGGCTGAACTTGGGTTGATACCTGCACCAGGGTAATATATAAATAAAATTTACTTAAAACATTTTTATATGGTACGATGAAGGCTGAACACACCGATAGCGACGCATCAGGATGCCATTAGAATTGACTTCAATTTTGTTTTGAAGCTTACTACTAAACACATTTTATTTAAAGTCATTCACTAAAGTTGTGCATTTCTATGTAAGTGGAACCTGACATTAAGTATTTTTTTAGTTAAGAAAAGAAAATACATATAATTTTATATGAGAATTGTTTTAAGTAGTGCAATTTTTTTCTGCCTATGATTATATATGTATATGATGTAGGCAATTCTCATGACATATAAGCAAAGACTATATATGCACATGGTCATTGAGACATACTATGTTACATCACATTGTGTGAATTAGGCAAAGACTATATATGCACATGGTCATTGAGACAGACTATTACACCACATCGTGTGAATTAGGCAAAAATTATATATGCACATGGCTATTGAGATAGACCACTACACCACGTCGTGTGAATTAGCTATGCTTTCACCTCTTAATTACGCCTAGATTTCAATACATTAGAAAAGAAGTATAATTATGATGTTGTGGGTGACAAATTTTTCGCAGTGGCAGAGACAAAAAGACCATCACTTCCATTTTTTTGTGTATTCTAAGAAGTTAGTGAAAAAGTGACATTTATAGTTTGCATAGTGATTGTAATAGAAATTGGATGCCTATTCATTATATGCAAAATTAGCAAAGACAAAAACAACAAATTTATCAAGTAATGATAATTTAGTAGTTAAAACCTTGGTAGACAATTTCCAAGCATATACAAAGTATTGTTCCACATTATAAAAAGTCATAGGATCTGTAATAGAAATTAGCTCCTTATTCTTTATACATTGAATTAGGAGAAACAAAATTTGATAAATTTAATAGGTAACATGGTAATTTGACAAAAACTCTTGGTAGGTAATTTTAGAGCATATACAAAATATTTTTCCTACAGTGTAAAAAGTCTAATGAGTTTGTAAAAATGTGGCATCTCTAGTTTGTATAGAAACTGTATTATAAATTAGCTCCCTATTCTTTGTACATTAAATTAGTAGAGACAAAAAAATGATACGTTTAGTAGATAATGGCAATTAGCTAGTTAAAAGTCTTGGTAGGCAATTTTAGAGCATATATAAAGTATTGTTCCTACAATATAAAAACTCTAAGGAGTTTTTCAAAATGTGGTATCTCTAGTTTGCATATTGTCTATAGTAGAAATTGGCTCCCTATTCTCTATACATTGAATTAGTAGAAACAAAAATTGATAAATTTAACAATTAATGGTAATGGGGCAATTAAAAGTTTTGGTAGGTAATTTTAGAGCATATACCAAAATACTTTTCCTAGAGTGTAAAAAGCCTAAGGAGTTTGTAAAAATGTGGCATATCTAGTTTTCATAGTCATTGTAATAGAAATTAACTTCCTAGACCATTTGTACACTAAATTAGTAGAGACAAAAATTGATCAATTCAGTAGATAATGGTAATTGGGCAATTAAAATTCTTGGTAGGAAACTTCAAAGAATATATAAAATATTTTTCCTATAGTACCCTATGACAATATACTAACCTCTAAATTAGTAAAGACATTGAAGGTTTTCATCATGTGAGGCTCAACAGTTTATTTTGTAGCTTCATCTTGCACCATTAGGTACATGTTGCCCCAATTTTGATCTTTGTCCTTGTACAACTCAAACTTGGTCTATTTTGATCTCTTTTCCTTGTCCTTGTATTGTGTCCTTAAGTTTAAGTCTTTCTCCCCCTTATTGGCAAAATATTCATTTCTCAAACTTAAAGTTTTTAGAGTTTTCCTTTCTAACTCTCCTTTGTTATTGGTGCTTTTGTATTTTTCCAAACTTGGCCTTTCTTTTCTATCTTATCAAGGAAATCCCCAATCAGCAAACCTGGTCGGAAAACCTTTGAGTTCACGAATTCTATTGAGAAAAATTCAAGTTTGCAAACCTTCAACTTTCTCGATAAGCTTTCCTCAGGTATTGTCTTGTCACTCTTTTGTCAAGTCTCCTTTATCATCTTTCTTCACCTCTCACAAACTTAACCCATGATTCCTTATCAGTCTCTAGTTTGTGAGTTCTTATTTTTTGTCGATAAGTTGATAACTTGTATTTGGCTCATGTCAAGTCCTTTTCACCAATAAAGGGGAAGTCTTTTCCGTTAGATCCTTTGCTTAAAGGTTTGTGAAAGGAAGGTTTTGTCGACAATTATAAACTTTTGAGCTCTTGTAAAGCTGGTCGAAGAATTGCTTGGTTCTTAAACTCCTGAAATTGCCGATAAAATGACAAACACATATAATTGGAAGGGGATAAAGTTCATGAAGTTAACTTTTCACTGACTATGTAGACATGAAGGTTGGAAGTTTAGTTTGCGGGAAGGAAAGTTCATCGATGGTTAAGTTTGGTGGTTGCCATTTTTGCCAACAAAGCACCCCGATTAAAGGGAATGGTTTGTGGAAAATTAAATGTCCCGATAAAGTGATTGTGGCTTAGAGAGTTGTAAAGGTATTTATTATGGGAATGTATATTTAATGTAACCCTATTCACTCTATTTACCTTATAAAGTAAATATGTCTTATGGTGCAATTCACATTTTCTATTGAGAATTTAATTTGGAGTCTAGTCACAGTCAATTTAGCCTCTTCCTTACCATAAGCGTCACATCCAAGGTTCTCCTTCTCACAAGGAGTAGATCATGGGGGAACAATCGGTTTCTGCAGGCCCTTCGAGCCAAAATACACCCATTATGACTCACAATGCAAGCTCACTATCTCCAGTCTCTGATGGGAATGATGCTGGGGAGGATCCTAAGAAGAATACTGAGCTGAAATTACAATGTGAAGGGGATAGTGAAGCCCCTAGGAGAAAATTGAAGACTAAAAGATGTTTGAATCCTCATGCTAATAGACTGTCAGAGTAGGAAGAATTGCTATAGGACCTAAAGAAGACAAGGAGACAACACCCTCTCTAACTCAGGATATAGCTCCTCTACCATTTGCATAGACTCCTCCTCATGCCTTTCAAGATGGGATATCTTAGACTCCCCCACCTTCTCGACAACAACAAGGAGTAGATGGTACTCCCAAGACATATAGTATACCACATGCTGCTATAGGTGACTATTTAGTGTTGTTCACTCCTGCTTGCCTAAAAATTGAAGTTGGCAACAATAAGAGGTATTCTCAAATCATTGATATAGAGTTTGGTGTTGTTGCAATGCTCCTTAAGTTGGAGTCAACCCCCAAGAAATCCATAAGGATGTCAATGCTTATGGTTGACCTAGTCTCCAAGCACCATTATGTAGATAGAACCTATGGTGGACAAAGAGGAGAGGGAGGTGTCTGTTGATGATTTTCATGTTAGTAAAGTGGATTTAAGACCTCCTTCTATTGAGGGAGATATCCATAATTCTAAACTCTCTGTGGAAATTCTGGCTACTAAGTTGGAGGAAAAAGAAATGGAAAATGAACTCTTGGAGGACCAAGTGAATATTTTGACCACCTATATCAAGTCCATTGTTGATACCACATCCCAACCCATAGATGTTACTGCAGACATTCCCAAGGGTGTGAGTATAGAGGTTATTGATCAAATCAATAGGTACAAATTTCTAGGTAAAGTAGTAGAAGAATGGGTGGATCTCAATTTATTGTGGATGGACTTCTTTTTATTCATGATACTATTCTCTTATATACTAAGATATCTAGCAAGAAAACTAAGATTTTTAATGATTTGAAGGTAGTTAAGAAGGAAGAGACTATGTTGAATGTGGCTAGGAATCCAGACTGAAGGGAATGGTGAAAATTGGTTCTAGTTCCCTGGTCATAGAACAAATCATAAACAAACCTGAGGGGAATGAATAAGTCAAATGGCCAAATGTAGTGGAATGGAAACTGACCATGGTAAAATGGTGTTTGAATGATTTAAAGAATTTGACTCAAAATAATAGATCTTACTTACTGGATCTCAAGAGCTCATGTGTTTCTATAGGAGTGGATATTTATGACGAAACTGAAACCAACCTACTAGATGTTGATATTGTTAAACAGGCCTTCAAAGACCTATTGGTTGAAGAGTTAAAAGTTAAAGAAGATTCAACTAGTAATTCCATGGAGAAGCTAAACAATGTGGTTGCCTATCTAATGAATTTCAAGAAGGATGTGGTAGAAATGCACAAGAAATATGAGGAAGCCAACAATATGTTGCAGATGTGGAGGACAAGATTAATGATTACCAGCATCCCTAATGCTAAGGGTATCATCTCAATTCTGAATAAGTTTAAAGTTCTTCAAGCCAAATTGGATGCTTTGCAAAGAACAGGGGATCAAGAAGAGAAAGTTGGTATTGATGGATGGGTACTTCATGAAGAGTGTATAGGACCAGATGCAGTTGATGGTGAAGATAAAGAAGTGTCTCCCTGAAAAGTTTATTTAAGATTTTTCATGCTTTCTTAATCTTATGATTAAGACTTATATTGTTATTCGAGACTATGTCTCATTATATGTTTCAAGAAACTTTATTATATTTTAATTGTTAGTTGTGTGAGATAGTTATACGAGAAAAGTTAGTTCCCACTCTTTTACTAGAAAATGTATGAGTAAAAGGGAGTTAGGATCTTTTGGAGAAATTATTTTCGTGACTAGATCATTTTGAGAAGAGTTGTTTATATATTTTGAAATATGGTGTTTTAAAACATTGGGGTTTGATATACATTCATTGGCTATAACACTTTTGGGAAACAAGTATTGTGTTGTGTTTCTATTCACTAATACACAAGAAGCTTGGCATTGAGTCAAACTATCTTGGTGTTATGTTATTAATTCTTCTTATATTGAGTAACTGGTAATAAATTGGATAAAAAAGAAAGCCTTGCATGGTGTTAAAGGCCCATTTATTTCATATTTATATTGTTAGAATGCTTGCATTCTTTTATTTGTGAAGTATTATTGTGGTATTGTTGCGGTTAAGTGACTAAATGTCTAGGTTTTATTCCCATTCTTATGTCTGGGTGAAACTGTGATCATCATTTTTATTCTGAAAGCATTTTCTATAGGTGTGTGAGGCATATGTAGTCATCATTTGTTTTCTTTTTATTAATAGAAGATTTCCTTTCCCACTTTTAGGTTAAAAGTGTTCCCATAAAATTAGTTTTATCTTATGGAGACCAAGCTTCCGCTTTTTAAAATGTAGAGAACAATTGTAAAACTTATTTACAATTCATTCAACTGTTAGTGTAGCCATCATCATTATGATTGGGCAAGATATGTTTAAGAGTTTGGTGATAAAATGTGTTCAATAACAGTACACTAAATTCTAAAATCCCTAGTTATTTTGAATGAAATGTATGGAAAGATTTCATTTTTTCTATAGGGTTTTGAAGAAGACTTTCCAGGTTGTTGGAAACATTTATTTTATCGATAACGATTGTCTACAGTTTATTAAGGAAGAATAACTATAGAGTGTAAAGTATCTTATCGCATAGTGTATAATATCTTATTGCATATTGTAAATCAATTCTATACTTGGTTGTGTTGTAGGATTTTACGTATACTTTTGATTATCTAAGTGAGAATTTTAGTTCATATTTCATATTTGAAATGAACTATGCAAAACCTAAAAAAGTAATAGGGTCACATTTTGAAATGGTCTTCATATTATTTTTTTGTATGCTTAGGAAGAGTAGTTACAAACTATAAAACATCTCATCAAGCATAATATATCACATCTCATTGAATGTAACATCATTTTGGGATATATTCTATGTAATATACATAATATGTAATATGCAATACAAGCTCATTTGGCTGAAAACTTGTAGGTTGAAAATTACACCAAAGTTTTGAAACTTCATAATTTTTACCCAAATATTTGATATTATAGAAATAGTGATTGTGTTACTAAAATTATTATATTTTAAGAGTATTTTATTAGAGCTCATAATTTTGGATGCATATCTTGTTGATGTTTATGTTGTTCTAGGGAAAATGGCAATAGGAGACCTTGCTAAAGCCCAGCTATCATTAGCTTGACTCTCCATACCATTTATAATTACATTTCTTTGTGAGGTTGTTTTCTTAGACTTTCACATATACTTTTGATTGGAGTGGGACTTGTAGTTCATGTTTTAATTTCTAGAATGAATTGTACCAAATCTAAAAAAGTAATAAGGTCAAGTTTGGATGTTATTTTTCTCATTGATTATATTCTTCTACACTTAGGAAGAGCAATCACAAACTATAAAATATCCCATCACATAGTGTATAACATATCCTTCGATGTAACATGATTTTTGGACTAGTCTATGTAATATACAATTGTTGGTTGGTGTTTTAACATGAGCCAATAGGCAAGGAATAGATATAGAAACCATTGAAGCTTAAAAGGAGAAGATAATATTCCTAAGGCTTAAAGTACCAAGTCTTGGAAAGTAGGATATCACAAGGGTTTGTTTGAATGATATTTCAATTCAAGGGACTATGATGAACCTAAACGAGAGTAAAGTCCTATATTAACTACACAAAATTAGTATTCTTAGAATTGAAGAAGAGTATCAACTAATTTAATCTATTCATCCCATCTAGAAGACATCCTTAACATACAATCCTAGCAATAAATAATCACTTGTAACCAATATAATTTATAATTTAGATTTATAAAACTTGATTACAAGTAGGTCCTAAGTTCATGAACTAATTTAACCAAATGTAAACTAATTGTAAAAGATTAAGAGGGTGGAGAGAAAAGGAATGAGCCTAGATAATCCTAATAAAACCAAGTAGTTTAGTGAAGAAGAGTAATCAACAAGGAAGCAAATTCTAGAACAAACAATAGTAACTTGATTAGAAATCTAGAACATGGATATCTCAAAAGTAACAAAAAAAAATCTATGTTATTAATACACTTGGCTACCATTTTCCATGTGCAAGACAAATGTGTAGAACATCATAGATTTCTAAAATTAATGATTTATCATGAAAAAATTATTATATGTTGATTGTAACTTTCTCAAGTGAATTACAAATGATTTTTTCAAGGTATTCAAACTTGGGTTTAGAAAGGAAATCAGAAAAGAAAAGAAAGACTAATTACAAACAAGACTCGACAATCTTTGATTTCTTTTGATCCCTCAAAGGAAAAAATCTCAATAATATATAGGAGTAATCTCAAATATAAAATATAATCCTCAACACAATCAATCCAATACTCGGTCACACCATGATTGATCTTAGCATGTTAATTTTTTTACGAATTAATTAATCATTGTCAAAGAAACGGATTTCTAACTCATTTCTAGCCACTCCAAGAGAATAAAATCCTTTATCAATGTGAATAGTGACATGCATTTCCAAACACATAAATCAACATCACCATTTATATTCTCAAAAGAAATTAGGAAAAATTCTCATATGAATTTTGTCTTCACTTATTTAAATCTTAGTTTGAATCACCACTTGAAAATTTTTATTTATAGATTTAATCCATATTGGATTTGAATAGACATCATAGCATAGGTGAAACTAATTATATTCATCTTGTCCAATTAATCACTAATCAACAGATTGAAGACTTGTAGAAGCTCCAAGCGTCTCTTAGACAAGTTTGAAGTAATTTGATCTTCATGGTCACAGTCCAAGAACATAATAAATAGTACAAAATTTGAGATCAGAATGAGATTTTAAGACAATTGAAATTTGAAAAAGATTTATCTTAGCAAAATTCCTAACACTATATGATATAAATCTAAAAATCTTTTAAGAAATGTCTCTAGTGCTTTACACAAGATGACAATTCTGATAATTAAATCAAGAAATAATGGTATTGTAGGTCTAATTTTCATATATTTGTTTTAAAGCAATAATTGTTTTAAAACAAAATCTAGAATCTTATTGCTTTAAATGGTTGCAAAACTTTCTAGCTTACCAGGAACAAGACATGTGGCAAGGAAATTACATGTGTCTAACTTTGTCTTAATTCATTTTTTCTATAAATTTCTTAAAGTTATCCCTTAGAAAAGTAAATAATCAATTTAAAAAATCCTTAATAAACACATGGATATAGTCAAACTAGGTTTAAAACTCAAAAGATTGGTAAAAATTAGGTTATGGAGGTCATTAATTGAAGCTTCAACTATAAAATTTAATTGAAACATGGAGACACATGTCAAGTTTTTGGTCATGTAGGACATTCAAAGGTAGCCACATCATCGACATGACTATCACTATTCAAATCCATAAGAAAAATAGATTAAAATCTAATTATAGAGTAAATTTAAATGAAAATGGGCTCTCCATTTAATACCAAGTGAGAGTCTACATGGAGACACTAGAGGGAGGACATTCTGGAAGGATGAAACACAAACACCAATGGGAAGGCATGAGTGAACCTAAAGGTTAATACACAAATGAACCCAAGTCTAGGTTGAATCAATGTTTATATGCTCAAATAGATTTATGGAAACATGAGTATAGGTTCATGTACACTAGATGTTGGATTCTAACAATTTGAGTACACTCGGTGCTTGAAATTTGTGGCAAGAGATATGGTGAAGAATGTTATGTATTCCAAACTTGAAACCTACAATAAATTGAAATATATTTACATGAATGGGTCTATAGGACACTTAGAGTTGAAATGTTTTCAACTCCAAATGTGCGATAACACATAAAATGTAGTTAGCTAGGATTTTAATGTTTGGGTAAGACATTGTTATTTAGCTCAATAAAAGATGCATGGATAGCTCAAGGTACACAACGGATGCCTAGGTATTTGGCACATAGTAGAATTTGAGTTACTACAAAAATAGGAAAGACCTTCACCTACAAACATGAAAATTTTGCTAGAGTAGTTTTAAATAAAATCTCTTAGTCTCAATAGGAGCCAAACATGAGAACACTGGCAAAGTAGAAATAAAAAGGCTTGGTGAGTCTAGATTATAGAAAACATTGAACACTTGGATGTGAGCTACTAGATCATCTTGGGTTTACTTAGAACTTGAAGATTGAAGCTTGTGAGTCATGCTTTTAAATTGTAAACATGAGTAGCTTGAAGAAGTAGTTTTAATATATACTCGATGTCCATATGTAAAAAGACAAGTCATATTTAGATTGAGAAGGCTCAAAAAAACATGAAATACAAGCTCCCTAGTCTAATTTTAAATTTCACAAAACAAGAAAACATTAAAGCCCAAAATCTAAACCATGAACACTGAGACATAGGGCATTGAAATAAATTTGTTCAAATTAAATCGAAACTTCCAAATTTAAACATTTTGAATTCAAAAATCAAGGCATGACCCATGATGTAAATTTAAAAATAAGAGATTAAAGCATGAACATAGACTATCACAAGTCCAAAAATCATAGACAACATGCACACTAGGTTATCCCATAACAAACCACAAATGCGAGTAGCTACAAATTAAAATCTATGTGAACCAAACAAATTAACATGAACATGGTTATTCATTCAAGACCTATCATGAAAAAATAAAATGAGAAACAAGATTTTAAAAAAAGGATCCTTGGTTTCCATGCAAAAATTAGGGTGTGTTGTACAAGCAACAACAAATGATGACTTTGCTACAAAATGCTTTCGGGCATTTTAAAACAAGAAATATATTTAAAACCTATAACCCAAAGACAATGCAACCACACATCTAAAAGTTTTTTGTGAATAAAAAACACATAAAATGGATTGCATAAGAACATAAAATATTTCTCAACCAAAGTGTGTGAAAATGAGTTTATTTATGCTTTTCCAAAATAGTAGGAATTGACCATTATAATTCAAGAGTTATGGTAGTTTATCCATAAGAAAACATAGGTCTATAGATCATGAAAATGTAAACTGATAGACATGTTGCCAAGTGTCTAGACATTACTTCACTATTAGCCAAGCATTTATATCCCTAACAAAGATATCTCCAATCCCCTCAAGGCATAACTTTACTACCAACTAAATATCCATAGCCCTAGTAGAGGTTACCTAAATCATCTAGTAATTTGAGTTTTCAAAATATTCTTTCTTTTTTCTAATCAAACTCTTTTCTTTTTTCACATTTTTCTCTTTCTAATATTTTCTTTTCAACTCAACTTTTTTTTTGATCCATACTTTCTAGAGGTCACAAGGGGGACCTCCTCCCCATCAACTTATCCACTTAATCAAACTTAGTCAACTTAGAAGCCACATAGAAACCACACGTTACTCGGGGGATTCAAACTTGGATCTCCATCATGAGAACCATTTGGCCTATGCCATTCAGCCACAACCCCATTCACCTTTTTAACTCAACTTTAATAGATACTAAAATCTATTTTTTGGGTTGGGAACCATTGTGACACATTGAAAGGAGAAATCACTCAATATTTTAACCAGATTCTTAAATGATAATAACACAGTTCAGACCAAACTAGGGAAATATTTCATGATATAACTAATATAACGTTGAAAATGTTAGACTGTAGGGTTTATCCTAACCCACACCTAGGCTTAAGTCATACTTAGTGGCTAGGTACGTCTAACTTAACCTTGACATTAAAGGTTAAGTTCACTTTTAAGGTTAGTCACTTTTTTGTCTCACCACATGTGCTCACATGAGGTTAGTCATTTTGACACTTCACCTCATTAGAGGTTGGAGATATTCTCTTCTCACTTTATGGGAGGTTAGAGACATTTGTCCATCACCCTCCACATATGTACACATGTTTTCATCACCTTGAGGGTTAGTCATAGTTGGTTCTCTCCTTCTCACCTCCTTCTCCTTGCCTACATAAGCAAGGCTCTTTGTACATTTTCATTAACTCTTGATGTAATTTCTTGATTATACATTTTGGCTTTTATGTGCTTATGCTTTGTGGAAGTTCATCTTAGTTCTCGCTTGCTGATCTTGGCTAATTCTAACATGGTATCAAAGCCATGCAAGTGAAACACTTCCCATTTTTGAGAAATCAATGCACCTAGTCATTTCAAGGGTTCATTTTTGGTATTTTTGTTTTGCAATTTTTAGATTCATGTACTAAAATCAATTATGTACAGAAAAGTTGTCAAAAATTGTAATTTTTTTAGTAGAGGGCCATTGGACCCTCTACCAATCTACCCATTTTGAGTAATCTTGGTTTTTGTAGGTATTGCTGGTTCATCTAGTTTTGTGTTTGAGACAACATTTTTCATAGATTGACCCTCATTTTTTGTCACAATTTATTGGATTTTTTGCATAAAAACCTTCACCGCCAGAAAAGATTTCATGATATAACTAATATAAGGTTGAAAATAATAATCTTGACATTTTAAAGTCCATTTAGTTATTTAAAAATCATGAAAACTTAATAGAGATACAACAAAAATGTCGACTTGCTTGATGACTATTGACATTCAAATTTGCACCCACATGTAAACCTGCGCCAACATGGGAAATCTCACAAACTTGGGAGACAATTTGTGAGATAACCTCCAAGATTTTAGAAGTTAGGTCTTCATAGGATTTTTTAAGGAATTCATTTCAAACTTTGTATGGAAAGAGAATAAGAAAACTAAAATAAATTCTATCTAAATAGAAAAATCCTAATTGAAAACCCCCTATCCTTACATGATTGATTTGCACAAGATAGTCATGAAATAAAACAAATACAAGAGCAATAATAAAAGGTGAAGATCTCACAGTCATTCATTCAAAAGAGATTAATCAATTTCATATCTATGAATTAAGGCTACATGTGCGAGGATAAGAGAGAGGAAATAAATCTACTAGAAAAAATAAAATGAAGCACAATTAAACAAGAACATTTCATTTCATTTACTACAATTACTTAACAAACAATGCAAAAGGCTAAATGCTAAATTGCAACATTATTATTGATGCACTCAAATAATTACAAAATGTTTTTTCCTTGAAAGACTTGAGTGCCAAATATGGCAGATCTTTGCTAACAAAATAATGCTCCCTCTCCATTCAAATAAACCATTACAAATTTATAGAAGAAAATGAGAAGAAGAGAGAAGGAAAAAATAGATATAAAATCCTCAATCTACCTTTTTCCTGTATATGTGCACACTCCACTCAACTATAGTTTTTTTCCTTTATTCTTGCTTTTGAAATACATTTCTAAATACAAAAAACCCTCTTTTTGTTGCATGGCGACCACCTTTGTTTGTTTTTGCCTTCATTTTTTTAATGAATATTTCTATCTAACTTTATATTAATGATTAAAATAGTATCATATTCACAAAAAATGTTTACGATGATATAACGACACACCCACAAAGTCTAACTAGACCAAGTCTAACACAAAGATGAGAAACAAAAAGGGTCAAGCCCAAAGAACACTAAGCAGCTAAAGCAATGTCAGTAGAGGGCGGATCTTGATCATCAGGTTTTCCCCCCACATCTCTAGGGGTAATTTTCCTCCACATCTCTAGGGGTAGCATCATCAATATGCTCCCAACTAGTGAGAGTGTCTTCTTCTTCAGAAGTATCCTCAAAGGGTTGTTGGGCACGAATCAAAGAAATGACAAGCTGCAGGTGAGGAAACTTGCCTGAGTCAGGCCAACCAACACCCCATGCCCATGTGAAGAAGCAAAGGGTGACCTAGAAGGCTAGGACCATCCTCCATGTGCAACAGGATCCTTGGATTTCTAAGGCTAGGGGTCATGAGAGCAGGATCCATGATCTCGTCTAGCTTCCTTTTTGCTTTGTCCTTTTCATAAACATTTCTTTTATAGTTTCTCTTCTTTTATAGCTTTCCTTCGATAATACTTTTTCTTTATTATCTCTGTGAGCTTGATAAAATGGCACGTGTTTTTAAAATAAATGTCTTTTCATCATAAAATTCATGGGCCTTGTGTTCCCTTCAACACAACCTTTTACTTTTAATGATTTTAATAAAAAAACATTTTTAAAACATAAATAATCATACAGGAGGTGGTAAAAGAAAGATTTTATAAACTTAAAAGTTTATTACCCTTGTCCACATGCTGCATTATCCTAAAAAGAACCAATGGCACATGTTTTTAAACAAGGTACATGTGACAATTTTGTTGGGCTATTTTTAAATATCATCCACTTTAACAATTAAAGGTCAATTTTGACCAATAAAAATAAGACAAATATTTACCACTTTTTGTTGTGAATGAGATATAAAATTGCTATTGACTGTTTAACCATTGAAATAGATGATATTTAAGTAGAATGATTTTGTTATGATATGCCATTGATTGGCTTTGATGCTCAGCTAGTGATAATATACAACGGCTTACTCATTCTTACTAACATCCATGGCAAACTTCCTAAAGTGTGCCCTCCGTTGGATCAATTGTTAATAAGATGGTGTTGAGCGTTTTAAACCCCTACACCATTTTAGAATGGTTGTACATTACCTAGTGGCTTGCGCTGGGCTTTGGTGGGCTGCGCTATTGTTTGGAACATGCCATATCTTATAAAATGCTTGTGCCATGGTTTCATTATGGCTGTGTAGATTTTTGAAGGACCCGTGTTATACGTTTGGAGTTTAGAAAACCTGCACAGGATCTCCATATTGTTATGGTCGCGCCATGATCTGGAGCTACGCTTTGATTTTGTCTCTACATTGGATTTTGAAGATTATGCATGATATGTAAGGTCTTACGCCATTATTCATGGATACATGCCATGATTTGGAGCCAGTTTGTGTTTTGGAGATGTCTCTCCAAATCTGGAAGTGGCACACTATTTTTTTTACAGCTGCGTACCGTTTAATTAATCAACCTCATTTTTGTTCCGTTAATTAAATAAACTCGCAATCGCACCTTGGTGTGCAATGGGTACGCCGGAGAGTTGTGGAAGTTCAATTGCCATGTTTTTAATTGAATGATGATTGTATTGTATTCCTATAGTCCATTTCATTTTTTTTTCAAGTGTCGTGAGTTAATTTGCATAATTTTAATGGATTTCAAGATTCTTATGTTTTGTTTAGTAGCTACTTCAAATGTGTGAGCTTTGATTTTTGGTGTCTAGTCTATATTTGCATGCATCCCCTTTCTACATCCTTGTTTATACATTGCACCTAGGTTCACTTGCATTCCATTAGTCGTCACCTATGCATCTTATTTGAAGCATGTGTTTTTTCTTATAAGAAGCCTCATATTTGACATTTTCACACGTACATTTAATAGGCATTGTCTTACAAATATAAGCATGGTCACCGCTTACATCATGTTTATCTATCATCTAGCCTAGTAACATTATACAAAGATTGATCAAACTTAGTGAACCTCATTAGTTTTATAATTTCACACTTTTTCATAATTTGTAGGTCAAATGGATAAATATTTAATCTAGACATGCTATAATTTTAAATTGAGAATTCCTAATTGTTTAAAAATATTAAATTTGAAGGGAATTTTTTTTATTTGTTTGAATTATAAGATAATATGGGAATTGGTCTTGAAACCTCAAAAATGGTGTGCACTCTATTTCATGGGAGCTCATTGTGTTCAATCTCGCTCTAGAAAAACTTTTTCAAAAGGAATATGACATAGAATGCACATCATGAAGTATGTTACTTCAAATTTCATGCAAATTTATGCAATTCTCTTAAAAAGTCTTTTTACTCAATCTTGTTTCTCCCTTCATGCATAGATACATTCATGAGATGATCTAATTTATTGTAATATTTTAGGTTGAGTGAATAGGCAATGAAAGGAGCAGGCTATCATGCATGATACACTACTTATAAATGAGGAACGAATATATATCTCTATATCTCCATCTCTTTGCCTGCCTCTTTCTCTCTTCCTGTATCTCTCGTTCTCTCTCTATATCTCTATTTTTCTCTTTCTCTCTCTTTTTCTATTTTCCTCTCTCTTGCTTTCGTACTTTAGGTTTTTAGTTGATAAACACAAGAAATGAATGGATCTAGTGGCACCCATCATTTCTATTGTCTTGCATTCTTCAGATTGTTGGATTCTTCCCTTTATATCCCTTATCTTTATCTCTATTCCTCTCTATAAATCTCCCTCTCTCTCTATATATCTGTCTCTCAAATTTTTCTCTTTCATGGAAGAATAAACATGCATACATTGTGGTAAATAAACTTGATTATGAATAACATTGAAACCATGTAAGGATGTGTGTTATCTTTCTCTATTTTTGTAAAAGTACCATTTCATGAGGCTACAGTGGAGTTAGATGATCTGAAGCAACCTATACCAAGCTCCTTTTTTTACATTGTAAAAGTACCATAACCTAATCTTTAATTTAGAGTTTTCCATTGGAATGCTTGATTATAGCCCCAATTCTATCACACGATGTAACAACTTTTTCCACTATGTTTATGCAATTAAGATTAGTTTTGTAATCCCATGATGGCCAATACATGTAGCCATGTTTTCTACTTGAAATTGAAAAGTAGTTTGAATCCACAAACTTTAGTTCAATACGATACATAAATAAGGATATGGTTTGCCCATGCACCCTTTGGCATACTATACACATATTCAAAGTAAAAGTATGGTGGACCTTGGTCAAACTCTTTAACCTTCCACTACTGACCCGTAAAGTGACTTGGAACTCAAAATCCAACCAATCCTTTAACATGGTGTGGCAAACAGAAATTTTTATATTTATTTTTCTATAGACAAACCTTTGGAAGACATACTTTATTTGAGCTTTATCTTCTGAAATGGTTTCTTCTGATGCGTTTACATTTTCTAAATCTAAGTGCTTTCTTTTATGAATTTTGATTTTTTGCACATCCTCTAGGATTTGATTCAATCCTTGCCAAAGGAAATCATGGTTATCATGACTAATCAAGCCAATAAGAATAGGATTGTAATTGGCAATATCCATGCCAACAAATAGTCCCATACTGATTGTGCAAGAAAATTTGCTCCATATAATCAAAATAATGTTCATAATTTTCAATACTTGTGTTTATAACCTCTTCAATTTGGGGGCACATCACTATGAAAAAACAAGAAATTACTAATATATTTAAGTGCAGACAAGTACAAAATAAAGAATTTGTTAACAAAATACTATATGGGTCTACAATTTGCAACATCCATACGTGCAATTAGCCCTATGCTAAGTGCACAATCAAATTTTCTACATATAATCAAAATAATAATAATGTCCATAATTTATAAGGAATTTATAATCTATTGAAGTCTAGACTAGTACACAATGAAGGTTACATTATTTTATCAAGTTACACTTGAATGCATTGCATGCCTTACATAGTTCACAATATGTAGAAATTCATAGAAAATAGAGGAATGCTTCCCCTCTAACCCATCCCTTGTGTTCATGTTGTTTCCTATTAGATTATTAAACGGTCTCCCACCTATTATCAAATCAAAACCTCCAATTGAATTAATCATTTCATCAAGCCTTTCTTTTGTCAAATTTTGCACATATTCTACCTCAATCAATTTACCTTTTTGATATGTTTTTTCCACCCAACTTTTGAGGATAAGGTTGTTTTGTTTACAAATTTTTGTAGATACAACATAATTGAGTGGTATATCCAAACAATGCAAAGCAACTTCTACACCCCCAGTTCTAAAGAAGAAAGAAAGGATATTGATCCCCTTTAGATAAAAAGGCTTCAAAATAGAAATATTGTATCTTATAATGAATAAATAAAAGTGATACATTTTCCCTCTTCTTCCATTTGTCCTTCATGCATATTTAAATGATACAAAAATATTTTTAAAAATAGATTATTTAGAAGATACCGGTGGAGCCAGATGATCTAGATCAACCCATACCAAGCTCCATGATCTTTAATGTAGTACTTGTTGCAAGTATGGGCCTAATTAGTGTTGTCATTGATGTCAATATACTCCTATTGCATTAATGATAAGGTTTGGATGAGCCGTGAGCTGAGGATATTGAGAAAATTAGTCTCAATCAGAAACAGTGAAGAACAGTGATGACTGAAAGACAAAAGTCCAAGATAGGATGATGATCAGAGGATGCGGATTAAAGGGTTTGTAGATATGTGTCTTTAGGTGATCCAATAGAGATTTTAGAGGTCCGCATGAAGATATGACGAAGTTGTCGCTGCTCAAGTAAAACCGGTTCCGGTAGGTGTTCAAAGGTGACAGTGTGTAACAAGAAAGGTCCAGTGAGATCCGAAAATGAAGTTTCCTATTCTACGAATTTAAGGGAGTGCTGAGGAAGTCTTTGTGGTGTATCAACTCTATTGGTTCATGGTTTAAAGGTCTGCAAGCATCTATTCCTTTGTGACAGTAATGACAAACTGTGTTCTTGAGGTTCCAAATGAAGGAGAGAAGGATTTCAGTTAGCAGAAGAAGTGTGGATGTTCTTGGTGATTCAAGCAAGCTTGTGGAGGTTTTTGGATCATGTCCAGTTTGTGTTGGTGGTCCACATTGAAGTTGGAGCTTGCAATTGAAGAGTAACTTCTGTATGATGGTGTTCTTGAGACAGGCCAGCCGGATGAGTTATGCATCTGTCGGATGATCTTATGAATGTTTGCCGACTTAGATGATCATTCCTAAGTTGATGCCTTGTATAAATAAGGGATTGCGAAGTTAGTTTGAACTCGCCTTTTTGTGTGGAGATGAGTGTGTGGTAGCGAAGAGGAGAGTGAAAGGTAGAGCAGAAGTATTGAGCTTAATGGAATTGATTCAAGCATGGTGAAGATGCTATTCTCCAGTTCATGTATGTGATACTTATTTCTTTGTAGACAATGTGTCTCTTGTAGGTAGTGAGCCTCTTGTGAGCAGTGTGCTCAGGTAGTTAGCCCTAATTGGCATGTGCCATTTTATTCTTTCTATTCTTCTAACAGAGAATACATTCTTGGGTTAATCACCCTGTGGTTTTTCCCTTAACCGGGTTTTCCACGTCAAAATCTTGGTGTCTTATGTGTTGATGAGTTTTTTGCTTTTGATTTGAATGCATTATGTTTCATGTTTAATATACTGCTAATCACTAAGAGGATTTAAGTGTGTAAATTGGAGAAAGTTTTGCACAACTGATTCACCCCCCCTCTTAGTTGTGTGCCCTAAGTCTAACAATTGGTATCAGAGCTAAGTTCCTCTAAAAGGAGCTTAACCACTTGAGGAGATCTAGGATGTCGTCTTACAAGAAGGATAGTCTAAAGTTTGATGGAACCAACTTTGCTCTTTGGAAAGGTCGCATGAAATGTCACTTACAGTGTATGGGAATAGTGTACTGGTCCATGGTTACAAAAGCGTATGTACCTCCATAGGGTGGTCTGACAACCCTAAATGAAATCACATATGCTGAAAACAATCTACGGACCAAAGAGGGTCCTCTAAGCGCATTATCTGACTCAGAGCTCTCAAATGTTATTGACCTACCAACTGCCTTTGAGATTTGGAATAAACTGGAACTTTTGCATGAAGGAGACTAGTATGTTAAATGTGCAAGGTTACAAAGTCTAAAAGGAAAATTTGAAAAACTGAAGATGAGAGATGAAAATATTACCACTTTTATGCCAAGAGTGAATGACCTGGTTTGTGGAATTAGAAATGCTGGTGGAGTCTTGGATGAAAATGAGATTGTTGGCAAAATTCTCAGATCCCTTCCTGCCTCTTACAAAATCAAGGTTGCTGCCATTGATGAATTCAGAGCCCATACAACTGTCACAAGAGACCAATTGGCTAGCAAACTGGTTGCATTTGAAATGATTGAGTTTGGAGATGATCCCCCTAAGACTGAATATGCATTCAAAGCCAGTGCCTCTATAAAAGGTAAACAAAGGTTTGATCTGGGAGAGAACTCATCAAGGAAACTATCATGGTATGAAAAAGCAAGAAAAGACCTGGAAGAAGAAGTAGAAATGGCTCAACTTGAAGCCCTCATTGCAAAGAGACTGCCAAGAGGATCTGGTAAGTATGAAGGAAAATTTCCTTTTAAGTGTTTTAACTGCAATAAGATTGGTCATTTTGCCTCAAGATGTCCAAAAAGATTTTCAAGGCCAAATCTTAACAGATCAAGGTTCTAAAAGAATTATTACTATGTTCATGAAGAAGATGATAATGAAGGAGTAACAGATGATGAATTAGAGACTGGAAACAAATCAGGAAATGAATGGGTGTTTATTGCCATCAAGGAAGAAGAACTAATATCCTCTATATCTGTCAATCATAAGGTCGTAGAAAAAGCTCTGGCTGCCGAAGTTGAAGAAAAGGATGATTGGGTCATTGACAGTGGTTGCTCTCACCATATGACAGGTGACAAAAATAAGTTCATAGATTTGGAAAGATATGAAGGAGGAGTGGTGAAGTTTGGAGATAATTCTGTTGGTAGAATAAGAGGAAGAGGAACTATTTCTTTTGATGGAAGGAACAAAACTGGTAATGTTCTATATGTTGAAGGCTTGAAGCACAATCTTCTCAGTGTTGGATAGCTGGTGGACAGAGGCTATGATCTCCAGTTCAAGAATGGAAAATGCAAGATCTTTGAAAGCTCTAGAACAAAGATTGCATCCGGTACCCAAACTAAAGGTAATATCTTCCACTTGGTTGGCACTAGTAAAAGCTACTTATTTGTTCAATTTGATCAGATTTGGTTATGGCATAGGAGAATGTGTCATATGAATTTTGATAATATCATCAAGATAAGCAATACTCAGGCTGTAAGAGATCTTCCAAAATTGGTGAAACCTACTATCAGCTTGTGCTACAAGGAATGTCAGTTGGGTAAGCTGAGCAGAGTCACATTCAAAAGCAAGGAACTGTCTTCTACCAGATTATTGGACTTAGTTCACACTGATCTTTGTGGTCTGGCAAGAACTAGGAGTATTCAAGGTGATAGATACTTCATGCTATTAATTGATGACTATTCCCAGATGATGTGGGTAACCTTTCTAAAGGAGAAATTAGAAGCTCTTGAGAAATTCAAAATATTCAAGGCTATGGTAGAGAATGAAATAAGATTAAAGTTGAAATGTCTGAGGTCTGATAGAGGTGGAGAATTCACATCCGGTGAGTTCATAGAGTTCTGTGAGAAACATGGAATTAAGAGACAGTTGTCTGTTCCTAGGACTCCACAGCAGAATGGAGTAGTGGAGAGAAAGAACCAGACCATCCAAGAGGCATCTAGGACCATGATGATGGAAGCAAATGTTCCTCAGATCTATTGGAGAGAAGTTGTCAGCATTGCAGTCTATACTCTCAATCAAGTTCCAATAAGAAGCAATACTGGTAAGACTCCTTATGAACTTTGGTTTGGCATTACTCCTACTGTAAGATATTTCAGAGTCTTTGGTAGCAAATGTTACATCAAAAGAGATGAAGATCTAGGCAAGTTTGATGCTAGAAGTGATGAAGGAATATTCTTGGGTTACTCTACTCAAAGCAAAGCATACCGGTGTTATAACAAGAGACTAAGAAAGATGATAGAAAGTACAAATGTGAAGGTTGATGAGGGAATAGAGAAACCATCAAGGTTTTATAAATATGATCAAGATGATCAAAATGGTGTTCTGGTTCAAGGAGTTCAATCCTCTTCTGAAAGTCAGATTCAAACTGATCCAGTAAATCAGGAAGAACAGATAGGTCTGAATGAGCCTGATCAAGAAGTAGAAGTGCAAGAAACTCCCAAAGTTCCAAGGTATGCAAGACTAAACCACTCTGAAGATCAGATCATAGGTGACAAAAGCAAAGGTGTGCAAACTAGAAGAAAAATTGCTCAAAATTCAGATGAATATTGTCTGATTTCAAAGATTGAACCTAAGACAATAAATGAAGCCTGCAATGATGAAAATTGGACCAAAGCAATGGAGGAAGAGTTGATGCAAATTGAGAAAAATCACACTTGGGATCTTGTTCCTAGACCTAGAAACAAGAATGTGATTGGAACCAAATGGGTCTTCCGGAACAAACTAAATGAAGTTGGTGAAGTAATCAGAAATAAAGCCAGATTGGTCTGCAAGGGCTACTCTCAAATAGAAGGAATTGATTTTGAAGAACTTTTGCTCTGGTGGCAAGAATTGAAGTAGTCAAATTATTTGTTGCCTTTGTTGCCTTCAAGGATTTCAAGGTATATCAGATGGATGTCAAGTTTGCCTTTCTAAACGGTGACTTGGAAGAAGAAGTGTATATAGAGCAACCGGATGGATTTCAGTTGTCTGATCATGGTGATATGGTCTGCAAGTTGAAGAAGGCTCTTTATAGATTAAAGCAAGCCCCAAGAGCCTGGTATGAAAGATTGGATAAGCATCTTTTGAAGATTGGCTTCAACAAAGGTACTGCTGACAGTAACTTATATTTCAAAATTGATCATGAAAACATCTTGATTGTTGAAGTATTTGTTGATGATATCATCTTTGGAGGAAGAGATAGTATGTGTAAAACTTTTGCAAATCAAATGAAAAGTGAGTTTGAGATGTCTATGCTTGGTGAAATGAATTTCTTCTTGGGTCTGCAAATTACTCAAACAAAGAAAGGAATCTTCATTTCTCAGACCAAATATGTGAAAGAATTGTTGAAAAAAATTGGTATGGAAGATTCAAAGCCAATTAATACTTCCATGGCAACCAGATGTAAGTTGAGCAAAGATGATGACTCTCCTAAGGTAGACCAGACAAAGTATAGATTAATGATTGGAGGATTGTTGTATCTCACTCAAACTAGACCAGATATTATGCAAGCTGTTGGTCTTGTTGCTAGATTCCAAGCTGATCCTAGAGAATCCCATGTCATGGCAATCAAGAGGATTTTTAGATATCTAAAAGGGACAGTTGAGTATGGTCTATGGTATCCTAGAGATCATGATTTCTCTCTTCATGCATATACAGATGTTGATTGGGTAGGAGATGTGGATGACCGGAAGAGTACCAGTGGTGGAGCATTCTTTTTGGGGAAGAGATTGGTTTCTTGGCTAAGCAAGAAACAAAAGGCAATATCTCTATCTACAACTGAAGTAGAATATATTGCAGTAGTAGGTAGTTGCACTCAAGTTTTGTGGATGAAGCAGATGGTAAGAGATATCAAAATGGAGTATGAGGAACCTATCACAATCTTCTGTGATAATTCAAGTGCTATAAGTATATCTAAGAATCTAGTGTTACATTCAAAGACAAAGCATATATGTATCAAGTTTCACTTTTTGAGAGAGTAAGTGAACAAGAATGAAGTCAAATTGGAGTTTGTGTCATCCAAGGATCAGATTGTAGATATCTTTACTAAACCTCTACCTAAGGACTCTTTTGAGTATCCCAGGGAGAAGTTAGGGGTTATTGCCCCTCCGGTGATGAACTAAGGTGCACTAATGTGCATCAGTCTGATAGGTGTCACAGTCACATCTTGTGATCTGGATTGATGTTGGGGAGCTGCTACTCAGGGGGGAGCAGCAGGTATGATTCTGAAGTGGTGAAATTGCAAGTATGTGCCCTTTTCCATTGATGTCAAAGGGGGAGAGAAGACATGTGAAAAAAAAGTGGTTGCCGATCAAAGGGGGAGCAGTAAAGGGAGAGAAGACATGTGAATGGTTGCTGTTGATAGGGGGAGTTGTGACAGTAAGGAGAAGTTCTTGTCTTGATCGTTTTTCACATCATATGTTCCCATCAATGACAAAGGGGGAGATTGTTGCAAGTATGGGCCTAATCGGTGTTTTCATTGATGTCAACATACTCCTGTTGCATTAATGATAAGGTTTGGATGAGCCGTGAGCTAAGGATATTGAGAAAATTAGTCTTAATTAGAAACATTGAAGAACAATGATGATTGCAAGACAAAAGTCCAAGATAGGATGATGATCAGAGGATGCGGATTAAAGGGTTTGTAGATATGTGTCTTTAGGTGATCCAATAGAGATTTCAGAGGTCCACATGAAGATATGAAGAAGTTGTGGCCGCTCAAGTAAAACCAGTTCTGGTAGGTGTTCAAAGGTGACAGTGTGTACCAAGAAAGGTCCGGTGAGATCCGGAAATGAAGTTTCCTATTCTGCGGATTTAAGGGAGTGCTAAGGAAGTCTTTGTGGTGTATCAACTTTATTGGTTCGTGGTTTGAAGGTTTGCAAGCATCTATTCCTTTTTGACAGTAATGACAAACTGTGTTCTTGAGGTTCCAGATGAAGGAGAGAAGGATTTTAGTTAGCAGAAGAAGTGTGGATGTTCTTGGTGATTCAGGCAAGCTTGTGGAGGTCTTTAGATCATGTCCAATTCATGTTGGTGGTCCACATTGAAGTTGGAGCTCACAATTGAAGAGTAACTTCTGTATGATGGTGTTCTTGAGACAGGCTGACCGGATGAGTTATGCATCTATCAGATGATCTTTTGAATGTTTGCTAACTTAGATGATCATTCCTAAGTTGATGCCTTGTATAAATAAGGGATTGCAAAGTCAGTTTGAACTTGCCTTTTTGTGTGGAGATGAGTGTGTGGTAGCGAGGAGGAGAGCGAAAGGCAGAGTAGAAGTATTGAGCTTAATGGAACTAATTCAAGCATTGTGAAGATGCTATTCTCCAGTTCATGTATGTGATACTTATTTCTTTGTAGACAGTGTGTCTCTTGTAGGCAGTGAGCCTCTTGTGAGCAGTGTGCTTGGGCAGTGAGACCTAATTGGCATGTGCCATTTTGTTCTTTCTATTCTTCTAACAGAGAATACATTCTTGGGTTAATCACCCTGTGGTTTTTCCATTAACCGGGTTTTCCACGTCAAAATCTTGGTGTCTTATGTGTTGATGAGTTTTCTGCTTTTGATTTGAATGCATTATGTTTCATGTTTAATATACTGCTAATCACTAAGAGGATTTAAGTGTGTAAATTGGAGAAAGTTTTGCACAACTGATTCACCCCCCTCTCAGTTGTGTGCTCTAAGTCTAACAGTACTAATCTCCAATTTAGAATTCTCATTACATGTGTCATTTTTTATTGTTGGCATGAAATGATTGATCAAAAGGTAGTCTATCTTTTGATTCTTGTCTCTATCAATCTCCCTCTCTCTCTCACTACTTGTCGCTCTCCCCACTCTCTCACTCTATGTCTCCAACTTTGTCTTTATATATATATATATATATATATTTCTTCTTCTCTACCTCCTTATCTCTCTCTCTCTCCATCTCTCCACCTCTATCTTCCCTTCTTTCTTCAAATCTCTCTCTCTCTCCCCCTTTATCTATATCTCCCCTTCTTTCTTCCTCTATCTCTTCTCTCTCACTCTCTCTCATCATATCTCTATCTATCTATCTTTATATATGCCTCTCTATCAGCTATCTTTGCTTCTCTCTTTCTCTCCTCCTTTCTCTATCTCCTCTCTTTGTCTCACTTTTGCACCCCCAGTTCTAGAGAACAAAGAAAGGATATTGATCCCCTTTAGATAAACAAGTTTGAAAATAGAAAGATGGTATCCTATAATGAACAAATCAAAGCGATACATTTTCCTCTTTTTTAACAAAAAATAAACATGAGCCATATTTGGATTGTTAGCATGAAACTATTGATCAAAAGTTACTCTCTTTTATGTATTTGTCTTTCCCTCTATATCTCTTATCTCTATTTCTCTCTCTTGCTTTATCTCTCTTTCTCTATTCCTGTTTAATCTCCCTATCTATATATCTCTATTTCTCCCTCTCTATCACTCTATCTATCTCTTTGTCAACCTCTCTACCTCTCTCCCTTTATCCTATGTCTTTCTCTTTCTCCCCTTCTCTCTTCACCCCCTCCCCCTCTTTATCTCTTCTCTCTATCTCTCTTTCTCTATTCCTCTCTCTACCAATATCCCTCTATATCTCTATCTCTCCCTCTCTATCTCTCTTCCTCTTTATCTCTCTACTTCTCTATATCTATTTCTATGTAACTCTACCTCTCTCTCTATATCTCTTTGTCTCCTTCCAATCTGAACAATTTCATCCAATCAACCTATACAATGGCAATATTCTACTCGTATTATTCTTCTAGGATACAATATTACTCTCTCTCTCTATTTATATATAATTGTATATATCTCTTTCTTTCATTCTCTATTTTCCCTATCTCTCTTTGTTGCTTGTCACTTATCTCTTTCCACTTCTCAAATCCTTCATCTCTCTCTCTCTCTCTCTCTAGCTTTTTATTCCTCCCTCTATTTGTTTCCCTCTTTCACTTTGTCTCTCCCCCTCTCTCTAACTCTATACCCCTCTATCTAACTCTCTTTCTCTCTCTCTCTCACCACCTCTCTTTCTTTCTCTCTCCCTCTTTATCTCTCTATATCTCTATCTCTCTCTATCTCTTCGTTTCCCTCTCTATCTATCCATTTATCTTCATCTCTCTTGGTCTCTGACTCCCCCTCTCTCTATCCCTTTGTATTTATCTTCCCTTCTTTCTTCCTCTATCTATCTTCTCTCTCACTCTCTCTTGATATCTCTTCTTTCTTCTTTCTTCTTTCTTACCATCTCTCTTTATATATGTTTATCTACCTCTTTATCTCTCTCTATCTCTCTTTCCCTGTCTCTATATTCCCTTCTTTCTTCTTCTATATCTCTTCTCTCTCTCACTCTCTCTTGATCTCTCTACCTCTTTGTCTCTATATCCCCTTCTTTCTTCCCCTCTCTCTCTCTATCTATCTTTAGTGTGAAATGGGTACACTGAAAACTGATGTGGGAAGGTTTTTTGTAGGGTAAAAAGCAAATATTTTTTTGCATACAAGTAAATTTAAATTATATGTAGTTTTAAAAATTGAGATGCCAAGAGCAATAAATAGGGAGTGTATTTGTAAGAGTAGTAAAGAGGTTTATTTCTTAGTCCATTTTAGTTGTTGATTGCCATCTATCCTTTGAACATTGAAATCAAATAATGGTGTATGTTGTTGTTTTGTAATGGGAATGAAATGGAGTAAAATAAACATGTATACAATGTGGAAACAAAAGTTTTTTGTTAATAAATGTAGAAAGCTCCATAGGTGAATTAACAAACAGGTGGAAATAAAAGAGAGTATAAAAAATATATGCAGAGTTTTTGGTCCATTTTGAATTGTTGATTCTTCCTCATCATTTGAACATTGAAACCATGTAATGATGTGTTTTGTTGTTCTGTAGTGGAAATGAAATGGAGTAAAGTAAACATGTATACATGGTGGAAATAAAAGTTGGTGTTGAATAAAAGGAGAAATCTCCATAGGTGAATTAATAAATAGGTATAGAAATGGCATACCTTTAGTTGGTTTATTTGTGCTAGTTAACCATTTGCATGTGAAATTGTTGTTAATCAATCCTCTTCTTTCTTTCTTAGCGCAAAATGGGCTATGTTGCATGTGTGCATATCTTTGGAATGTGAAGCCTTGGCATATTTGAAGGCTTGAAAGGTTTCACACTCTTGATATCAATATGAATGTTAGCCCTTGACAGTCAATGTTGTCAATGTTGATTGTTGCCCTTTCAAGTGTTAGACCCTATGATTTATGTATTGTTAATGCCCAAGCCTTTTTTAGGGGAATTTTGTGGTGATGACAAGCCATAAAATCTTCATCCTAAAAAGCTTACAAATTGATATTGAATATGAGAATGATGTTATATTTGCAAAATAAAAACATAAAATATATTTTTGATTACCATAAAAAAATTAAGAGAAAGCCCTAAAATATGCTTGTGTTGAGAGACATTGTGTTGTTGTTGTTGTTGATGTTTTCTAGACTTTCTTCTTCCCAAACATTCGCTATAGCCCACGATAGGTTGATTCTACCATTATTGCAAATTTTAAGCCTAAAAAACCTCAACAACACAAGAATATGAAGCAAAAAATGATTCACAAATTTATAGGTGAAAGAGATTGATATAAATGGTTATGTAGGAATAAAGATTTATATTGTTGGATCAAGTTGTAGGATGTTGTTTTAATGTCATTTCCTTAAACTTATCTTGCCACTTAAATATTAAGTTAGTGAGACAAAGATCTATTTTTCATTTTGATGGCTCACAAGAAAGTTTTCTTTGTATAGGTGTGGATATTTTAACATGTAGACCATAAACCATAACAGACCTAAAGTCTTTCAACTAATCAGATTGTATTTACTTCCTTGCATCTAGGAAACTCACAAATTGGTTGAAAGACCAATAAAACTTGATAGAGCTTGCCATGTATCTACTCTTGATTCCCTCATACCATATTCAATGTCCCTACCAAGTGACATGTAAAACTCTAATTCATTTGAGCACCACCTTATAATCATGGACTTGATAGTATAAATACCATGTGTTGCAAATATGTGCCTAATTAGTGTTTTCATTGATGTCAACATATCCTTGTTGTCATTGGTGTCAACTATATCCCATTCTTGAAGATTTGTATGTTGAGAATATTGAGAAAATAAGCCTCTCCAGAAGAAACAAGTGAGTTACATATCTCTCTGTAAGAGACAGTGAAGATAGTGTAGTTGAGTGAAGTAGATTGCTCCACATTCCCAGTAAGATGAAAATTCAGGTCTGTGGACCAAAGGGTGTTGTAAAGGATTGTCTAAAGATGCCCCAGTTAAGATTTGAGGGATCTGCATGAAGAATTTGTGAAGTTATGGCCGTCTGAGTAGAACTGGGTTTTGTAGTTGTTCAGAGGTGACAGAGTGAGAAGAATTTGGTCCAGATTGATTCGCATTAGAATATTATGATCTGTGGATCTAGAGGTATGGTTGAGATGTCAGTGTGTATCCTCAACTCAAGTAGTTTGTGGTTTGGAGGTCCACAAGCAATCTTTCTAGTGTGACAGTCATGGCAGTTGGTGTTCTTATGTTCTGGTATGAAGATGCAAGTGATTATGATGATTTGAGGTGGTGCGGTTGTTCCTGTTGATTTCATTGTGCTTGTGGTGGTCTCTGGTGTTGGTTTAGGTCTAGACAATTGAGAGGGCAGGGTGAATCAGTTGTCGCATATTTTAATCTTTTCTACCATTAATCTTCCTTTAATACTTATAGCCCAATTAATGATACAAACATTTTAGCATTAATCAATAACACATGAGCAGAAACATAAATAACACACTTGACACCAAGATTTTTGACGTGGAAACCCGGTTAAGGGAAAAACCATGGTGGGGGTTAACCCAAAAAAATTAATACCATGTTAAAAGTATTTTCACAAATGAGAATACACATGCATTCGAGCTCACTACCCAGATCTCACTGCTCAATTAGAGGCTCATTGCCTACAGAGAGATTAGAAGAGAATAATAGAGATTTTGAACTAATAAATAGCATCTACTCATGCAAGAGTTTCAGTCCCAGTTAAGTGCAAAAGTTGATCTTACACATTTCATCTTTACTTGCTCTTCTTACTGCTCTGTCTTCATTTGCTCCTTAGATTTTCTACTCTTCTCCTAATTGCCTTATTTGGACACACACTTCAATCAGCCAATTCCATCAGATATATATCCACAACATGATCAACAATCATTTTACCAGTTGGCTTCAAGAACATTTTAGAACTTTGTAAGGTACTCTGCTTTGTCGGCTAGATCCATACATAATATGAGATGCGGATTAAAATTTGCACTTGTGAAACATCAATCATGTCGGCTATCACTATTTATCATCACCAATTACCTAATAGACAACTTCTATACTTCCAGAAATAGGATCATTCACAGGGTCGACCAATTCTTCTTTTGTCTGTTCTATCAAACTGAGATCTGATACTCAGAAGCTTATATCTTTTGAGTCCTTCATCTCCGGAGGAAAAAAATCTGGATTTAGAATGTCTTGATAATGCTTACAACTACCTTAGATCCACAGTAGACCATACCTTTCCACCAAATAGATCTGGACCAAGATACCAGAACCTATCACTTGCTCTGTTCCTAACTGCCCAGATTTAGACACATTCTGATTCTGACTTCCGGTGTGAACAGATTATGTTATACGGATGATTGGGATGATCTTATTTACCATTAATGATAACACCTATCATGCCTAGCAGTGTCTCTTGCCAACAATCTCCCCCTTTGGCATTGATGGCAACACTTAGTGAAAAATGACTAAGTGTTGAAAAGCTCCCCCTTAGTTTGTGCTCCATACTGTTGTTCACACTGCTTTTCGGTACTCCCCCTTTAGATGGATTCCTCATTTTTCATCGATCTTCACTCCCCTTTTGACATCAATGGGAAAGGGTGGGGTTTGCAAGCCAAAATTTTCAAAAAATTGTATATAGGACCGCATATGTACAGCTAATCATTAAGTTCTATTTACATGAACTTGAGAATGTCTGCAAAGCTAGTTTTTATTGGCACAAGTTCAGAGGCCCAGGTGTTCTTCATTCCATCCAAAATAGAGATGTGTCCATTTAACAAATATGAATATGCTTCTGACTTTGATAGATCTGATGGATCACTAGTTTGAACTACAGTTTGAGCTACAGATAGGACATTATACATTGTTACTAACTTAGGGGCAATCAATCCCCGAAGCTCACACATTCTCTTCATAATGTTGCTTTTCTCTCTAACAAGTCTCTTTATCTCATCAGTCAAGCTAATTACTTTACATTCCTAACTTATGGGTGAAATGGTTAGAGGATCAAAATTATTTGACAAATTTGACAATTTCAATTCTTGTTCCTTTATCTAATTCTTAATATCCTCACTAATTTTAGGCCATGATAGATAGAATTTGTACATAGCTCTTCCATCATTCAAAGCATTCTAAATACTCCTTATGCTGATGCCAAGAATTATCCTATAATTTCTTATTAGATTATGTACTTCACTAAATTTCATATCCAAAAACTCTTTCCGGACCTTTGCCTTTGTAGATTTTTCAAAGGATACAAAATGAGTATTTACATAACTTACAAGATTTTTCAGATGTCTGGATGGGGAATCAGATGGATTCTTCTGGTAGGAAGGCATTAATTTATCCAAAATCTTAGTTGCAAGCCCCATTAGCTCATTGTCCTCCATGTGGAACTTTAATATCTTTTCTCTAGCCTTTACTTGGGTGAATGATGCAATTTTCATTAATTGAATTGGAGAGAGAGCATCTGGATTGGATAGACCTCAAAGTAGTTCAAGCTCATCAATCTCAATCATTTCTTTTTCAAGAAGACTTTTCACTACATCTGCAGTGTCTCTTGTAACATTTTCTGAACCATCCTTTGGTTCATCAGATTTCTCAGTATCTACTTTAGGTGCTTCATCATTTACACCATCTTCTTCTGCATTATCTTTTTTTCCTTTTTCTTACTCTTTCTCTGCATCGCTTTTCTTTGTGTTCTTTGTAGAGGGACCCTTTCCTATTTGTTCACCACTTTCTATCTAATCTAGAGTGCTCTGTGAAGTAGCAATATCTTCTTTTCCTGACGGATCAGGTGAATTAGGAGTATTTCTTGCATCGACTACTTTATCCATCATTTTTGTATCATCTTGATTTACTTGTTCCACTTCTGGAACAGAGGCTTCACCCAACTCAGATTGCCGCTCAATGATGTTCTCTTCTTCATCATGCAAAACTTCTTCTGTGACTATGGGAAAATTGTGTTTTTTTAATGCTTTCAAAAGAATTTCTTGAGTTTCTTTAACGATTTCACTTGTTTCTCCAAGCATGAGTTTGTTCATTCTCCTTTTGCTTCTAAAGTCATCTTTGACTTCCTTGAATATCATATCTATTTGATTAGGTGAAATCTAAGGACACAAATTTATTATCTCATGTTCCCTAATTTCCATGTCCTTGCTCTTGGCATTTTCTTTTCTCAATTCCAAAATATTTGCCAGACTTTGTGGCAACTCAGAAGTTATCTTAGTCAGTGCCTTGTTGTAGATGTTGAGATATCTGACAGTTGCTTATTCCAATACCCTTTTATCCACATCACTGTATTCATCATAGAATTCAATCATGGGTTTTACATTACCATCTACCGTGACTAACTTTATCACATCCTCTAGGGAAAGTGTGGGCTTCTCAACATATTCCTCATATGCTTCTGTCTTTTGCCTTTTACTAGACTTTTTGCTTCTGGAGGACTCTTCTTTGGTTACTTTTGTAGCTTTTGTTCCTGTTGCCTTTATTTCCTTGATTTCAATGTCAGAATCTATATCTTCTTCTTCTCTTATGCTTTCATAGGTCTGGGTTGCTTTTGTTTTCTTTCTTTTCTCCCATTTTTGAGATGATTTTGCTTCTAGTTTTGAAGTCTTGGAAGGAATAGAAGCAGCAACAGAGTTCCTAGTAGTTCTTGAAGTGGAAGAGAGTTCCACTAGAGCATCTGTTGGTTTATTATCTTGTTTCTCTTTCTCAGCTTTTTCAGTTCTCTCTCTGTGTTTCCTCATAGCCTCCTTAGTTAGGCCCAGATTTTTAGCTAACTGCTCAACTTCTTTTCTTACTTTCATATTAGTTCACGTTCTCTAAATTTAGTATGCGGTTTTAAATTTAGCTCCTCATAAGCTCTGAATCTTTCAACTGTTGCGTCTTTAGGCTTACTTAGAAAATGTTGAGCATACATATTTAGAATTTTTTCATCTACTTCATACCCCATGGGCATGATCCAAGCAGTTCTGGGTTCCACTTCTTCCATCAGACACTAATCAGTATCAACCATGAAGCATATATCATTTTTGTACTTCTCAACAATTGACTTAGGGATTCTTTCCCTTAGGTTCATCATACTCTAAAAATTCTTGAAGTAACCCCATATTGTAGTTTTCTGAGCTTTGAAATCACCAATGCTGTGAAGATGATCTTTAATCTGAATGGCAACTGGCTCATCCTTAGTCCAGTGCACACCTTTTACCCCAGGTACCTCATTCATAAAGTAGAAGAACAAACATAGAACCAATGTACCATACTTGAAAGTGTTTTTCTTATCTTTCTTGATTTTGTTTAAATTTTTAATCAATAGATTCTGAAGTAATTCACACAAGTCATAATCAATGTTTTCTTTTAGCATCTTGTATGCAACATCTATGGCTATTCTAGACACATAATTTTCTCTACTTGAGTGGTAGATCTTGTACCCAATCACCATGGAGGTGAATTTGACATCTGGTTCTATAATATCATTAATTGTCATTACCCTTTTGTCAAACTTAGCACCGGTAGCATCAATCATTGTCTAGTTTTTCACGGCTTTCAGCATGGGCAATCCTCCAGTTGAGTTTAAGCCAGTTACATTTGTGATAGCATCCTTGGTAATCTTGAATGGTTTTAACAACCGAATGAATTCATCATGCATCTGACTCAAAATGTATGAGACCCATTCATCCTCATCAAATGTAGGAAACCCCATAATTTGAATAAAGTGTTTATCCTATAGTGCCTTATACTCAGGTTTAAGTTCATGATTTTCATCCCTGAGTTGTTTCTCAAACAAGTCTACATACCTTGAATCTCCAAACTCATCTATATTTGCATGAATATAAACGCTAATGTCTTCTACATGCAGCACACCATACGGAACACTTGAAAAAGCTCCTAACAGGTCAACTTCAATTGATTTGTGAGGATGCTTCTTAAATTTGGGTTGAGGCCTTTCAGTAATGTCAACAACATGAGGAGTAGCCATTTCAATAGATTTTAGATTCAAATCTTTATAGAGAGGTACCTTTTCTTTTGCAAGGTTAGGGTTGATCAATTGCTAGTTGAATTCACTCTTTGTAACAGTCTCTGGATTTGCAGCTCGAATGCTCTTCTTCTTGTTTCCTTCAAATGCAAGGTGATTCAAATGAGTGACCAAGTGACCTTTTATCTTTTGCAAAACCTAATTTGGCATTGTAATAAATGTGTTGCCCTAATTATATCCGGTTACTTTTTTTTTGATAGTTCTTCATGAATCACTTCACAAGATTTCACATCAACATTTTTCCTTCTGGAAATCCTTCCAAAGGTTTTGGACCAATTCAGAATGTTCTCTTTTATTGTGCCAAATTCTAGCACCCACTTACTAACGGGGGGATTTTGATGTTCGATGCAACTCCCCCTGAGCCAGAGTTCCTGACTTAATTCCCAAAGGAATTGTTAGCACTTGATTTTGGTGCGGACTCATCATCATTGTTTATTGTATCTTTCTTTACCCAGATCTTGTTCATTTCACTCCATATCTCATTCACATCAATTTTTATTTTGCCTTTATCTTATCTTTGTTCATCCAGTTTTCTGTTTACTGGACCTCTTCTTTCATTGTTCCTACTTCTGCAGAATCTTGCAATATGACTAGATTTATTGCAATTAAAGCACACAACATTTCCTTTCTTGTGAACTTGATTTCCTTTTGATCAGCATTGATTGGCCATGTGTCCAAACCCATTTCAAGTAAAATAGTAACCATTAAAAGAATTGCCAATTCCTCTATTGTTAGCATTATTCATTATCATACTTTTGCATTCATTTGATCTATGACCATACCTCTTACACTTGAAGCATTGACTGGAGAAGGATGGACGATTTTGATTCAGTCTGCTTCTACACTGAGTAGCTTTGTGACCAAATTTATTGCAATTGAAACAATTTCCATTGAATGATGGATATCTTTGAGCATTAGGCTGTCTTTACCAGAGGTTTTCAAGATCTATTTCTTTTATTCCTTGGTTGAAAATTTCTTTGTCTAGATCCAGAGCTTTCACCTTTCTCATATCTAAGATCATGCTTGTCGTCATCCTTTTTCTATTCTTCAATTAGTGCTTCAAGTTTAGCTAAGCTTATCTTGAACTTCTCCTTATACTCATTGGCAATTTCTAGGTCACGTCTGAGAGTGATAATTTGTCTCTCAAGTTTTATTTCATTATTTCTACTTTCTTGTAGATTTGATTCTAGGAGACCAGCTATTCCATCCAATCTGCAGCATTCTTCAGTTCTCTCCTTTAGATTTTGTTTCATTTCTTCTTTAGTTTCCTTGGTCAGTCTCATAACCCCAGTTTCCATCTCATGTTTTAAGACCATAAATTCTTTAGCTAAATTTTCACATTCCTTTGTCTTTTCTTTCAGGGCCTTGTCTTTTAGTTGAAGAGGTTGCTCCTTTCCTTTTACGTTGGATTTGCTCAAATTTTCTTTTAAAATCTCAATGAAGTTTTCAACCTTTTTGAGGTTATCTTGCAGCTCTTGGATTTCTACCTTGGACTGCACAAGTTCATCTAGGGCAAGATTCAGTTGCCCTTGAAGGTTATATTCATCCATTTCCTAGATCTCCCTTAAGTTGTTAAACTTTCCAAAAGGAACTTGGCTTTGATACCAATTGTTGGTTTAGGTCCGGACAACTGAGAGGGGGGGTGAATCAGTTGTCACATATTTTAATCTTTTCTACCATTGATCTTCCTTTATTACTTATAGCCCAATTAATGATATAAACATTTTAGCATTAATCAATAACACATGAGTAGAAACATAAATAACACAATTGACACCAAGATTTTTGACATGGAAACCCGGTTAAGGGAAAAACCATGGTGGGGGTTAACCCATAAAAATTAATACCCTATTAAAAGTATTTTCACAAATGAGAATGCACATGCATTTGAGCTCACTACCCAGAGCTCACTGCTTAATTAGAGGCTTACTGCCTACAGAGAGATTACAAGAGAATAATAGAGATCTACTTATGTAAGAGTTTCAGTCCCAGTTAAGTGCAAAAACTAATCTTACACATTTCATCTTTACTTGCTCTTCTTACTACTCTATCTTCATTCACTCGTTAGATTTTCTGCTCTTCTCTTGATTGCCTTATTCACACACACACTTCAATCATCCAATTCCATCAGATATATATATTTGCAACATGATCTACAATCATTTTACCAGTCAGCTTCAAGAACATTTATAACTTTGAGAGGTACTCTGCTCTGTCGGCTAGATCCATACATAATATGAGATGCGGATTAAAAATTGCACTTGTGAAACATCAATCATGTCAGCTATCACTATTTATCATCACCAATTGCCCAATAGACAACTTCTATACATCCAAAAATAGGATCATTCATAGGGTCGGCCAGTTCTTCTTTTGTCTATTCTATCAAACTAAGATCTGATACTCAAAAGCTAATATCTTTTGAGTCCTTCATCTCCAGAGGATGAAACTATGGATTTAGAATGTATTGACAATGGTTACAACTACCTCAGATCCATAGTAGACCATGCCTTTCCACCAAATAGATCCGGACCAAGATACCAAACCCTATCACCTGCTATGTTATTGACTTCCTGAACTTAGACACATTTTGATTCTGACTTCCGGTGTGAACAAATTGTGTTGTACGGATGATTGGGATGATCTTAGTTGCCATCATTGACAACACCTATCGTGCCTAGTAGTGTCTCTTGCTAACATCTAGATCGTGTGCCTACTGTGTTGGTGGTCCGCATTGAGGATTGAGCTCATGGTTGAAGATTTGTCCTTGGGTGTTGTTGTTCTTTCCAGTCTTGGCCGACCAGATGCTTTATGCATGTTGTAGATGATCTAAGAGAGGTTCTATGAAGTGTGGCACATTGTTTGAGGAAGATTTGGGTCCCAGTTATGTTTGGCCAATAGTATAATGATTCGCAATAAGTTAGATATTTGTAGTGCCGACCTTGATGTTTATTCCAAGGTTGATGAAGCATATAATTATGTGTGGTTGAGTTGTGGAAAATCATCCTTGTGCAAAAATGATAAGATCCTAAGAAAGGAAGAAAGGCAGAGAAGAGAAGAGGAAGAGCAGTAAAGGATGAGGAGATAGCAAAGAAGTCTTTGGGGGTAGAGCAGAAGTGTTGTGAGATTCAATGGAACTGACCTTGGCTTGAAGAAGATGGTATTTTCCAGTTCAATCTTTCTGTGATAAACTTATAAATATTTCTGTAGGCAGTGAGCCTCCTTTGAGTAGTGAGCTCTAGGAAATGTGCCCGAAGGCAAGTGCCTTCCCATTTTCTATTCTTTTAACAAAGATTAAATCTTGTGGGATAACCCCCACTATGGTTTTTCCCTTAACTGGGTTTCCATGTAAAAATCCTAGTGCTATGTGTGTTGATTTTGTTTCTGCTCATGTGTTGTTGATTCATGCTTTCATGGTTATATCATTCATTTGTTAATAAGTGGTAAAGAAGTTTAATTGCAGCAAAGGATAAAAGTTTTTGTGACAACGGATTCTCCCCCCCTCTCAATTGTCTGCCTTAATTTCAACAATTGGTATCAGAGCCGGTTCCTCTAAAAGAAGCTTGAGCACTAGAGGAGATCCAGGATGTCAACTTACAAGAAGGATAGTCTGAGATTTGATGGAACAAATTACTCTCTTTGGAAGAGTCGCATGGAGTGCCATTTGCAATGCATGGGTGATGCTTATTGGTTGATAAAAAAGGATGAGTATATGCCTCCAGAGAAAGGCCCTTCAACTCCAGATGAAATCAAAGATGCTGAAAATGACATTTAGGCTAAAGAAGCATTGTTAAGTGCCCTTATTGATACAGAAATGACAAATGTCCTGTAATTGAAAACTTCTCATGAAATCTAGAAGAAATTGGAAACTCTGTATGAAGGTGATGAATATGTCAAATGTGCTAAGTTATAGATCTTGAAAGGTAGATACAAAAAATTTAAGGATGAGTGAAGATGAAAACATCACTTCCTACATGCAGAAAGTGAATGAACTTGTGTGCAATATCAATTGTGCTAGTGGAACACTGGAAGAATCAGAGATTGTTGGCAAAGTGCTCAGATCCTTATCTGCTTCATACAAGCATAGAGTTGCTACTATTGAGGAAATTAGGACTATAACGACTATTACAAGGGATCAGTTGGTTGGCAAGCTCTCAGCATTTGAAATGAGTGAGTTTGGTGATTCTCTTCCTAAATCTAAATCTGCATTTAAGGCCAGTGCTTTTGGAAAGAAAAGATTTGATCCAGGTGAAATCTCTTCAAGAAGACTAACCAAATTTGAGAAGGCAAGGAAGGATCTTGAAGAAGATGAATCAAAACTTGAAGAACTTGAAGCCCTTTTTACCAAAAGACTACCAAGAGGATCCAATAAGTATGAAGGAAAGTTGCCTTTCAAATGTTTTTCTTGCAATAATATTGGTCATTTTGCCTCAAGATGTCCAGAGAGGGTTTCAAAACCAAACCCTAACAGACGTAAGGTTCAGAAGAAATGCTACTATGTCCAAGAAGCTGCTGAAGAAGGAGTCACTGATGATGAATCTGATAAGGGAAGCACCTCAGGAAATGAATGGGTATTCATTACCATCAAAGAAGAAGATCTGGTGCCTATTAAATCTGCTAGCTGTGTGAGTGTGGAAAGAGCATTGGCTGCTCAGGTTGAAGAAAAGGATGAATGGGTAATTGATAGTGGATACTGTCATCATATGACAGGTGATAAGAGTAAGTTTGTAAGTATGGAAAGGTTTAAGGTGGAATTGTGAAGTTTGGAAACAATTCAACTGGTAGAATCCATGGCAAAGGATCCATCTCTCTTGATGGTAAGAATAACACTAATGATGTTTTGTATGTAGAAGGGTTGAAGCATAATCTTCTCAGCATTGGCTAGTTGGTTGACAAGGGATATGATCTCCGATTCAAGGATGGAAAATGCAGAATTTTGTAAAGCTCTAGAACTGAGATTGCAATTGGTACACAGACTAGAGGTAACATCTTTCATTTAAGTGGTACTGGTAAAAGTTGTTTAATTGCTCAGATTGATCAGAGTTGGCTATGGCATAGGAGAATGTGTCATGTAAACTTTGACAACATTGTCAAGATAAGTGCTACTCAGGTTGTAAGAGATCTTCCAAAGCTTGTGAAACCTACCAATAGCATGTGTAAGGAATGTCATTTGGGCAAACAAAATAGAGATACTTTCAAGAGTAAAGAATAATTGATGCAGGAGCATCCCTGGTTCAAGAGAAATCTTGCATCAACCAAAAACATTTTCATTTCAGTTTGTTTGTATTTCAGTTCTTTCATTTTCCAGTTCAGTTCAGGTAGTTCAGTCAGAAGCAGTTTCATCTTGTGGTTTGGTTTTGGCATTTCACACCTTGTGGATCAGGACTTAGCACCTACATTCATTCATCTACCTCTTATCAAGAATTTAGAGCATTTGGATTAGTTACCAGAAAGATATCGCTATCAAAAGATTAACTATTTTCTCAGAGTAGAGCATCTTGACAGTCTTAGATAATCAGCTAAAGGAGAAGGCTTGTGGATCATTCCTTGACCTGCGGATCTCAATGACACATCATTCAATGTCCTTTGGTTCATGACCAACCTTCTCCAAGGATCCGTACTTCATTCCATTCATTTTTTGGAAGTGTTCTATGCATGTAGGTCTGACCTATCTATGTGTACAAGTTACATCTCTTCTTTGGAATTTGTGATCTTCCTTGGCCAATGTGGAGGAATCTATTGATCTTGATTAGATATATATTGATGTAAAAGATCCTTAGGAAAGAAGTAATTCATATAATGATAATTGATAGTTTAGATTTGGTGTGAAGGAGCTTCAAAGCCTTATCTTGCACATGTAAGTAATCAAGCCTTTGAACCCTAGTTGTAAGCCTACATGTTGCCGGATAGATTGTATTTGAATTATGTGATATACTAAATGATTGAATTTGTATTTTCTTTAATTCTTTAAGTTGCTTCCATTGTGTTTACTCTTGCTACATGGTTTGGATAGTTCATTCTGTGAACCCTCCTACCGTGACTACACCAAGTGGTATCAGAGAAAGAGTTTGAATCTTTGGGAGCAAATTGAGTGAATTTGGTGAGGGATTCCGTAAGATCTTTCCATGGATAGATAGCCGAATTGAGGCAGGTTACTTGTGTTGCAACCGATTGCAGATTGTGAGGTAGTTGTCACCTTGTAGCCTGATTGCCAAACCTGAGGCAGTTTACACTTGATCCTAGGAAGAATGTTGCCTAGAAGAGTTGCTATTGTTGGAACAATGGCTAGTAGAATAGATGAGATGATTGAAATAATGAAAACAATGCGAATTCATTTGGATGTTGTTGAAGAAAATAGGCAAAGAGGATTGACACCGAGACCTAATGTTGAAAGTGATGATGAAGAGGAATTTCAATTTGTTGAACACACTAGCGGAACCCTAGAAGGTGATGAAGAAGAAGAATTAGATCAGGTAAAAATGTTGTGAGCTATTTCAAAGATTAGAAAGAGACCTAGAGTTGATGTGCTGAATTATATTGGTAATTTGAATCCTGAAGAATTGATTGACTGGATAAATGATATGGAAGAATACTTTGAATATGAGGAAATTGAAGATCTCAATGACACATCATTCAATGTCCTTTGATTCATGACTGACCTTCCCCAAGGATCTGTACTTCATTCCATTTATTTTCTGGAAGTGTTCTATGCATGTAGGTCTGACCTATCTATGTGTACAAGTTACATCTCTTCTTTGGAATTTGTGATCTTCCTTGGCCAATGTGGAGGAATCTATTGATCTTGATTAGATATATATTGATGTAAAAGATCCTTAGGAAAGAAGTAATTCATATAATGATAATTGATAGTTTAGATTTGGTGTGAAGGAGCTTCAAAGCCTTATCTTGTGCATGTAAGTAATCAAGCCTTTGAACCCTAGTTGTAAGCCCGCATGTTGCCGAATAGATTGTATTTGAATTTTGTGATATACTGAATGATTGAATCTATATTTTCTTTAATTCTTTGAGTTGCTTCCATTGTGTTTACTCTTGCTACATGGTTTGGATAGTTCATTCTATGAACCCTCCTACCGTGACTGCACCAAGTGGTATCAGAGAAAGAGTTTATATCTTTGGGAGCAAATTGAGTGAATTTGGCGAGGGATTCCGTAAGATCTTTCCATGGATAGATAGCCGAATTGAGGTAGGTTACTTGTGTTGCAACCGATTGCAGATTGTGAGGCAGTTGTCACCTTGTAGCCTGATTGCCAAACTTGAGGTATTTTACACTTGATCCTAGGAAGAATGTTGCCGAGAAGAGTTGCTATTGTTGGAACAATGGCTAGCAGAATAGATGAGATGATTGAGATAATGAAAACAATGTGAATTCATTTAGATGTTGTTGAAAAAGATAGGCAAAGAGGATTGACACCGAGACCTAATCTTGAAAGTGATGATGAAGACGAATTTCAATTTGTTGAACACACTAGCGAAACCAAAGAAGGTGATGAAGAAGAAGAATCAGATTAGGTAAAAATGTTGTGAGCTATTTCAAAGATTAGAAAGAGACCTAGAGTTGATGTGCCAAATTATATTGGTAATTTGAATCCTGAAGAATTGATTGACTAGATAAATGATATGGAAGAATACTTTGAATATGAGGAAATTGAAGTGATGCAGAGGCATCCACACTATAACCTTACAATACAGCATGGATGTCTGCAGCCCATCATCATCATCATCATCACTATCATCATCATATTTCAGACGAGCACAATTATCCTCCTGCCGACTACTGTTCACTTCCTCCGTTTTCCGCCTATCATCATCATCATGATGTTCAACTAGCGCAAACATCCTCCTGTTGCACTGTTCATCGGGCGCCAAGCTCCATCGGCATCATCATGATATGCAACACCCCCTTCGTCAGCAGGATATCCAATATCCGGTTGCTCCAAAGATCCTGATGATGATCACCTTCAGCACCTTCCCTTCGATACCCCGATAGCCGACGATACAAGCAACAGCATCATGATATGATTTATCCGGTTCTCTCGAAACCTCCTGATGATGTTAACACAACTTTCTGCCGATACCTAAGCACTTAACGACAGCAGGATAAACTTGCATAGGGGGATATCTCAATATCCTGATGACGATGACGTCATATCCTGATGACGATGACGTCTCCCAATATCCTGATGACCTCTTCAACACTTAGTCAAAAAAAATGAACTTTCACTCCCGCATCTGCTAGCGATATGCGGATGATGGGCACTCCCGAGAGATGATCCTGATGGTGGTATATACGTTGAGTATATATCTGACTTAAAACATCCTGATGCACTTGCAACATGCAAACTTCAACAGTTTCATGATCCGATCTTCTACTTGATGCCGATACGCTCCTCCTTGGCTCCTCCTCCACTTATCTGGATGACGATGCCCAACGCGACTGCAGGATATTTGCTGAAATATCCTGATGATGCTGTTTTCACGAACTTTTAGCCTTAGCGAAATTTCACTTCGCCGATCCTCCAGGGACGACCCGATCCACTCTCAGGGTGATCTTCCACACTTTGTCAGCTCGACCTAGCACATGCCCATGCTAGGGTCTTCAACACCTTTCAGCCGTGATCCTGCACACCTGCATGCGAACAAGCAAACTAACATCTACCCTACTGTACATAACCATTCCACCGATCAGATGAATCAACCGGTGGAATGGATCAGTGAATCCATACAACCACCCAAATCAGCAAATCGATTACACAAAGGAGATCAAACAGAAAATGAAACAGGATCTTTATTGATTTCAAAGATGCAATACAATAGACTGTTTCTCACACAACACACTCGAACTCCTCTGCTCAATGCAATACTATACTACTGATCGATGATCTACAGTCAACCGATCCTCATGCTTAAATAGATTTGCCTTCGAGTACTACTGACCCGACTCCAAGCGGCTGGGAACTCTCCAGGCGGCTGGGAGATCCAACCGATCATACATCATGACAACTGTCCTAACAAACTAACTAAAAATAGCAAAGCCTGGTCAGCATGATCTTATCATGATCAGCATGACCTTATTACATGCATTTGGTCTTACCAGACCTTCTTGGAAACATAAACAAGACCTAACACAACTAACTGCCTCATGAAGGCCAGTTGTCAGGTAGGTGCTCCTGCACCATACTCCCCAACAGAAAAGAACTCATCTCCCATGAGTTTAGTATGTGGAAGTCCTCCACCTTTACACTTTGCCTTTGAAATATGCTGATCTGTTCCAGCTTTGTCCTCTGCTGGCTCTTGGCTGCTCCAAGTCTTTTGAACTGTAACTTGCTTTCTGGCAAGTAAATCCTCATGCCTGTTAATGTAGGCCTTTCTCAGGTTGTCTTTGTGTTTGTCAGGTTGTCTGACCAGAACCTCTGTTTGAACTGCCTCTTGAACTTCTACAATGTTCCACTCTATCTTCCTGTCAACCTTGATAGGACAAGCAATAGTCCCAACTATGACAACATCCTTGTCATTCCTCTCAACTGATTGCTATGTGCAAACCTGTTTCTGCACCTGCTGCTGACCTCTGTCAGTCAAAACTAAAACTTTCTTCAATCTGTTGTCCTGAACAACTCCTTTTCCTGCAGTATCCTTAACTGCCTTTATGCCTGCTCCTATAGGCATCTGCACAAATTCCTTCTTTCCCATCAAAATGATTTTGGCTGCCCCCTATGCTGCAGCATCTGCCTGCAATGGCATTAACTTAATAGTCTTCCCATCTTTCTTGATGGTATAGGTATTAGAATACCCATCATACAGTACCCTTCTGTCAAATTGCCATGGTCTACCCAACAGTAGGTGACAACATTCCATAGGCAAAATATCACACAAAATTCTATCATGATATGCTCCAATATGAAAATCCACATATGCCTATTCAGAGACAAAAAGTGATTGACTATCACTCACCCAAGATGCCTTGTAAGGGTGTGGATGTGGAATCCTTTCCAAATTCAGTTTATCCACCATTTCCTGAGATACCATGTTGTCTGTTGAACCAGTATCAATGACAACCTTACATTTTTTACCTTTGCTCTTGCAGATGGTCTTGAAAAGAGCTCTTCTTTGTGGGGATTCTTTGTCATGTACCTTCATGGTAGTTACTGTTCTTCTCATCAGCAGAGACTCTCCACTCTCTGGATATGCATAATTATCAGGCTCCTTATCCTTTAGATAAGTGTTTGAACTCTGTGCACTTTGCTCTACTGTCTCTTCTTGTACAAGTTGTACCCTCTTGTCACTAGTTCTATCATTTCTGGATGATGAACCTTTGTTTTCTGGACATTTAAAGGATGGATGACCAAACTCACCACAGGTGTAACATTTTCCTGAAAATGTAGTAGAACCTCTACCACCTCCAAATCTTCCTCTATTACCTTTCCATCCACCCCTGAAATCAGACTGTCCCTGTCCTTTACCAGTGTCTTCTTGACCCTCATTTGGTTGCTTTTGTGCAGGGGCTGTTCCTCTTCCCCTATTGTTTCCTCTTCCTCTCATGGACTTATCATGTCCTCTATTCATCTTTTCTTCAATCCTGATTGCCATTTGATAACAATCCTCCACATTCTTAGGGTTAGCTAAAACTAACTCATCCTGTATGTTAAATCTCAAACCAGCCAAGTACCTAGCCACCTTTTCTACCTCATTCTCATGATGACCAGATCTCATACTTAACTTATAAAACTCTTCTGTATAGGCCTTCACATCCCTTTCCTTCTACTTTAAAAATTGCAGCTTCTTAAACATCTGGATTTCATAATCCCTTGGCAAGAATTTACCTTTTATCCTTGCTACCATCTTATCCCATGAAGTGATCTTTGACTTCCCTTGTTTCCTTCTCTCAGATTGGACATAATCCCACCATACCAAAGCATGACCTCTAACTTGGTCTTTGCAATCTTTACCTTCTGATCCTCAGGCAACATCTTCACATTCAAAGTGATTATCAAGTGCAGCAATCCAATCCAGCAATTCATCCTCATTCAAACTTCCAGTATATTTGGAAACATCAACCTTTACCTTAGGTTTATCATTCTGCACTGCCTTTAACAGTTTTGCCAATCTCTGGTCCTTCAACATCTAGATCTTCAGCTACCTCTTCATACTCTTCAACAGTATCTTCATCTTCTTCAGGACTCACTGTCTTCCACTTCCCTCTTTTTGTTCTTTTCCAGGGCTGTAAGCTTGGCTTGAAGTGCTTCAGCAAGCTCCTTCATCTTCCTCATTTCTCTAGCATGTTTTTCCTTCATTTCCTGCAATTCCCTTGCAGTACCACTACCTTTCGGAGGCATTTTGTCAACCTCTCACTCAAACACACAACACACAATCAACTCTTCTTCTGCCCTTTCGGTGACAGAATCAACACACAACAGCCCAGATGTTTTGCTGAGCTCTGATACCACTATGATGCCAGAGGCATCCACACTATAACCTTACAATACAGCATGGATGTCTGCCGCCCATCATCATCATCATCATCACTATCATCATCATATTTCAGACGAGCACAATTATCCTCCTGTCGACTACTATTCACTTCCTCCGTTTTCCGCCTATCATCATCATCATGATGTTCAACAAGCGCAAACATCCTCCTGTTGCACTGTTCATCGGGCGCCAAGCTCCATCGGCATCATCATGATATGCAACACCCCCTTCGTTAGCAGGATATCCAATATCCGGTTGCTCCAAAGATCCCTGATGATGATCACCTTCAGCACCTTCCCTTCGATACCCCGATAGCTGACGATACAAGCAACAGCATCATGATATGATTTATCCGGTTCTCTCAAAACCTCCTGATGATGTTAACACAACTTTCTGCCGATACCTAAGCACTTAACGACAGCAGGATGCATAGGGGGATATCTCAATATCCTGATGACGATGACGTCATATCCTGATGACGATGACGTCTCCCAATATCCTGATGACCTCTTCAACACTTAGTCAAAAAAATGAACTTTCACTCCCGCATCTGCTAGTGATACGCGGATGATGGGCACTCCCGAGAGATGATCCTGACGGCGGTATATACGCTGAGTATATATCCGACTTAAAACATCCTGATGCACTTGCAACATGCAAACTTCAATAGTTTCATGATCCGATCTTCTACCTGATGCCGATACGCTCCTCCTCGGCTCCTCCTCCACTTATCTGGATGACGATGCCCAACGCGACTGCAGGATATTTGCTAAAATATCCTGATGATGCCGTTTTCACGAACTTTTAGCCTTAGCAAAATTTCACTTCGCCGATCCTCCAGGGACGACCCGATCCACTCTCAGGGTGATCTTCCACACTTTGTCAGCTCGACCTAGCACATGCCCATGCTAGGGTCTTCAACACCTTTCAGCCGCGATCCTGCACACCTGCATGCGAACAAGCAAACTAACATCTACCCTACTGTACATAACCATTCCACCAATCAGACGAATCAACCGGTGGAATGGATCAGTGAATCCATACAACCACCCAAATCAGCAAATCGATTACACAAAGGAGATCAAACAGAAAATGAAACAGGATCTTTATTGATTTCAAAGATGCAATACAATAGACTGTTTCTCACACAGCACACTCGAACTCCTCTGCTCAATGCAATACTATACTACTGATCGATGATCTACAGTCAACCGATCCTCATGCTTAAATAGATTTGCCTTCGAGTACTATTGACCCGACTCCAAGCGGCTGGGAACTCTCCAGGCGGCTGGGAGATCCAACCGATCATACATCATGACAACTGTCCTAACAAACTAACTAAAAATAGCAAAGCCTGGTCAGCATGATCTTATCATGATCAGCATGACCTTATTACATGCATTTGGTCTTACCAGACCTTCTTGGAAACATAAACAAGACCTAACACAACTAACTGCCTCATGAAGGCCAGCTGTCAGGTAGGTGCTCCTGCACCATGAAGATCTGGAAAAGGTGAAATTTGCAAAGACAAAGTTGAAGGGACATGCTTCTATATGGTGGAGAGAAGTTTAGTTAGAAAGAAATAGAAGAGGGAAAGAAAAGATTACATAGTGGAGCAGATAGTGACAAAGTTGAAGAATTAGTTTATACCTACTAACTATGAGTTGGAACTATTGAAAAGATTACAAAACCTGAGACAAAAGGAGAAGTCTGTGAAGGAGTACATTGAAGAATTTCATAAGATGATCATAAGAATAGGACATAGTGAAGCAAGCAAGGGGAAAGTGCCTAGATACATCAATGGACTGAGATTGAACATTCAAGAGGAACTAAGTTTGGTGAGAATGACATCTTTGGAGGAAGCGTATCAGTTTGCCTTGAAAGTTGAAGAGAAGCTAAACAAGAGGCATGATCAGAAACAAAGGGGAAGAGGGAGTAAATTTAGAGAGGAAGAACATTTTCCGGATATGATCAACCATTTACAGAGTAGAACAAGTTTGACAACCCAACTAGGAAGGATGACAGAGATAACAATGCTTACCGGAGAGATGACATAAATTTTACCAGAGAGGAAACCCTAGTGCACACCAGAATGAAGGATACAGAAGAGAAAGAAGAGGATTGGATAAGAAAACATTCAGAGGTACTTGTTTCAAGTGTGGAGGTGAAGGACATAGAACATTTGAATGTAATCAAGGTAGTACAAATAAGAGGACAGAGAATAGTGGAAGAAAAACCTATGTTGAAGAGGAACCTGTTGAACTAGATGACCCCTATTCTATTGCAAACTGAAGAAAGGAGAATCACTTGTGATGAGGAAAGTACTATTTCAAGAAGAGACAAATGAGGAACCACTGCAGAGGAAAAGTCTGTTCAGAACAAGATGTAAATAAGGAGGTAAGTGTTCTAAAGTTGTGATTGATAGTGGTAGTTTAGATAATCTAGTTTCAGAGGAGATGGTGACTAAGCTGAAATTGGAAAGATTGAAACACCCTAAGCCATATCAGATAGCATGGATTCAGGATGACCATAAGGTACTAGTGAGTGAACAATGTTTTTTGAAATTTCATATTGGATCTTATCATGATGAAGTCTTGTGTGTTATTATGCCTATAGATGTTTGTCATATCTTCTTGGGTAGACCTTGGCAGTATGATAGAAAAGCTATACATGATGGGAGAAATAATACATATACTATAACATCAAATGGAAAGAGAATTACTTTATTCCTTTGGAGGATGATCCTAAAGATGTGGTATGTGGAAATGCTAGAATCTATTTGGTAGATGGAAGAAAATTTCTAGATGGTTTGAGACATGAGAATATGTGTTATGCTTTGATCCCTAAGAAGCCTGAAACTTTGAAGAAAGAAACTGAAGAAGGACAACTGGAGGAGATAAGAGAATTGATGATAGAGTATGAAGACATCATATCAGATAATGTACCAGATGGATTGCCACCTATAAGGAGTATCAGTCATCACATGGATCTTATATTGGGAGCAAGTTTGCCTAATAACGCAGCACATCGGATGACACCGACAGAGAATGAAGAATTGAATAGACAAATACAAGAGTTGTTGAGAAAAGGTTTGATCAGAGAAAGATTGAGTCTTTGTGTAGTACCTGCAGTGCTTGCACCGAAGAAGGATGGAGAATGAAGAATGTGTACTAATTCCAGAGCAATAAACAAGATCACAGTTATGTATAGATTTCCTTTACCTAGGATGGATGATATCATGGATTGTTTGAGCAGAGAAAGATATTTCAGAAAGATAGATTTGAAGAGTGGATACCATCAGATCAGAATCAGAGAAGGAGATGAATGGAAGACTACTTTTAAGACAAATGAAGGATTGTATGAGTGGATTGTATGAGTGGTTAGTGATGCCTTTTGGATTGACAAATGTACTGAGTACTTTCATGAGATTGATAAATGAAGTCGTGAAGAAATTCTTGGGTAAGTTTGTTATTGTGTACTTGGATGACATTCTGATTTTCAGTAAGACAAAAGAGGAACATTTGTGGCATATTAGACAAGTTTTATAGAGATTGAGAGAAGAGCAGTTGCTAATAAACATCAAGAAGTGTAGTTTCATGAAGGAAGAGTTGGTATATTTGGGATTTGTGATTTCTATAGAAGGATTGAAGATGGACCCTAAGAAAGTAAGAACAATTATTGAATGGCCTACACCAAAGAGCATTGGAGAAGTTAAATCATTTCATGGATTGGCTAGTTTCTACTTGAAGTTCATTAGAAATTTCAGTTTAGTTTGTAACCCTATGATAGAGACAATGAGAGGTGACATGAAGGATTTGAAATGGACATCTAGAGTAGATAAGCATTTTGAACTACTGAAGCAAAAAGTGACAGAGCAACCCATTTTGGCATTATCAGATTTCAATAAGGTATTTCAAGTTGATTGTGATGCAAGTGGAAGTGCAATTGGAGTAGTGTTAAGTCAAGAGGGTAGACCTATAGCATATTTTAGTGAGAAGTTGAATGATGCAAGGAGAAGATATTTAGTTTATGGCCAAGAATTCTATGCCATAATTCAAGCCTTGAAGAAGTGGAGACATTACTTGTTGCCTAAAGAGTTTGTGTTGTATACAGATCATCAATCTTTGCAATATTTGAATAGTCAAGGTAAGTTGAATCAGAGACATGTGAGGTGGGTAGAGTTTATGTAGAGTTATACTGTTGTGTTGAAGCATAGGAGTGGAAAATCAAACAAAGTTGCTGATGCCTTGAGTAGAAGAAGAAACTTGTTGATAGAAATGAGAGTTGAAGTGTTGGGTTTTGATGAACTGAAGAATATGTATGAGAGAGACACTGATTTTACAGAACCTTGGAAGGCATGTAAGGAACCTATTGTGATAGATAGGAGTAAGTGGTTGGACTATTTCATTCAAGAAGATATGTTGTTCAAAGGAAGTCAGTTGTGCATACCTAGAAGTTCAATGAGAGATAATTTGATCAAGGAGAAGCATAGTGGTGGATTGGCAGGACATTTTGGCATTGATAAGATAGTGACTTTGGTGAGTGAAAACTACTTTTGGTCTCAGATACATAAGGATGTTCAGAGATTTGTGAAGAGTTTTAGAGTTTGTCAAGTTGCAAAAGGGAGTAGTCAGAATACTGGATTGTATAAACCTTTGACAGTACCAGAGAGACCTTGGGAAGACATAAGCATGGATTTTGTGATGGGGTTTCTTAAGACACAGAGAGGACATGATTCAATATTTTTAGTGGTGGACAGATTTTCAAAAATGGCTCATTTTATACCTTGTAAGAAGACAACTGATGCAGTACATGTAGTTGACTTATTTTTCAAGGAGATTGTGAGATTGCATGGATTACCTAAGAGTATAGTTTCAGATAGAAACAAAAAGTTTGTTGGATACTTTTGGAGGACACTTTGGAGGAAGATGAAGACAGATTTGAAGTTCAGTTCAACTTTTCATCCACAGACTAATAGACAGATAGAGGTAGTGGATAGGAGTTTGGGAAACTTGTTGCGATATTTGGTTGGAGAGAAAGCCAAAAGTTGGGATTTGATTCTTTCACAAGCAGAGTTTGCATACAATAATTCAGTGAATAGGAGTACTAGAAGAACACCTTTTGAGATTGTGACTAGAGTGAATCCTAGAGGAGTAGCAGAATTAAGAGATATCAGTATGGAAGAAAAGAGGAGTGCAAAAGTAGGAGAATTTGTAGATCACATGAAGATAGTGCATGATCAGTTTAAGACACATTTGGAGGATATGAACAATAAGTACAAAGAGAAGGCTGATGAGAAGAGAAGACATAATGAATTTGAAGTTGGAGATGAAGTGATGGTGTACTTGAGAAAAGAAAGATTTCCAGTTGGGACATATAACAATTTGAAGATGAAGAAGTTTGGACCTTGTAAGATACTCAAGAAATTTGATTCAAGAAATGCATATGAAGTGGAGTTACCGGAGACATGGGTATATCACTTATTTTCAACATTGTAGATCTATATCAATAACATGAACCAGAGTTTAGTGATAGCATGGAAGAAGACTTGAAGAAGCAGTTACCACAACAAGCACTGGAGCAGATAGAAGACATTTTGGACAACAGAGTTGGATGCAATACTAGAGGAAGACAATACAAAGAATATCTTGTGAAGTGGAAAGGCAGACCAGAAGAAGATTCATCATGGATTTCTCAGGCTGACGTGGACTGTCTTGGTTCTCCCCTAGCCCCAGCAAAGTGAGGGACTCACTTTTTCAATAACCCCGGATGTCTGATGCAGGAGCATTTCTGGTTCAAGAGCAATCTTACATCAACCAAAAACATTTTGCATTTCAGTTTGTTTGTATTTTAGTTCTTTCATTTTTGAGTTCAGTTCAGGCACTTCAATCAGAAGCAGTTTCAGCTTGTGGTCTGGTTTTAGCATTTCACACCTTGCAGATCAGGACTTAGCACCTACATTCATTCATCTATGTCATATCAAGAATTCAGAGCATTTGGATTAGTTACCAGAAAGATATTGCTATTAGAAGATCAACTATTTTCTCAAAGTAGAGCATCCTGACAGTCTCAAACAATCAGCTAAAGGAGAAGGCTTGCAGATCATTCCTTGACCTGCAGATCTTAATGACACATCATTCAATGTCCTTTGGTTCATGGTCGACCTTCCCCAAGAATCTGTACTTCATTCCATTCATTTTCTGGAAGTGTTCTATGCATTTAGGGCTGACCTATTTGTGTGTACACATTACATCTCTTCTTTGGAATTTGTGATCTTCTTTGGCTGACACAGAGGAATCTATTGATTTGGATTAGATATATATTGATGTAATAGATCCTTAGGAAAATAGTAATTCACATAGTGATAATTGATAGTTTAGATTTTGTACGAAGGAGCTTCAAAGCCTTATCTTGTGCATGTATGTAATCAAGCCTTTGAGCCCTAGTTGTAAGCCCACATGTTGCTAGCCAGATTGTAGTTGAATTCTATAATATACTGAATGACTGAATCTGCATTTGCTTTATTTCTTTGAGTTCCTTCCATTGTGTTTACTCTTGTTGCATGGTCTGGATAGTTCATTCTATGAACCCTCCTACCGTGACTGCACCAACAATCTTCAAGTGGATTGTTGGAATTTGTTCACATTGATCTATGTGGTCCTGCCAAGGTTAGGAGTTTGCAAGGAGACATATACTTTATGTTGTTGATTGATGATCACTCTCGGATGATGTGGGTCACCTTCTGGAGAGAGAAATTAGAGGCTCTTGACAAATTCAAAGTGTTTAAGGCTAGGGTGGAGAATGAGATTGGTGTGAAGATAAAGTGTCTGAGATCTGACAGAGGTGAAGAGTTTACCTCTGGTGAGTCTAATGTATTTTGTGAAAAGCATGGAATAAGAAGACATATGTCTGCTCTTAGGACTCCTCAATAGAATGGCAGTTGTGGAAAGGAAGAACCAGGACTATTCAAGAGGCTGCTCTAGAACCATGATGATGGAAGCAAATGTTTCACATCTCTATTGGAGAGAGGCTGTAAGTACTGATGTCTACACTCTTAGCCAAGTGCAAATCAAAGGTAATTCTATTAAAACACCTTATGAATTGTGGTTTGGTAATGCTCCTTCTGTGAAATATTTTAGAGTTTTTGGTAGTAAATGCTATATCAAAAGAGATGATGATCTAGGCAAGTTTGATGCAAGATGTGATGAATGAATATTTCTAGGTTATTCTAATCAAAGCAAGGCATACTGGTGCTTTAACAAGAGATTGAAAAAGATTGTTGACAGTGCTAATGTCAAGGTTGATGAAAGCAAGGAGAGACCTTCAAGGTTTTGTGGATATAAATCAGATGACCAAAATGAAAGTCCAAATGAAGGAAAGCAAGTTTAGTTTACTCCAAAGAATCCAATGACTCAAGAAGTGAATGCAAATGTTGGGGAACAAGTTCAAGAATCAGAAGTTGAAGAAAATCCCAAAACTCCCAGGTATGTAAGATTGAATCATTCTGAAAATCATATCATAGGATATAAAAATAAGGTGTTCAAACTAGAAGAAGAATTGCTGAAGAACAAGAGGAGTATTGTCTGATTTCAAAGATTGAACCAAAATCAGTGAATGAAGCTTGTAATGATGAAAGTTGGGTAAAAGCAATGGAAGAAGAATTAATACAAATTAAAAAGAATCATACTTGGGATCTTGTTCCTAGACTTGAAAACAAAAATGTAATTGGAACTAAATGGGTCTTCCTGAATAAATTGAATGAAGAGGGTGAAGTTGTGAGAAACAAATCAAGATTGGTGTGCAAAGGTTACTCTCAGGTAGAGGGAATTGATTTTGAAGAAACTTTTGCTCTGGTGGCAAGAATTGAAGCAATCAGATTATTTCTTGCCTTTGCTGCTTACAAAGAGTTCAAAGTCTACTAGATGGATGTCAAGTCAGCATTCCTGAATGGAGAGTTGGAAGAAGAAGTCTACATTGAGCAACCGGAAGGATTCCAATTGTCTGATCAAGAAGATAAGGTCTGCAGATTGCAGAAAGCATTATATGGACTTAAACAAGCCCCAAGATCCTAGTATACAAGATTAGATAAGTATCTACTAAAGTTAGGCTTTAACAAAGGCATTGTTGACAGTAATCTTTATTTCAAAATTGATCATGAACACATCTTGATTTTTGAGGTATTTATTGATGAAATCATTTTTGGTGGAAATGAGAGTGTGTAAAAAATTTGCTGATCAGATGCAAAGTGAATTTGAGATGTCCATGCTTGGTGAAATGAATTTCTTCTTAGGTCTGCAAATCATTCAGTCAGAAAAAGGCATCTTCATATCTCAGTCTAAGTATGTGAAAGAGTTGTTGAAAAGTTTGGAATGGAGGATTCAAAACCAGTGAGTACTCCTATGGTAACTAGATGCAAGTTGAGTAAAGATGATGATTCCCCTAAGGCAGATTAGAAAAGGTATAGTTCAATGATTGGAGGACTGCTTTATCTGACTCATACCAGACCTAATATTATGAATACAGTTGGCCTTGTTGCTAGATTTCAAGCTGATCCTAAAGAATCTCATGTTGTAGTAGTCAAAATAATTTTCAGATATCTGAAGGGAACATCTAACTATGGCTTATGGTATCCTAAGGCTGATGATTTCACTCTTGATGCATATACAAATGTTGATTGGGTAGGAGATGTGGACGACAGGAAGAGTACTAGTAGAGGTGCATTTTTCTTGGGAAAGAGATTGGTTTCTTGGTTAAGAAAAAAGTAGGAAGCAATATCTCTGTCTACTACAGAGACAGAGTACATAGAAGTAACAAGTAATTGTACTCAAGTTTTGTGGATGAAGCAAATGTTGAAGGATATCAGAGTTATGTTTGAAGAACCTGTTACAATCTTTTGTGATAATTCAAGTGCAATAAACATTTCAAAGAATCTAGTGTTGCATTCCAAAGACAAAGCACATATCCATCAAGTTTCACTTTTTCAGAGAGAAGGTAAATGAGAATGAAGTCATATTGGAGTGTGTTTCATCAAAGGATCAAATTGTAGATATCTTCACTAACCTCTACCTAAGGATACTTTTGAGTATCTCAGAGTGATGTTAGGGGTTATTACCCCTCCTGTTGTGAACTAAGGTGCACTAATGTGCATTAGTCCAGAGGAATTCACAGTCATATCTTCTGATCCAGATTGATGTTAAGGAGTTGTTATTCAAGGGGAGTAGTCAGTATGTTGATTCTGGATTAAGAAACAAAAAGAGAAGAGATGATTGCAAATATGTGCCCTTTGCCATTGATATCAAAGGGAGAGAGAAGTCATGTGAAAAACTTGGAAGTAAGTAGTTGATGGTGAAAGGGGGAGCAGTAAAGAAAATGGTTGCAGGTGTGACAAGAGAAAGGGGGAGAAATTCTTATCTTGATGGTTGAAACAGTTTTTCACATCATATGTTGCCATCAATGACAAAGGGGAAAATTGTTACAAATATGTTCCTAATCGGTGTTGTCATTGATGTCAACATATCCTTGTTGTCTTTGGTGTCAACTATATCCCATTCTTGAAGACTTGTATGTTGAGGATATTGAGAATATTAGCCTCTCCAGAAGAAACAAGTGAATTACATATCTCTTTGTAAGAGATAGTGAAGATAGTACAGTTTAGTGAAGTAGATTACTCCGCATTCCCAGTGAGATGAAGATCTAAGTCTGCAGACCAAAGGTGTTGTAAAGGATTATCTGAAGATGCTCCAGTTAAGATTTGATGGATCCACATGAAGAATCTGTGAAGTTATGGCCATATGAGTAGAACTGAGTTTTACAGTTGTTTAAAGGTGACAGAGTGACAGGAATTGGTTCGGATTGATCAACATTGAAATATTATGACCTATGAATCTAGAGGTATGGTTGAGATGTCAGTGTGTATCCTCAACTCAAGTGGTTCATGGTTTGGAGGTCCACAAGCAATCTTTCTAGTGTGACAGTGAGGGAAGTTGGTGTTCTTATGTTTCGGTATGAATATGCAAGTAATTCTGATGATTTGAGGTGGTGCAGTTGTTCCTGTTGATTTCATTGTGCTTACAGTGGTCTTTGGATAGTGTACCTACTATGTTGGTGGTCCGCATTGAGGATTGAGCTCCTAGTTGAAGATTTGTCTTTGGGTGATGCTGTTCTTTCTAGTCTTGGCCGACCGGATGCTTTGTGCATGTTGCAAATGATCTAAGAGAGGTTCTATGAAGTGTGGCATGTTGTTCGAGAAAGATTTGGGTCCCAGTTATGTTTGCCTGATAGTATAATGATTCGCATTAAGTTAGATGTTTGTAGTACTGACCTTGATGTTTATTCCAAGGTTGATGAAACATATAAATATGTGTGGTTGAGTTGTGGAAAATCATCCTTGTATGAAAATGATAAGATCCTAAGAAAGGAAGAAAGATAAAGCAGAGAAGAGGAAGAGTTGTAAAGGATGAGGAGATAGAGAAGAAGTGTTTGGGGGCAGAGAAGAAGTGTTGTGTGATTCAATGGAGTTGACCTTGGCATGAAGAAGATGTTTTCAAGTTCAATCTTTCTGTGATAAACTTATAAATATTTCTATAGGTAGTGAGCCTCCTTTGAGTAGTGAGCTCTAGGCAGTGCACCTGAAGGCAAGTGCCTTCCCATTTTCTATTCTTTTAATAGAGAATAGATCTTGTGGGTTAACCCCCACCATGGTTTTTCCCTTAATTGGGTTTCCACGTAAAAATCCTGGTGTTATGTGTGTTGATTTTGTTTATGCTCATGTGTTGTTGATTCATTATTTCATGGTTATATCATTCATCTGTTAATAAGTGGTAAAGAAGTTAATTACAGCTAAGGATAAAAGTTTTTGTGACAACTAATTCACCCCCCCTCTCAATTGTCTGCCCTAATTTCAACACCATGGACTCAAGACCACTAAATGAGCTTTATTACATAAAGTATTTTGGGTCTACTAAGAACACAAGCATGGACCAAAGTGAAACTCAAAACAAGCCCTCCTCTAGAATTTGATTAATGAAACTCTTGGGTCCACCAGACATAAGAAGCATAGACTTCAAATTGATATTTCAAACTTTAAACATTTGCTCAACCCAGGTATATAGAGTGGCTTAGGTCACAAGAAATAATAAAGTGAATATCAAAGGTAAAAAGCATTATAGATTCCACTTAATAAGTCTTCCAAGTTTGGAAGGATTGGATGTTTGCAGATCTAGAGTTTACATTAATGAAGTTTATTAGGTTTTTCATGTCCAGTGGTGTCTTACATGCTATCTAATAGTCCTAGGCACCCATATATATGTTGGTTCACTAGTTGCTTCAACTTCATGGTGGCAAGTTCATTTCATGTTTGGAGGTGATCATTGGACTATAATTTTATTTAAAAGGAGATTAGAGAGAAGTTTTGCATCTAATGGGAAGGTTAAGTCCCAAGGTTTAGAGGAGTTGATGATAGACATGTTGTGTTTTATATTAATTTTCATTGGTCCATCAAACCAATTTATAGGTAGTCCCTATGTGTACTCTAATGATCAAGTTGGCAGTAAATAGGAATGAATGAAGTTGTATGATATATCTATGTTGTGTTGCATTATTTAAAAAGTGTTGCGCACAAAAATGATACTCATTTCTTTCTAGAGGGGAATTCTTATTGGTGTAATAAAAGCATAAGAAAGATCAAAGAAGTTGACGTTCCACTCTTTCGCTCAAAATTTCTATACTAAAAGGAACTAAACTTATAACCATCCACACCTAGAATTACAAATTTTTTTAATGGAATCTCACTTTATTAAGTCCTCCAATCAACTCTATTTTAAAAAATCTATCAACTATATATGTATTTCTTAAAAGTATGCTTTGTGACTCGACAAAAATGCCTTCAATTAAGGATATTTATACACCCCTTATGCAAGCATTTAAAATACCTTCAATACAAGTAAGAAGAACTATATACCCCTTATGTGTGTGGACACATAGACACACACTTAGTTCATATGAATCTAGACCCAACACTAAAAATTTAGATAATTATTTTGTAGCTTAATTACAACCTAAGTTCAAAAATTATGTTTATAAATAAATATATTGTATAAATAACATTATAGAACAACTTCCTTAAGACTTGGACGTTCCAAAAATGCCCAAATTCCTTGGGACTAATTTCTTTTGGATTAGACAAATACAACTCTGTCCTCATTATAGTTTGCTCTTAATTTATAATCATATATAATATATTAAAACCTTAGACAATCAATTCCTTAATATATTGAAAAAGATTTCAATTAAACTCATAAAAATAAAAGATATTGTTAGAAAAGATATATTCAAAATTTAGAAAACATATGTGAAAAGAAAATGTATTGTTTATTCAAATTAGTAAAATAACATATGAAACATTAAAAACTTTATAATATAAAATTTTATTAGTCTACGTTATATTATACTATAAAATTTTATTAGTCCATGTTTTATTTTTCATAATAAATTAGAAAGGAAAAACCATACTTCTAAAAAAATATAATGTACAACAATTCTACAAATTTTTAAAATAAAAAACTATGACAAAATTATAAACACAGCTTGTGTTTCAAGAAAATTAGCATGTAAAAATGAAGTAACTAATATCTTGGAAAAGTAGATAATACTGCTAAGGGAATTGTGACTTTGACGTTATGGTTGTGCAGTAAAAATCAACACGAAGGATAGCCTAAATAGGAAAAGGAGACTACGCATGAACATAAAATATCCCAACAACAGTAAAACGTGAAAACATTTCGATCAGCCAAATTGAACAAAGCAAGACGCTTCAATCATCTTGCACAGCTCTACTCAATCATGTGTCGTTCATTTACCATGTTAGGGATTTGTTTCTCAAAGGGAACACCTTCAGCGTAATTAAAACAATTCATTTAATTAATTTCTCCATTTCCAAAAGTGTAGTCTTAAATAAATAAATGTCACATTTATTTATTTATTAATTTTTCCCATTCCCATCTAACATGAATTAAATAAATTATCTTATTTAATTTACACTTTCATCATTTTTCATTATAATGAGTAATTAATTGACCACTTTCAAATGAAAATTCATAATAAATCATATACGTCTTTTTTCCCTCCACCATCCATACATAACTACTCAACTCCACTCTTGATCTCTTCTACCAATCTCAACCATTGATTTGCCAACCTAAAAGCCTATAAGTAGACCCTTCTTGCCTTCATTTTTGATGAATCTATTATGAATACAACATTATGCTACTACAGTGAGCACCTAACAACCGATCCTTTTCAACAGTCAATCTTAAACAACAATCATTACTGGTGCATCAAGAATCATGTGTGGGTAAGAGTTTTGTTTTCTTTTGTTCACATTTTATAGGTTCTTTGCTTAAAATGAGGTTGTATTAGTTGTAGAATAGGGTTTTATTTTAAGTAGAATAGGGTTTTATTTTAATGTTTTAATGTTTCATTTTGTTCACACTTAGTTGCATACATTTCTAGCATACCCAATGGGACCTTGTCCCTCTCTAACCCTTATTTTTACTAGTTTTACTAACCTAATCTTGTAGGTTTTCATCTTTTTTGATCAAACTCACTAATGCATTTTACTAGGAGCTCCTGAGGCAAAATGGACTTCACTATTGAGTTTAAAAGGCTTAAGTTATAAAGATTAACATTAAATTTGACATATTTTTTTAATGGAAAATTTTGCAATTTTTTTGAGTTTTTCTTCCTTGGTCAATCATATGGTCATGTAGATCCATACCATATAGACTATACTATACCCTCTACATATTTTCCTATTGCTAATTTTGTCTACTATGTAAAAGTTTTATCCGTTGGTCAAAGGTGTAAACACCTAAAATTGTCTCATTGTCATTCTACCACTTCTAGCCATAATCAGGACATCTAAACCCTTCCTTCTGTAATTAATTGAATAAATTCCTATTTATTCAGTTAATTATCAAATCCCCTTTCTGAGAGTGATTAAGTAATATTTTATTATTTAAATCACTATTCATGTTGGTGTGAACATGGTTATTACCTAACCGATTTACCCTTGTGTGGATAATTCATATTATTTAACTATTTATTAGTTAAATAATATTCTCACATCACACATAATTCACACATGTTAAGTTGACTTAGTGAGTCTACTAGATGTTTCTAGTTATGGCTAGTTGATAGTTGTCATCTTATTCTATAGTTGTCACATGTCATAGGATCATGATACTTGTCACATGACTACAACATCGTACATTTCATCCTTGTCTTTATAAGAAAGGCGTATCATGTACATTGTAACAATCTTGTAATCCTTCTTTTGCATTCATTGATAGAATAGAATTATTCTTTCATTTAATTTCTCTTTTTCTTTCATGAAGTCCTAGACCCTGGGTGGCTCTAATCATAGACAACACAATTCATCCATACTATCCCCTATCATTAATTGAATAAATTTAATCATTTATTGAATTAATCAATCCTTTTCCAAAGTCCAAAACTAGATAAATATTTATTTATCTAATATTCTTATCCCCATGCCATGAATTAAATAAATAACTTATTTATTTAATTCCCTATTTTGTCCACTTTTCAATAAGTTGACTAAACCTAATTAGCCAACTAATCACCCACTTGCACATTCCTAACCATTCTTAATTAATTCAAACTCCCCACATTCCTTAAAATGTACAAAGGCATGGGCTTTTTTACAAGACCACATGGGTCTCTTACAAAGGGATGGGAAATTCCTTTGCACATCCCTCAAAAAAGGGTCTTTTTATCTCTTTTCAATCTCATCCATCCCTTTCTTCCAATACCATCCCCGAACCTCAATCTCTCCTTAATCCAAGGACCATCTTTATCCTCCAATCCTATCATGCCACTTGGTGGTCTCTCATCAATCCAATCCTCTCAACCATTGGTCTCCCAAATCAATCCCATTCATCCAATCTCCCAT